>OY978226.1:5652206-6252206 GCA_963854785.1 Vaccinium vitis-idaea | reverse complement strand
TGTGGCAAGGTCAACCGCTGCTTTTAGGGCCCTCGGTATCGATACAAGGGAAGTCCTGTATCGATACCCATACCTTCTGTTCAGCTATGGTCGCTCGGGTATCGATACAGGACAATCCCTGTATCGATACCGACTCCTCTAAAATGCCTTTGGCTTGTTTGCTTGGCCCGTTTCCTACAAAATGAACACAAACACTAAAAACAAAAGACAACACCGCATCAAGTGGAAAATGAAATAAATCGCGCCTCGAATGCGCTAATTCGCCCTACTTAGGCGCTTATATCTTGAGATATTGCGCGCCTATCATGCAACCATAGAGGATCAGAGAGTCAAAGAAGAGAGGAGAGGAGACGAGTGAAAGGGATGCAGTGGGGGAGGGGAAGTGGATCGGCCGCTAGGAAAACCCTAGGGAGGCGCCGCCTCACTCTATTCTCGTTCTCTTTTCGGTTTTTGAGTTTAGAGAACAAAAAGCAAGAAGAGGAAATGAGTTTTTGACTTCTCATGTTTTACGAACTTCTCTCATTTTGGTTAATATAAAAGACCTACATAGAGAGTGTTTGATACTTTTTTTTTCTTTTCATATTTTCATTTTTACCTTTTCTATTTTTGGCTATTTGGAAGATGTCACCAAAACTCTTTTTTGTTTTCTTGCATTAAAGTAGAGAAGCAAAAAGTATGAGGAGAGAAGCTTTTTGACTTCTCATGTTTTAGTTTTTCCATTTGGTTAACATATGGCTTGCTCTCTAACATAAAAAATCAATAATGTATTATCGTAGAACACATTCTATGTTCAGAATGCATTTTCTAGTAACACATTTGGCTTACAAAAATTAGCAATCAAAATTCTATTTGAATAATAGGCCATGTTCCACTAAATTGGATTATTGGCTTTTTGGCTTTTCACGCTTTACGAGATAGGTCATTTTTCGCTCATAAAAAAAGCCCAAAAGGTCAAAAAGTCAATTTTTAGATTGTGAATTGTAGAGTTTTGGATTATGTTCAGAATAGATAATTATTTGTAGAGTGTTTCAGAGATGTGTGTATAATAGATTTTGCAACAAGGTAGTGTTGTTTGGGAGTAATCTGTAAGCATCAAAATGGATTATGAAGAGTTTTCTTTTACCTAGAATGCAAAATGAGAATTCAAGAGTACCTTCAGGCCATATCATCAAATTGTGCCACTATTGTATGACTTGGAGAATGCAGTCTAGAAGTTTGGTGCTAGTGGTGTACCTCAATAGACTTCAGTGAGATCTTATGTAACTCGCACCAGTTGATCGGCTGACTCTTAATCTAAGCATGTGACTCAAAAGTTATAACTAAGATTAATAGTAGCTAGCGGGCATTACCTTATATACTATCCTACATTTCCATATATAAGTGATATGGGACAAAGGAGGATTTCACATCTTGTCTTCATACTTTGGACAGTTAAAAATTTATGATTTCACCGAGTAGATGATTTAGGTCAAAAATTAATTCTATTGGATATCATTTATCCAACATTTGTAATAAAATCTAACATCAACCATTAGTTAACCATGTATGCTTAATCTGATTATTTTCTCAATATAGTGCCTAAAACAGTCTACAAATCAAACGTTTCAAAATCATAAAAATGAGATCTCGATATAGGCCGCTAACATGCATATATCCTACAGTGCACTAGCGCATTACACATAGCGTCACTTCCCTCTAGAAGTCAATCTATTTCACATCTCATCTTCATACTCTGGACTGTTAAGTTTATGACTTCACCAAGTAGATAATTTAGGAAGAAAATTAATTCTATTTGATATCATTAATCCAACATTCATAATAAATTAAAACAACATGTGAGTTATTTAAAAAAGATCTATAAGACAAATCTAATGTCCACCATTAGTTAACAATGTATGCTTAATCTGATTGTTTTCTCAATATAGTGCCCAATAAAGTCCATAAATCAAACGTTTCATATCACATCTATCTTTGCAGTGCACTAGCGCATTACACAAGGAGTCACTTCCCTCCAAAAGTCAATCTATTTCACATCTCATCTTCATACTCGATCTGGACCATTAAGTTTATGACTTGACCGAGTAGATGATTGAGGGAAAAAAATTAATTCTATTGGATATCATTAATCCAACATTCGTAATAAAAACAACGATGGGTTATTTAAAAAATGAGCTATAAAACAAATCTAATGTCAACAATTAGTTAACAATGTATGCTTAATCTGATTATTTTCTCAATATAGTGCCTAATAAAAGTCTATAAATCAAATGAGTTCGACTTTCGGGGCTACCTACTTTAGGCTTATGAAATATATAAAGAAGAGCCCTATTAGGGCCTTTTTGTTCAAGGGTTGCTCGCCTTTTTTTTAAAAAATTTTTACATTGCAAAAATGAGATCTCGATATAGACCACTAACATGCATTTATCCCTGTAGTGCATTCCACAAGGAGTCACTTCCCTTCAGAAGTCAATCTATTTAACATCTCATCCTTATTCTTTGGACAGTTAAGTTTATGACTTGACCGAGTAGATGATTTAGGAAAAATTAATTCTATTGGATATCATTAATCCAACATTCGTAATAAAAACAATGTATGAGTTATATAAAAAATGAGTTATAAGACATATCAATGTCAACTATTAGTTAACAATGTATGCTTATGTGTGCTTAACCTGATTGTTTTCTGAATATAGTGCTTAACAAAGTCTATAAATCAAACGTTTCAAATCATGAAAATGAGTTTTTGATATGGACCACTAACATGCATCTATCCCTGCAGTGCACTAGCGCATTGCGTAGGGAGTCACTTCCCTCTAAAACTCAATCTATCGCAATCCTCCATACTTTTACTTTGTTGGCCTTATTTCCGAATTTCATCGAGGAACCAAACAGTTGATGTACTACATATATAGATGTTCGACATCACATATAGAACGTCTCTGAAAAATTCCAGTTTGATCGAACGTGATAACATTTTGAATAACTCCTACATTTGTTTATAAAATAGACGGCTTAAGTTGGAAATCATATCAATCAATAACCGATCGGAGTGATTTTTGGCATTGTCAATGTTCTTAGCGAGCTCTAAGAAACAAACAATTTGAATTATCAAAGTAGCCTAAAAAAAATCACTTGGGATTAATTCAGTTGGCCAACCTTCGCACACTTTTAAATAGGAGGTCAAGGGTCAACTTGCAAACAGAAAATATTGATTTTTTTCTTTCTAAATAAGACTTTTTGTTTACTTTTTCGTTCGTCTCAATAGGACTATAGTTTTTGTGGGTCAAATTTTAGAAGAAGCTACAATACCCCAACCTCAACTCAACCAGAATAAGAGCATCACCATTCTCTAGACTTGGGGTAACGGGGTTTCCGCTGTGACTCAAGTCACTTTCCGCAGTGACTCAAGTCACTACATTCCCGTTGTAACTTCAGTTGTGGGTCCTCTGAAATAGTCATTTGGGATCAGAACAGTTCATTTTTTCAGGAATATTGAGCACATTATGAGTACCAAAGATCATAATCATCGGAGATTGGTAGACATACAATAGAGTCAAATTTATCTTACATTGTATTCTCCTATTAGCCGTCCATATAAATGGTATTTGACCATAAGACTACGAATATCTAATTAATTTGATTTTTTACATGAATGATCTACTCAACATTCCCAACAATTTGTGTGGTTTCGTTTCCAAATACAGATTATAGAGGACCCACAATTGAGGTCATCATAGGAGTGTAATGACTTGTCACAACGGGTACCCCGAATCCCCATTATTTCCATAAGAGTTGAACTCAACCTCACTACAACTAAGTATAGCCACACAACCGTTTGACCAATTATTAGTTGGTCTTAGAGCCTGTTTGGATGCTTACTTTTCTACTTTTCATTTTTGCATTATTGGGCTTCTTTTGCTTGGCTAAAAAATGAAAAATGCATTTTGTTGGAATGTATATTGGTTTTTTTTTTTTGCATTAGAGAGGAGAAACAAAGTAGGCTAGGAGAAGTTTTTTGACTTCTCATTTTTCACTTTTTCCACTTTGAATTAAAAAAAAACTATAAAATGTATTATGCACCTATCTTTCAAACACTACTTCTGTTGAGAATGCATTCTACACATTTCTCCCAAACACTCAACCAAATTTAAAATATATTCTGAATATAATCTAAAAAACCAAAAATAAAAATAAAAAGCTGAAACTAAGTTTACTAAACACCCCGTTAATGTGATCATAAACTTAAATTAGATTTGATGTAATTTAGATATTCGCTTACCATTTGTAATATAAAAAAAGGAGTTCAAAAAAAATTTAAAAATAGATAAGTTAAACGGTCAAATTTATTTTTATGGATAGAAGAAGATCTAGATTGCGTTTGGACTAAATTTATTTTCGTTAAGGACAGTTTGAATCATTTAACTTTTATTTGCATTTCTTTTAGTTTTTCGTCATAAATTTCACATTACATTGGTCGTCTCGACAATAAAAATTAAAAAATATTAAAATATAGATCAACGTCAAAAACATTAATATAAAATGACACTAAATAAGCTAAAAGATTCTTTTTTTCGTCTTTTCCCAATTTCATTCGATTGTAGTGAATATTTTTAAACTTTACTTACACTTTATACTTTCTTGAATTCGGATGAAAAATTTAAAATTTAAACTAAAATCTTGATCCGAATTCAGTGGGAAAATATAGGAGTGAACTAGAAAGACTGGGTAAAAGACATCAAAAAAGTTTTGGTCAAGGGGGCAACTTGCTTTACACACGACTCCCGGTCCGTTGAAACGAGGTGGGAAATTTGGAAATTACAATGAGGTGTGGAGAGTATATAAAAATGTGGTCACTCTACACGAAGTCTTCACCACCCCAATTCGCTGTCTGTCCACAAAGCGACACAAATCCAATAGTCTCTCTGAGAAAAAGCGCAAAACAGTTGAGCACAGTGATCCCAAAACCCAGAAGCTACGACAAAAGGAGCAAAAATGTCGACTTTCTAGGCGTAATTCTACGTGTATGGAATTTTATTATCTGGGTTTTTCTGAGCTTGGAAATTAAGGTTCGGACTTGAGTTATTTTCTTCTAATTTTTTGTGGGTTTTTTGCTGGTGATAATTTTGCGTGGTATTTGACGTAATGTAGTGGAGCAGAATGGGGATGGTGAATTGATAAGACAATTTCGTTTTTGTTTTTCTGCGAACTTTTAAGATCTGTTCTCTGATTCTGTAGCATTTTCGAAAGTTCTTGTTGTTTTGGTTCCTTTGCTTTGTTGTTCTTGTTTGTTTTGTGAGGTTTTATCCATGTTTTTGTTTGTTTCACGTTTAACTGATTTACCAAATTCATTCACAACTTCTTCTGCCGATATGGTGATTCGTTTCTGAATTCCTTACAGTCCCCCTCTCTAGAATTTCATTGCTTTTGTAATGATGGGAATTAGGTTTGTTTGGTACTTGGGAAGAGAAGGGAAAATTAAAAAGGAAAAATCTTCCATAGTGGTATTTAAGGAGAAAGAGAATAGAAAAGAGAAAAATAGAGCATGGAGCACAGTATAATTTTTCTCACACTTTTCTCGTACTTTCATTCTTAATACTAGTGTTTTTTCTCTCCTTTTCTTTCTCTTTTTGGATCATAGGGAAATGAAGGGTTCATTTTCTAATTTGAGAGGAAAGAGAATAAAAATTGCAAAATAGAGTATTAAGAACAATCGAATTTTTCTCCAATTTTCTTTCTTTGTTGTTTACTTCTTCTTTCTTTCTTCCCCCAAGTTCCAAACAGAGTTTGGCCCGTTGTGATTACCTATATGTTGTCTCCGTATCATCGTGCCTAGGCCATTTGTAGCTTCCTCAAAGGAGTGAGGAATGAAGACCATTGGTCCACCATTCGATCCTTAGACATCTTGATGATTATTCCAGCTAGCTGCCTGGCTCCAGCGGTTTCTAGAATTCCGTTGTTCTCATGAATTATTGGGTTACCCAATTTCTGGTGGTTGAAAAAGCATTAAGAAGAGTGATATATGGGCTCATCTAATCAGCTCCCCTCCATACACCTCCTTACCCCTATTTTGTGGGCCACATAGGGTCCAGAATCATGATACACACCATTCGTCTTGTAGAACCTGCAAAGAAAAACAGGCCTGCAAATCTGCTATAGATCAGTTTGGTCGAATATCGATAGGCATGTGAACAAGATTAATTTGTTCTGGAAAATGGGCGATTCAAGTTCAAGATATATTTTCCTTCCATCTTCGATAATGGAATATAGCTTGTTCACTTGCCTATTGATAGCCGATCAAAGTATCAAACTATCTTCTTTTTTTTTTTTTTGGACGGGTGTTCAGAGGGGCTGACCATATGGTAGTAGGCTGAGCGAAAACATTTGCTTATTTACTAGTTTATTTGTTTCTGCTTTAGGGTCATGACTCTGAAAAATCTAGGTTTGGGGGATTCCAATTCAATTACCATAATCTTACTTTTTTGTGAGTGTTTGTTGCAGCTGAAATTATATAAAAACTGAGCATTGAAAAGCAAAAGTTAAACAACATCAAAACAGAATTTCTCAAAAATCAGCTTTTTTTTTCAGCTTCCAGATGCTGTACCAAATAACTTGGCATAGTTTTAACATAGTCCGGTAAACTTCTTTGTTGTTGATAGTTATTTTGAGTAAATGAAAATGAAAATGAAACTCCCTTTATCGGTTACAGAAAATGGAATCCCTTTTTACGGGCGGTGTGGAATTGATACCTGACTTGATTAATATAGTTGAAAACAGTGAAAATTAGGTAAACAAATTCTTGAATTTTCAGTTCTATAAATCTGATCTTGTAATTTTCATGTGTTGCAGACGCAGCATATCCATCTTTGATGCATTTCGGTGAACATTCCAAATTATACCATCTGGTTGCTTGTTTCAACTTGCTGAAAGTACACTTAAAGAGATTGTTCTTGACTTCTTTCAACCTCTGATACCTCTGATTGGGGTGGCAATATACATTTTTCATCATGGTTGCTCCTGTTGCTACTTCTGCGTTATTTCAAGTTGCATCTTCTCTACCTGAATCTGGTGCCAAGACATCCAGCAAGCTTGGAGGAGTGCCAACAAATGTGGATACGGCGGGTATTAAATCAAAATCTTCTACCACCAGGGGTTTAAAGGTTAAGGCCAATGCACAAGCCCCTACCAGGGTAAACGGTACCAAAGTTGGTGTAATGGAAGGCCTCAAAAGTGAGAATGACGCACCGCCACATGCCCAGAGGACTTTTATCAATCAATTACCAGATTGGAGCATGCTTCTTGCTGCTATCACCACCATATTCTTGGCAGCTGAGAAGCAATGGACGATGCTTGATTGGAAGCCAAGGCGCCCTGATATGCTCGTTGATCCGTTTGGTTTGCTTCAGGATGGTCTCGTTTTCCGTCAAAACTTCTCAATCAGATCCTATGAAATTGGAGCTGATCGGACTGCCTCTATAGAGACGCTGATGAATCATTTTCAGGTAGATCAAACCTTCATTTGTGTATAAAGGAATGTATGCACTGCATGTACAATACTAACGACTTCATTTTTTGGTTGGATACCTTGATAAACATTTGCACACACATGCGCCCATTTCCTTACAGCTTATGCCATTGGACCATTGGTGCTTTTGGGTTTCACATCTCTTTATTTGCTTGTATGCCCCATGAGAAATATGCTTCTCCCCTTTGCATTCTCTTTTGCACTATGTATAGATGTTTCCATCTCCATAAGCACAAAGGGTTGCACGTGAGGGAGAGTGTCGAATAGCTTGATAATTTAAGAAATGGTGTGCCCATTTCCTAACAACTTAGGCTTTTGGGACAACCGGTGATTTCACAGATTTCATCAACATGTCTAGTTTTTGTTTTTTCACAAGCTTAAGCACTTCTTGCAGGAAACGGCTCTTAACCATGTGAAGAGTGTGGGGCTTCTAGGTGATGGCTTTGGTTCAACTCCGGAGATGTGCAAAAGGAACCTGATTTGGGTGGTCAATAAAATGCAAGTTGTGGTAGATCGCTATCCGACTTGGTAAGTCGCAGTGTTGGGTGCATTTTATTGCTTGCTCTTATGATTTAAAGATGATCATACATTTTTTGGAGGCTCTCATGCTTCAATTGTCTCTTCGAATCTTGTTTAGTTTGATATCCATATGACACATTTAATTTTATTCATGACCTAATCAGGCTATAGAAGCTTAGCTAAATCCTTTAGGTTCAAGTATTTCTAAGATGACTTAATATATTCATGAATGTGTGGATGAGAGGATTACCCCATTAGCTTTAAAAAGTGAAGGGCCTTCTTTTTTGTTGCTCGGTCATATGTTTTTTTGATGTATAATATATCTATTGTCAATCAATAAACATGGATCCAAATAGAGGTGAAGGGGTTGGAAGGAGAATAGAACCTGACATATGTTCGCTTCAACCATTCGTGTTCTTGTATCAAACCCTACTAGAGGAAAACTTGGAACACTAGATTCCAATAGTTGAAGTAGTTTGAGATATTTGTGTTGGATTTTGTCCCACATTGGTTAATTATAACCTCCAAAGCTAGTATATGAATCGCTCATTGCCAATTGGTTGTTGGATGCTTTAACAATTTGAAAGACTCGTATAGGGAGTAAATCTCAGGAGGGATAACAATGGGGAAATTTTGAGGATCACCTTACTAACAAAACCTTTTTAATTATTTAATAAAATGCTTTGGAATGGAAGGAGATATGAGTATATAATGCTATTCTCTCTCCACGAAGTGGAAGTGGAGGTTTCTATGCGAGAGGGATATATTTTCAATAAGGATAGTAATATTGCGGAGTTATTGACTTCCTTCGGGGTGGGGGAGCCTTGGAAACGGTTTTCGTTATAGGCGACTTCTTGAGATTTTCTAGTCTCAAGGTAGGTGGGTGAAGTTTGGGCCAGCACTTGGTACGGAGATAACACATTGGAATACTTCTTACAAGGAGGCATGTGTATTGCATTGCTTTTGAGTGGGGGAATTGAGATTTTATTTGGATGATGGGTTGGTCCAGATTGGGAATTAGATTTTATTTTATTTTTATGTTATTTCAACTTGATAACTAAGACTAATATATGCGCTTCTTGATTATTTTAGGGGTGATGTTGTACAAGTAGACACTTGGGTAGCTCCATCTGGAAAGAATGGTGTGCGGCGAGATTGGGTTGTCCGTGACTGGAAGACCGGGGGTGTTTTGACAAGAGCATCCAGGTAGGGACTTATCTTTTTAATTACAAAGTCGCATGACTTAACACTTCAAAAGCATGCAACTATCCTCTATATTTTTGTCTCCTGACAAAGTTTTAGTGGATCAGCAACTTCATTCGATAATGGTAAATATGCTACCTGTTTATTGGCAAATTTCAGTTCCTTTTGAGTGAATATATCTAATAGTAGCGGAAATAACAAAAATAGCAACTTATGAAGCACTGACATGACTGAGTTGTTGCCATGCATGTGTCAAACATCCAGGGGACGCGACGAGGCGTGTATTGGACACACCACATTTTATTTTCTTAATTTTTAAGTCGGAGAAACTCGTTTCTCTAGACACTGATGGGAAAATGGTGGGGGCAATTGCATAATCTTAACAACTTACTTTTGGGGTTAAATTATAACACTTGAAACGTAAGAGATAAGAATTATACAAATCAAATTTCAACCTGAAAAGTCTTTTGTTTCTATTCCATTATTTCAAAGGTAAAAGGAGAAAGAAACTTACAAGAGGAGTTGTGGTTGTTTATAGATACGACATTTCATATGATTAACTACTAAAAATCTATGAAGATGTGTGTTCTTTCTTTTTTGGTGCGTCCCTGCTGCGTTCATATCCCTATCTTTTGAGAGTTTCTATGGCTCATATTTGTAGACATATGTTTATCTGTATCCGTGCTTCTTAGGCACGTTAAACGTAAAGATCATGTACAAATCTTTTGATAGAAGATCTCTTTTTTAATCTTATGAAAGATATTTTGTGGATTCTGGAGGGGTAAGAGAATCTAGGGATTGCTGTTAACATGTCCACAGTAACTTGTTCCGTGAACAAATTTGAGTGGTTTATTTGGAGGGCAAGAGTTCTCGAGGCATGATAAGCCAGTCCTTTGATGTGCCAGGAGCAACTTATGCTAATTTTGTCGTGTTATTTGATTGTACATATTGCAGTGTTTTGGTGATGATGAATAAAGAGACTCGTAGGATATCCAAACTTCCGAATGAAATTCGGGAGGAAATAGGTTCTTATTTTGTGGATTCACCTCCCGTGGTGGATGAGGACAACAGAAAATCACCCAAACTTGATGAAAGCACGGCAGACTGTATTCGTACTGGTTTAACGGTAAATTAAAGCTGTTAGATTATGAAATCCTTCTTTGACATACCATAAAGTTGTTTCACGGCCCTCACTTTGTTTTGTTTTTGCTGTGTTTTCAATTTGGCAGCCTAGATGGGGTGATTTAGACGTCAACCAGCATGTCAACAATGTGAAATACGTTGGGTGGATACTTGAGGTAAAAAAAAAACAACACTTTATTTATTTGATTTTCCTCTAGCTTTTAAATTTTCTTATCCTCTTGAGGAATCATCATAATGTAATAATGTTGCATTTGCCTGAAATTATGCTCGGGTATGATCATTTGGCATCAGTTTCTAGGGTAGATGGTTAAGTTCTTGCAGTGGTTTTTTAGTGAAAATAATCTTGTTTGTTTTAGAGATCTCTTTTTACCTCTTTTGAGATCTCTTTTCACCTCTCTTCCCCCCAAAATCGATCAGTTTCTTGAGGTTAGGCCGAAAGAAAGTGATTTCTTGTGAATCCCTAGTGCGTATCCGCCTTTGACTGGACTGGGAGGGGATTAGTGGAGGTGCACGTAAGCTAGCCTGGACACTCCTGTCCGGGGATTAGTGGAGGTGCACGTAAGCTAGCCTAGACACTCCTGTCCGTCAAAAAAAAAATAACAAGAAGAGAGAAAAATGGGTAGATCCGTGAGGTTGCTATAATGAGCTAAGGAGCTATACTAACTAGGATTTGGAGTTTGATTTCTCCTTTTTCATGGTGCACCTTGAAGAGTTCATTAACTTAATTCGTTTCCACCCCCAGAAAAAAGTTTGCTTATTGCATGCTGAGAGTTTATAATGCAATGAATGCTGATTTATTGCAGATGTAGTATCGAGGGATGTGGGTACGGTATGGAGGGATGTGTTTATCTCCTACCCACATCCCTCGGTACTCTAGGATGTGTATATGTCTCATCTCTTTATTTTGCTGCTTCTTTTTTGTTTTTCCCCTTATTTGACTTTTCTGGCATTCCCTTGCGCTTTCAAATTCAGAGTGCCCCACTGCCAATTTTGGAGAGCCATGAGCTTTCCAGTATGACTCTGGAGTACAGGCGGGAATGTAGAAGGGATAGCATAGTGCAGTCCCTCACTGCCATATCTGGTGGCGGTGTTGGTGGTTTGGTTGATTCAGGTCATGTCGAGTGCCAGCATTTGCTTCGACTCGAGGATGGGGGCGATATCGTCAAGGCAAGAAGTGAATGGAGGCCTAAATCTGCCACCAGCTTCGGGAGCCTTGTTCATCTTCCAGCAGGAAGTGCATAATTATTGAAGCTCATAATAAATCATACTCAAGTTCCACGAGATTATATATATTCTTATCAATGTTGTTAATTGTATAATATAGAAAAGTTCTTAGCCCTTTGCAAGTAGATCCTGCGTATCTCTCTCTTACAAGAAGAGCAAGTCATTCATTGAATCATTATATATTGTCCCGGTGGCGATTCATTTCCATACAATGAAATTTATTTGGTTGGACATGTGGTCCGTCTCATTGTTCGTCTGTCTATATATTCGTCGCAAGAGTAATTGTAAAGTCCTGTTCAGGATTCGTTTGCCAGTCTGCCAAAATTGCAACTTGCTTTGTCATTCATGGTTGCTCTATCTATGTTCATGCTTTTGTAAATTTTGTGAATTCTCCTCACTGTAGTGATTGAGGGATTCTTTTTTCGGTCTCTCGGCATTTTTTCTTCACCGTCTTCGTATTTTTTTATCACTTTTTGTTATTGGGTTGCTATTTCTTGATGCTCTTATTCATTCAATCTTTGCTTATGAAAGCTACATGGCCAAAAGGCTTCCTTCACAAGTCGAAGATCCAAAAACCTCCAAAGGATGCATTGCAATTTTCTTGGACGAGCAATGGAACAAATTTTCTTGTACAAGCAATGGGACAATAGCGTAGGGATTCAAGCTATAGTCCAGCGTAGGGGATCCTCATTATAAAATGGGAAATGATTTTCACTCCCTTTGTTTTTTTTGTCTTTATTCACCTTGAAATTACTAAATTACCCTTACCTCTTGAGTCACTTTTCCCATATGAAGGGCAATTTGGTACTTTCAAGTGAATAAAGAAAACAAAGGGGAAAGATTAAGCATTTATACAATTAAGCCAACACAATGTTTTATGTTGGTTTATAAACAATGTAAATGCATGTGGCCAAATGAAGCTTCACATGATTAGACACCAATCATTAGCTTAATATAATGTGCTCAAGGCCTGTCAACTTTGTTAAGATGCTAATTGGATTTTCAAACAAAGTTGATAAGAATAAAGAACCGATTATATTTCCCTAAAACTTCCCTCCAAGTTAATGAGGCATATTAAACTTCATCATGAGTACTTTAATCAAGATGTGAAAATGTAAAAGGGTTAGTCCTTTGGCCAGAACCGCATAGGTCACGCAAAAGGTTAGGGTTCGAATTCCTTATCCATTTATGGGTTTTTACTCTCTTTTTATTTGCTCAGTGAGATAAAAAAAAAAGCGTAAAAATAGCAACTCCCTGAGTTTTTCTATTA
This sequence comes from Vaccinium vitis-idaea, assembly GCA_963854785.1. Lineage (NCBI taxonomy): Eukaryota > Viridiplantae > Streptophyta > Magnoliopsida > Ericales > Ericaceae > Vaccinium > Vaccinium vitis-idaea. Next base: position 6,239,325 of record OY978226.1, on the reverse strand, counting down.
TTTCATTTGGAAGTTTTTCAATACCTACGTACAAGGGTGTTTGGGCAGCTAACTTATGGTAAAGGCATATCATGGAAAATTAAAAGCCCCAATGCATCAAGTTTGAGTTCCACAAAATTAGGCTTTTTCTACTTTTATCTATTATAAGTTATTTTTGCTTCATGAACCATAAGCACTTGAATTAGCAAAGCTGAAGAAAAATATCTGAAGTTCAAAAATGGAGCCCACAACTATATGGACCTACTTACAGGGTGGTTAGTTTTTTGTGTTAATTGTTTTAGCCATGTTGGTGACATTCAAATAAAATATAACAGACAAGCTAATAAGAAATTGGGGAAAGAGAAACATTACCAAAAAGCTTTGGAGATATTAATTAATTTTTTTGAAAGAGGGAGATATTAATTAGTTGAGATGTCAAAAATCATTGGCTACTTGTAGCATATAAAATAAGGAATCAAGAAATGTACTTACAAAGAAATATGTACTTTATTTAACCTCCCAATCCAATTGATATCCTCCAAAGCAATTAATTTCTTCTTTCTTTTTGGAGGAGAACATGGAATCTCCTATGCTTGGGTTGACTATAATTGGTTAGAATATAGCCAAAGAGGAAATAAAACGTGAACGTCAGCTAAACAAGCAAAAACCAGATTTAAGGGTATTTTCGTCATTTAATAGTAGAATGGGGAATCTGTATATTGTCACGTAAAGTATGGGAGGAAAGTCACATTTTAGAAACTTTAGACGAGGTCTCTATTTTTTTTATAAAAAAAAAAAAAAAAAAACTTGTAAGAGGTGAGTGAAATTATTCGATTTATTTTTACGGCGGTGACAAGAATCAGAAGTACCACAATTAACTTAACCAGTAAAAGAGACTTCACCTTCCAGTCCAATGGTCATGTGCTAGTGCGGAGAGGTTCAGGTTCAGGTTAGACACATCTCGTAATGTAACTCACAACATACCTATACGGGGATAAAATCCACATAGGGTCTTGATCACGTGCGTCTTTGCCGCAACCCTAATTCTGCAAGACAAACAAGGGTTAGAGCACCTTTGCCTATCGTCGGCAAAGGCCCTCCGATGCCTATGTTAGTATCTTGTACTTGAATTCACAAATCACTCAATGCCCATGAAAGAAATTCACAGCGTACCTTTTTTCATGGGCGTAATGCCGTATTTATAGATGTAGACGACTTGTTTATTAGGGCATCACGTTGCCCCTGTTTCCTATTTGTATTAGGAAACCTTTCCTAATATGACTTTTCCCTAAATAAAGCACATTCCTAGTCACATTAGGAATGCTTACACCAATCCCTTTATTCTTGGGACTGCTCCGTATCACATAAGAAACCGACTTAGAATATTCTGGAATGTCTCACTGCCTCATACATTAAAGCGGCGTCGTGCTTCTACACAGCTTGGCATTACTCATACATAGCTCAGCCTATCCGTGCCAAGCTGACACTGGGTTGAATCACGTATTCCAGAATGTTGTTAAGCTATACCCGTAGCCTACCTAACTAAGCCAGGTCAGGGGCATCTCCTTGTGATTCACGCTGAGCTAGCACATCCTGATCTATTAATCTAGTTTATTGTCTTGACCTTATTCGTGGTCAACTCAGATCGGCGTATGGCCAAGGGACCTCGCCGAGCTTACTACCCTCACGTGGTGGCCACTTGAGGCACTTGCTATGCCTATCCCAAGGGTAATCAAGTTTTATCCACTCCAATTGCTCTCCAGCTTTGCCCTCTCCTGTCACTCATCAGCAGTGTGCAGAGCTTCAACGGTTTCCAACACATGTTGCTGCACGCCTCCCCCTCACGTGGGGAACAAAATTGATTTCGCATTAAATGCAAAATGACCCGCTGGTCATCAGATAAACCCAAATGACGTTTTTGCTGACGTGTTTAGATGCGTCATGTCCTACTTTTTGGGGTTTTGGGTGGGATAATCATCACCCCTATCAAACCCTTAAACCCTTAGGATTTTGACCCCTTCCTTTCTCTTTCATTCCCCTCATTAGATACAGAAACGCAGAGAGAGAAAGAGGAGAAGCCATTTCAGCAATCCTGCGAAACTTCCCAAGCTGCCTCCGTTCTTCGTCGGAAACCTTTCTCTATTCTCGTCGGAGAACTCCTTTCCTTAGGTCTTCCTCCATTCACGTAAGTGTTCTTTCAGACCACGTCTTTCCAGTTAGTGTTCTTACAATTTCTGTCGTCTTCTTTGTCTCTCCGGGTTTCAACAGTGAAACCCTAACTGTTTCAAAATGGGAAAACATAGGGCCTTGCTCAGTAATGCCCAAAAGATCCAAGAATTCTGTCAAAAATATAACATCCCCAACGACGTCCATTTTCATTTAAACGGTAGAGATGATTTAGGAGAACAGGCTCAGACCCGAGATAAGATTCATATCCCTCTAATATTCATCGTAGAGGGTGGTCTTAGACTTCCCCTTGACCCCTTCTTCTGTGAGGTCTGCAATAGGTGCAACATGTGCTCTATGCAGATGTGCCCTAATTTCGTTAGGGTTGTGATGGGCACCCTTGCCCTGAATAGGCTCCTGAACCTAAACCTGAACTGGTGGGACCTTCATTTTCTTTACAGTGTCGTACCCACCGTTGATCATTCATACTATTTCAAAGCCAGAAACAACGACCATAAAATTATTACAAATCTTCCCAATTCCTCCAAAAGCGAGGGGGATGATTATTTGGTGGTCACCGGGAATTGGGATCCCAAAGATGCCGAGGGGAATACCATTGGTTTTCTTGCCCCACAACTTTTGGTCGATTACGTCAGTACTCGTTCCTTGTTGACTCCTGCTTTCCTTTATTTTTGTCAATTGTTTAGTTTCAATTTACTGAACATGTGATTTCTATTTTGCTTGTTCCTTTTCCAGCGGATAACTTAAATCAGCACGATCGTTTAAACCACGACGGTCTGCATCGGGAGGACATCGCTCTAGCCCTTTATTGCGACGGGTTTGAGCCGACTCCAGTGGGTCTTGGCCAAGCTGCCCACCTGTTGCTCAAATACACCCCCTCCTATTGGGTGGAATTAGAAGAGTGGGTGAACCCCATACAAGGCACCCGGAGCCCCCTACCACAAGACTGACAATCCCACTTGCTCCCACCGAGCGAAGACAAGTTAGAAGAGGAAGGAACTCGTCTAGAGGCAGGGTTACTCGTGCTAGAGATTCTCAAGACCTTCAGCAGCAAATCACATTTGCTCACCGTCCAAAGATACCAACCGCAATCCCCATAATTACCCACACAGACCAGGATCCGAGCGTCTCAGGGAGAGCCGAAGTAGAAGAGGACCTGAACTGTGCTGGTCCCTCAAACTTTCCCCTTGTTGACGTAAGTGATTCCTCCTCCTCTGGCTATTCTCCCTCCCCTCCTCACGGCGCAGAGATGACTGCTCGACCAATTAGGCTTTTGGATATACTGGGTTTTGGTGGTGCCCCAACTGTTGCTCCTTCATCCACGGCTTCTCCTTCAACCACAATCACACCCCCTACTGATTCTGAAACCAACCAGAAGGAGAAGAGGGCCCTAGAGGCCTCAGCTAAAGATCCCCTTCAACCATCTCCTCAAAGGCAGAAGGTGGATGGTTCTAACACCCGCCGAGCTTCTGCTAGGTGTACAGCGCAACCTGCTCCTTGGGTTCCCATGATCGCTCGTCCAAACGGGGCTCCTCTCACCATGTTAGACAAGATCAATTCCCCAGATGTTGTTTATGCCGTTGCACAAGCTGCGTTCAATTCCCCAGATTAATGGGCCTGTCTTTTGGTTCGGCCTAGCGCCTTCTTAGTACTTATGCCGTCTTGTATCCCATGCAGATCATGCAGAAAGTTTCCGTTGGTTTTGAACGAGCTAAGGAAACTAAGAAATATATGAAGAAAGAGATCTCTTCTCTTCAAAATAGTCTAGAGAAATCTGAACAGGACAATGCTTATCATGCATCGCGGTGGTGTGAGGCTCAGATGGAGAGTGATAAACTGAAGGGGGAGAAAGAAGCTACTCAGAGAGAGATTGAAGAGCTCAAGCGTCAACTGGAGGCTGCCAATGTCCGAGCCGATGTTGAATATAACAGGGGCATAGACGTGGCCACTCAAGACTATGAATCAGATGCCAGCAGTGAAGGATGCTATTTGGGGAACCGCTTGGCAAAGGTGCCTCACAAAGCTTGAAGTGGACAAGTCCTCACCACACTGGACAAACATGGAGTTGCCGAGCGAGATGGAAGCTACTGTTCAAGCTGCCCTAGCTGCTCAAGCTCAACTGGATGCAGAAGCTCAGCTCGGCGCTCAAGTCCATCTTGACGCACAAGCTCAGCTTGAGCCCTTTTTGGAACATCCTGAGACTAAAAATGCTGATGAAGTTGCTGACCCCGTCCATCAAGAAGGTGATGGTAACATTTCTGAAGTCCCCAACCCAAACTCTGCCACTGTTGCTGGAGGGCACAGTGAAGAGGCCTGAGTGCCTATGTCTCTATATTTAAACATTTTAATACTCTGCCCAGCCCTGTGTGGCTTTGTTCGGCCGCCTGTGGCCTGTTGATACTCTAAGTCTCCCGTACTCTTTGTTTTGGTTTAAGTTTACTCGTACTTGTTGGTCTTTGAGCATTCTCATTCTTAACTGTTTTTAACTCGGCAATTTTCAATGCAGTTTTTACCTAAGTTTTTCGTATTTAGGGGTTTCGTATTAAGTGTGCTTGTACTTAAAGTTTGCAATGATCATTTGCAGTTCATATTTAGGGAGTATTACCAAGTGTTTTCGTACTTGGATATTTGCAATAATCGTTGCAAATCTAAGTTTTTTCATACTTAGAAATTTTCATCAAGTGTTTTCGTACTTGGAATATTGCAATAATCGTAGGAAATCTAAATTCTTTCATACTTAGAAAGGGCTGAATTTCTTCATATCCAACTTACTGAATTTTCTCATATTCGAATTAAAATGTCTTAGGGCATATACAAGCTCTGCTCCCCAATAGGAATAAAAAAAAAGCCAATTTGTTTAGTTCGTATTTAACACCATCAGGGATAATTATGTAAAAGACTTTATTAATAGTAAAAGAGCATAACGAAATGTTGGCGATTTTATTCGTAATCCCAACTAGATACTAAAACAAACGTGACTGTATTCGTGATCATAAGAAACAACTAAGGGTAATTATCAGTTACCTCCCCTGAGGTTTCTGACACAATCACATACCTCCCCTGAGGTTTCTGAAATAACACTGCCCTCCCCTGCTTTTGCTGACAATACCATGTCACCCCCTTCCGTTAGAATGCAGTTAGGAAATGGATGGAAAAAGATGATGTCATTGTACATGCAATTGTAAAAAACCTAAACTACCCTCACCTTTACTCGCCTTTGCTATAAATACAGCAACAACAGTTGCCATAATACAACTCAGAAACTCCCGATGTTATTGTTGAGCTCCCTAATTCAATTACAAGTAGAGAGGTCTCACTAATTTTTTAAAAACTTTCTAAAACTAGTGACGTCTGTTTTTCTTTCTTTGAGGTCTCACTAATTTCTCTAAAACTAGTGAGGTCTCACTAAGTTTTTAGGACTCAGGTCTCACTAATTTTTGTAAAACTAGTGCGGTCTCACTAGTTTCTCACTAGTTTTCCTTAAGATGAGCCCTTACAAAAAGAGGGCTACACAGGTGCTATACCAAAAATGTCCAAATCTGTCCTATACATTAAGCCCTTACTATACCCTATCATATATGTAGCATATACAAAAGATGAGCCTTGAATATGTGCTTGTAGCTCACAAAAAAACTGCCACACTTCATCATCATCTGCAAACCACAAAAATAGAAATGTTGTAACTTAGTATAGGTGTGGACGCACCTCCGGAGGATATCTCGAATCGAAGTTGGAGTCGCCACCCGGGTTTTAGCAGATTGTCCCCGAGGAACCGAACTCGATTGACTCGTGCCTCATTCAATGGATAAGGATTACTGGCCCGTCATCACCATACTATCTTAGGTTCGGGAGCTCAGTTACGATAGGGGAAGGGTTTTACGGCACCCCCCTCGCCCGGTTTGAAGACCGGTCTCTACTTGGCTTTTGTGGGATTATACAAGAGATGTGTGCAACTCAACTTTGAACAAGAACGGGAAATGGGGGATGGGAGCCAAATAATAACATTGAACATGACAATGGATTACAGTATATGCATGTGCGTTGTGATCTACATGAATGACGATGACGATGAATAAACATGAACTACAAATGACCATAAGCAGCAGGAGAATGACATTAGTATGCATTAAACAGAGACTGCAAACTGGAAATAACATGAACAATACACAAGACAGGCTAAACCAATCTGATCCATTGACAGGAGCTTGAGCGCTCAAACCTTGAGCGCTCAATCCCCTCTCACCCACACATGCTTATGATGCTTCTGATGATTCTGGTTTGATGAAAACAAGACTTGATCCTCATTATTTGTTTAGAAACAGCATTTGAATCGTTGAACAAAATGGCATGATCATATAATCATGGGTTTAAAATTCATCCGTGGACCAAAATGAGGCAAATAGTGAAGAAGGAATGAAGACTCAATGCTTTGAAGCTTTGCAGAACACTCAAAATACCAAAAACAAGCTGAAATAAGAGAGTGATTTGATTGAACCAGAAGACGGTTTGAGCGCTCAAAGGGGGTGCATTGAGCGCTCAAGCCATCCCCTGGATTTGAGTGTTCCTGCAGCATTCAGCCCTCATCTGGACCACAAATTAGTTCAACATGATATATGATGATGCATAATGTATTGAAATTTCATCAACATGGATAAAATAAGCTTGAGGTGTCCACATGAGCGGAGAGTAAGCATTGGAATGCACATAAGCATGATTAGAGTGAGGGAGGGAAGAAATCAGGTTGGCTTAGCCAAACATCAACACACACACACACACATCGAGATTAGGTTGGCTTTGCCAAGCATCAACACACACACACACATCGAGATTAGGTTGGCTTAGCCAAACATCAACACACACACACACACACACCTCATAAACTGAAAACAAAACACAGAACTAAAGTAGACAAGATTCAGACTCCAAAACTGAGCAAGGTTTGAGCGCTCATAGTGCTAGCCTTGAGCGCTCAAGCCCCATTCAAGGGTTGTGAGTTTTTGTGATTTCTGATCATTCCTTGATGTCGATATGGACTTGGAACTTTCTGATCATGGTTAAAAGAAGTGAGATACACTGTTTTCCTTATAAGATAAGATCGTCCACAGCTTGATGATGATAAAACATCACTTTTATGGCTTTTGGGGTTCATTGATCAATGATCAAAGGCAAAATAAATTGATTTGAGAGTTGTTGAACCACCAAAAAGCCATAATAATGATGTTACCAACATAAGATATGATCAGAAACCACAAAGACAACAAAACGGCCGAAACAGTTTGAGAGCTCAAACTGTAATATGAGCGCTCGAACCATTTCGAGCTGAGATTTTTGAAATCAGTTTTTCTTGATATCTAAGACTTTGTGAGCTCATAGAAGGTATGTAGAACCTTCATCAACTCACTGGTCTCCCTCAGGATGACCAAAACGTGATTTTTCACATGTTTTTCTACCTTTTCGGCTATGATCAAGGCTTGAACTTGGGGTTTTTGATGGATGATTGAGTAGTGGCTTAGAATATGGGTTTGAGTTGAGGTATTTTGGATAGAGGAGTGTGAGTGTAGGGCTGATTGAATGATTGATTGAGTGGATGATGGAGTATTTGAGCTTAAAATGGTGATTTTAGCTTGAATGAGGTGGGTTTTGATGGAAGAGCTAGGTTTGGACAAAATTGATGGAATGTATGGGTTGTAAATGGCTTATTAGAGTGAGAGAGGGGATGTTGTATTGGTATCTTAAAGACCCATGTGTATTTGGTCTTAAAGATGAGATTTTTTTAGTGTTTGAGTGCTTGAAAGGAGATGATCAGTGAAGAACAAGGACTGATTGAAATGGGTTTATGGATTTGAGGAAGGTTTGAGGGCAGTAGGCTTGGTGAGAGATGATTTCTTCAAAGACCCATGGAGTTTAGGCCTTTTAAAGAAGGTTTTTAGGTGTTTTGGAGGTTGAAGATGATGGAAATGGATGAGAGAGGGTGTAAAACGTGGTTGAAGGATGAGAGAGAGTGGGTTTGATCTGATGAAGGGTGTGAGAGTGTAAGAGATCATCCAAAGGTCTTTAAACAATGGGTGGAGGGTGGTTTATATAGAGAGAAATGGGGGGGGGGGGGGGAATTTGGAATTTGCAATTCAAGTTGGGGAGGGAATGTTATTAGAGGGATTTCGGCGTGAAAACGAAGCTGTAGAAACCAGGGGGAGCCCATAGTTTAGGTGAAAAACCAGCTGAAAAATGCTTTGAAAATTTCTGGTTCGCGCATGGTTTGAGCGCTCAAAGTGGGCTTTGAGTGCTCAAAGGTCTGCACAACAGACCAAACTTCAAAGGGCTGCTCCGGGTGCTACCGAACTCCGTTTTGTGCGTGGTTTGAAGCGTTGGAAAGCTTATTGAGTGTACTTTCTAACCCAAGTGGTTTTAACTCAAGATGTTTTGTACATCAAAATGTGTGACCATTTTACCCTCAGAAGGTCGGAAAACAAGTCGTTTTGGTAAAACTGGCACATCTCCCTCATTTCAAAATGGATTGAGACGTATTATATATCAATAAAGAGGGTTTTGAATGTACTAGAAGATGGTGTAGGCTTGGGTTTATTTTGAAGAGCATTTTGGATGGTTTGAAGGGTATTTTGGTCATTTTGGTTGGTTTAAGGTTGTTCTAGGAGGGTTTTGAATGCACGATTGGTCTATTTCATCATCGGGAATGCTTGATAAGTGTTCGGGTCAAAATCGGGGTATCTACAATAGGGTACTAAGAAAATCTATTCAGTGTCAACAAATACAACTTTGCCATATGCAAGTATTGGAAACTCACTTAGAAAACAAATCTATGAGGGCTTTGTCACTGTCTAGTTCAACCCTATAGCCACTACCACGAAGTTCACAAAACATAGAGATGCTTAACCCTAACCCAGCAGGATAATCAGCCAACACTCTTTCACTCACATGGGACATCAAGTCAAAATAACAGTACCTTTCAGGATCTATGTCACACAGTGTAACAACTTTGCCTTTGTGATTGAGAATGAAATTGAAGTAAGGATGAGTAAAAGGCATGGCTGAACCAAACAAAAAACACAGAAACAAAACGCATGGATTAATATTAAGAAAGAACACAAAAATCCCAATTTTTATAACCTAACTGTTCGGATTGAACCAAAAAGAAAAAAAAAAACTAAAAATCCGTAACAGGAACAAAAATGTGTTGATTTCAAAGGCAAAACACAACAAATACACACGTGTTGATTTCAAATGCAAAACATAAAAACCCCAATTTTTATAACCCTAACTGTACCGATTGAACCCAAAAAATAAAAAATTGAACTAATAACAACCTAAAATGGCACAACACGGCTCAAATGTAAGATTTTGTTTTCATTTTTACCTCTAATAGCTTCAAAACCCACGGTTGGGTTGTGTTTTTCTCTTTGATCTTCCTAACACACGATCTTCAGCAAAAACGAACCATGTTCTTCAGGTGTTGGTGTAGATTCCGCGATCATTGTGGGGATTACGTGATGTTTCCAGCTTTGATCATCATCTTCTATGAATTTCGTCTCCTCTCTCTCTCTCTCTCTCTAAGTCGCATTTCTTTCTTCTGAAGTGTGGAAGAATGAGTGAATGGAAGAAAAGGAAAAAAAAACCTAAGTATGGTTTATAACCAAAAGGGCATTATTGTATTTTCAGGGTCTTCTAACGGGGTGTTTTAACACCATCTAAGTGTTTTTGGCGGGAAGGGGGTGACATGGTATTGTCAGCAAAAGCAGGGGAGGGCAGTGTTATTTCAGAAACCTCAGGGGAGGTATGTGATTGTGTCAGAAACCTCAGGGGAGGTAACTGATAATTACCCAAAAACTAATTACTAGGAAAACTTTCTCAAGTTCTGCACGTTCCATGGTCATGGAACTTGGTCTCCATCTAGATCGGCCAAACGATAGGCCCCAATACCAGCAATCCCAACGATCTTGTATGGACCTTCCCAGTTTGGGCCAAGCTTCCCATCTGAGGACACCTTGGTGTTAGCCAGGACCTTCCTCAGGACTAGGTCTCCAACTTTAAATTCCCTTGGCTGCACTTTCTTATTATAGCTCCTTCCTAGCTGCTCCTGGTATGCTGCCAGAGTGATCAATGCACGCTCTCTCTTTTCCTTGGCGAGGTCGAGCTGCTCGGCTATGGCTTCGTCGTTGCCACCTGATTCTACCAATGTTGTTCGGTTGGTCGGCAGGCCACTTCAAGTGGTATGACAGCCTCTGTCCCATATGCAAGGGAGTACGGCGTCTCTCCCATAGATCGTCGTGGAGTGGTCCTATATGCCCAAAGGACGGCTGGTAGCTTGTCCGACCATTTTCCTTTCTTGCTTTCCAGCCTTTTCTTAAGACTCTTAAGGATAGTCTTGTTTGAGGCCTCTGCCTGCCCATTGCTCTGCGGATAGGTCGGGGTGGAGTAGTAATTTCTGATGCCATCCTGAGCACATAAAGCCTTAAACTTTTTTCCGAACTGGGACCCATTATCCGAGATGATAGAATATGGGACTCCAAACCTCGTTATGATTTTATTCCAGACAAACATTTCCACCATGGCCTCGGTGATTTTGGCCAGGGCTTCACCCTCTATCCACTTAGTAAAGTAGTTTGTGCCAATGAGTAGGAATTTGCATTTCCCAGTTGCCATGGGGAGAGGACCCACTATGTCCAATCCCCATTGTGAAAATGGCCATGGACTTGTCAGTGGCAACAGATCTTCTGCTAGTGCTCGGATCAGATGTGAATACCTCTGACACTTTTCACAAGTCTTGACAAAAGACTTAGCATCCTCTTGCATATACGGCCACCAATATCCCTGGGATATTGCTCGGTGGGCTATGGACCGTCCTCCCGTATGTCCCCCACACGTCCCAGCGTGAATTTCATGCAGGAATTTTTGGACCAATGCTGGATGTACACACAATAAGTATGGACCAAGAAAAGACTTTCTATAGAGTTTACCTTCTGGGGAGAGCCAAAATCATACAGCCTTAGTTCTGATCTTGTGGGCCTCCCTCTTGTCTTCTGGTAAGGTCCCATCTCGTAGGTATGCCACTATTGGGTCCATCAACTCGGCCCAAGCTCTGTTTCCATCACCAACTCCACTGCTCGGCCAATGCTTGGCTCACTTAAATAGTCCACAACTATTGTTTGGTGAAATTCAATGTTTACAGCTGATCCCAGACAAGCAAGTGAATCTGTATGTGCATTCTGCCTCGAGCTGATTCGTTGGATGTGGACTCTGTCAAATTTGTCAAGCAAGTCCTTGGCTATTTCTGAGTATGCAGCCATCTTTTCACTCCTTGCAGCGTATTCTCCTGAAAGTTGATTTACAACTAACTGTGAATCATAAAACACCCTTAATTTACTTACCTTGAGATCCAAGCATTCCTCAATCCTGCTAGTAGAGCTTCATACTCAGCTACAATGTTGGTGGCACTGAACCCCAATCTTAGTGCTTGTTCGAGCACCAAACCTTCAGGTGAGAAGAGCACCACTCCTGCTCCTGAACCTTTATTACAAGCTGACCCATCGACATATAATTTTCACTTGTCCGGGTCTAGCTCGGCCATTCTCATTGGCTGCTCGGGGATGTTGCCATGTTCCTTCTCGTTGGAGAGCAGATGGTGGTGGAGCTATGGTTGGGGTAAACTTGGCCACAAAGTCAGCCAAAACTTGCCTCTTGATTGTCGTCCTGGGCTAATAGTCCAAGTCAAACTGGCTTAACTCAAATGACCACTTTGAGATTCTTTCAGAGAAGTCTGCTTTTCTCAATAGAGCCCTCAATGGATACTCAGTAAATACTGTGATGGAATGGGCCAAAAAATAGTGTGGAAGCTTCTTTGAGGCTATGACAAGAGCATACACCAGTTTTTCTAAGGGTAAATATCGTGTCTCAGCATCTAACAAGGTTTTGCTTACAAAATAAATCGGAGCCTGCTCTGTCACCCTTATCCGCAAAAGGACCGAGCTAACGGCATGCTCGGATACTGCTAAGTATAGGATCAATTGCTCCCCAGCTTCTGGAGTAGAGAGTAGGGGTGGTGATGATAAGTAAGCATTCAGTTCCTGGAAGGCCTGTTCCTGCTTAGCTCCCCATTCGTACACTTCTTTTTTCTTTAGAAGCTGACAGAACGGTCGGCAACGATCTGAGGATTTGCTGATGAAACGATTTAGTGCTGCCGCCATCCGTGTGATTTCTTTGGACCTCTTTCGTGGTCTTAAGGCTTTGAAAGTTCTGTAGAGCTGTGATCTGATCTGGATTTGCCTCAATTCCTCTCTTGGTCACTAAGTGTCCTAAGAATTTTTCCGAGCTGACCCCAAAGGCACATTTTGAGGCATTTTGCTTCAGCTTGTATTCCCTCAAAATGTCAAAAGTTACCTTCAGGTCGGCTAGGTGGTCAGGTTTTACCCTGCTTTCTACCACCATATCATCTATATAAACCTCCATAGTTTTGCCGATCTGATTTGTGAACATCTTGGTAGCCAACCTTTGGTAGGTGGCACCAGCATTCCTCAAGCCGAACGACATGTCCTTATAACAATACAGACCTCTCGGCGAGATGAAATACGTCTTCTCCTGGTCTGGTTCATACATGGCTAGTTGATGGTATCCTTGATATGCGTCAAGGAAGCTCATCCTTTCATAGCCTGCAGTGGCGTCTACCAGCTGATCAATCCGGGGGAGTGGAAAGCTGTCCTTAGGACATGCCTTGTTGAGGCTGGTGAAATCTACACAGACTCTCCACTTCCCATTCTTCTTCTTAACCACTACAGTGTTGGCTAGCCACTCTGGATAGCTCACTTTTCGTATGGCATCCGCTTCGAGCTGTCGCTCTACCTCTTCAATTACAGCGTTTGCGTGTTGTGGTGCTGACCTTCTTTTCTTTTGAACAACGGGTTTATGCTGTGGATCCACATTTAAGTGATGGCAGATCATCTCAGGATCTATCCCGGGCATCTCTTGTGGTGTCCACGCAAAAACATCAATATGGTCCTTTGAGAAAGCGACCAATTCTCTTTCCTCCTGCTCAGAAAGGTTTTCGCCGACTAAGAAATACCTTTCCAGATTGTTTTCTTTGATCTGGATCTTCCTCAATCCCTCCACCATATTCTTGGTGGGGTCTCCTCCAACGTCCTCCAAGGTCGGCTGATCTAGTATTTCAACCGTTTGCACATGCTCGGCCCTTGGAGATTTCTTCAAGACCATGTTAAAGCACTGGTCGGCTACTTTCTGGTTTCCCCTTATGCACTCAATGCCATCTGCTCCTGGATACTTGAACATCTGATGATATGTTGAAGAGCTAGCCCTCATCTTGTGCATCCACGTTCCCCCTATAATCACGTTATAGGAAGACTGGATGTCTACTACAAGGAAATAGGTTTTAAAGACCACTGACCCTGCTCGGACAGGCAGTGTGACCTTTTCATAGGCCACACTGTCTGTGCACTGAAACCGACCAATGGGACAAGACACTTATGCAAAGAGCTCGGCGGGAGTTCCATCTTCTTGAAAGTATGATAATACATGATTTCTGCGCTTACCCCTTGATCCACTAGGATCTTTTCCACATCGTATTCCCCTATTCGTAGGGTAATAACCAATGCGTCATTATGGGGCATTATTACTCCATCCAAATCATCATCAGAGAAAGTAATGGGAACCTCCATCACCCCCTCTGTCCTCGGCCTCTTCTGGCTGAGCTTCATGACTTGCTTCGCTTGTCCATTGACCCTTTGGATATGCCTCATCTCGTTGTGGGTATATGTGACCACCAATCCATGTATCATATGGATTGTGCATTTTGGTCCTTTCTCGTAGTCCATTTCCTCCACCTGCTCGGCATCCTTCTGGTCATCCACCAGAAATTCTTTTAAGTGGCCCTCCGCCACCTTCTCGATCAGGAACTTCTTGTACTCCACAAATCTTCAGTCATGTGGCCCCAGTCCCTATGGTAGCTGCAATGCTGGTTTGTAGCCCTCCTCTTCTCTATATTCCTTGTCATCTTAGGGGGCCTCCTAAACCATGGCTGGTTCTTAATCCTATAGAGCATTTTGTAGATTGGGATGTTGAACGTAGCCATGATGCTAAAGTAGGACTTGGGGTCTGGGTCAGCTTTGTCCTTCCTTTGTTGAGCGTAGTCTTTTTTTCCCGTCGTGTTCTCTTTCTTGTACACCTTGAACTCCACTGTTTTCCTTTCGGGAAGCTGAGGCTGTCTAGCTACAATCTTTCCTCCAGCTTGTAGGATATCATCCTCCACCCGAGCATGTTCCTGGATTCTCTCCATAAGTTTGGCCACTGTTTTGACTGGGTGCATAGTAAGTGATTCTCGTAACTTACTATGCACGGGCAAACTCGTTTTGAACGTTGTTAAGACATACTCTTCACTGCAATTTTCAATCTCGTTGAAAGTCTCCCAGTAGTGTTTGGAGTACTGCCTCAGCGTTTCATCATCCCTCTGTCTCATAGAGATGAGTGCATCAAAGGTTTTAGGGGCTGCTGAGTCCAACACAGGATTGACCCCTCTGGAAGCTTATGGTACCAACATAGGGCCACTTTTCCCAAACTGGACGGAAACATCTTGCACAGCAAGGCATCGTCTTGCTCGTGCATGAACATGGCCTGCTGGTAGTGCTGGATATGGGCCACTAGGTCCGTATTGGTCTCATAAAGGATGAACGTGGAGTGTTTCACCCTGCTCAGGGTCTTTTCTGCTCTGATCCAGTGAGCCAGAGGTGACTTAGAGATTTGGCCTAGGGCTTCCTTAGCTGCTTCTCGTGCAGTTTTAGGGTCTACCCCTGCTCGGCCTATTTCTCTCCTTCTTTCCTACTGCTCGGGGGGTTGCTCATTGGAGTCAAATCTCTCATATCTGTCCCTTGCATGTTTTCTTTTTTCTCTCTTTTCCATAGAAGTACTTCTTTCTCTCCTTTTTCGTGGAGATACCACCCTACAAGTGGAGACATCATCATGATGATGACTCATTCTTTCTTTCTCGTACTGCATGGATCGCGTTCGTGATTGCAAGTCTTTCTCCTTCTCTTGGAGTTGTTTCTTCAAGTCTTGAATTTCCTTTCCACGACGAGTGACTTCTCGTGCCAGCTCTTCCGCTTCTTGTTCTCTTCGGTCAAAGTTTTCTTCTTGTTCACGATCCCTTATTCGCCTGTGATCTTCCCTTCTTGGGGGGCTCCTCCCCCTATCACGACGGGGAGAGGTTGCTTTATCTCTTCTCAGTGGTGTTTTTGAGTGCCTTTTTCGCTCCTCATATCTAGGGGAGTTATGGATTACTAGGCGTCTATCCTTATACCTAGGAATCTCAGGAAGATCTCCTAGGTCAAACCTTTTGAAAGCAGGCTTCTTTTGTGGCGCTTTCGAAGCCATATGAGTTTTTTTTTTTCTGTCCTTGCACCCTTTTTTGTAGCGTGCAAAGGAGTTATCTCAACGTCGTCTTCCACTGTTTCATGTCGTGGAGTACGAAGAACAGGTTCTGAGACCACCATTGTTGATTGTTTTTCTTCTGAAAAAAGCTTTTTGTAAGGTTTCCCACAGACAGCGCCAATTGTACGAGGATAAAATTCACGTAGGGTCTTGATCACGTGCGTCTTTGTTGCAACCCTAAATATGCAAGACAGACAAGGGTTAGAGCACATTTGCCTCTCGTCGGTAAAGGCCCTCTGATGCCTATGTTAGTATATTGTACTTGAATTCACAAATCACTCAATGCGTATGAAAGAAATTCACAGCGTACCTTTCTCATGGGCGTAATGCCGTATTTATAGATGTAGACGACTTGTTTATTAGGGCATCACGTTGCCCATGTTTCCTATTTGTCTTAGGAAACCTTCCTAATAGGACTTTTCCCTAAATAAAGCACATTCCTAGTCACATTGGGAATGCTAACACCAATCCCTTTATTCTTGGGACTGCTCCGTATCACAAGAGAAACCGACTTAGAATATTCTGGAATGTCTCACCGCCTCATACATTAAAGCGGTGTCGTGCTTCCACACAGCTCGACATAACTCGTACATAGCTCAGCCCATCCGTGTCGAGCTGACACTGGGCTGAATCATGTATTCCAGAATGTTGTTAAGCTATACTCATAGCCTACCTAGCTCGGCCATGTCAGGGGCATCTCCTTGTGATTCACGCCGAGCTAGCACATCCTGATCTATTAATCTAATTTATTGTCTTCACCTTATTCGTGGTCAACTCAGATCGGCGTATGGTCAAGGGACCTCGCCGAGCTTACTACCCTCACGTGGATAATCAAGTTTTACCCACTCCATTACGCCCATGAAAAAAAGTACGCTGTGAATTTCTTTCATACGCATTGAGTGATTTGTGAATTCAAGTACAAGATACTCCTGATAAAAAAAAAAGTACAAGATACTAACTTAGGCATCGGAGGGCGTTTGCCGATGAGAGGCAAATGTGCTCTAACCCTTGTCTGTTTTGCAGATTTAGGGTTGCGGCAAAGACGCACGTGATCAAGACCCTACGTGGATTTTATCCCCGTACATTGAAAAATTATAGTACAACAATTTTTTTCGTTGGTCAGAGTGCCCGGACCAATTCACGCTCACCTCAGTTAATTCTCTTCCCTTTCCCGTTAATAGGAAAACTAACCGGAATTAAAGATTTCTTAAAAAATTTACCTTTTGACAGTTAGACAACAAAAATTAATCTCTAATCAATTGTGTAGAAAGAAACCCACTAACCAACCAGATTAATCTGGGCTGGAAAATTACACTAATAACAGTTACAGAGCATAGAGGGAATTTTTCTTTGAAGTAAGAATGGGGGTAACTCACTAGTATCGCGACCCCACTACAGAATTATTGCAAAGAGAAACCATCTCCACCTGCAAAGAAGACACCAACCCACAAATTGTTGCACATCATTCGAGAGTTTTAACTTTAGAAATGCATGATCAAATGAACCTGAAAAACTGATAATAATAAAAAAAAATGAACCTGAAACAAAACGTACAATCTCTATTCTTTTGATGATACCCAAAATGGGCTCCTCCCAAAAACCATCATTTCGTCTTGGATCTAAAGTAAAGCACCATTATTGATGACTGCTCTTTCCCTTGTACCTCACCTCTGTAAAGTTTCTGAGCGACCCAACAATCTGAGTCCAGTCTAGCAAATACCCAGGTACTCTCTCTCTCTCTCTACAATCAGTTGGGTTTACCTGCATTGACTTCAATTTCCAAAGGTTGAGCCACTTACCTCTGCTGCTCCACCAATTTTGCATAAACCAAATGATATTCTTTCATTTATGTAAATATCGTATATTTGAACATACGTGTTTATGAGTGGATAGACGCCAGATTTTGTATTTGGGTATCTTAATTTGGTATTTTGTGATGCGTAATGACCTGGGTTTACTTCTTTTTTGGGTAATAAAGAGATTTGGTGAAACCAAAGGAGGAATAGTGATCTGGGTTTTCTTGATTCGTCTGAAAGTATATTGTGTTGTACTAAGTGGTAGATCCTTCTTCATTTGTTGTATTGTACTCTTTATTTTGCCAGATCTGCGGTTTTATCCATCAATTCTTGGCTATGTCAAGGAATTGTTTGCTTTACATTATAGATAACTGTACATGTTTTACGACTGTGCTTTTACACTGTGATCTATGTATTCTGGGTGCTCTGCATAATTTATTCAGGCAACTGAACTGCTGAATTAAGTTGCATATCTTAACGATTACTTATGATTTATTTGTTTGCTTTTAGAGATGTGAACGAAACCCAGAAAACTAATGGAGTTACTGCTGAAAAATGAGGTTAAAGGGTTAGAGGAAGAACTGTAGATTTGTCAATCCCTGCGTGAATGTGCTTAGTTTTTTTTTTTTTTTTGATCAGTTGAATGTGCTTAGTTAGTTAGTGACCTATGTAAAACATTACTCCAATTACTACTTACTAGAGCATCTCCGGCCCTTACCCTTTTTCTCACTTAAAACTCAAAATTTGAGTAAAACCCCCTCAAAATCAACTTCACTTCTTGACTCAAACCTTTACTAAATTTAGTTTTACTCAAGTCAAGGAAGACTCAAATTTTTTAAAGCTATTTTCTCCGTCTCAATTTTATAGTCATGCCATTAATGAGGCTTTTGCTCAAATTTATTCTTAGATTTGGGTTTGCCCATTGGAGTGCTTCATACTAGATAAAGCTTTTTACTCAAATAGTCAAATTTGAGCCAAAACATGAGCAAGGGCTGGAGATGGCATTTTACCCTTAAAACCTAATTAGATAATAAATTTTACTCTGGGGTTTCAATTTGTCGGCACCTATATTTTGTTGCAAGAAACCAGGAAATGTAGTTATTGAAATTCTATAAGAGCATCTCTAGCAGATACCTCCAAATTTAGCATCAAAAGTGTACTTTACTACCCGCTCTAAAAATTTCAATAATCATTTTTCCTAGTGATTTCGGCTGACTCTTCAAATTTTAGATTTATGTAACATTATTTTTTGTGCTTTTCTACTTCATTGTGTTATCTTGACACTGGAATGATATTTGAATGAGAGGATGGTTTTCCAATACACTCTGAAGTACTTAATGAAAATTCGGTGTAATTAAATTACCACTCTGCTGCTTCTTTTTTTTTCTTTCTCCCCCACAATTTTGTTGTATTATGTTTACAATCATATGGCTGAGCACTTTATTGTTATCTGCAACAGCATTGCTACAATGCTCAAGCAAATTCTGGGAAAACTCCCAAAGAAGTCATCAAAATCCGATACATTAGATTCTGATGGGATCAATTCTGGGAACAATTTCATGAACTTGGGCAATGGATTCCCGTTTACCAACAGTTGCAATGTTGTTTCAACGCGGTTGAATGTTGTTAAACGAATGTCTTCAGTAATTTTCCCGTCAAGCAACACTGCTGGAGTGGAAATGGTGGAGCCTCACGTATCTTTCAACGACGTTCCGAATTCCGAAAAGCAGAACCTGTTTGTTAGCAAGTTAAACCTGTGTTGTTCAGTCCATGATTTCAGCAACTATGATAAAAACTGTGCGGAAAAGGATCTCAAACGTCAAGCGCTGGTAGAACTGGTGGATTTCGTTTCTTCTGGATCTGCTAAATTTACTGAACCAGCAATCGCTTCAACATGTAAAATGTGTGCTACGAATCTGTTCAGAGATTTTCCATCAAAATGCCGGTCTTATTCAACTCGTGGTGAAGCTGAAGATGATGAACCAATGTTTGATCCGGCTTGGTCACATTTACAACTTGTTTATGACCTACTATGTCGTTTCATAAGCTGTAGTTCCCTTGATATAAAAGTAGCAAAAAAATATTTAGACGCCTCTTTTATTTGTAAATTACTTAACCTGTTTGATTCAGAAGACCCAAGAGAGAGAGATTGTTTGAAAACCATTCTGCATCGGGTTTATGGGAAGTTCATGGTGCACAGGCCTTTTATCCGCAAGGCTGTGAGCAATATTATTTTCCGTTTTGTGTTTGAGACTGAGCGTCACAACGGAATCGCAGAGTTGTTGGAGATTTTTGGGAGTGTAATTACTGGGTTTGCTATACCATTGAAGGAGGAGCACAAGATGTTCCTATGGAGGGCTCTGATTCCCCTACACAAACCGAAATCAGTGGGGGTTTATCATCACCAATTGACATATTGTGTTATGCAGTTTGTGGAAAAGGAGCCACGTTTGGCTAGTACAGTTGTTAATGGATTGTTGAAATACTGGCCAGTGACAAGTAGCCAAAAAGAGTTAATGTTCTTAAGTGAGTTGGAAGAGCTTTTGGAAAAAATTGACATGGCAGAGTTTGAAAAGATCATGGTCCCATTGTTCCGCCGTGTGGCATGCTGCCTCAATAGCTCCCATTTCCAGGTATTGTTAGTATTTGTTGCTCTTTATTTGTCTGGTACCTGTTCATGAGTTCATTGCTAACTTAGTTCAAAAAATTCCTGGAGATTCTAGGTATTTCTATATTTTTCGATTTATCACAAAAATATCTACTTTGAGCTTGATGCATGTTTAGTGAAAGGCTTTCCAGTTGGAGTAGCTTTTATTTGATTTTTCTGTATGGGAAGGCAGGTGCATCACTTGAGTGTCTTGAGGCTTAATAAAGTTGAAGAGGCATATTTGATGGTAAAAAACATCATGCGATAAGATGGTGTTTATGATGCTATATACTATGTGGTACATTTGACGGTGTTATGGTAGAAAATGGTGGTTAGCACCTTCAATGATCTTTACTTTGGCCAAGTGAATAAAATCAACTTGCTATGATCACATTGAATTCATAGCATGTCGGGAGCAGATTAGGCAACTAGGGGGACCTTTATGGCGAACCAATTAGTATGATGATGTGGCCCTTCTTAGCAAAGATGGGGGCTGCATCACTCATCACTCGCCATATACCACAGCCATGCACACTTACACGAAGAAACAATCTATAAATAGCCGAGCTGACCCTAACTTGAGTGATAGCAAATGCACAATCCAAGTAATAGTGTGCAAAACAATATTGGTTGTGAGATAAAGAGTAATTTGAAATGGGGATTGGTCCACGTTTGAAGTTTTAGGTTGGAATGAATGTGGTCTTGAAGTACGTTTCTAAGCAGTAACCACAGTAATAGCTACTTGGAACTACTAAGTACTTGTTTAGTACAGATATTCTTAAGCATTTTAATGATAGGTTGCCACTTGCCAGACACAAATTTTATTCCAGTTACACGCCGTTGATGGAATTGGTTGCCATGCAGTGGAAGTACAAAAAAATTCTTTGATCAAGGCATGAAAATGTTCGGCCATCAATGCTTATAAATTGGTTTTCTTCTTTTCTGTTAGAGTAATTGGCAAAATCTGGGTCATTACGAAGCCACCAGAGTTGTTATTGAGTGTAGAGTCCGTATTGAGTTTTTCATTGTGGGCATTGTTGGATGTCCATAGACGCTCTATCCAATTAATTCAAGAATGGAAGTGTTCAAGTTGTCTCTCCAATGTGCGAATTGATCCATTTAGTTAATTTCAAGCAAAAAAGAGGCTTCCATTGAGATGGATTTGTCAAATGACTATTGTGTGGAGTGTCTTTCGTCAATGCTTATGCATGTGCTATTAAGAAAGATCAATCCTGTGGAAACTTTATATCCAACTGAAAACCAATTAGCAATGAATGGAGAGGTCCCAACATATATTAAGTGATCACCCATTCCATTCCTAAGCAATGTGGGACTCTAGTTCCTTAGCATCCCCCCTCACGTGCAGCCGCGTTTGAGGCCTGTCACGTGTGTCCACTTTTTGGGCCCTTATCATTGTGCAGCCTTTTTTCAGCCTTTTTGCTGGTCTGTCATACCCATTGTCAATTTTTTCTTTTTAAATACGGGGTGGAATGGGCACCGCTCTCATATCATGTGGAAACTTTATATTCAACTCAACCAATTGGCAATAAATGGAGAGGTTCCAGCATATATTAAGTGATCACCAATTCCACTCCTAAGCAATGTGGGACTCTAGTTCCTTAACAAATCCATTCACAAACTTCCACCTTGTACTGAAGACATAAACCTCTTCCTATGTGCTACCCTGTTTCTTGTGTCAACTTACTTGAAAGGAGATACCAACTAAGATTCCAGGTTCTTGTTGTTCCAGAGGGTACTGGTTAAAAGAAAAGAATCTGGGTAAAAGTTTGATAAATGGTGCAGCATAACCTCCAACTCTGGTTTTATTTGAATCATGTTGGCAACACAGCTTGGATGTTATTAGATTGGTGCCTACTTAACCAAACACCATAGTTCTAGCACTAAATGCATGTCTCCTAGTTTTGAGACTAGAAGCCCTCTCTTAAGAGCTCATTCCTTTCGAGATAGCTTCAGAAATGTTCCTTCCATCTTAATTTGTTTGTCTATTTTCACTATCCTCATCACCTCAAAAATCATCTTGATTTTGTAATTATAATTTAAATTTGATTTTGAAAACTATGTACAATAGCCAATTAAAGGCCACCATGGCTAAAGAAGTGACAAACGAATTCAGATGGATGGAGTATTTGTTAATTGTGCATAATTCTTTTCTCACTCTTGCTCTCTGTTTGGTCATATTCTTTTGCTGCTTATCATTGTCTTTTCCAAATTGTTTCCAGGTGGCTGAAAAAGCACACTTCTTATGGAACAACGACGAAATCCTTAATCTCATCATGAACAACCGGCAAGTGATTTTGCCTCTTGTCTTCCCAGCTCTACATCGCAACACCCAGAATCACTGGAACCAAGCGGTGCTCAACCTCACACAAAATGTGCGGAAAATGTTTTACGAGATAGACGAGGAGCTCATGCTGGCCTGCCAAGGCAAGTTTGAGGAGGAAGATTCTAAGTCAATCGTGGTGGCTGAGAGGCGGCGATTGACATGGGAGCGTTTGGAAAATGCTGCTGCTTTTCAACCTGTTGCTTGTGCTGTTACATGCTAATGGCTTGACTGGAGGATTTCAATTTGGGTTTTTCCTCAATGTTATATTTAAATGCATTCGGGAAATTGAGAATAGGGAAAAGGATAGTAGCCTATATTGTAATATATGAAATGGGTGTCTTCCTTTCCCACCAAAAAAAAAAGAAGTCTTGAATGTGAGTGTATTTGAAAATGCCAGAGTTGAATTTGGTGTGTGGGGTAAGATAGAAGCTGGTTTGAGTGGTGCTGCTGCTACTGATTTGGAGGTTCTTTGTAATGGGTTTCCATGGTGGAAAAATAGCCCTTTTTAGGGGCAAGTTGCTGTGTCCACGGATTTCTTTTTCCTTATTGTCCAAGGGGCTGTTTGTTTCTCTCTATTTTCTGCCTCATTTTCTCTCCTCAAACAGCTGATGCTTTTCAACTTGCTGCTAGTGTTACCTGGTAATGGCGTGAGTCGCCTGACTGGAGTATTTAAAGGTGAGATTTTTCTGAATATTGTGGGTCCTTTTTTTAAGGAAGAATGTTATGGGTCATGAATATGAATGTATTAGGATGCCAATCAAGGTTGTATTTTTGAAGTTTGTAGAAGCTGAGTTGAGCTGTGGTGGTGCTTCTGATTTGGAGTTTCTTTGTATTGGGTTACCCTACATCTTTTCTAAGACAACAAAAAAAATCTTTGTATTGGGTTTCTATTGGGGAATAATGTGCCCTTTTAGGGACAAGAAGCTGTATCCTTGGACTCCATGGCATATAGTATATAGTACCCATTTTTTGGCAATTTTTTTGGAAGGGATCAGCAAGACAGTGATATAAAGCACAAAAAAATAGATTTTATTACGGGCCGGTACAAAAAATAAATATTTATTACCACTAACTCTAATCATTCTTTTTAACTCCATTAAGGTCAATCACTCTTTTTTGGAGCTTAGGCACTTAGGGTGCACTTTCCTATTATAGGGTTTTTAGTGGTTTATGCACTTTCATAGGGTATCCTAGGATTTTAGGCACTTTCATAGGGTACCCTAGAATTTTAGGCACTTTCATAGGGTACCCTAGGATTTTAGGCACTTTCATAGGGTATCCTAGGGTTTAGGTTTAGGGTGCACTTTCCTATTATAGGATTTTTAGTGGTTTAGACACTTTCATAGGGTACCCTAGGATTTAAATTTAGTACTTTCATAAGATACCCTGGGGTTTAGGTGGGGTGGGTAGAGAGAGAGAGAGGACTGACGGGAGAGAGGGGAACTAACGGAGCTTAGGTGGGGGTGGGGTGGGGTGGAGTTGCCAGAGCTTTTTTTCGGGAAAAGTGGAGCGGGATGTGCAAGCCTCCACTTTTTCGGAGCGGCCTGTAAATTGCCCAAAAAAATACTCCCTCCGTTCCCTAAGTAAATGTACGGACCGCAAACCTAAGTTCGTTGTCCAAACATTTATTTAGGGACGGAGGGAGTAGTAATTTGATATACCTTTGTATTAAGAGGAAAAATTAATCAAAAGCTAACCCCAAGGGTTAGTCTGAGTGGTTGGCGGGTGTAGTCCTCACATAATTGTCAATGGTTTGACTTTTGAAGCCAGAATGCAATAAAGTAATTTCTTGTGTATACCCTAGTCCCGGATTGGATTGCCTTCGACCGTATTGGAGTCTAGAGAGGAGATTAGTCGAGGTGTGCATATGTTGGTTCGGACACCTGTAACCGTAATACCAAAATAATAATAATAATAAAATGGGACTAATGTTCGTCACTCAATTGAGAGGAACCTGACACACTGTCTAGAGTGGACCTAACATATCGGGCTTGCGCGAACACAATTATACAAACGTCACCACTCAATAACTGGGAGAATAATCTCATACTCACGAGATCGTTCAGTTGAATGGATGGGTTTCAGAACAAATATACAGATGTTCGAAATGGAAATCAACCTAGCGGTCAGCAATATCGACAATAATGTTGCATTGATGAATAGCTTAAACGTCGACAAAACTTATCGATACAATTATACAACAAAATTCAAAATACGCATCCCTCGCAAAAATGCTAACAGTACATTCTACACTAACAAGATTGTTCAGTCGAATGGACGGGTTTCAGAAGATATATGAGCAGGCGATAGAGGTCAACACTGTGGTCATAAGTATTGACACAATGTTCACAGCATTGTTGTCTAGAACAGTAAGGCCAGAAATTCTCGTTACGGTCGGCCCTGGTTTACCAACAACCTGCAAGTACATAAAAGTAGCTGTTGATCAAGCTTTTCTAGGATGTTTCTGCGGTTAAAAAAAAAAAGATCAAGCTTTTCTAGGAATGTCCAGCTTATATAACAAGATTGGTAGCTTTAAACAAATTTATTCAAGCTGTTGAAGTAGAAACCTTCAGGTTGTGTTTGGATTTCAGATTTGTGGAGGATTTATCGAGGGAAAATAAAATGCGGGGGCAAACATACCTTCAATTTGAGAATTTCCATTCAATAATCCCTCTACAAGTCCTTCATCCAAACACAGCCTTACAAATCAATAGCCAGAATGCTATTTGAAAATAAGTGAATCAAACAAAATAATCGAGTAAACCACAATTGGAGGACATCGATAGTACATCCATAGCTCATTGAGTCAATCTGAGTGCAGAAATGTGAGGGTGTTCTATTGTTTTCCTTCGTGTATATCTATCTATCTGGCTCATATTGTAGTATGTTTATTTCCTTCTACTCATTTGTGTTTCTTTCTTTTTCAAAAGGAGCGGTAGTCGACAGGTCCCAGAAGCCGAACAGACCCCACAATTTTTTATCTGTTTCCACACCCCACAACATTTTTATCTGTTTCCACAGAAACATAAACTCAAGCCGGCTGACCTGATAGTTCGCCCATATCCAAATTGGATCATACAAATACAAAGAGCTTAGATTGACAAAACAAAATAAACCATGGAACAAGAAAGGTATTAAACTTACCTTGTTACGGACACTGCAAAATCCACTGAACTGAAGTGTTGCTCCCAATAATGAGTCTATTAAGCTTCCACCAAGTCCTGCCAGAGCAGAAAGAGGTATTACCAGAAGCTGCTTCAGAGCAACATCAAATGTACACCTCGTTGTGGAAAATCCCAAGATAACAAATGTCAGTCCAATGATGCAGCCAGCTGCAGCGGCTGCCAAGAGGCCTGCTTTTGTCACACCACCATTTGTACCCCTCCGAACTGGCTGTTCATAACAAGGAAGAAAACAGATCAGGATAGGCAATCTCTATGTGCTTAAGCATCAATGCAAAAGTCTCGAGCCTGCAGAATTATATAAAAAATGTTGTGAGAGAAGTCAATGTCACTTTTTTGGTAGTCTTGTACAGTTACAAGCATCCATGGCATTGATCTTTTACAGTAACATAAACAGGAAAAAGGAAGAGAAGATCAGAAGACAAGGGAACAGGTTAAGACAGATGCAAGATAGCATTTGGGAACAAGGCGGTAAGGGAGCACTTAGTAAGGCCCTTCTCCAGCTCTTTACTCGAAAGTCAAAACTTATACTCGAGTAAAAGCTTCATATGATATCAAGCAATCCAAGCTCTATTCACCACAGCATAATCCTCAAAGGCTAGCATTTTTCTCATGTCAACTGGAGCTTAATTTGAATGAGTGGAACCAAGAATATCATACCTTTAAGGTTGTGATTAGTCTTGGCTGTGCATCACTGAGTACCCCAAGCTCCGATGACCAAGTGTCTCCATTGCAGCAGCAGTAGTGACCAATCATACCACCAATTAGAGCTGTTAGAAGATGTGATTCTTTTGAGTCTAAACACCTATCTTGTGATCCACTTAGTTTCCAAAAAATGATGACCAGAATAGTAGCAATGCCACTATTGGAGAGAACTTGTATCCTGTAAGAAGAAATATCGAGCAAGGTCATTGAAGTCAGAAAAATATTGTTGAATGGAATTTTGCCATAAGCTTCGCAGCATTGTAGCTTTTAGCCACCCCCACTAGCTTATAGAAAATCAGCTATACGCCTATGCGTTCTGGCAAATTTGAGTTTAGTAAGCCCACAACATTTTATCAAAGCTAACTTGCTAAGCAAATAGCAGGGAAGATTTGAACAACAGATTACATGCATCAGGTTTTCAGCAATATGTCAGAAGCAATGCGTTGCATGGACTATCCACTAATTTTTTTGGCACAAGCAAACCTTATTACCACAAGAATCTACAACACTGTCGGCAAATAAGCCTTTCTGTAATGCGGTCTATCAAGTAACGTAGCTCTCACCATCTTTTTTATACTTTACATTGCAAATCTTTTAAGTTTCAGCTCGCATAAAAAGAGTCACAACAGAATGTTAGAATGCAGCAGAAGTATGAGCCATCAAATCTATCGATTAGGAGCAAATTCTAAGGGTTGTGTGATTTTGTAAGAAGAAATTCTGTTCAACACACAGTGCATTGATCCTTGGATTCTGCTCTGTAAAACCAAAGGAGGTCAACTGAAAACTTATAGCTAATTAAATATATTTTTTTTTAATCGGCAAAATAGTATATGCTCGAAGCATAAATTGATCAGCACGCATACGTGTTGACGATTTTTTTTCATTTATGGACATGTACTATTTTGCCGATTCAAAAAAAAGAAACAAAAAAAAAATGTAGGAGTACTATTTTAAAGGACATAATTAATTAGCTATAAGCATATATCAACCAAATAAATCAACAAAATCGTGTAGAGAGAGAGAGAGAGAGAGAGAGAGGGAGAGAGAGAGGGAGTAATACCAATTGCGTTGACCTCCTTCTTTGAATTCAGCATCGACGATTCGTTTCTTCTCCTGCCCGACCTTAGTAAGCTTCGATGATGAAAAGAAGAAAACGAGCAACATCGCTCCAAATCTAAATTCACACACAGATAGAACAACATTCAGACAAATAGATACTATGTAGCATGTAGGAGTAAGTAGATAGTGTATAAGAAGAAGGATATTTGATTTACTGGACCTGTAATTGACGGCGATATGGATGGTCATGACTATAAACCCTAGAACTGCGCCTGAAAGGTTAAGAGACTTCCTTCTGTAAGATCGTATGGCGATTGCAGCTGAAACCAGTGCAGCAATGGCAGGTTGGAAGAAATTTGTTCCCATTTTTACCCCTCAGGTTATGGTCGGAGGTTGAAGACGACAATGGCGGAATTTCTGTGCTACCACTTGGAATCCTGGCCGGGTGAGAATCCGCATAATTTACATAAGTTAGCTATACTATTTTAATTTTTTTGCTGTGTTTGGTTAGATAGTTTAGTTTAGTTTTGATGATGTCATCAGGTAGGTATAATGAGTGGAGAGAGATAGAGAGAGAAATTAGGGAAATGATGATGCCATCAAAACTAAAACTAAACTGGAAAACGAACAGGGCCTTTGTAATCCCGTCATTGAAAAAAGATTTTTTTTTTTCATTCGTCATTCTCAGAATGTAATATGAGTCATTCAAGAGTTTTACCGCATGAGCTAACCACCACTTGCATTTAAAAAAAAAAAGGAATTATGGATATATCATTTGGTGTACATTAAATATATATACACTTCATTGCGTGAGAGGTCTCACATAAATAATCACGTTTAATTTTATTTAAAACATGTTTTTTTAGAGTCTCTTTAATATGTGAAGGTTGTTTTTTTGTTGTTGCCAATATAGTATACATTAGTGAGGGATTAGAGTGAAATTAGTAAGTTAATATAGCTCATAGACTCAAAATAAGACCTCCTCCTTGGAAGCAAGGGTACAACTAACTAGATGGAGTAAATGTGAAGGTTGTTACTCAAAATTCAAATTCGTACGTTGATGATATAAATTTGAAGGTCGATTAACCTTTGAAAATGTTGCAAGAACTCTAAAAACATTATTTTATGTGAAAATTTCACTCAAAGATAAAAATAAAAAATAAAATAAAAAAAGTGTGCATTTATCAAAAAAAAAAAGTGTGAATCATTTCACTTTGACTCATTTGTCTTTTAACCAGGAGTAGTCTTCTAGTACTATCTGAGTCTTTGGACAATTAGCAGTGGGTTAGCAGTAGTAATCTGGCAAGTGGCAACTATATCAAGGGGTTTGGGGTTGCAGTTGTGCAGCCCCCGCACAGCAGCTGCTGTGCACTATATCAAGTGCGTATGGGTATGGCAGGAGGAGATGAGAGCCATTTACTTTTTGATAATTGGGTGCTAGTTTTGTCGTGTGGAGTCATTCATGAACATGAGTACTATAGACAATAACTCCCTCCATCCCAAAAAGATGGTCATACTTCACTTTTTGGACCATTCAAATGGAGTAATTATCTATATCTCACAACCTGTTATGTTTTCTATGATTTTGAAATACATGTGTAACAAAATTAATTAAAATCTATCAAACAAGATTTAGATTGGATGTGTATAAATAAGAATGTATGAACAATTTTTTGAGATGTGTGAATAGTGAAGTCACACCATCTTCTTGGGACAGAGAGAGTATATAATAGAGAAAAACTGGTGACAATTAAGAATTAGTTTGAACAAAAAAAACTTTTAAAACTCAAAACACGTATCAAATACTAAACAAAAGATATTAAAAGACATAGTACTAATATTTCTTTTCAGTTTTCACAAAAAATAAAAATAAAAAATAACTACCCAAGCTTATGCAATTGCATTCGACTAGGGTTTCATATTTTGTTGTTTAATAATAGTGATCTCTTTGTCGGTAATGTCGAATACTCCCTAGAATACTCAAAGTAAATTATGAGCTTTGCGTGATGGCCTAAAACCAACGGAGAATTTGCACACCTTCGATTT
Organism: Vaccinium vitis-idaea; assembly: GCA_963854785.1. Classification (NCBI taxonomy): domain Eukaryota; kingdom Viridiplantae; phylum Streptophyta; class Magnoliopsida; order Ericales; family Ericaceae; genus Vaccinium; species Vaccinium vitis-idaea. Next base: position 6,209,934 of record OY978226.1, on the reverse strand, counting down.
CAAAGTGGAAGTGGATTCGATTTGTGATTGTGAGACCTACGAGATAAACGATTCAGATGACAAAAATAGACGCCCGGCGAGAGCCACAAAGGCAGCAAAAAACCCACTTTTTCCACCTCCAGCGTACACTTGACTTCTTTGTCTTTTGATAATATAATACTTTTAGTTTTTGTCCTACTCCATCTACAATAATTAATAATCCCATAGCAGACTTTTCAGTGATGTAGAGTATCTGATTGTGTTTAGAGCATTTGACATGTTCAGTCTTTTGATAATACTAGCTTGGTTTATCTTGCTGCATACTCCATCTTTGGAAAAAAATTTGGGTACCGAATGGGTACCACGCGGCTATGCCGAGCACAATCTCGGCGGTCTAAAAGTGTTTTGGACAGCTCAGATTGATTCCCTCTCTCTCCTCTCACCCGAACGCTCCCTCTCCTCTTTGTCTCTCTCCTCTTCTGGACCATCGAATCGCGTTTTGGCCACTGAAATTGCCAAGCAGGTAGCACGTGGGTAATATCTACCCAAAAATTTCTCCTTTGATTATTAATAATCCTATTGCAGTGAGATACAGTGTGCATTTGACAGTAATATTTCTGGCTCTATCTTTTATAATAATAATATATACTGGTTTTATTTTTCTGCTACTCCATCTTTGATTGTTGACTTGGTCAAGTGTATCCTCCCAAGTAAACTCACATGCCCCCACCTATATATTAAGACCACACCAAACTTATTACCTTATAAGATTTTGCGCTAGTAGTCAAGTACCCCATTAGTATTTTAAGAATTATACAATCTTGTACGACTCTAAAAGTATGAATTCAATCCTAATCAGCTATTTAAAATTCTTTTTAATTTTTTTTGTGAATGCATCGGCATCATACCTAGCGATGAGGGTAGCGCAGGAGGAGAGGGTGACGATCCTCTACAGGAGAGAGGAGAGAGAGATGAATGCATCTGCATCATACCAGGTATATGGATATCATGATCAGACTGTAAATGTTACGTAGAAATTTTGGATTGGTATATAATTAATGCATTGATTGCCAACAAAAACTTGGTTTCTAAAACGACGCCCGTTCTCTCAAACGACGTCCTTTAGATTTTGCTTCAATTGAGAGAGAGAGAGAGATGAATTTTACAGATTAAAAGTGGTTGCCGGAGAAGGGTGAGGAGAGAAAGGGGGATTAATTTAACACGTGAACTGGCAGTTTTGCCCTGAGGTTTGGGAAAAAATCGCATGTAGGTCGTCCACGACACATGTTGTATTTTCCGTCCAAAATTCTAACCGCTGTTATCAATTGGACCAGATGGGTGGGAATCGAAAAGTTTAGGGACAAAATAGGTGTGGTTTTTTAGTTTAGGGACTACATAGAAAAAATGTGCATAGCTTAGGGGATAAAAGCAAAATTAACTTTTTTTCCTTGATGTTGTATTTCGTTTGATTTAATGGCCTTTTTCCCAAATGATAAAATCTCTTGATTTTATCAAATTTTGATTTTATCCCTATTGTATCATTTAAGAAACAATGCAAATCAAAGTTTTCCTCCTCAATTTGTGTGTGTCAAACAGATCCTGACAAAGATAGTTTGGGCTATGTCATTACTGGACGATTTTGTCCGGGCTATTTCCGGGCTCTTCTCGGATCTTTTTTAAGATCAGGACCATTGATATTTTAAACATCATCTAGAACATTGGACACACAAAAAAATCATGCTAATCGGCCATCATTTAATGTGTTCTCAAAACATATTTATCCCTAGAAAAATTAAATTATATCCAGTGTTACAATATTTTCTAAACCCATTTTTTTCGAGATGAATGTCCCCCCAAAACATATCAAACTATATAAACTTTCAAATACCGCACCAATTATTCTCTCTCTATCTACTTTCCCAGTATCTTTAAATGGTTTTCTATGAGAAAAGGGGCAACAAGTCCTTCAAAACAAAAACACTAAACCTAAAAATGGCTCGAACTACGAATCAAAAACGCCCCGCCAATCTCTATAAGAAGAAAAACAATGTAAAAGTTTAAGAAAACCAAATTCCATAACGCTCTGGTTTTCATATATCCCAGTTACCTTACAGTTCCGCAAATCTTTGGTAAAACATAAAAATATGGGATTTAATGTGGGATAAAACAAACACGTAATGGCAAAACTTAGGATCTGTTTGATAACAACTTGCTGTATCTTATTTTACTTATGTCGTGTCTGAATCAAGATGCATAACAAGTACGGATTCAGAGACAAAAAAATGTAAATAAGCAAATAAACAAGAGCTACCAAACCGGTGAATTGAAGTCAGCACCGAACATAATTAACCAAGTTGTAAAACAAATCCATTACCTAGGGGGGGGAAAGGAACAGATATCTGGGTACATTTATAAAACAAGTTCTAGTAATTTGCAGATTACTACAGGAGGAGAAAGCTAATATCGAAGATCAAATTGAAGTTGTTACCACGACGTGTTTCCAGCATCAAGCTATAACCATGCTTCTGCTGCTAGCGGTCTCCGTTCAGTCTGTAAAGGACTCCTGCTACAATAAAAAGGAACCTCAAAAGAGTGTATTTCTGAAGGTTCACAAGTAAACCGGTAAATGTAGATAAATTGGTTCAGTTGGGTAAGTATATTATTCATGTAGCTGAATGGCTAATTAAAGCCATCCAAATCCACCAATTTGCCACCATCATCCATTGTGAATTCAGCAATTCAAATGCTCCTATCATACTACAAGTCAATCGCAATAGACATAACAATCTCACAAGATTGAAAATGTTTCCCTCATCAGTTCATAAAGACTGATCAACACCACGTCGTCGGCAGCACTGAAAGAGAGAAGTTCGCGAGAAAAGAAGATAAAAAAAAATGAAAAAAAGATCGAAGGCAAGGAAACTGTAAAACACGACTTTATTGGGTTTTCTATTGTCGCAAATCTTAGTATACATGTTCAACGCAAGTCACTGTTAATTCTTACCTATGCTGAAAGGAACCAAAGAACACGTCCACACTGCAAAACTGCTCTCCGCTGTGGATGACATTCAAGCCTTCCGTGTAACTGCGGAGAAAAGAAATCAAGGCAAATGCAGGAAAGCAAGGTGTGTCTCTGTAACTGTAAGTCTAATTTGAAGCTCCAAGCCTCCCAAATAACACTTAGAAAAGGAAACAGAGGAGTACCTGCAGAATACTTAAAAAGATAAGAGGGGGAAGCCAAAGCATTCAACTAAAAGCCCCCTCTCCCTCTCCTCCTTCCTCTGGCCCCTCCTCTTCCTCTTCCTCTCCCTCTCCCTCTGAAACCCGTCTCATCGTGGGACCCGGCATTATCTCTTTGAAAACTGAACATACTCATTTTTATGTTCTCTGCATCTGAGTCACGAGGGGCCCGTTGTACCTGGATAAATTTAAATACAGCACTCTTCAAAGGCTGCAAAAACTATTACGACGAAGAACCATACCAAGACGATTATGGTGACAGTTCTAATATCTAAAGACTCAAATGCTCGAACACAATTTCAGCCCATTGACAAAAACGAAACAAATCACAGATTGGGAGCATGCAAAACCTGCCCAACCTGATCTGAAGCGCTGCGGACTGTTTCAATGGAACTCACGGCTGAGAAATCAGTTCAAAAATTCCTATAGAACTATATACTACTATTAATTAATTACTTTCTGATTGATGATTACAAGCCCCACTCTGATTTGTTTGAGCTCTCGAGAGGAATTAATGCTGGACACTATGGAGATGTAGCTGATGAGAGATGATTCAAGCCCTCGTAACAGGGAACTGGTGGATGTGAAGCGAAGTCCCTCGTTCCCTAGGTGCCAAAGTAATATGAAATATACAAGCGTGAGGGCACCCTCACTTCATGAGCTAGCTTTTGGAGTCAAGTTCTACCCAAGACTGTGTAACATGGTATCAGAAATGGGTCCCAGAGATGGGTAGGGTGCATCTCTGGCCTGGCATGGAGTGGATGCTGCCGAGTGAGCATGCTGTGCGTGAGGGAGCGTGTGAAGCAAAGTCCCCCACTCTCATTTCATGAGCTAGCTTTTGGAATTAAGTTCTACCCAAGACCAGTGAAATATTAGGTTCGTGAATTGAGTGGTTCGAATTTTCTGAGTTCCCTAATTTTTCTAGGGTTTGGCTACGAGTACCTTCGAATACTGGCAATCCGATTTGTGCAGTTTTGATTGACAACTTCTTCGGTCGAGAATGGGTTATGAAATCTCCCATCCGAAGTGGTCAGGTCAGGTGATGGGTGAAGGCCAAAACAGACCCAACTCAACCTGTGCACACCCCTACTATAGAGGAAGATGACCCAATTTGAAATGGACAAACTCCAAAGGATATAGTTGAATCATTTGTAATCTGTTGAAGGGGACGTATTCTCAGATGTGTATGCATGATTTTTAGAGTTTTATGAGTTCAGACTTCAGACCGTAGCCTAGCAATCCGATTTGTGCGGCTTCGACAACTTCTTCAGCCGAGAATGGGTTATGAAAATCTCCCATCTGAAGAGGTCGGGTCAGGTGATGGGTAAAGGCCAAAACCGACCCGACTCAACCTGTGCACACCTCTACTACAGTGGAAGATGACCCAATTTGAAATGGACACACGTCAAAGGATATCCGCCCATAAGCATCAGGTTTGAAAATTTCTTCAACTAGAGTAGAACCCTTTGAAACATACTTTACCAAAAGAAAGATAATGAAAACAAAGAAAAAAAGCAGCTTTCAATTAAAAAAAAGTGAGCCTCATACTAAATCATATTTGGACCTTAACCATGCTCGGGTGGCTCAAGTTCATCAGCGAGACAATATCAACGTTTCTTACCAACCAAAATTTTTCATGTTATGGACTTGGGAGTCATATCATGGGATATTGGGATTGTATTTGGGTAGGACCATCTCCAACTGGGATCCTTAAATTTGTTTAGTAATTCGTAGTTTTGGAGGACAAATGGATGCTCCACTAGATGTGTTGAAGTGTTAAAATACTATACAAGCCTCATTTTTTAGTTTTAGAGCTGGGCACTGACAACTATTCACTATGACCCATTTTTTTGACTGGACTACCAGTGAAGGCGGTAAGTAAACCCATTGGCCTAATAGTGAGGGAATTAATAAAAGCCCATGTTTTGTGGGATTTCATATCCGATGATACATAAACCTTGGCACAAATTTTTTCCCACCAGACACAGGATATGTGGTCCCTTTGCATATATATATCCCAATCCGATGCTCAAATCCGAGTAAAGAAACAGACCCCAGTGTAACCCAATCATCTGCCAGTCTGATCTTATCATTAACTATTTCAGAATCTACAGAACAGTTTAACTATAAGTTTATAACATAAAAAGAATGACAGAATAAAAGTATTACTAGCTATAGTACTACTAGCTATGTCCAAATCCTAAAGGTGACAATAGTAATAGTAAAAGCAATATAGTAATGTTAGTAAAGCATTATTACTTCAGCACTAACTTGGTGGTCCTCCATATCAAATTGGTTTTGAAGCTGCCATGCAAGGGCCTCGTCTTGGCTAACACCAGCAAGCTCATCTCTAACAGAGAGATTTGCCCCGGCTTTTCTCCTTTCATACTCATCTAAAGTGAAAACTGGTGATTCCTCCTGTCTCCCCTTCCCTCTATGTTGTCGACCTCTGGAACCTCTGGAATGACGACCTTCCCAGTTTGGTTGATTCAGCTTCTGAAGGAGCTTTTGTGCAGCCGCTTGATTTTGTACAGGGACGGCTTCAGCCACTGATACACATCAAGGATTTTAATCACGAAAAATGGAGATGGCCAACATGAAGATAACTCCAATAAATCAGATTGGTCAATAAATTAATGAAGCTAAATACAGCACAGTAAGGCTCCATTGCGGCTACGATTGAATATCCATGGGATATGATATCTCGTATGGGATACACGATACCTTGGGGAGGCAGTATAATTAGTTCCTTCTCCGTCACTCAATCCAATCCGAAATGATTACTTATCCCATGGGATTACTCCTTTCACTACTCATCAAGTCAAACAAACATCGCCTAAGGAGTTCATTTATGCTGCAGTAAGAACCCAGGTATTTAATTCTCTACCTTTTCTCCTCTCCCTATAATGTGCTGAACTCTATGATTTAGCAACCATTTGGTGACCGATACGCAATTACTTGACTTTCTCATTGCAATACAGCAAGATATGGTTCGTACCTTCTTTTGGTCTTGCTTCAGAGCTACTTGGTTTTTCTTTTGGTCTTTCTTCAGAGCTACTTGGTTTTTCTTCAGATCTTTCCTTATCAGAAGCCAATTTTGCATTTTTATCCGTGACATCCACTTTTGAATCAGAGTCATGGAGTGCATTGGTGGTCTTTGTAGATTCCAAAATTCCATCTTGTACCGGAACAGTTGGGCCAAAGCTTGAAGAGGTTGACCCTGAATATTCTGCAATACATCATCTTTTTTAATGAATTTTGACAAACTATACCAGATTGGTACTATGATAAGACTAAATTGCAAGTGGAATAAAGATCCGCCTAAAAACATCACTAATTGACTAAGAAGAACGGATATGGACACAAATAACACTGAACCAGGCAACTCTAAATAAAATGGGACACGGACATGGAAGGGGACACGGACATGGAAGAGGACACGGCAAAGGTTATTATATATATTAGTACACATTTAGTTATTGTTCATATGAACATTCCATCCGCAAATAACCAAAACTCACAGTATCATTCCACTCCTTACTGTTTCCTTTTTAAGTATTACAAGTTGGACGAAGATTTTTTTTATCATAATTCATTTATTTGCACTTTTATCCTATGTTTTAAAATTTGCACCAAAAGATCCCTTACTAATAGAACGAAAAGTGGTATATCAAATGTGTGCAACTCAAAAATGAAAGAGGACATGGCACACAGCCCACCCTTTATGCTGTGGCTGGGGGTATGGGAAGATAGAACAAAAAAGTAATTGTTAAGGAAAGAATATAGAGCAAAGAAAGGTTTGTAAAACTAACGAGAAGATCGGCCTTGAGGCTTTTGACGCGAGACTGCCCCAATTTGCAACTTCTCAAATGGTGGAGGACCACCCATGTCACCTTCCTTCGATGTCTTTATGAATGAGCGGTCGAAACCAGAGTATTTTTTGTTCATCTCCCATTCTTCATACAGGGTCGGTACCACACCGCCTAATACAGTTATCACTTTTGGATTCAAACACACAATACCACTGTGTACTTGAGCCTTGCTTTCCAATCGAACCTGCCAAAGTAGAGAACAGCAACAGAAGCAAAGATATTAATTCCAACAAGGAAAATTGTGTATATACGTCTTTTGATTTTAATGGAAAGCATAGAAACTAAATGCATAAGTTTCGAAAATGACCTTTATGATTACCAATATCATGTATAGGTCATAGAGTTTGCTACTCTTAACAGTAAAAAGAAAATCATTCTTCCACGTGGATGATTACCTTCGAGATTCATGGTTTGCATTCTATTACATAAACCATTAACACATCTCAGTTCTATTAAGCAACCGTAAAACACGTACTGAACTAGCACACAACCAAATAAAATGAACAAATTAAAACATGCAATGTAGGAGAACAATGATGAAAAAGAAAAGAGAAATACCTTAGTGCCAGGAACGACATCATCAGCAATTGATGGTATATGAGAGTACTCTATAGCAGTTATCTCAGAGTGCCCATCTGTAAGAATAAATCTCAACAGACGCCGATTATTTGAACCTCCTGAAGTATCAGCAGTACTGCTTCGTGATATGTCCCTTACAGAGGATATCTACAGAGATCACAAGACAGTGAGAGACATAGTGATGTCAAAATGTCAGAAGTACTTCGACAATCTCCAACCTAGTTATCCAAGTTGGAGTTCAAAATTATTTAGCGAAAATGTCAGAACTACTTAAAAAATCTCCAACCTAGTTACCCATGTTGGAATTTAAAATTATTGATACCCTATTTCTCTCCGAAACTCAATCACTCTTCAGCATTTCCGACAAAATCTACCCTTTCCCTCACCAATTCAGTTCACTTTTAAAAATTCTGGTAAACTAGATCGGATATTGACGTCATTTCAAACATACATGGATATCTTTTCAAAGTACCCATTTCATGAACTTCAAATTCATAAAGGAAACTGTAAAAGTCCTTCGCTTCTTATCAGAATGGACATGGATCGCGTTTTCCGTCCAAGTTTCGAAATTTGGAGATTTTCTCCAACAAGGAGAAATAAAGCATGGTTAAAGTCACGGTTATAAGACGATGAAACAAAAACTCCAAATCAAAATGAGCATGGAAAAATGTATTTTCAGTTTCGTTGGATTACTGAACAGCATAATATAACTCAGACTTATTATTTCATCCCAAAGTTTCTCTAAGCCACAGAAAGAGTTTAAAATGAAGATATTCCTAATTTTTGGGGCGGAGCAATAGAGTTTAAGCAACAAGATGCAGGTGGGCATAAAAACAAAGGTAAGGGCAGAAGACAATCATCAATCTCACATCTCAATTGGAGTGATCCAAAGAAATCTAAATTTCAAAATTAAGTTCATATTAGGCAATCTCCAATAAATTGCAGTGAACTTTGGGTTAAACGCTTAATGTGATATTGGAGGCGTAATGCCTCAAATGGTTTTTATCAAATCATTATATATACAAATTACCAACTAATCCTAGAAACCCATTTTAAATCATTTTTTATACAATAATAGAATGCTCCTATCCTTCCCTACTGAATTTTTCATCAAATCTTGGACCCCAAAAGTTTCTCACACCAAATTCGGTGAAATACTCAATCTTCCCTTGTGTTGATACCATTAGATGAACTGGTTAGAGCCTACATCAAACTTAAATTGGTCATGCCAACACCAGCCCATCTTTAAAGATGGATGAAATGCCAAAAAGTTTAAAACTTTATCACATTTGTCACAAGAATAAATGTACTAACACTTATCAATACACTCTTTCTGAACATTAACCAATCCAGTGGCCAGTTGTCAGTACTTTCCAATTTTAACTCGATGAAATAGTCCATGAATGGTAGAAGATCCTAGTACATATGCATATATACACACTAGAGAACTCTCCCCTCCCGCTCTCCTTCCCCGCCCTACGCTCTACGCTCCCGCTCTCAATCCTCACTTTCGTGAAATTTCTTCCATAGGCGCTTTCACGCTGTCACTTTGCTTCCCCTCTTGCTCCCGCATTATGTAGCTTAGACACACACACACAGAGAGAAGCATTAGGTAACGATTTGATTCAAATAATCGACGAACGATAGGAAATACTCTTGTAAATATGCATGCACAAACGCCTAAGTCACATAATCCTTCAATTAGACTCTATGCTCCAGCTCTCAGTCCTCACTCCCGCGAATTTTAGTACTGTAGTTTGAACTTTTCTAAAGCTCTTTCCACTCTCACTCCCGCCCGCACGCCCCTTATGTAACTGAGAGAGAGAGAGAGAGGGTTTGCCTGAAGGACTTTGGGGCCTTGAAAATGGGAAGACTTGCGGAGGAGAGAAGGATCAGGTAACGATTTCCCACCGACGGATCGCAAGTCCAGGTTGGCGAGTTCCAATTCGACTGCATCAACGGTGCAGGAGCCGCCGTGCAAGGCGGATTGAATTACGATGAGGGCTTTTACTTGTTCGACGTCTCCAAAGCACCACCCCCTGCTAATTAGGGCTTTTATGAGAGCTTCTGAAGCTGCCGACGATGACGACGACGCCGACAAAGAAGAGGACTCCATTTCTAGAGCCTGCTTTGGTGTGGTGTTCTGTTACTTCTCTCGTTTTCTGTTTTCGTTTCTAGAAGAGAAAAAAGGGATCGTATTCATGGGGCGGGAGAGATGATTTGGGTTTTTATGGTTTGGGCTGTAGCGTTCGTTTTGTTGGGCTTGTGACGTGAAAGGCCCATGGAGAGTGAGGGGGTCCTTTTGTTTTGAATCTTTTGATCGCTACCTAAGGGACCAAGTCCGGTCGGGTCGGGTCGGTTCGGTTCGGTTCGGTTCGGGTTTCTATCAATCCCGAATCGAAGTTGAAAGCGAAAAAGGAAGAGTTTTTTTCGGATCCGGGGATGCTGTGCGACAGGTGTTGTGCGAAAAAACTTCGTTTAGTAGTTTTAGTTTAGTTTAGTTTTGGAAAAATGTGTAATGAGTGGAGAGAGATAGAGAGAGAGAAATGAATGTAATGATTACAAAACAAAACTAAAACTAAACTAAAACTATGAAACGAACAAGGCCAGTCGTTTTGCTTGATTTTTTGGCACACCTCTGAAGCTTGCAAAGACCTTGTTTGGATGAAGAAAAAAATACTACAAAGTGCCTAAAGCATAAAAGCCTAAATCCAAGTGCTTAAACCCACTATACCCTACCCCAAAGAGCCTAAATCCCCTAAAATTAAACCTCAAAATTAACTCTCTAAACAGGGCCCTTTGAAGCTTTGAAAGTGTACCAAGAAAATAAGCAAAACGACGTAGTTTTACCGTATAACACCCCCGGATTCCCCTTTTTTCTCTCACCTAGATTGTAAGTGTACCCAATAGGTATCGATTTTTTTCCGAACCCCGATTTTCACTTTTATGTGTTACTGTATATGAGGACATTTACGTAAGTAGGAAAATGCTAAAAAAAAATCATGTGGACTTCTGTTAATGTTTAAAAATTGTATTGAAATGTGTGAAAAATAAATAAAAGTAGATAAAAATGTATTAGGAAGTGTAAAAAGTGTATTGAAAGGTGTGTTTTTTTTATGTCTTTTCCTGTCCTTAATGAAAGCCATGTGGGCTTCCATTAGCAGTGTCGATGTAAGTAATATACATATGATTGCGAGACAAGTACAAGCCGCTCCACTTTTTGGAGGGCTTGCACATCCCACTCCATTTTTTTCGTAAAAAGCTCGGCTAACTCTTTTGCCCATCCATCCGTCCCTCTCTCTACCCACCCCACCTAAATCCAAAGGTACCTTATGAAAGTGCCTAAACCTAAACTCTAGGGTACCCAATGAAAGTGCCTAAAATCCTAGGGTACCCAATGAAAGTGCATATTTGAGGTTTATAAAATTGAGTAAAATTTTAGTTATATATACATATAAATATAAAAATATAAATTTTAAATTCTTAAATGTATGGTCTAAATTTTAAATGTACGATCTAAATTCTAAATGTACAGTCTAAATTCTAAATGTACGGTCTAAATTCTAAAATGTACATTCTAAATTCTAAATATACAGTCTAAATTCTAAATGTACGGTCTAAATTCTAAAATGTACATTCTAAATGTACGGTCTAAATTCTAAATGTACAGTCTAAATTCTAAATGTACGGTCTAAATTCTAAAATATACATTCTAAATGTACGGTCTAAATTCTAAAATGTACATTCTAAATTTAGGGTACCATAAACTTTAGGGTACCCTATGAAAGTGTTTAACATCCTAGGGTACTCTATGAAAGTGCCTAAACCACTAAAAACCCTGTAATAGAAAAGTGCACCCTAAGTGTCTAAGCCCCAAAAAAGAGTGATTGACCTTAATGGAGTTAGTGGTAATTAAAAAGAATGATTGGAGTTAGTGGTAATAAATATTTATTTTTGTATTGGCCCGTAATAAAACCTATGATTGCACATGTAGGGGTGTTTCGGCCTCTTAATCCGTTTGAATTTTTTTGTCTTTATTAAAAAAAATTGTCTTTTCTAGTTTCAAATTCACTTTTTTAGGATTATTGGTTCGACTCAACAAAAGAAATTAGAAAAAAAATGAACAAAACTAAATTAAAAAAAAATTGAATAGAGACAAAAACAATTTAAATGGGTTTTGAATTATTGTTGTCTTTAGTAACCCTTTTTAAGGTTTTAATCAAGATTTTGTACTTGGAAATTGATATTGTCACTCCCCATTTTGATATTGGCACTTCCGATTTTGTCTCTATTAGGTGAAGTTACTGAATCACCCTTGTACTTTTAATTACTCCATCCGTTCCTATTTGTTTGTCCACTATGAAAAGTCGTGTCATTTTTTTTAAAAAAAAATAAAGTGTTTTCGTGTATCATTTTTAAATATTTTTACACCAAATTAAAGTACTCATCGTTACTTTAATTTGGTGCGAAATTTTTTTGAAAAATGATACACAAAAGCACTTAATTTTTTTATTTGAAAAAAGGCAAGAGAGAGAGAGTGGACAAACAAATAGGAACGGAGGGAGTACATTTTTTTCTTGCTTTCAAAATACAAAGGTAGTTTAGTAACTTCACCTAATAAAGACAACAAAATGGAGCCAATATCAATTCCCTTTGTACTTTTTAAAATCATTTCTTCGAGACAAAAGCAATAATCCAAAAAAAAAAAAAAATTGATGCAAAACTAACGAACGCGAAAACCCGTAATCCGCCAATTTTTTAAAATTAAAAATCAAAACCAAAATCGCGATTAAAAATCGGATGAAAACAGCCGCAATCGGATTTCTAGTATTCATCGGTTCAGATGAGATTATCATCCCTATTGATCGCAAAAAAGGGAGAAGAGTGTCTAATAATTGGGTTTTGTTAATGTGTGCCCCTAAGGCACATGATAATGTCCATTAAATGTACCTAATTAAAACAACTTTTGTTAAAAATAGTAAAAGTAATTTATGACTTGTATTTCAAACTTAGATTTCCCATGCAAACAAAGGAGTTAATGTAAAGTACTTTTACTATTTTTAGCAAAAGTAGATTTAATTAGACTTATTTAATGAACATTATCATGTGCCTTGGGGGCACACATTAACAAAATCCCTAATAATTTACATTATATGAATCGCAAAATAGGGTGAAGAGTGTGTTAAAAAAAAAAATGTCTAATTTTACATTAGTTATGTTTGCAAAGAGACTTCACGTACGCTATCTTGATACTTGCGTTGCATACGCACTATTGACAATTACGAAGGAAATATCAATATTAGTTTTGTTTGGGAAATGATTTTCACACCCCAATTTTACAATCCACACTCCCTTTTTTGTCTTTATCCACATGAATTTACAACATTACCCTTGCATGTGTGGCAAATGTTTATTGAAGAAGGGCAAGATTGTAAATTCATGTGAATAAAGACAAAAAAAGGGGAGTGTGAATTGTAAAATGGGAGGTGTGAAAATCATTTCCTTGTTTGGGTTATAGGACTTTCATATTGCAAACGTAATAAATGACATTGCATCCTTGTTTACTAGTTTTGTAAAAGTACTACTCCCTCCGTCCCCTTTTTAGTGTAGACATTTCTATTTTGGGATGTCCCTTAATAAGTGTTTGTTTTGAAAAGTTAATAGGTAAAAGTTTGTACAATTATCATTTTGTCATTTTAAAATGTTAGTGGATAAAGAGTTAATGGGTAAAAGTTGAAGATAATTTTGGAAAGTGGAGGTAAAAGTTAATGTGAAAAGTATAAAATGGAGGTAAAAGTTGATGTGAAAGTAATGATGATGTTTTTTTTAATAAGTTGGATTTACGAACCAACACATTTAAAAAGGGACGAAGGGAGTACTTGTTTTGCTTGGTTCTTGCCTGATAGTGACTTAAGCTGGCTTTTGGTTGGATATTTTTCAAAAAATTTGGATAATTCTCATATGTTTTTATTTTTCCGATTCCTCACGTCGAGACAAATCAAAAGGCGAGAAAAGTTTGACGCAAAACTAACCAACTCAAAAAAATAAAAATAAATAAAAAATGAATAAAGACAATCAAAAAATTGAAAAGCCAGTTGGTATGAAAGTATTGTCTAGACTAATTGCAAAGTTAGGAGGGATGGGAACTTCACACTTTTCAAAACCATTACTTGGCTCTTCAGCGCAGTAATATGTAGTGTAGTCATTAAGGCTAAGGATTCAATGGGGGAAACAAAAGAATAGAAGAAAAACCATCACAAGACAATGAATGGAGTAAGTCCAATTCATGTCTCCAGTAGAAGGCAAAATATATTGCAAGGGAATACAGAATATCTTTTTCAAATTAATGGGCAATTCGGTCATTATAATTTCCTTCTATTTCTTTAATTTCATACAGCATCAAATTCTCTAATCCATCTGCAATGCTCTATGGCTCACTTTTGATCAACTATCAAAATCCAAAAGATACCATTCTCTGCACCGGAAGCAAAAAAGGCGAAGCTTGCGCATGCTAAATATGTTTTCGAACTAGAGAAATGACGGAAAATCCATTACTGGAACTAGCAACAGGCTTGAGAAAATGATACCAGAAAACAGGAAAGGTTTAGACTTTGTTTTTATTCCTTGAAGTCATCCTTGTCATCAACAGGAATTGGCCTGTTCCTCCAGTATACAGCAAGAGCACTCCCACCGAGCTACAATGAAGATAAATAACAAGACAATTTTATTTGGAGAATCTGTTTTTTGGATTGATTTTAGCAAAAGCAAGGAAACTTGTTAAGTTGCCTGTTTTCGAAACTTGTTTCCTGAAAATCTTTTGGATGAGAACCCACTCTTTAGAAATTTATAGAAACAATGTTTCCATTTTCTCGAAAACAATCCAGCTAAAGTATGAATCAGAGAGGAAAACGAAGCGCGTTGTTGTTTTCAAAATACTGTGTTGCAGAACAGGTTTTGGAAACTGGAAGCAAACAGTGTAGAAACCCAAAAGGATTTAAGCACGTGCAAGCACTTACCGCCATGCAAACAACGCTTACGGCAGAAGGGACGGCCACTAAAGGATTGGTGAAATGCTTTTGGGCAAGTAGAAATCCAAGTGCAGAGCTCTGCAGAAATAGATTAAATGAGTAAAACGATTTGACTAGTGACCTAAATCACCACTTAATGCAAAGCTTCAAGACTAAACTCGGCAGTTTACAAAGTTTATTAATTCCTGCTCAATATTTTCGTAAAAAGGAATTCGTTATAACTATGCAAGATTTTGGAAAAGGCAATATATATTGGGGCCGGTTCCAGAGGCCAAGCATAATTACCTGCATTCCACATTCTATGGAGATCGTACGAGAAGTTGATTCACCAAATGAAAATTTTGAAATCCAGTACCCAATAGCAAAAGCCGCAGCGTGCAGGAGGGCCACAGGAAGTAACAACTGTGCTCCCTGTGTTTTCAACACATCTGCAACTTGTCCAATCTTCACAAAACAATCACGCCAAGTTATTTCCATAAAAAGCAACCTATACTAGTTATTGATATGATTGGATAAGCTCTCTAACTTACAGGACTTGCACAAAGTAGGGTGGTGAGAATAACTCCAATTAAAGGAGTTACGGTGATTATCTTTCTAGTGAATTGGGGGAAGAATTCATTTGCCAATACTGCAGACATGAAGCAGAGATGTAAATACTATGTTCTGAACTAGAGAGTCCTCAAAATTTTCTGCACAAACAGCACCTCAGAAAGAAATTCGATTAGAAAACTGTAAAGTTACCTCCCATAATTGTTGGCACTAAAACAACCTGAAAAGTGCTGATGGCCAGGCCCTGCAAGATAGAGAGCATGAAAAGTGATAATATCAATAAGCAGGATTGCAGGAATGCAAGATAGAAAAGAGAAATTGCTACCACATCCCGTAGATGGAAAATGTAGCCCAAGAATTCTTATTTCGTTCCACTCAATATGGAAAAAATAACGATAAAAGTGAGCTAAACAGGGTATGAAGACCATTCTATACTTTGTCTCCCATCAGTGAGTCCCACATTAATTTGTAATGTGTTGCATGTATCTGAACTGAACTGTATGACTATGAAGTATATCCGAGTTCAGAAAATCTGGAAAAAAAGAAAGAAGATATATTGGACGTGTGTCCAAGCATCTGTCCAGGAGTCAACTATGGTGCATAACAAAAAGTCGGGAGCTATCAGATATGCGTAAGACTATGCCACCTCAACAGGTTCATTTTTGGACAAGAAACACTTCTGGCGTCTATGAACTGCCTAAACACCAAAATTGAAAAAAACTCGAAGAGGGACTTAGCCTACTATATAGAATTAAATACGCCTAGTGAAAAAATCATAGGGTTTTTTTTACATAGATATCCATGACCAAAGTGCATAAATTTCCTCAAGTTTGCAAATGCCCGGGAGCATAAAATCACATTGAGGAGCAAATTATCAAGCATGTCAGTTCTTACCGCAGCATCAACTGGAACAATCTGACCCGCAAGAAGCTTAGTGAGCAGTGGTGTCATAATAATAGCCCCGATAGTTGAACACCTACAAGAACGATCCACATAGCACAATCAGTGAGATTCTTCATTTATCACAAACAATGTCATTAAAATTCATCATTGCTTAACAAACTAGTGATTTGACTATGGGCAGCTAGCACTACTACAATGGATTGTTCATGATTTGACTATGGGCAGCTAGCACTACTACAATGGATTGTTCATCCAATGCAGTCTTATGGTACTTAGTCCATGCAACAATAAAACCAGTGTCAAAAATTCATGTAGAACTCATTACAGTCACAAAGCCTTTCACTAAGCCATAGGGCTGCTTTATTTGTTCTTAGCCGGCGGCGCACTGGTGAAGCAAAATATAAAGGGTCTCGCTAACCTCCACCCAATAGGTGAAGGATAATATGTATATAATGACAAACTAGTTCGGATGTCAATGCACATTTCACTTATATCAATATACTTTTCACAGATATTAATACACTTTTCTCGGATATAGATACACTTTCTACTTATTATCCTCCACCCTTTGCGCTGAGGTTAGCATTTTCCAAATATAAAAGCAGCAGTACATCTTCGTTTTCCAAATGGTACATTGGCTATACATTTCTAGAGGCTAGATGAAGAAAAAGAAGTTCTTTGTAAGCAAAACCATTGCAAAAATATTTCATCATGTATGTAAAATGAGAAATACAGTGCCCATTCACAAAGTTTTACAGAACCTGCTCCATGTGTCCATTGGATAAATTATAGGGAAACAATGGTGTAAATTGAGCTTACGTCGTCATAAGAACAGAGAGTGCTACATTTCCCTTCGAAATATACGTAGCAACATTTGATGCCTGGCCTCCAGGGCAGCAAGAAACCAAAATAAGACCAGTTGCGAGAGGTGCAGAGAGTTTTAATGTCTGCAGACCAGTATCAAGAGTTAGCAATTTTATTTGAGGATGTACAACATATTACCAATAACAATTCATTTCCTCTTAAATCCTGACCACCACGATGTATGCACGTATACAAATAAGTACTATGGGTGGTGAGAAAAAAAAATTAAATGCAATGAGATGCTGCTTATGGATAGTTTACAAGGTACTATAATTGATAAATAATAGCCTTTATAAAGCGTCAACTCAAGTTATTTCCCTTGATTGGTGATCTTAGAGACAGGAAGCTTTTCCACCCATTTTCCATTGAGATCACCCAAGGCAGGCCCCCGGGAGAATAACAAATTAGTCGTAGATACAATGCAATCAGGTGAAGAGAAAAACAAAGAGGATTATCATCATCAAGACAATCAATGCACGATGATCTCCTTTTGTTGACAAATACATGAAAATTGTACTAACACAAACTTGAGAAGGAAAACCAAGATAAGTCATGGGGTTGCCATTAAATAATTTCCTGATGCAGGTTTCTGACTTCAACATCAAAGTTGAGTAAACTCAGGTGCAGCATAATGAACCAGGATAAGTCTGATAAGTGTTTAAGCTATCGTTCTTTCAATGCTAGATAAAACCATTTGTTCAAATCTCAGGAGCAGTCCTATGATGATAGTTTCAGTAACATAGAACCAGAAATGTGTGCGTCACAAAGCACATAATATAGAGAGGAATTAGGGGTTATATGCTTGTAAGAAATAGCGGTAACTGTTGAAGGTTATGGATCTGGAGATGTACTGGAGTTTGTATTTAACAAAATGAATGACTTGGTATGGTGAAATTCTCATGTTTAGCTCCCCAAATGTAAATGTAGTCATTGCTTGATTGTAAGCACTTTTTGGAGTGGAAAACTTGAGGGCTAGGCTCTTTGTCCCTTTCGGAAAGTTTCTCTCTTCAATTAATCTATGCCTTTGTTAAGCACCATATCATTACCAATGTCCAGTTAATAGATAAAGAATGTCGCAAAACATCATACGTATGCAAGAATAGATAGCAACAGCAACAATAATACCAAACAAGTGTTTGAAAACATACCAGCGCAATAAAGAAACCTAACATCGGTTTTATCAAGTATTGTGCGAGAAATCCCACACCCACCTGCACATTTGAAAAGGAAAAAAAAAAAAATCTTATATAGGTTAATCTAAAAGTCTTCTTGATATGTCAGCAATCTTTTCAGTTAATATATGTCTGGGTTGCTCCTTACAGTCCATGGGTTTCGAAGACATCGTCTGAAATCCTCAAAAGTCAACGTCAGTCCCATTGAAAGCATAAGAAAACCCAAGCCAACAGTGAAAAGATCTGTTTGCAACCAAGTTACCTGTAAGAAAGAGCCAGACAACAAGCACTTTAAGGGAATCAGGGATTTCCCACACATCAGATTACAGAAAAAGAAGATAAAGTTACCGCAGAAGGTTTATAGATGCCAATGATGGTACCCAATATGACCTGCAAAATGATGAAGTCATGAAGATTTAAAAGGTGAACCTCTCCTTCAGAAAATATTACCGGAATGGAAATGGAAGTATGCAGGCTAGAAAGATAAAAGACAGACAAAATAATGTCTGAAGTTGAAGCAATGCATACCCAAACAGGAAAAAGAGTCGTGAGCAATTCAATTATTCTCTCATATTGGGTCATTCCACTAGAAGTGCTACCTGGAATATCTCCAGACGCATTTGTTACTGCCTTGCACACAAGTTGGGAATATCTAATCACAACACAAGTAGATCTTTTGGAACAGAAACCAAATAATTGTAACAAACCAAACTTTGAGTTAGAGGCATTATTCAAAACAAAAAAGAAAATGCATTAAATAGAAACACAAAGATACTGCATACGAACAAATATATTTAAGAATTATACAGCTCTCAACGAAAGCAAAACAGACTACTTTTCCAGGACTCAAACCCCAACTTAACAACTACACGACCAATCACTAAAAATTCCAAATTTGCATACAACACTCCTGAAGGGGCCAACAATGATTGGGTACGGGAGATCTATGAGCCTCATTTGAGTCGAGCGTATGAGTGTAGAGGGACCAAGAAAGAATTTTCCCTCGATTATCTACAAAAGAATATCTATAGAAGTATGAGCTGACAAATCTTGGAAAAAGAGACGCTTTTCCTCTAATTTAGTAACTCAAAACCAAGGGTCACATATATGTAAACTCTGACTTACCCTGCTGTCATGTACTTATATACTAAAGCTACTAGAAATTATGATAAGCTTTTTCACCAGGTTTCTCTTGCATGACAATGTAGATGACACAGTTAACTAATAAGGCATGTGTTTTCCATTTGCTACTAGTAGATAGTTTAGAAATTCAGGCCCAGAAACAAATCTGTGTGAGCTTCCTCTACACAATAACATTGTAGCAAAACACACCTTGAAGGTTGGAGCAGTGAAGAAGGGGCTGAAATAGCAACAATCGAATTCCTTGGTTTTGTGTGAATTGCCAAACAACCCTTTCCATTCTCAGGCAAGCGACATGAACCTCTAAGATCTGAAAATTGACATCCACACCATCGGAATGAGAAAACGGAACATGTTATGATCCTACATACCACATTGGCAAAGTTCGGACTTGGTCATGCATATTGAAACTATTGAAACTCTTGGAAATGAGGGTGAGTTCTACCCACAGGTTTGTATCAGTTGGTATCACATTTATCCACCACATCAAGTATCGGATCAAACGCAGCCCATAAAATTATGGATCTAATCAGCTGTGGCTTAGCAGTTCAAGCCGCGGAGGATCACCGATTAAGATGCTTAAAGTATTGAATACTCATAGATGAGTGAAGTGAAAGGGCTACTGATCGTATCAGTGTCAAGCGGGTCACTATGGACACGTGGTGTTATGTTACCATCTTAAGTTTCATCAACACAAAATAAAATCCTAACTTCCACATTGACTAGGTAAGGGCTTGGCCATGTGCACATAAACTCTTGAACCTCCTCCATCGCCAGCCGGTTATCTGAGTTCTACCCAAGGGTTTGTATAGGAAGATGTTAATCACAATCAGACCAACTTAAATTGTAAAAGTGTATCAGTTAGAATGCGAGAAGGCAAAATTGAACAAAAGAAATAAAACAAAACACAAGCATATAAGCAGTACCCACAAGCAAAAAGAGTGAGACAATTCAACTAAAGAATTCAAAATTGAAAGAAACCCATGTGCCAAAACAAACTCATAACAACACCCACAAGCCAAAAGAGTGAAACAATTCAAGATTGATACATACCCAATTGGGTTTGAAGCCTCCTTGCAGGCAAGCAACTACTTGGTCTGTAAACAGCATCACAAAGCTGCAATCTACAATCTTTGGCAATAAATCGAGACATAGACGCTATTGGAAACTGTAACTAGAGGGTGAACAAAGGACAGATGAAGTCAATTCACTCAAATAGGAATATGGGTTTCTGTATTTGACAGAGACTAGAGAGGGAGAGACGAGAGAAAGTGAAAGGGTCAAAGATAGGAGAATTGAGATGGACAATTGAGATTATATGTGGAGGTCGGGGAAACCGATGAGCCACACACGCAACCACCACACGATAATCCAATCCAAATGTTTTTGAATTCGCAAGAAAACTACATTTTGCAGATTCGTAAATAAATGTGAGGGGTTTTGACTTTTGTGTTGTGTCGTTACTGTCTAGTCGGTACAATTTGGGTACATGAATTTTGTCGATCAGCACAAAAAAGGATGGATACTTTTGAGGGTTCTATTCTACCCTATTCAATTGCACTGAAACAACATGATCAACAGCTGAAAAACAAGGTCAATTGGTTATACTCCAGTCTACTGGGGAGCAGGGAGTATTGCCAGGTGGAGTTTGCCTGCCTTGTGGCCTGAATTATTATTATTAGTATTAGTATTATTATTATAACCAGATGTTCGGGTTAGTTTTTTTTTTTTTTTTGATAAGTGGATTATTTTATTTTGTTTTATATAGAGTTGATATTACCAATTTTTATTGATCTTTTTGTTTAAATTTTCGCCAAGATTTTTAGGACTAATTACTCAGATCGATGAGGAGAATAAAAAAAAGGTTATAAAAACTGAAGTTGAGAAGGTTCACATGAGACGACAATAAAGATAGTCGTTTCAATTTTTTTTTGTTGAACATTTTTTCTTTTGGCTGTAATTTTTTACTTTCTAATTTCACATCGTCGAGATGAATGATTAATCCAAAAACAAAACATAAATTCAATAATAATTGGGAAAAAAAAAAAGAAGAAGAACTAAAGTGCCGGGGAAAATCTGATTTTTCTTAATTTTTTTAAAATTTCTTTAAATTTTTGAACCATTTATTCATCCAAAAATGAAAATGAAAAAAAGAAGAAGTGAACTTGAAAAAGTTTAGGAAAAAACAATAAATAAAAAATGAATTGAACTTGACAACTCTACAAAAACACCAGCAATTAAAAGCCGAGAAACAGGTGAAAAAGAAAATCCGAACACAATCCCAAACACAACCCCTCACATATATGTAGGTCCACAACCATTTATACGCAGGACCCAAGTGTATGTGAGAAGTTTTGTTCGGGGTTGTGTCAGGATGCTTGTGTTCCTGGTATCTCTCGGAAGGAAATCTCTTACATGTTTTCAAGTTCTCCTTTTTTTTTTTTTTCTTCCTTAGAACAGCAAGTACAACTGTCATGATTTAGCCAAATCTTTGTAGTACCAATTGACAATGAAATTGTGGACAGACATAATTGAAATGACAAAAGTTGGCAATTATCTAACCAACCCCAAAAGGAGTGAGTTGTTATTTTCAGTTGTAGCCCTTGTAGATTAGGATGAATTCAATTTTGCTAACCCACCTTTGAAAGTAGGTGAAGCCACTGTCACATTGTTTGATTTGGGTCTCAAGACCCACTCTGCACGGTCCCTAATAAATTATCTTTCTATCTCTCTCTATTCATTACCCCCAAAACCCTCCCTCAAAACCCAAACTGAACAAAACCTATATCTCAGCAAAACACAACAACAGAAGCCTCGTGCCTAGAAACAACAAACGTCACAAGAGATTAATGACCTATTTGGTACTGCTTAAAATTGGCCCCTATGAAGGTTCCACAATGATAGTAGAGTCTCCGATTCAAGATTTCGAAGTTAATACTCTAGCTTTTTCCTAAGATCGAATACTACATCGATCCAAGGACCAAGCTGTGTACTGAAAAATGAAAATCAACTTTTTTGTGCATTCGCTTAGGTAAACTCAGGATCGCGCTTATGATTACTGATCATAAGATCCTTTCGTCTCTAACAATTTTTTTTTTTCCCCGACTAGGATTAGTTATCTGCAACATCAAACTGAAATGTTCGCATGTTATCAAGCTCTCTTAACTCCATCAGCAAGAATACGAACAACATCGGAATTAACTATACGAGGAGTGAAACCTAGCTCATTTGATCAGAAGAGTAGCTAACACCGGGGTGGTTCAAGCCTATTTTAGGCCTAACGCAAAATTGCAAACTAATAAGGCCTTCTTTTGTTGTTTTGCAACATTTTGCAGTCTTTTTCTCTTCGGCTTCATTTGGGCCTCTTGTACAAGAAATTTGCTGGGCTGCTTTCGAAGTTCGAACAAATGGGAGTATTGTTCTTTTACTGCCTAGGTCTCTGTACAATGAGGTTGCATTCTTGAAATCTTATAGTAAATCTTTTGGACATGGTAACTTTTTAGGACACTGAGACCGATCATGGAAGCTGGAAGCCTCCGAAAAAATGAGACCTTAGGTGGCCACATCAACTGCTTAGCGGCTAGGCCGGTCACTAAATCATGTAGTACTCTGGGACAATCTAACACCACACATTCTGGTGGGGTCCTGTTTACACCATATTTTGATTAGAAATTTTGATATTGATAAGATGGACACGTGGCAATTATTGATTTTAGTAGATGTCAAATTCTTTTGGTTCAAAGACAAAGACAGATACGTGGCAGTTATCGATCTTAATCAAATTCTTTTGGATCAAGACAAAGGCAATTGAAGTTTGAACAAACAAAGAATTTCAGACAACTGATTTCTTGTCTTCAGGGAATAATCGCCTGATTCAAAATCAAGAGGGAAATCTTTCAAGATTCAAAGATTGAAGAGGAAGAAGAAGCGGCCTATAAATATCAATCAAATGCAACAATTTGAGCCCCTGATCAATCGCCCAAAGGTTTTCTTTTATATCAGTTTTTACTTTCTCTGTACTTTACAGCATTTTCTAGGAATAGGAGTAACATAGTTTCCTTATCGATTGTAACCCAGATCGAGTTCGATCGATTGTAATCTTTGAAGTTTAATAAAGTTTCATTCTTATTCTTCATCCTTAATTTGCTTCCAGAGAAATTCTGAAATACGACGAAAAACCAAACTCCACTTTCACACACCATATTCCAGCATCCATTTAACCATTTCAGACTTTTAGTTCTTATGGATAAGAATAGAACTTTTTAGTAAACAGATTCATGACTAAGTGTATGGACCCCACATAAATATGTGATGTTAGAGCAACAGCAGCAGCTAGTGTAAATTGCTGATTTGGGTAAAATACCTAAGCAAATGGGAAAAAACGTGCTGCAGCAGATACGGTAAACACCAAGCTATTTTACACAAACCCCTACATTTGCTACAGTGCATAGTTAAAAGAAGCCTACCACTGTGCACAAGCTACCCCTTTTTTTTTTATCTTTAATTGCTCCACTTTTTTTTTGTCTCTCTCTCTCTGTCCTCCCTTTGCTTTCCACCTGTCCACTTTATCCCTCTCTCCTCTCTTTTATAATATTATCTTAATAGAAAAAAAGGTAAAATGAATAGATTGTTGGAATGTTGATGGTGACAGGGTAGCTATATGCATTGTACACCAGGTTTTTGGCCAAAATTATGGCTTAGCTGCTGCTGTTGCTCTTAGAGGGATCTAGAGCACCATGTGATTGACTTGCTGTGCTCCGAGACTACTACGATTAATTAGTACTCCAGTTGCCCTAGTCTTGAATACATCGTTTCCAATCAATTTGCCTTCTCTGATTCAGCCTTTTGCTCTGTTCTTGTTGTGCTTTTCAGGTTCTTTTTAACAAACTTGGTCTCTCCGCTTGTATTGTTCAAGTGTTCTTGCTACTTTGACATTGCTTGGTGACTTGTACGTATACCTTTTGCAACTTTGATCTCCTTTGAAATTTGCATGATTGGCTTAGGTTAGGTAGTTAGGTTTCTCTCCAATGTAGCCATCTCCGATCTCCATTATTAACTTGTTGGGAAACTTTCTCCAGTGTCACGGCATCATTGTCGGCTGAGAATTTGAGAGGACAATGTACCTTTTCCTTCTGAAGAACGTTTCACAAACCGATCGAGATTTTATGTGGGGAAAAACTCCGCCGGAATAACGGGACGGATTCGTGTTCTAGATTAGGAGCCACGTTAGTATGGATTTCTGAGTTTGAAACTAACAGATATTATGGCCACATCTTTCTGCATAGAAATTCACCAATATTTTTTTTCTTGTTTTTTTGCTACGTTAACATGTCAGCTACGGGCCACCCATTTCATATCATGACGTTCTGTCTCTATAAACTATGCGACCAATTCATATCATTTCACAAGATTATCCTGTTGCCAATTATGTAGCGCGGAAAAGATTATACAAACCAAACACAGATCAGTACCACCGAAGATTTACGTGGTTCTACAAGAATCGGCTACATCTACGGAGGGGGGCAACGGATTCTATTACGTACGTAGAGGATTACAATCACTCTCCCAACCTCAAGGGCGGCCCAGTGGGGTCCCAATCTCCCACCAAAATACCATTGTTTTGCTTTACAGCCTCCCACCAATTCTAATGGCTAGTATTTTTTAACTATTATTTATGGAGGATTAACCTATGAAAACATGTATTTTTTGGATTATTATGTATGACTAATATCAGTAAACGAGTAGGCATTAAATACTCCCTTTTTGTTCCAAATAGATTGTCAGTTCTGTGAAATGAAAACTTAAAAATGCATTTCGGTTCAAAAACTTTCAAACTTTTTTCCTGCTTTAAATTCTTTTTAAAAATTTGAATTTGTTCGAATAAAAACATATTCTCTTTAAGGTCTTGGTTTGATGGATCAAATATTCTTTTTTGGACAATATTTTTTTATTATTGATCCTTTTGAGTGCCACCTCCGAACTCAAATCCTCGCTCCCCCGCTGCTCAACCCTACACTGGGGGTGTTTGGGAGACTATTTTTCAGTTTTTCATTTTTAACTTTTTGGTTTTTTGGCTTTTTGGATTATGATCAGAATGTGTTTTGAATCTAAGAGGAGTGTTTGGGAGAAATGTGCAGAATGTATTTTGCAACAGGAGTAGTATTTGGGAGAATAATGATGAGAATGAGTTATGAATTGGTTGTTTACCATTTTGCCCTTATTTATTTATTATGGTATTCAAAATGTTTACGGATATTATTTTTAGCTAGTTTTTTAAAGATGTGTTGGGAAATATTTATGTAGACGTGTCCCGTCCAATTATTTTTTTGCTATTCATTTATTTTTTATAATTGAAAGTCTCCCGTACTTAATACAAATAATGTAAAATGAAAGAATCGATTACCAGGTTGTTCTTTTCTCCTTTCAGAAAATTTATCTTTAACATTTTTTGACTGCTTTGCCATGCGTGTTTTTCCGTCTTTGGTGAGTTTTAGAAAATATGTTTATTTATTGTCCACTTTTTAATGTATAATCTATTCAAAATGTAAAAAGGTTTATTCTCGTTTTGTTTGAGAAAACCCAATTGCTTCTCTCTCATCCTTTAAAAAATATCAGAATATCCATGGGCGATTGGGCGCGCTCTCTCTCTCTCTCTCTCTCTCTAAACCTTTTCTTAAGCAAATTATTTATCTATCAGATCCGAGCACTGGTTGGTGTAAATCAAAGGGTAGGCGATGGATTGGGTTTCACCAATTGCAGACTTGGTTTAGTAATTGCGATGGATTGGGTTTCACCAATTGAGACTTGGTTTCACCAATTGCACTGGTTGGCGTAAATCAAAGGGTAGGCAATGGATCCGAGCATTGGTTGATGTAAATCAAATGAAATGGGAAGCAATTGGGTTTCACCAATTGAAGACTTGCAATCCTGATGCATCGAGCACAATTGTTTCTACTTTCTACGATCTGAAACTAGGCTTGAAGAACAAGGGGTGAGGGGTAAGAATGGGAGAGAGAAATGAGAGGGAAATCAAAATGAGAATGAGAAATGGAAAAGGAGGTTCCCAGCTCTTTTTTTACTTCTGGCCTGGAAAGACGAAATTGGAAAAGCAGTTTTGCCAGAATGAGTTTTGGATGTTTTGCTCCAAACACCCAAAAGTAAAAATGGAAAAAACAGGCGGCCAAACATGCTCTCTATCTGTCCGTATATGATTCACTCTCTGATACAATGCAAATGGCCAGTGCTCTGAATTTACAGGAGAAGTACATTTCTAGTGCTTTTTTCTCCATCAAAATAAAGTGAAAAATTTGAGCCCGGTGTAATTATGTAATATATATATCTGGATCTTATATTTGCATTAGTGCATCAGTCTCTGATTCGTGCCTTCTGCTCCATTAAACTCGATAGTCTGGAGGCATGCATCCAATCTGATGCAAAGAAAAGCCCAAACTCAATGAATTTGAATTGTCTGGTTGTGTTCCTCGATAGCAATTATTAGTTAATACGTTTTCCTCCTCTCTTTTTTTTGTCAACCGAGATTGTTCATTAGTGTTGGGCTTGTAGAGCTTGATTTGATTAAGGCCGTGTTTTGCTGAGACGGTTCGGGCCAAAACCTAAAC
Source organism: Vaccinium vitis-idaea (assembly GCA_963854785.1). Lineage (NCBI taxonomy): Eukaryota > Viridiplantae > Streptophyta > Magnoliopsida > Ericales > Ericaceae > Vaccinium > Vaccinium vitis-idaea. Next base: position 6,182,989 of record OY978226.1, on the reverse strand, counting down.
CGGGGTATTGCGGCAATTGTTCATGTAAATCTTAGATTGTAAATACTTGTTATATACGCAACAGTCAATGTAAATTCTACTGTTTCTTCATTCGATATATGTAGTACTGGAAACTCGTATGAACGGTATGAACAGTATGAACAGTAGATATTGTTCTCAACATTCAGTTGAGGAAACACGTAAAAATCTGTGTTGCGTTGTTGTTTTCTGTCTTGATTACCTTTGAGCTTTGTGCGTTTGTTGGTGTTGGAAATTTCGGGTGTGAATGAACTTGGGCATTTGGAGAGTCTAACGAGGCAACCGAAAGGTCCCTCTGGATATATTCATCGAATCTGGACGTATAGAGTGTAGTAAACATTGCGGCTAGTAACCTCGATCCCCATGATGTGAAGATTGATGGCATAGTTAATTCCTGCAGTTTCTTGGATTAATTCTATCAGCTAGCAACTCAAATACTCAAAGGTCTAATCTTGCTATAAGTTGGAATCCCATTTTTGTGAAATTCATATTCCATAAAGTATAGTACTTTTTATATTCGGTTCATTGTGTGAGAGAGAGGCAGACGTGTTCAATTGGCCAAGGCGATCAATGGTGGTTTTCCGTCAATCATGGTCTAGCCGTTTTACAAACCCTGATACAACCCCCAACACTCTCGGTAGGCAGCGAAGCTATTTTAAGGAGACTGTGATTCACCGTACTCGGTTTGCAATTTCATTTGTAATTCTGATCATTGTGATCTGTATTCAGTTTATTATTTTCAATAGAAATTGTTATCTGGATTATGTCGATTGTACTGTATTTTTCCCGACAATTGGTTTGGCCATATTCTCAACAATCAGTTAGCAAATTTGAAAATTATCTGCATGGCTGTGTTTCAACGCGATCAAGGAACTGTGCTATGAGTTTCTGCACAAATAATAGTGGTAGCTAATTAGTGAATCCATTAGTCTTTGTTTGGCCTTTCGGATGCACATGGGAAAGGAATTAAGCCATGGGATGATTCTGTTTCATAGTCCTACAACCATACAATTTTATCATCAATGGAGGATATTGGTAGATATCGGATGTCCAAAGCATAAGTCGCTTGATTTTACAGATTAGGTCGTTAGAAATGTATGTTACAGCACTATCGGGCACTCTTGAGATAGGCCAGGCCGTAAATCATTGGATTTTTCTGTAGATGCCATCAGACTATGACACTGTGTACTAGAATTGGGATACATGACTACAATTCGGAGTGGTGACTTATGTCATTCGTCGCAAAGCGCAGTGCTCAGGTCTCTCTCTCTCTCTCTCTCTCTCTCTCTCTCTCTCCCACGCGTCGATCTTTCTAATTCTTTCATCTCGCTTTAAGGAACCGAAGTTGATCCCCAGAAGTCTCCTTCGTCGCTCCCCTTGACCTCCTCCATCTGAGTTCTCTCGTGCAGACTAGTTCTTCCATCCCAGCACGTACTGTGGGTCTTCCATCTGGGCACTGACCATCACCGACGATGCCCACACAGTCCACGCCCTATGTTGCGTCTTTCACAGATCAGTGGCACCGGCAATCGCCCCCATCCTCCGCCTCCCTGAAGTATGTTATTCTCTTGGATTCTGTGTGTGTGTGTGAACATGTATGCATTGTTTTTTCCGTAAGCCCCCCAACACTAATTTCTTCCACTTGACCCAATTTTTTTCTTTCTATGGATTAATTCACATAGTGGCGGTAGATGCTAGGGCATCAAGTTTCTTTTGAATAAGTTGTTGATGTTTGAATGTGGCTTAAATTTCGAGAATGGGTGCAAATCTCAGCCCCTGTTGCCCCAATTGGGGATACACTAGCTTCCTCGAGGCTAATGACTGTGTTTTCGACAACATCTAGAACAAGTTCTCTTGAGTTTGATGCTTCTAGTTGAGTTCAAATGACTACTACATTCACATTAATTTACCAACACAAAAAAGTTCTCAGTAAACTGTTTACTTTCCTAAATAGGCTCAGGGCTATTTCGGAGTGATTTGAAAAAGGATTTTAGTCTTGTGGTTTTCTCAGATTATTGGTTGGCGAATTTTAATACATTCAACTAGTTTTGCTAATGTGCAGTTCCTTTCTGAGATCTAAAGGCAGTTGGTTATCACAGTGCTGGCACTATGGAGTTTATAGTTGACACTTCGTCGGGACAATTTTATTTCATGGAGATGAACACCCGTCTTCAGGTGCTTTAATCACTTTACTTCCTTTATTTGTTCTCTGAAAGTATAATAGAGATCAAGTGGGTCTGTATTTGTACTGTCGTAGGTTGAACATCCTGTGACTGAGATGATTATTGGTCATGGAGTGGCAAATAAATTTTGCAAACGGAGAGCCTCTTTTCATGAGTCAATCACAATTGCCATTATCAGGTTAGTTTTTCTTTCCACTTTGAATCTTTGATCTTCTTTGTTTATATTGAAGTATGCTTTTAGTTTATGAAAAATGATCCTTTAAAGTGTTCCAGTTCTGTAGTAGTGAATAGTGACAACAGTATATATAAGTCTGTTCCGCTTGGCTGGTCACTAATTAGACAGAGGAAGGAGGAATGGAGGATAACAGCTAGGTTTAACCTTTCCTTTGCTTTCCTCTGGTTATGTAGTTGAACAAAAATAGCTATGATGACATGCTTATAAAGCTTTGGGATTGGGACAAGGGCTGGTTGTGTACTCAAATTTTTTAGGGTCATTCCCATTATGTTATGCAAGTCACATTTAATCCAAAAGATACGAACACATTCGCTAGTGCATCTCTGGATCGCACCATAAAGGTAAGGGTTGGATTTCTATCTAAACAACGATGACTGTATGATTTGGTAGAACTGCATTATTGATAACTTTTTCTGCTCCTCTTTCTCTTTCCAGATTTGGAATCTGGGCTCCCCTGACCCAAATTTCACGTTGGATGCACATTTGAAAGGTGTAAACTGTGTTGATTACTTCACAGGTGGTGATAAGCCTTATCTCATTACTGGTTCTGATGATCATACAGCGAAGGTTTGCCTCCTATTTTCCTTTCTCTTCTTCCTTGCTGGTTCCTACATATGCAACGTGAAAGTATTTGTGGTTATATTCATTGAAACAGGTGTGGGACTACCAAACCAAAAGCTGTGTCCAGACACTAGAAGGCCACACTCACAACGTTTCTGCTGTTTGTTTTCACCCTGAACTTCCCATTATACTTACTGGTTCTGAGGATGGCACTGTTCCTATATGGCATGCGACCACTTATAGGCAAGTTTATGCTAGTTAATACTGAGATTTGAAGATGGTAGTTCTACATTTTGGTGTTTTTTTATGCCATGGCAGTTCTGTTTGTCTGAGATATTTAAATATGCAAGTTCAAAATGCAAACTGACAGCTACAAACTCAATGACTTAAAACTAGGAGTAGAGCTAAGAATTCAGTTAGTTCCGGTGTGGTAATCTCTTAGGAGATCAGGTTCCCATTCCCTCCTCTCTAGCTACTTGACACCATTTTTTGGAATTGGTTTTCGCATCTTTGACATTGTTTTTATCTTCTATGTATCAGTCGCAGGTCCAGTAGTACATGCTGAAAGACCATATTATGTTGATGAACCGAGTGAGGTGCTGCAACAATTGCAATTGGAGTCTATAGGTATTGTTTTCAATTATAATGGTAGTTCTATGTTTTGGTCTTTTTTATGCTAGGGCAGTTCTGTTCATCTGAGATAGCGAAATTAAATTTGCAAAAGTTCAATGCAAGTGATGTCAAAACCGGATACCTTTTTCTCTAGCACCTATGGTACACTGACAGCTAGTGTCATTAACATTATGTGTCCGATTGTCTCTATGGCTGGAATAAACTTGCTTATGTTTCTCTAGACTGAAAATTGGAAATAGCTGACCTGTAAGAATTGTCCCATTTTGAAACATTGACAAACCTTATTGCACATTGAGATCCTTTGCTGTGGTGATTTGCTCGAGTACATGTCTAGAAGATTCTATTTATTTTACAGCACTTGACTTGTATGATTGTGCTTGGATGTATCAGAGATGATATTTCCATTCTTGAGCTTTTATCCTCACAAAGCTAACACTTTTATTTCCTGGACTGTCTTCCATACACCAGGCTTTTTTGGAGAGAAGTGTAGCATCTTCCACTGCTACTTCAGCCCTGTGTTTACTTTTAGATTTCAATATATCTCAATAGCTATAATTTCCATCGTCATTGGATGACCCCTGCTCTTCTGTATATATGTTTCTCACCCGGGTCAGTTGTTAGACAAACAGTTTGATAAATATTTGCCTGTTACTGGATGTGTTTGAACATGATCCTTATGCACTTGGGGCACAACTGATTGATACTTAAGATAGTTGCTCATGCTCTTTTGTTTGCATGTTGGCAGTATGGTAAGGAAATTGGGTCATCCAGTAACAATTGTGTTTGATGCCTACCATGTGAGGGTGCATCTTCGTAGTTCCTTATACTAAGTCATGGACAAAAATAGCATATTTAGGTTATTGGGTTCATTGAAGTTGTTTGATAGAGGCTGTGATAGGCTCAAGGAAAAGTAAAGGGGATGGTTTTAATGTTTAGGTTGTCCAAACTTACAACATGGTAGGTCTAGAAATGAACAATACATAGTTGAGGTCATGCAAGAAAATTGGAAGGTGCCGATGTCCTGTTGATGGGGGTATAATTGATCAAGTGAGAAATGGTTTTTCTAATTTTAATAGACGTGGCTGGCAAATATTGAATTTTAGGCCTTAACTGTTGCCACGGACACCAATACGTGTCCCCGCATGGGACACGCGTGTCCCCGTGTCCGATACGAGGACACGGCAACCTCTAGAACTGTTGGTGCTTGTGTATTCATGACCACCATGTATATTTTTGAAGAACCTGCCAATACGTTACATGGTTATTAGTTGTCTTGATTTTAAGTTTCCTCTTCATTTCAGTCAATCTCAAAAAAGAAAAGAACTGTTTGAGTTGATGTATTGGATATATTTGGAGATATTATGTTATGTGGTTCATGTTCTGACTCTATGGTGGTATTGAATATGTCGGAGCGTATTTGGCTATTTGTGAACTTATGTGAATGTATTTGAGATATTTTAATGCCATTTGTATTGTATTGGATAAAAATTGTTGGCTAAATAGGGTAACAATTAAGGAAAATACAAAAAATTTCTAGTGGGAAAAACTATTGCCGGCGTTTGTTAAACCCCGGGAATGGGATAACATTGTCAAGATTTCCAGCGTTCATTACAACCATCCCCGGGGTTTTTTAAATGCCAGTTATATTCCCAGCGTTAATTATAGCCATTCCCGGGGTTTTTAAACGCCGGTAGTATTCCCGGCGTTTGTTAAACCCGGGAAATGGGGCCAAATTTTAAAATTTTCCCGCGTTTATTAGAACCATTCCCGGGGTTTTTAAAAACGCTGGGAATATTCCCGGGGTTTGCAAACGCCGGCATTGGGGTCACTGGCGCTGGATTTTAGTTCGCCGGAAAATCAATCTCGGGGTTTTACCAAACGCTGGGAAGCATTCCCGAGGGGGGTATCAGGCACACTTGTTAAAATGCCGGGATAAACACCGGGAATGACTTTTTCCGGCGTTTAGGGTACCTTTCTTGGGGTTTGGAAAACGCTGGGAATTCCTAGATTTGTTGTAGTGTGATGGAGCCGTGGAGGAATGTACGTGCTAATGCTAAATTACATACGACAAATATAACTTGGAAAACATAAGAATTTTGTGCTTGGCAACGTTTTTGTTTTTGTTTTTATTTTTTCATTTGTCATTCTTAACCTATTACATGGGGAGGGGGGAATGAGACTCGATCTCGAGATGCAGTATGGGGCATCCAATAGCTCTACCGCGTGAGCTAGCCACCACTTGTGCAAGTTTAAGAAGTTGAAGCATTATTTTGTTGTAGTTTTTTTTTTTTTTTTGGGGGGGGGGGGGGGGATGGGGGAGCTGTTGGTACTGGTTGGTACCAGGTGAGTACCGGTCATTATATTTGAGCTTCATAATCATGACTAATGGAGTAATTTTTTTGGTATACATGCTATTCAAAGCGCAAAATCGATGCGGCATCCAAAATTATCCTACTACTGGTATATGCCACACCAATAAGAAAAACGGTATTGTTACCGTTACGGTATATATGCGGAACCTTGATTGAAAGTACTCGGCAACTAGTGGTACGTACGTACCACACAAATAGTGTCGTGGGTCTCATCATCATTTGTGAGAGGAATGTAAAAACTGATGTAAGTTTAGATGCGTCCCTAGCATTGCTTTTGAAATAATGGCTGCTTCTGTAAAGTTTGTTCTGTCCCTGTCTTCAACTTTCATCTGTCGTTCCCTCTCACCTCAGTGTTTTAAAATTTGCTAGTCTTGCCCTTTCGAATTCTTCTGAGTGCAAACTGCCAAACATTTCTCAGGCTCTTGATGTGCTTTTCTAGGCTTGTTTCAATCAACTTTTTGTGCCTCCCCAATTTCTATCTGTTTCAGTTAACTTGGCATACAATTGTGACTGGTATGCCATCTGCAGTTTGGATTTCATATGTGAAGTGATTGGCTTATGTTCTTCCCCATGGATTGGGCCTACAAATTTACTGTCATGTCATGGGTGACAGGACCATTTACCTTTTAGTTTGGACAAAATGATTCAAAATTTTTGTAATGAAAAACTCTCTACCACAATGATATAGGACCATTCCCGTCTACTCCCATATCCTCGAGCTTGGAACCGTCACATTGTCAGTCTCACAGATAAGTATGTTTTTATGCAATAAATTAGCTGGTCGGGCATTGATAGCTACGTCAATGCTTCACATTTGTAAAACACAAAATGGAAGGTGAAAAGTTTGAAAATCACATTTTCCCGTCCATTTTTCTTTCTTCAAATATGAATTCATGATGTAACTATCGAATTTGAGCTCATTTTTAGTATGTCCATCTTGGTCTATGAGTAATACAATATGAGCGATTCTGATCACCGTTATGAACTTCAGGGAGCCTAAAACTTGACCAAATTGGAGGATGGAGGGATTCTGCAGGAGCCTAGTCCGATGATTATGTAGTAGACATATTATTTAAAGTATGACCATAAGGTTCATAAAGGTGGTCGTTTCAATTTGAAATGAAAGAACGTCTAAAGGCTAATATTTCTTTCTGCTTGAAAAATATCTTCTACCTCTTCAGCTAAAAAAAGAAAAATATCTTTATGAGTTCTTCTGATTTCAAACTGCCAAACATTTCCTATTATTTTTTGCATTTTGGATTATGAATTGTAGATTTTTTTTTTATTATGGTCAGAATAGGTTATTAATCTATAGAGTGTGCAAGTGGTGGCTAGCTCATGCGGTAGAGCTCTTAGATGCTCTACACTGCATCCCGGGATCGAGTCTCGTTCCTCCATCCCCATGTAATAAATTAGGAATTAGGAATGACGAATGACAAAAAAAATAATCTATAGAGTGTTTGGGAGATATGTACAGAATAGATTTTGAAACAGAGTAGTGTTTGGTAATTACTAAAATAGATTATGATGAGATTTTTTTTTACCTATAATGCAAAATAATAATTCAAAAGTAAAAACCTCCAGAGCTGATTGTCAAATTGGCCCTCCATTGTGTGGTTTTTATCAAAATGCATTCTCCAAATTTCTCTCAAACACTCAAAATGTGAAATCACAAAATGCATAATGTGAAAATGGAGCTTCCAAACGGGGTCTTCCCAGGCTCTTGATTCGCTTTTTCCAGGCTTGTTTCAATCAACTTTTTGTGTCTCAATTTCTGTCTGTTTCTGTTAACTTGACATTGTTATTAGAGTGACTTGTATACCATCTGCAGCTATGTGAAGTGATTGGCTTAGGTTCCTCCCTATGGATTGGGCTACATTTTCACTGTGATGTCATGGGTGAGAGGACCATTTACCTTGTCGTTTGGAAAAATGAGAATTTTTCGAAGTGGAAAACTCTACTACAATGATGTAGGACTATTCTCCCGTTCACTCCCCTTCGGTCTCACAACAATAATCAGAACGATCACGTTGTAGGTCTCACAGATAAGTATGTTTTGTAAAAAAAAATTAGCTAGTTGGGGCATCGATAGCTATGTCAACGCTTCACATTTGTGAAAAAAAAAATGGGAGGTGAAAGTTTGAAAATCACATTTGCCGTCCATTTTTTCCTTCTTCAAACACGAATCCGTGATATATCGTGAACTCATTTTTCGTAGGACCATGTTGGACTACGAGGTCTACAATATGAAAGATTATGATTACTGTCATGAATCTCAAATGACACAAAAGTGGACCAAACTAGCTAGAGGATGGAGGAATTAGACGAGAGCCCGGACCCATGATGATGTGTTCGACACATTATTTGAACTATGACCATGACAGTGGTGGTTTCGATGTGAAATGAAAGAACGTCTAACAGGAATTTCTTTCTGCTCGAAAAATATCTTTTCATACGCTCACGTTATTGATTTGATACGATCTTTTTTTGGGTGAAGAAAATAATAAGGAAAGCATGGTTTACTTTGTGTGATTTCTGGATTTGATTCAAATACTTAGTCTTCAAAAATTGCATCAGTGTCTTATTCATGCTCTATATTCCAATTGTCTCAAGAATAGTAGTTTGTGACCTATTTGGATTATCTGGTTGTTCCTAGCTATGTCTTTCTTTGACTAATTCTTTGATGCAAACTTATAGCACAATGAATAGGTCACTAGGGATAGGGGTGTTCCACAAACAAACTTAATGTATTGTGAGAGAGTGATTTGTTTCTTAAAGCGCAATAATTCAGTTTTGAGTTTAAATCAGTTTTGTGGAACAACCCCTAAACATGCTCTCTAGTTTTTCTATACCTTGAACCTTAGTGCATCCCCACTGGACTCTCAAAATAGCTCAATCGTGGTCTTCAATGAGCTCTCCTTACAAACTTTCAAGGGTGGCTCCTAAACATTGGCTCCTATCATCACATTAGTTAGAGCATCCTTATGTGGCTCTCTACTTTAACTCAAAAGTTAAAGTAGAGAGCCAAACCCCCAAAATAAGCCAAAATCAGGCTCACCAAATGGTTGATCAAATTGGTTAAACTTCTAACTTTGCTACAATACCGCACCAAATTTGGTACGACACTGTTCACTCACTAGGGCACTATTCACACAATGTTCATGTACTATTCACACACTGTTCATTTTTTTTTTATATATTACTTTTGGGGAGTAGGAGTAGAAAAAAAAGAATAGTTTAATACAGTAAAGTTAGAATAAAGAGCCTGATTCTGTGAACTTTTGTAAAAGTGGCTTGCTAAATTGTAAAATGTGTTTTTGAAGTTAAATTTGGTGTAAAATTTGGTGCTCCAGATAAGGATGCTCTAAAATTTAGGCAACATTATAGTTAGCTTCAAGTGGAATCCAAAGTCTTTAAATCTTATTTTAAAATAGAATTTTAAATTGAAATCTTTTTAATGGATCCCACACTTTTTGACTTTTTTTCACAAAATAGATAATGTTTTTGGTAGTCCATTGAGTGCACATATCCTCTCTAAATTTAGCAAGCTCTAGGAGTGAAAAATCGATCGATGGATCCCTTTTTAGCTTATGCGTATACCTTAGGATTCAATTTAGCAGGTAATTTTAGGGAGCTTATTGTGGATGCTCTTAATGCAACTTAATGCAACTTTATGGCTAAGTGAGTGGTCATTCACTATCAATCTTAGGTGGTATTAAACGTCTAAGACCTAGCTGGGTCTACGTTAAGCACAATAAGTCAATTACATTAGCTAGCTAGGTTTCTTGAAAATGACGTGCACTCATATTTCTCTCGGTGACTTCCCATTGCAGATTTATGGGTCTGTGAGGCCATCTCCAGTTCTTACTTACCCATTTTAAGACTCTCTAATTCTAAATTCGGGTAAAAACATCAAAAACTTATTTCCAATACTTTATCCAAATCCATTCTGACTTTGAGTTCTATCCATTTATTTTCTCAAACTTGGGACAACCTGAATCCATCCTCATTTTTTCCAACGGCTCTTTATAGATAGATAGAAACTTGTTTTTATACGTTGCCGGAGCTGGCTGAGCTTTGTTCGATCCTTCGCAAGAGGTTTCCTGAGCTTCGCCGGAGCTTTATTTGATTGATCTGGGATCCTCTCCTCTCTCTTATTTACATTAATACCATAGGGTATTTAAAAATGATAAACTTGAATACAAAATGGGTTTTGCCATTACAAATGGTCATACCCAAATTGAATTTTCCCTCAAATTTTGACTCTAATTTGGATTAAAAAAATGGAGAAGGGTTGGAGATGCTCTAAGTGGTTACTCTTTCTTCAACTTTGTATGCTATAAAACGACTATTACCTCCAAATACGTTAACTAGCTCGACGTATCCAAATGACTTGTTTTTTGATCGACGACTTATCCAAATGACTTGCTTCCTATGTGGGCTTATATATGGCTCAGTGAGTGATTGTCCACCCTCAATCTTATATTGTATCAGAGTGTGTTTCTCGTAGCTTTTTGTCTTTTAGTTGTACACAAAAGTAAAGTTGTTTATCTTATTGTGACTTTTTGAGCTTTTGAGAATTTTATGTAAGGAGAGACTTTTAAAATTTTTTAAACTACTTAGAGCAAAAGGTCAAAAATCTAAAAAACCAATAAGAGGAATGGGGTAAGCACCTCCAAATACATTATGCAAATGACTTGCATAAGAGGAAAAGTACCAATTTTTAAGGTCACCCTAGGGCCATTGAAATAAAAACTCTACAGCCACAAAAATTTTCTTCCCTTTGAAGAGACAACATCACAGTACCCCTTGCCTTCTCTAATAATTGCACAACTATCTTATCACCGTCCACCATTATTATCATCTTTGTGAATAATTTACAATCTCAGTATTTTTTTTATTCTTTACTAGCAAGTAGTATGATTTATGTAGTGTTTTCTTTTTCTCTTTTTTGCCCTTTTGAAAAACCACAAAAAAATAATGATATAAACAGTTATGGGCTTAAAGTTGGGCTTCAACCAAATGGACTTTGGCTAGTATCTCGTCAACCTGGTGTGATATTTTTGACGGGACACCAACATAATCTGTATGGAACCAACTATATATACATTTTTCATAGCAAAGATTCTGTGCCAGCTTATGTTCACGTCGATTAGTTTCAAAGTCTTGAATCAATGACTAGACAAACTTTTAGTGATTCCAAAATTTTTTGGGTGGCGGTGAGAACCGAACCTTCAAATTTGAAAAAATTATTTGTTGTTTGTAAAGTACTGCCAAATGGTGTCCCAAACCCCTCCCCCTACACACATTGTGTGGGGCTTAAGACTAAGTGTATGAACCACACGTTGAAAGTGTAGTGGAGCAAAGGCTACGGACACCGCATGGCGGTGCGACAAGTATAATGTCTCTCAAAGTTGGGGGAATAAGGCATTTACTTATTGTGCTCCTACCCTACCAACTTACTGATAAAAAGAACAAAGTATAACGAAGTATGGTGAAAATGTATGACATGTCACGTTAACACGATACAAACGGCGTATGTAATTAGTATGACATTATGTATAAAACAAACACATAATAAAAACTGACAGGGACGGTGCAGGATTTTCAACATTGGGTGACCGAATGAAAACTAGAATAATTCGAAAGAAATTTTAAATTTGAGTAAAGTGATCGGCCCGACTCATTTGTTTTTGCACTTTAAAACGTACCATGATGAAGCGGCAGAGCACGACACCACTGCCACCACCCCATGTCTCCAGCTCTGATGATGCTTGCAGGAAAATCAATGTACCCGTCTTGAGTGGGACATTTTCTAGTACTACCATTTTGATAAAGCTAAAGTCAAACCTGGTTTTTAAAAGGGAAAATTCTACCGTCAGTCAATTTATTGAGCGAACAAGCTATTTTATCGGTAAAAATGTATGCACTCTTACCGGTAAAAGAACTTTCTTACCTGTAAGAAAATATTTTTATCGTCCGCCCAATAAACGAACAATAGAAGGACTGGTTCAAGAGTCCCTATTTAACTTCGACATTTTGATTATGCATAACTAATTTTTTCAAATCATCGTTGAATTTGATGATCATCAATGATTTTTCGGGGACAAAAAGTGAACCTTATGGATAACTTGTGTCTCAACACATAGCTAGCCTCCAAAAATGAGCCGAGCCTGTTGATTGGGGCTTCAAATTTGGTATTAGCAATATCTCTGATCCAAACCAAGCCAATGGTGGTCCAGACAACTCCTGTGATACAATTATGGAGCTCCTAGCATCGTTGGTCCAAATGATGGTCCGGACGAGCGTGTCCTTGATCTGGACCAGCACCCCGGATCCTTTCATTCAGCTCTCAGCGTCCTTAGTCCGAACGAGTGGGGTCTTGGTTCAGAAACACAAACACAAGGCTCTGTTCACTTATCAAATTCATTTGATGCCAAGTTTTTTATTTAAGTTATATACGTGTATTATAACTTACTATAAGTTAGGGCTTTGAACTTTTGATACTCGAATTGGAGAGGGAATCAGGGAAGGGATTGACTATACTATCCTCCATCCAATTCCCGACAAATTCCCCGAATCCCTTACCCATTCGGGGATGAGATGAGTTGAATCAGGGCAGATCGGCTGAGATGGCCATCCCTATTTGATACCATGTTAATGCATCCAACTCAAAATCAAGAGTCTTGTCCAAAATCCTTCGAAAACCTAGCTTTGATACCATGTTAAAGCATCCAACTCAAAATCAATTGAGACAAATGTCACTTGTATACTAGCTTTGGAGGTTATAATTAACTAATATGGGACAAACTCTAACAAATGTAGTGGCGCAGGGGCAAGGGGCACCGGGTGTGGGCGCCACAAGTATAAGTCTCTCAAAGTTGGGGGAATTAGGCCTTTACTTATTGTGCTCCTACCTTACCAACTTACTATTAAGAAGAACAACGTATAACAATGTATGGGTAAAAATATATGAAATGTCACGTTAACACGATACAAATGGCGATGTAATTAGTATGACACTATGTATAAAACAAACACACAAATAGTCAGAACTAACAGGGACGGTACAGGATTTTCAATATTAGTTGACTGAATATCTAGAAAAAAAAATAGTATGTAACATATAAAATACGCTGTAAGTTTCTCCCGGTATACTATCGAATTTTTTTTTAGAAATTTTACAACCTGTCCAGTTAAAAAGACATAAAATCATACATAACCATGGATGAAACAATAAGTGCACCGCTATCCATATCATAAGGCAAACTATATATAGAATCTGGTGTTAGATTTTTTATAGATATGTTGACACAATCTTAAGAGGAATTTATTAAGTTTTTCAAGAAATTTTTAGATGATTGGGTGTTAAGATTTTAAAATTGAAACGATGGCCGGTCGAAGTATAAATGTACTCCTATTAATTTAGATTTTGCAGAATGAAACTAGAATAATTTGAAAGAAATTTTAAAATTTGAGTCTGGCGATCGGCCCGACTCATTCATTTGCACTATAACAGGTACCATGATGAAGCTGCAGTGCACGATACCACTGTCACCACCCCATGTCTTCAGCTCTGAATCTGATAATTAGTCAAACCTGTTTTTCAAGAGGGAAAATTCTACTGTTCGTTAATTGGGCGAACAATAAAAGTGCTCTTTTACCGACAAAAGAGTTTTCTCACCGGTAAAAAAACACTTTTATCATCCTCCTAAGAGGCGGACAATAGAAGGATTGTTTTAAGAGTCCCTGTTTAACTTCGATATTGTGACATTATCGTTGAATTTGATGATCATCCATGATTTCTCGGGGACAAAAAGTGAACCTTACGGATAACTTGTGTCTCAACACATAGCTAACCTCTAAAAATATGTAAGAATTTAGTGGCAAAAATATGAATCTGACAAGTGAATGGATAACGTTAGCTTATCATGAAGTCAAAGTTTGTTACATTTGAATTGCCATGAAAAAACGTTTGGTTATTTGAATTGTTGCACAAACAAGTCTGAGGTACTTTTCTTTCTTCCCCTCTGACTTTTTTGTACATTTTTAGCTGAAATGCACCGAAGGCATGTGCCCCGACATGACCATTCTTCCACATTTCTCCAGTTTGAATTTGATTTTTGCTCAAATTCTATATACTCTGCTTTGCTTCCAGTAATTCAAGCGCTGTTGATGTGCCTCCCAGGTTGGGGTTTTGATCAGCCGGTCAACCGAACCGTCTAAATCGAATAGCTTGCAAACGCATTCGAGGTATGATACAGATGGATACGGATCCATTAATGAAATTTGATGGATCAGGTTTGGGTCGGTTTAAGCGGTTTGGGTACTTTTCTCCGGTTTGAATTTGGTTTTTGTTCAAATTCTATATTCTACTGTTGATGTGCCTGCCACGGGGTGTTCAGCTGATCAACTGAATAGCCCAATCAGCTCAAATCTTCTAAATCGAACTGCTCGTAAATCCACCCGCGGTATGATACAGATGTATATGGATCCTAATATATGAATTTTGACTTGGATCGGGTTCGGTTCGATTTAAGCGGTTTGGGTACTTTTCTCCGGTTTGAATTTGGTTTTTGTTCAAATTCTATATTCTGATGTTGATGTGCCTGCCACAGGGGTGTTCAGCTGGTCAACTGAATAGCCCAATCAGTTCAAATCTTCTAAATCGAACTGCTCGTAAATCCACCCGTGATATGATACACATTTATACGGGTCCTAATCTATGAATTTTGACTTGGATCGAGTTCGGTTTGATTTAAGTGCTGTACAGCACCACTCCTAGTCCTAGGCATTAGGTTAAACTAAGTGCTGTGATGTTTAAAATAAAAATACTACATTAGGAGAATCTGATGTAGGGAATGAACATGTGCACACCCCAAATCCCTCGGTGCCAATATTCTTTCTCCGGTACTATATTGTTGTTAAAAATCAGAAAAATAAAGGTCTCTTTCGATAGATTTCGGCCATCAAGTAATTATTATATATTCAATAAGGGCTCCCTTATTTTTTATGGTGCGGAATTTTTTTGTTCGGGATCGAATTTCGACGATCCGAACCGTTAGATGTGTTTAAAACGTGTTTTTAAGGTCCATCACGAGGATTCATCAAAAAAAAAAAAATACCCGGAAGGACTTGATTCGAGCAGTTTTCGATAAATATGTACATAGGGTATTTGTTTTTTTACGAATCCTCGCGTTAGACCTTTTTTTTTTTTGAACTGGCTCGCGTTAGACCTTAAAAACACGTTTTAAACACATCAACAGTTCGGATCGTCGAAATTTGATCCCGAATAAAAAATTCCGCACCGTAGCCTATACTATAAGGGAGCCCTTACTAGATATGCTCTGTATATTGTGAGCCGTTAGATTGCGTGAAGGGCATAGGATCCGACAGCCTTCAGCTCAGGTGCGAATCTTCTTTCTCTGGTACTATATTTTTATTAAAAATCAGAAAAGCAAAGGTCTCTTTCGATAGATTTCGGCCATCAAGTAATCATATATATATTTTGTACTTTAATGTAAACATTATTGAGTTCAATTTCCTAAAAGTTCGTTTAACCTCAAGTCATTTTGCTTAGTTAACATAATCCACCCGAAATTGTAACTTGGTTTAATTATTTGAGTCAAGCTCAAACACTTAAAAAATTCAACTCTGTTTGGCTCGTTTGGAACTTAGACCCAAACAACGAAGGAAGCATGAAAAATTAACCGTCCATATGTTTTTCTTTCTTCTTCTTTATTTTTTGGGTTAATTCCGGCAAGGATCGTGATAGGGGTACAGAAGTTTGGGACCAGAAATTGTACCGATCTGCTTGGGGGACCCACTTTTGGGTCCCACACGAGCGATCCGAACCGTTCATTATTCTTAATTTTTTTTTTGATTGAAACGGTGGGACTTTGGTTTACACACTTTTAACCGTTCGATTGAGCTAAAATTTTGTGGGGGCCCTCGGAAATTGTTTTTAAGAATAATGAACGGTTTGGATTGCTCGTGTGGGACCCAAAAGTGGGTCCCCCAAGCAGATCGGTACAATTTCTGGTCCAAAACTTCTCTACGCGTAGGATTATCCATTCCGGCAATGGATAAAACATTTGGCAGACAAAAGGGATAAAATCCACAAAGATTCTTCTGACCTGTAATTTAATTATAAGCTAATGAAAATAACTACAGTATTCAACAATGACAAAAATTTCTTGCCAGCTATGAATACAAAACATAAAAAAATTCATCAGATACAACACTAATTAAAAAAATTCAGTACTTTCCAGTCTCCACCTGCACTGATCTTGCCAGGTATGATTAATCCCTCTTGTCTTTCCAACCATATGCTCCCCTGCAATAATGCCACAATGACTAATCTGTCCCTTCAACCAATTACTATTAAACTCTGGCAGTCTAATAGTAATAATGTGTTATTGCTGTTGAATGGATTATAATTTGTAGAACAAATCTCTCACTCTCAGCTCCTACTCCCTTACTGTGGATTTTATGGCTCTTTTTGGGTTTAATTTCATTACCAATTTTATGTGTTTTAGATTTTTTCGAGACCACAATTACTCTAAAGATTATGTTGACCAACAACAATAACAGCACACATCTAGTTCCCAGTCATTAATTTTTTTTGGAGCATATTTATGTTGGATTTTTTTTGGTCACGCTGAATCAAACTCATTTATCAAGATATGTAACGATAAAGGTGTTAATTGTTGTTTATTCAGACATGGGTGATGGCTCGACGAGCCTTAAAATATGAAGGATTCCTATCATCAAAATGAACTAAAAAATCAACCGTTCTATTGGTACCGATGACTTGTGCACACTAGAACATAAACTGGGTATTTCTCAGGAAAATTGGCAGACTAGCAAAATCACCAATATGGAGAGAACGAACCACTTACGCACGCTGGATTGAGCTGATTTTTTGTGGGCCCACGCAAAAAAAAAATTTAAGATGAATGAACGGATCGAATTATTTATGTGTGACCTAAAAATGAGTCCCACACGCCATCAATACCCCATCTGTGCATAACGCACCGGTACCTATGAGTTTACCGATAGAAAATGACCGATAAATAGACCAAATTGAACGATCAAATATAAAGTCCAATAAAACAAAGTAAGGACAAATTTCATCATCTGTGGTTTGAATCAACTGCAAATTGGCTTCTGACGCTTTTTTATCCCCATGTGACCTCTTTGGTTTGTGGACCAAAATGCATAGAAATTATGCAGTCAACAAAACTTGTCAATTGAGTTTAATAAATGTAACTGTTTCTTCCCTTCAACCTGATAGGTTAGTGTAGGTGCCATTGATTCACACTATAGAAAGGAAGTCAATAACAACCAATGGATTTGGACATGTCATTGATCGAGCTATAGCCGATGGGGGTCAATTGGATGGAGGCAAAGTCTCCCGGATTAGTTTTCCGCCCGGATAAGAGGTGCGCCCTTCTTCTTTGCCTTGATTTGGCACATCACTTTTGCACCGCTCTAAACTCCCCTCCATTTTTATCCTGGCTTAGGGGGCTTGAGGTGGATAATTTTTTGGACACCCTTTGAGCTGTCTAAAAATTATCCAGCCGGATAAGATGTGTTTTATCCCCTATCCTCCCCCATTTCAACTACAAAACAACCTTATCCCCCCATTTTATTCCTCATCCAAACCAAATATACTATTTTATCCCCCTTTTTTAATATCTCATCTAAGGGGCTGTTTGATAAAACTGAAAGCTGAAAGCTAAAAAATTAAGTACTGAAAAACTGAATGCTGAATTTTTTAAGCTAAAAAGCTGTTTGATAAAACATATTAAACACTGAATTAAAAGATGATTCTTTTTTTTTTTTTTGGTTCTAATCGTCTCTTAATTTTACTAACTGACATCATGTATTTGTGGTAGTGGTGGAGTGGTGGCGGTGTAACGGTGGTAGTGGAGTAATGGTTGTGGTGGAATGATGGTGAGCTGTGGTGGCAGTTAGGGCTATAAATGAACTGGGCCGTTCGCGAACTATTCGAGGCTCGGTTCGGTAAGAGCTCGTTCGAGTTCGATTCGTCTACTAAACGAACTGAACTTGAACCTCAATATTAGGCTCGTTCCATAAATGAGCCGAACCTGAACCTAAGTGGATTCGGCTCGGTTAGGCTCGCGAACCTAAGGTCAAAATGTAATTAATAATACTTTAGGGGTCTACATATAAATATTTTATAGTTGAGAAACTTTTATGTAATTTGTTATTCTTTTATCCCTAACTAGAGTATTCTACTACAACAGATGGGTTTTATCCCTAACTAGAGTACTCTATTTAGTTCTTAATATATTTTCTTGTGTTCTTTTTCTTTTGATTTCTTGATTATCGTAGTAGATTTGTTTATTTTTGTTTAATTTCTTGATTATTGTGGTAGATCTACATGTAATATTATTTTGAAGCATATCTCTTTCCCCTCTCTGTTTGTGTTCTAAATTGCTAACGAGCCCTACCGAGCTTGATTCAAGCCTTAATTCGAGCCTAAATTCGGCTCGGTTCGGCTCGTTTGAGTTTAACGAGCCCTACCGAGCCGAGCCCGAGCTTTGAAATTTTTTCACGAGCCGAACTCAAGCCCACTTGTCTAGGCTCGAATCGAACCCGAGCCGAACTCATGCCTTAACGAACCGATCCCGAACTTCATAGGGTTCGGCTCGATTCGGCTCGTTTACAGCCCTAGTGGCAGTGGAGTAATAGTGGTGCAATGGTGGTGCTGTAATGGTGGTAGTGTGATGGTTGTGGCGTAGTAGTGGTGATGGTGGGCTAGGTGGAGTGCTAGTGGTAGTGGTGGTGGTGGTGGAGTGATGGCAGTGGCATGCCAATAATGGTGGTGGCATATGGGTAATGGTAATACTGGTGGCGGTGTGACAGTGGTGGTGGTACTAGTGGTGGTTGTGGTGGTGGCAGTAACGGTGGCAGTGGTGGTGGCGACTTGGTAGTTGTGGTTGTGGTGGTGGCAGCGGTGGTAGTGGTGGAATGGTGTTGGTGGTGAGAGCGGCGTGGCAGCGGCGGTGGTGTGATGGTTAATTGTAAGCACATAACAATTTAGCCAGAATTAAGTAGCTCAAAGCTACTTAATTAATTTTTGTCAATTTTTTAGCCTACATTTTAAGTGGCACTTAATCTGTTAAGTAATATAAAATATGGTTATCGAACATACTTAATCACTTATTACTTAATTGATTCAGTTTTAAGTGCTGAATATATGTTATCAAACAAGCCCTAAACCAACTACTTTTTATCCACCCTCCATAAAAGTCACAACAATGCGAGCCCACCATCTGTAAATAATATCCCATACTATCTATCCCCCTCCATATGTAATCCACCTAAAACTTATCCCGCATCCAATCAGGCCCATAGGATACATAGATTTGTAGCGGTTTTCAGATAATTCAATTTCTCATTTTCAATTAGGCTTTGTTGGTTATTTAATTAGTCTATGTTTATTAGGTTTTATTACTACCACCTGTGGGTTTGTCCCAACGGAAGGAGTCAGCCTTTACTTACAATTGGGCATAGTTCGACTCCTCTCCATGGTAGGTACTGCGATTTATCTGGTGGGTCGGGGCAGTAGTTGTTTCGGGCCTTCCATGAGGTGGTTCCTCTGTTAGAAAAAAAATGTACTTAACTAATCATACATTGTATCTTTATTTATAGGGATTCGGAGGGCCTGTAGTGAGATTGCTTACTATAGGAGTGTAGTGAGCAATCACAACCGTTCATTCGGCAATAGTCCAGATTATCCTAAATAAAAGATGAGTATTTTAAGATGTAACAATGAATTTACGTACATTTCTTTTGGGTCGGGTTAATAACTTAGTTGTGAGAACTTCATTGTTCTTTGCAAGCTGTCTTAAAATCACTTACCTAGAAGAAACATATTTAGACAAGCCACATTGTAATTAACCAATTTAGGCCCCGTTTTGCGAGAAATTTTAGGGGCAAATAGGGTATCGCACACGTGGTATTCAAGCGCACATTTCGGCCGTCCAAAAGTGTTTTGGACGGCTCCGATTTCTCCCATCCTCCCTCTCTTCTCCCTCTCTTTCTCTCTCTCAAATCCGGATTATCCAAAATACTTTTGGATGATTGAGATGCGCACTGGGTACTGCCACGTGGTTTCCAAAATTTTCTCTCATTCCGCTAAAAGGCTTTTTGGCTTTTTTTTTGGCTTATTGCGCTTTTCAAGGCAAATTATTTTCTCACAATACATGAACTGAAAAACTCTCAAAAAGCCTCTTAGCGGAAGGGGGAACCATTGATAAAAAAAAATTGGTAATTTAAGGTTAGGGTTTGAGTTGTTAGAAAAGGGGTATGAAAGAGAGATGTATGTAAGCTAGCCTAGACGTGTGACCGTAGAGAGAGAGAGAGAGAGAGAGAGAGAGAGAGAGAGAGAGAGAGAGAGAGAGAGAGAGAGAGAGAGAGAGAGAGAGAGAGAGAGAGAGAGAGAGAGAGAGAGAGAGAGAGAGAGATAGGTGAATATAAGGGCAAAACCGTGGTTTAGGGATAGATTTTTCTTCCACTCTTACTAGGTACGTGTGGTGGAAATCTGTCAACCTCAATGGAGAAGCAAACTGTTAGAAAAGGGGTATGAAAGAGAGATGTATGTAAGCTAGCCTAGACGTGTGACCGTAGAGAGAGAGAGAGAGAGAGAGATAGGTGAATATAAGGGCAAAACCGTGGTTTAGGGATAGATTTTTCTTCCACTCTTTCATACTAGGTACGTGTGGTGGAAATCTGTCAACCTCAATGGAGAAGCAAACTGTGTAGTTTAGTTTACAAATCAGGAGGAGGTTATGCGTACGATGAAAAATGAACATCAGTGGGGGCGACCCATAAATACCCAAACAACAAGAAGTGACAACCCCAAGTGAACATCGCCTCTGAAATGTTGGTAGTTCTTTTTTTTTTTTTTTTTTGGAAGTACAGGGCAAAAACTAATACTCCAATGGCTGTGTTTGGTTTGTAGTTTAGTTTAGTTTTGATAATGTAAGCAGGTGTAATCAGTGGAGAGAGATAGAGAGAGAAATGAGGAAAATGATGATGTCAACAAAACCAAAACTAAAACAAAACTCTAAACCGAACATGTTCCTTGGTAAATGTAAGATCCAAATTATACCAATCTATCATTTGCGGCAGCAATTTAAGGACATCACCCCGTTCCATTAAGTTTTTTTTTTTGGCTTTTTTTTTTTTTTGATGTATTGGAAAAGTATGACCTGTATTGGAATCGAAATAAGATGGGTTTTTTTAAAACTGCATTGTGCTAAACTAACTAGTTTTTTCCAAAAACTAATTTTTCTCGAAAACCAAGATAGGTCATCCTCTCACAATACATCATATAAAAAGGCGTGAACACAAAAACCAAGACAGTTTTAAAACAAAACTACCTTAGTGGAACGGGACAAGTGTTCCTCAAACATAATAGATAGTGTTTACAAATACACATCAGTGATAGAGCAAATATGTGACTAGAAGAGTACCAATCAACAATGCACTCTTATGGGTAGAAACCTTAAATTTGTGACTAGAAGAGTATCATTAGTGAAAGGGATCTTCACCTATTGGAGTGTGAGTAAGTATGTGTAAAGGGTAAGGATCCTCTCACACGACGTTCACTCATAATTTCCTCATGTGTCGTAGAATCAAATTTACCATAATCTTATTTGGCGATTTGTCATGAGAGAGAGATATTTAAAGTCTGATTGTTCATTTTTCTATTGTCAATGATTATTCAAATAAGCTTTTATCTGTGGCCGATCAACCAGAATATTTGTGTGGAGCTTCCTCTTTCTCGACGTGTAGTACGCCTTCCTCATCAACGAATAGAAGCTTGTTAACAATAAACTTCTCAGATCGTCAAATGAAACTGCGACTCTTATTTAGAGTCGTAAGATGGATCACATGAGAAATCCTCAAGTGAGATAACTTTAGTTTGAAGAAATAATAAAAGAAAACAATTCGGATTAAAGAAAAAAGACTATGGTGGAAATAAATAGCACAGAGCATGCGCACAGATGATCTGTGAAATAGTGTCTAGTTTTTCGATCAATTTCCTTTTCTTCTTTTCGATAGCTAGGGTATCCGCAGTTTACGTGCACCTCGACTAATTTTCTCTTTCGTTTGGTCAAAGACAGACCATCATACACTACAGGATTCTACGTTATGATTTGGGAGTTTTTTTTTTGTTGTTGAATGGAAATAGCCATTTTGGCTAGGTTGTTAAAGCAACTACAGAAGATAGTGTAAAATAACATCTTAGGTATAATACCCAGCCAAAATCACAAAAAGCTGCAACAGCAGCTTGGGTAAAGAGTGAGCTATTCTACCCAAACTCAAACATTTGCTACAATGCTTGGGTAAAAGAAGACTAGTACTATTCATGAGCAACTCTTTTTTTTATTTATTCTTTTACCTGTGTACTTTCTCTCTCTCTCTCTCTCTCTCTCTCTCTTATCTCTTACCCAGCCCATTCTCTCTCTCTCTCTCATCTCTATTATAATAATATTTTATAATATTTAAATTTATACCCTAGCTGTTGGAGTGTTGAGAGAAATTAGGTAGTTAAATGCACTATTCATCAGCAATTTTACCCAAATTTATACCCTAGCTGTTGATTTTGCTCTTAGGGTTGTGATGTATTGTAAGGCAACTCAGAATTGAGATTTTGGATAGGCATTTTCGCTAAGGCGTGTTGGAGATGCTCCGAAAATTCTTGTGGTGCACAAAAAGGCCAAATGGAGCCAAATATGAGAAAGCATGTGCCGTTGTGCAATACCGATTACAGTGGGGCAGAAGCACTGCGTAACCATTTCAACTCCATGAATGCAATGTACGCGCGTCAAATGAGTGTGGGTTCGTCCACTCCAAACAAACTTACGTTTACCCACCAAGTCTCAGGGTGTGTTCTTTAATAGATTTTTAGAACATAAAATCTCACATTTTATGACACTTATGACACTCCAATCTTAAAACAGAAAATGTAAAAGTGATTTTATGAGATTTTCATAAAATTCTCCTAAAATTTATAGGAAAACTACTATATTTTATCAGTTGGAAAAACAACTTCATTTTATCACCCTCCATAAAATGTTCATTTTATGAGATTTTCATAAAATGCACCTAAAATCTATAGGAGAACAAGGCCTCACTTTAACTCTTTAACACTTGAAGCGGGGGCCCATACCTTCGGGAGCGGGGGGCCTGTAGTGACTACAGGTGTAGTTAGTGAATCTCGGCCGTTAAAAGTGTTTTGAACGGTCCGGATTTAAAATAGTGAATAATGTAATTGTTCGCGCGAACAATTCAATTAAGATCCGGACCGCCCAAAACAAGAATGGACGGCTAAGATTCTCACTACACAACCTGTAGTGAGTTGTTCACTACAGGCTCCCCGGTTCCCATACCTTCCTTCTTTATCCACGCGCCTGGAGTGAAAGTAAAATTTATTGGTTGTGTTTGGTTAGATAGTTTAGTTTAGTTTTGATGATGTCAGCATGTGTAATGAGTGGAGAGAGATAGAGAGAGAAATAAGGAAAATGATGATGTCATCAAAACTAAAACTAAACAGGGAAAGGAACAAGGACAATGACAATATAAGGCTAAACTTTATTTTATGACTCATCACTTGGGTAAATTACACTGCCCCCTCGACTGAGGGTAAACTTTATTTTATGACTCAGCACTTGGGTAAATTACATTGCCCTACTTCTAAACAAAAAAAAAATTACACCCCCCTCCTCTTAGGTATCTGATAAGTACAATGACAATATGACATCTCCTATTTTTCCTGAAATTATGCTGGCCTTGATAGAAAATCAGTAAAGGATTGGTGTCATTTTACCTTTTTGCCCCTGTTGTTAGGTTTTAACACATCAATCGTTTTGTTTCTTCAATTGTGAGCTTTAAAACACTTGAACATTTCACCATCTTTAATTGATGTGCAACTCGTTCACCACAAATTAACCTCAATTGATAAATAAATAAATAAATAACCCATTAGTGGTAAAATGGGCCGAGATAGGTTTGTTAGTAAATGGGAGATAAAATGGTTGTCATGAGATTTCTCTGCAAAGGTAACTTATGTAGGGGTGAGTTGAGGAGCGTGAACATTGGTGCATGTGATGAAGAGGGGAAAATAGATAAAAATATAGTAAGCATAGGCAGTTGTTGCATTGTAGGTTGGGAGGTGGTGGTGGACGGTGGTAGGAGGTGGTAGGAAGAGGATATGGAAGATGTTGAAATTTAATTTTCATTTTTAAGATCAAAGGAGTTTTGAAGAAGCCAATTGGGGTTTCATGGAAAAATTGGGATATTTTAATTCATCTAACCATAAGGGCGTAAACAAGCTAAGCTTCACAATATTCAGGCTAGGCTCGACAAAAAATAGGTCAACTCGAGCTCGACAACCAATGATTCGTGAGGGTGGAGCGAGGAAAGGGTTAGATGTTTAGTTATAAACATTCCTTGAGTGGGCGATGTGGGACTGAAGGTTAGAGCTTCCCTTGGAAATTTCTTTTAGTCCAACGTCGAAAGTGGATGGGTTGATAGGCAAAGAACTTCCCTATAATAACTTCTATGCCATCTGCCTTTCCATCTTCGTGCACGTCGTCCCCATCTCGCTGCCACCAGGCAGATTTTTTTGATGGTATTGGCATGTTTTGGATACAAAATATAGAGGTTAATAATTATGTATATATTAGTATGTACTATAACTTGGCTCTCAAGCTTGTTCGAGTTGAGCTTTAGGCAACTCGACTCAGCTAGTTTATCAAACACACTCAATAAGAGGGTGTTTGGCAAACTCCTTTTCAACTTTTCTAATTCTCTTTTTTACATTTTGGCTGTTTGGTTGCCTCAAAGTAGAAGTTGTTTTTGTAGAATGACTTCTCAATTTTGAAGAAAGGAGAAGAGAAGTTAAAAAGAGGGTAGGAGGAGCTTTTTGATTTCTCATTTTTCACTTTTCCCATTTTGATTAACAAAAATACCTACAAAATGTATTTTACACATATCTCCCAAACACTATTCCTGTTGCAAAATGCATTCTACACATTTTCATCCAAACACTCTACCAAATTCAAAATATATTCTGTCCATAATTCAAAAAGCCAAAAAGACAAAAAGTTCAAAATGAAAAATCTAAAAGTAGACTCCCAAACACCCCCTAACTTGGCTTGAGCTCGTTCACTTACTTAGTGAGTCGATCTTGAACATGCCAATTTCGAGCTGAGCTCTAAGCCGCTCACGAGCAACTCTATTCGTTTACAACCCTATTTACCCATAGATGATAATAGCTACTAGCTAGACATATCAAATGAGGGCAAAAAAATGGGTTGCAGATTACAGCAAGTTTCGTTAGTCAGAAGACAGTCAACTAACGGTAAAGGTAATTTGATAATCAAAAAGTACATCAGGAATTTTTAGGAGGAATTTCACACACACTCAAAAGTAAGGAATGTCTCAGTGTCTTTATAACATTCCTCAGGGGTGATGAGTGTAGTTTACCCTTTCATTAAAACCCAAAAAAGAAAAAAGAAACGTTTCACAACTACACTACACTAGTGTTCTACTGCCAGCACAATTGCTTCTGTTCACTCCACCCCCTTTTTTTTTGCCCCTCACACCTTTTGTGCTCCCCCCGTGATGGCTCATCCCTTACAAAACCCTCTCTCTCTCCTCCCTCTTCACCACAGTACCCCTCCCCCTTCTCTCTCTCTCTAAACCCAAACCTCTCTCCCATGGCCGGTCACCGGAAAATCTCCCCCGGATTCTTCCTCAAATAACCCCATTGATTTCAATTTCTGTTGGTGATAAAAAAAAATAGCGATATAAATCAATGGCAGTATTTTCAAGAAATGGGTTTTTTTGGGTTTCTCTAATGGTGGTGGTGATGACACTGAGTCACCGAGTCGACTCGGAGCCGACTCAGGACAAGCAAGCCCTCCTCGCCTTCATCTCCCAGGTCCCCCACGAGAACCGCCTCCAGTGGAACCCCAACGCCTCCGCCTGCACCTGGTTCGGAGTCCAGTGCGACGCGACTCAGTCCTCCATCTACGTCCTCCGCCTACCCGGTACCGCCCTAGTCGGCCCGATCCCACCCAACACACTGGGCCGACTCACCCAGCTCCGAGTGCTCTCGCTCCGGTCCAACCGCCTCTCCGGCTCCCTCCCCTCCGATTTCTCCCACCTCACCAACCTCCGCTCCCTCTACTTGCAGAAAAACAACTTCTCCGGCCAGTTTCCGGTCAGTATTCCCTTGTTACCTCGATTAAACCGGCTAGATCTGTCTAACAACGATTTCACCGGATCAATCCCTTTCTCCCTCAATAATCTAACAAAATTGACTAGACTCTTTCTGGAGAACAATCGGTTCAGTGGTACCCTCCCTAGCCTCAATCCACCAAATTTAGTGGACTTCAATGTCTCCAACAACAATCTCAACGGCTCAATCCCTTCGACCCTAACGAAATTCCCGGCGTCCGCATTCGCCGGGAATCTCCAACTCTGCGGTGCGCCCCTCCAGCCTTGCACCCCATTCTTCCCGTCCCCTTCGCCGTCGCCGTCCGAAATTCCGGTGACCCCATCGGTGAAGAAAAAGTCCAAGAAGCTCTCCACCGGCGCCATTGTCGGAATCGCGGTCGGATCGGCCGTTTTTGTCCTTCTCCTCCTTCTACTCTTACTCTGCTGTTGTCGACGAAGGCGGCAACAACAGAGGAAGAGCCACAAGGTTCCCGCCACGGCGGCCGCGGCGGCTGCAGCGGGGGGAGCAGGGGAAGCGGGAACGTCGTCTTCGAAAGATGACTTGACGGGGTCGATGGAGGCGGTCGGGGGAGGAGAGAGGAACAAGCTGGTGTTCTTCGACGGCGGGGTTTACAGCTTCGATTTGGAGGATTTGTTGAGGGCGTCGGCGGAGGTGTTGGGGAAAGGGAGTGTGGGGACGTCGTACAAGGCGGTGTTGGAGGAAGGGACGACGGTGGTGGTGAAGCGGCTGAAGGATGTGGCGGTGAGTAAGCGGGAGTTTGAGGTGGTGATGGAGGGTTTGGGGAGGGTTAAGCATGAGAATGTGGTGCCTCTTAGGGCTTATTATTTCTCCAAGGATGAGAAATTGCTTGTCTATGATTTCATGCCTGCTGGTAGCCTTTCTGCTCTTCTTCACGGTACGTTTCTCTCTCCTCTCTCTCTTTCTCTCTGTTTGTCTGTGGATTGTTGCTGCATTTTCTGGGTTTGTTTTGCGAATTTTGCTGGGGATGAAGCTCAAACTGGTACGGCTATGGAAATTATGCCCTTTTTTTTTTTTTTTCTTGATTTGTTTTTGCAATGTTCAAATAATCAGACACATGCTGGAAATTACAGGTTAAATAATCAGACACATGCTGGAAATTACAGGTTAAATTTAAGCATACTAGTAGACTAGAAGTCACTTTTGACTTTATTCCTTGTTTCCAATAAATGGGAATCCCATAAAATCTACTAACAAATGGTAAAATGTATTGATTTTAGAAAATGAGAAATTCCTCCTTTTTTTTTTTTTGTTAAGAATGGGAAATTCCTCCTCCTTTGCTTATGGGATTCCCATATGAGCAAATGGAAACAAGGCAGGGAGTGCAAAATGGGCTGGAATTTTTGTCCTTGTTCTGTTAAATTACAAAGTTACCCATCACTTATCTCGCCCTTTATTTGTCTAAATAAATTGACCAAAAAAGCTACACACAACACTCTTTACGTCAGGGTGGGTCCCACACGTGGAAGCTGGGGGTGCTGTGCAGCCGCACGGCGCGGCTGTGCCGGCCACGTTCCGGTGATCCGAGACGTTCACTGGATAGCCCTCGTCGAGTACTATAACTCTATAAGTGTACCAAAAATCAACGTGATCGGATATCGTTAAGTGCATAATTGGAACACAAATAGCTTGAAAAAAATGGGTTCAGTGATTTGGATCCAGAGTTTTTGTACATTTGTGTTCTATTTCATTTCAACATATTTGTGCTCCGATTCAAGTTGATTTTTGCTACAATTATAGTACTCGATGATGAGAACTATCCGGTGAACGTCTCGGATCGCCGGAACGTGACCGGCCCGGCCTCGCCGTGCGTGCACAGCACGCTATGCAGTACCCCAGCTTCCCCCACACGGGGGGTAGCATAGTTGTAAATTGACTAGAAATTAGTAGAAGTTCAAGGGTATAGATCTGGGGGAGAATCAGGAGATTTTTGGACTACAAATTAGTAGAAGTTTAAGGGGTATAGATCTGAGAGAGAATCAGGAGTTTTTTGTATTAATTATATTGTTGGTTTAGGTAAGACACACAAATCACTGTAAGAATGCGCATGTTTGCACTTTGCAGTATTACATTCTTAATTGGAAGATCTTCCTTTTATTTTTTTTTTTATTTTTTTTTCATGAATGAACTTTGTAAGCATGGAGCAATAGAATTAGCATAGTTAGCCACGGTTGTATACCTACTTGAGGCTTTGTTTCCGTTATTGACAGAATCACAAATTTTATTTTATTTTGCACTTATTTTACCACTATTGAAGTCAAGTCAATGACATTTTTAGTGAAAACGATGTCGTCTTTGTCGGGCGTTGTAGATACAAAATTAGTGGAAACCCACCCGAACTGACCTGGGCAGGGCGAATTGCCATCCCTATTCATAGCTTTTGCAACGTACGTTATGGGTAGTTTTTTTTTGGAGAAGACACTTTGTGGGTTTATGTAATTGTGTAAAGTTTTGCAATGCGGTTTTGTGGTTGTATGTATATGTAATAATGTGTACCATAGCGAACAGCCTGAGACCACCATGATTCACTACCGACATGCTTCATACACTTTTCAATGATGGTGGAGTATAAAAAAGCCAGTCCATTTTGGCATACGGAGTATAATCTTTGGAAAATGATTTTCACACTCCCCATTTTACAATCCACACTCTCTTTTTTGTCTTTTATCCACATGAATTTACAATATTACCCTTGCATCTATGAAAAAAGTGTATTGAAGAAGGTCAAGATTGTAAATTCATGTAGATGAAGACAAAAAAGGGAGTGTGAAAATCATTTCCCATAATCTTTCTTTATTACCGAGTAAAGCCACAGTGATGTTTTACCGGAAAAAAAAAAAAAAAAAAGCCACAGCGACATCTTTGGTATTTTCTAAACTACCCAAGCAGAATAACATTTTCCTCATTTGTACCCCAACTGCGATATCCTACTTTTTCAGTTTACCTCAAAGGGTACTCTCGACCTTTCCACTGAATTTTCTCACTCATCTTTCTGACAAATTTAACTAACCATTAGTTGTACTTACTACTCCTTTTTATTGGCTATATTTTTTAATTAATTTTTTCTGTGGCAATTGCCTTTTTTACCCCTTGCTTTTTTGACATTTCGGATTAGACAGGTGACCTAAACTACCTGTTAAGTAACCATCGAATTATAGTTTAGTTTCCTTGGTTGTGTTTGGTTTAGTTTTGATGATGTGAGTAGGTGTAATGAGTGGAGAGAGATAGAGAGAGAAATGATGATGTCATCAAAACTAAAACTAAAACTAAACTAGGAAAATGTACATAACCCTTGTAATTGTCATGGGGAGGTATTAGAACTTTAAATTTTTTTATGTGTCTTGCTAATCTCCACCCAATAGGCGGAGGATAATTGTGTATATAATGACAAACTAGTTCGGATATTGATACACTTTTCTCGGATATCTATGCACTTTCTGTTTATTATCGGTCACCCTTTGGACGAAGGTTAGCATTTCCAATTTTTAATTAGTTTTATTTATTTAATTATATTAAGCTCCTTATCCATGATTAAAAGAAAGAAGAAGAAGATTCTCTTTCAGGAAAATAGCAACAATTTTCGTAATATTTTTTTCCCCCAAGGTGGAATAAAATGGACAACTTACCTGAAGTGAAATGGACAACTCACTGACTTTTTTATTAGCAAAATTATTTATTCATAGTAATGTTCGTTTTTTTTTTAGTAATTTCTTTGTAGACCGGTGACCTAAACTACCGGTTATACTTTCGCAGGAAGCAGAGGCTCGGGTCGGACCCCGCTAGACTGGGACAACAGGATGAAAATCGCCCTAAGCACAGCCAGAGGCCTCTCCCACCTCCACGTGGCAGGGAAAATTGTCCACGGCAATATCAAGGCCTCCAACGTCCTCCTCCGCCAAGACCATGACGGCGCCGTCTCCGACTTCGGCCTCACTCCACTCTTCGGTGCATCCACGCCGCCCAACCGCGTCGCGGCATACCGTGCGCCGGAGGTACTCGAAACCCGAAAAGTCACCTTCAAGTCCGACGTGTACAGCTTCGGCGTCCTCCTCCTAGAGCTCCTCACCGGGAAATCGCCCAACCAGGCCTCTTTAGGCGAAGAAGGGATCGACTTGCCTCGGTGGGTCCAATCGGTGGTGCGAGAGGAATGGACGGCCGAGGTTTTCGACGTGGAGCTGATGAGGTACCACAACATTGAGGAAGAGATGGTGCAGTTGCTTCAAATCGCGATGGCTTGTGTGTCGACTGTACCGGATCAAAGGCCGGAGATGGTGGATGTGGTACGTATGATGGAGGAGATTAATAGGGGGGGAGAGACGACGGATGATGGGCTACGACAGTCGTCGGATGAGCCGTCGAAGGGATCGGACGGTCATACACCTCCCCAGGAGTCGAGGACCCCACCTCGTGAAGTTACACCTTAGGAAAATTTGTGTGAGCCTAAAATGCGTACTGTGCGTACGTAAGTGGGTTTTATTTTATTTTATTTTATTTTTTAAATTTTAGTCTGATTTTTAAAACAATTGTGTAATGAGTTTTAGGTTTTCTTTTTCTTTCTTTTTTTCCTTTTTTACAGGTGGGTTGTTGGGCTGGAATTGTTTTTTATTTGGGAGGAGAGGAGTTCCATGAACTGATTGGAATTGTCCGGTTGGTGGATTTTAGTTGTTTTTTTTTATTTAATTATTTTTTATGAATATAGTTCTAAAATACAAAGCCAGATGCTTTTGGCTTTTGTTGCGCTGTTTTGGTAGTATTATGGAGTAGTTTTTTAAATTTTTTTTTCGGACTTTTTGTCGCAATTTTCCAATGGTTAAAGTTATTTCTCATGCGATCCATTCTTCCCTTCATTTTTGTGATGCACATCACTTTTTTCGAGGCTCGGCTTCTAATGGCTGAAGGCGGCGGCAGACGGGTTCGACAGCAGCAGAGCGACAACGGCGGCAGCAACAGGTAAGACCCCGACGGTGGTGGAAGTTTGATGCAAATCTCTCTTCTCTGGAACCCGGTCTTGGGTGGACTTGGGTTGATCGTTGCATTGTTCTTCTTCAACTTTGGTTGTATGTTGTATTTGTCCTTTGTATTTGTTCTATGCTTTCCGATGTACCAAAAAAAAAGTTATTTCTCATGCAATATATTTGTACATCACCTCTTGACCGTCCGATCGTGTTTTAGACGATCCAGATGTGTTCGGCAATTTTAATTTAATTTTGATTATTTTACCAGTAAAAGAATCAAAGCACATTTGGACCGTTCAAAACACGATATGAAGACCGAAGGCTAAAAATTCGCTTGTCTATTTCTCAGGTCAAATTTAATCCAAAAAATGGAATATTATGTTGGCACATCACTATTTGTGAATATATTTTTTTAAAAATCTTTATGAAAGGATTTTGGAGTATCAAATTTGATAAGTTAAGATTAGAAAGCAATCTTGACATCATTGAAGCAACTTTATCAAATTCTAATAAAATACCGTAGACAGCTGAATTATAATTTGTGGTTGGGAAAAAAATATCTTAAATGATTGCCTGATTCGAGAGGCTCAAAACAAAACCCAAAAAAAAAAAATGAGCGTGGAAAAAGTCAAGTTAAGAAATTCTCGGTCGTTTGTTTTCTTTCACATGCCAGGTCCCATGTCAATTGTCAATGTGCAGTCGTGGACCCACGAGAGGACGGAAGAGGGGATGTTGCTGTGTAGAGTGTGCACAGCACCGTGTCGTGCATATCTGGACCATGCGTTGCTCGGTGGACGGTCCAGATTTCATCTTGCACGCACGACAACAAATGCTTCGAATGCAAAGGTGCCGAGGTGAAATCTGAGCTATCTATCCAAGTAACGGATGGCTCGAATGTGCACAATACGGGACTACGCAGCAGCAACCCAGGTCCAGGCTGCTATGACTATGGAACCTAAGAGTATCGAAAATGTACAATGACTTGTAGGATCAACGTTTGAATTTGAATTTCACGCAAATAATCCGAACATATTTCAATTGAATATGTATAAGTAGTTGATCTAAATTTCAAGTTTTCATTAAAAATTCAAGACATGATTTCTAAATGGAAACTAGCTATTTGGATCAACCACTTGTGTATTATTAATTAAGCTGATTACTTTTAGAGTCGTTCAAAAAATTATTGAACGCTTTGAATTATTCGTGTAAGATTATTTTTTAGATTCGGCAAGCCGTTGTACATTTTCGCACCGTTGTTGGTTAGATACCCTTAGCATTATTGGTGGACGAGAGGATAGTGACTAGTGACCTATATTGTAGGGCAGTGTCAAGTTCGTTGTCACGAAATATTATGCTGATTGTTATTGGATTTTACGCTTACAATTTTTAGTATTTGTAATTTATATTTGAATAACAGTGGCCGGTTTTACTACTATTTTTTATTTTTTTAATTATTGAAAATGAATTTCAAATACTAAAACAAAAGAGAATTGTCAAACAAGATCTGAACGTGTGTTTCACAATCAGCAATGATAGGTATCATAGATTTCTATTACCGGAAACAGAGTATAGTAGTACAATTTAGGAGTATTTTCGTTTCAAAAAGAGTCTGGCCAGCAAAATAAAAACTTCAAAAAAAAAATAGTAAAAAGAATTTAATATAATTATTCACAAATTAAAAGAATTCCTCAATATTAACTAATTTGTGAAAAAAAATTGAATCGTTTTTACAAAAATGTATTTTTTGAAGCCCGGACCTCACCCTATAATGGAGGGAATATTAATGTTAACATAGGACTCGCTTAAGATTAACCAAGTGTAATTTTACCTGAAAATGAATGTTTGGTAACTGTCTCACCACACCGTCATCTTATTAATGCAAATAGTTTAAAGTGAGTACCGTATTGTATTATTTATTTCTTTTGAAAAACCTATGGAATCTTACCATTTAAGGTTGAGAAAAAGGAGTTGAATTTTAGATTTAGTGAACTTGGGAGAGTAAAAAATTTTGGTAAACTTGCAAGATCATTTGTGTTTGTGAAGTTAACAATTATCACCATATCAAGTTTTTTTTGGTTGTTTTTTCAATGACAGGTCTCCTTTCACCGTCATATGTAATACTACTAAAACTATTAGGAAAAAAGTAATGTTATTAATATTTTTAGTACAAAATATACAAAATACGTAACTTAAATATCACTACTATCAGTCGGGATCTAATAAGGGATCTCGCATAAAATACGGTGCAGACGTAATTTTGATTATCCGAACTGTTCAATGTGTTTAAAACATGTGACACACTTAAATATCACTATTATCAGTCGGGATCTAATAAGGGATCTCGCATAAAATACGGTGCAGACGTAATTTTGATTATCCAAACTGTTTAATGTGTTTAAAACATGTGACACATTGAACGGTTTGGATTATCAAAATTTGATCGGGAAAATGGGAGTTCCGCATATAAACAAAGCCAATCTTTTTTTTTTGATCCTCTGAAATGCCAGCTAAACTTAACCTAATTTTATTTAGAGGCATAATATAAGAGTCTGACAAAATTTGTTTGTTGGTTCATCAACAGTAATTTTAAAATTTATAAGAAATAAAATCAAAATACTAAAAATAATAAAAAAATATTGAAGAGTATGAAAATCAATTTCTTTTGTAAAATGTAGATGCAACTTTAAAACATATTTAAAAACTAACAACATTATCAAGTGTGTGTGGGTATATACGAGTGTATATGTGTGTGTGTACGGGCCGGTTCGGTTCAAACCATGGTTTTTAATTATGAAACCATGTCTGGTTCTCATTTTTTTAGAACCTGAGCCAATCCATTAAATCATAGAACCAA
Source organism: Vaccinium vitis-idaea (assembly GCA_963854785.1). Lineage (NCBI taxonomy): Eukaryota > Viridiplantae > Streptophyta > Magnoliopsida > Ericales > Ericaceae > Vaccinium > Vaccinium vitis-idaea. Next base: position 6,148,873 of record OY978226.1, on the reverse strand, counting down.
TTCAAATAGATTGGTTCGGTCCGATCGGTCCGGTTTCACAATTTTTTCGATTTTTTTTACACCTCTAGTCTAGTTTCCAATGATGAAATTAGTAAAAAGGAATGGGGCGAGTTGTTGGAGAACAGGCTGTGCCAAAGCTTTGCCTGAGTGTTTCTGACAAACACTGGAGTAAAAAGAAGAGAGACAGTGAGTGAGCGAGTCTTTTTGACTCATCTGAAGGCGATTATGACGTGTCAGCTGTTGGTCCACGCTCTTGGAGGGTGCCCGCATCACCCTCGTGGGGTCCTCGTCACAGACGCCTGCGTGAGAGAGATTATTGGGTGCAATTAGGGCGCAAGCACGTGGTGTCTCACGCCCATCTACTACCGTACATTTTATGTTACGGTACTACTGTACTACTAATGTTAGGTTTACCATAGAGTAGTGTGCGAGACGGATTTCACGCTCTGTTTTATGGAATTGAGGCCTGTAGTGAGCTCTCTCGGCCGTCCAATTCGAGATCAACGGTCCGAATAAATTGGAGTTAAAGTTAATGTAAAAGTTCTTTTTAAAATGTAAGACGATCCGAACCATTGACCTCGGATCGGACGGCCGAGAGAGCTCACTACACACATGTAGTGAGCTCACTCACTACAGGCCCCCCAATTCCCTGTTTTATACTCCTCCGTTCTTATTTGTTAGTCTCGTACTCTCCTTTTCTTGCCATTTTTCATTAAAAAAAATTAATTAATTACCTCAGAGTATAATTTTTTGAATTTTTTCACACCGACTTAAAGTAGATATATATTTTAAATTTTTTTTGCACGGGTGCAAAAAAGTTCATAAAATTATACATAGGAGTACTAAAAAAATTTATTTGAAAAATAACACGACTTTTCGTAATAGACTAATAATTAAGAACGAAGGGAGTAACCACTTTTTTTTTTTTGTTATCATGCGATGTGAATTTAAAATATTCTTCCAAGTTCGAAAAAATAAATAAATGAAAAATTAATTTTGTAAATTCACATTACAAAAGAACAATATAGTGAGTGTGATTGTTAAAATTGGGAGTGCAAAAATCAATTACCGTCTAGGACATGTTTTTTCGTTGAGTAAATCATTTATTTGTCACATTGGAGACCATCGATCATGTTAAAATTTATGCTTTCGCACATGGTGGTTACGAATTTATTCTGATATTAGTGAGTTTTGATATATCCTTTATGAGGGAACTTTTTCCAAGATAAACACATTCCGTGATCATACGAAACGCTATCAGGTTGATATAATCTTTAACATGTGGTGGTCTCAACGAATTTTAAAATATGAATAGTTTCAAATATCAAAGTGCGTTAAAAAAAATGCATACATATAAGTTTGATAAACGAATCAAACTGCTCGAGAACTAGTTTGTGTTCACTCATTAAAAGTCGTACAAAATTGGTATGTCACATAAGTAAATTATGCTCGGATGAGCTATTACTTGGCTCGTTCAATTCACAATCTTTAAAAATGTAGGCTGTTCGAGATTAGCTAGTGATATGAAGCTCGAAAAATTTACAACCAAGCTTAAATAATTAATAGCTCAGCTCGTTTGGCATTAGTATTAGCAAGGGTAGTTTTAAAGAATTACTCTAAGGTTCATTATACTCCCTCAGTCCCAATTTAAATGCTCCCTACGGTTATGCGTATTTTTTTTGTAAAACTCTTATAATTTTCATTTTATAAATGTATTTTATATGCAATATGGATCTTATTTGATAGATCTCAATTAGTTCTATTAGACAATTTTTAAAAACTTTGAAAACCTTACTCATAAAAAGATATAGACGTTTGAAAATGACACGGATATACGTAGGGAGCATTTAAAATGAGACGGAGGGAGTAGCTTTTTGTAACATGTCTAGTCCACCTCTTAGTTCCATAACTTCTCTAACCCACATTTTTGCACTCTCCATTTTTAATAGACAAATGTACCCTCACATTAAATTTAATACATAATATACTTTCATAGGGTACCCTAGGGTTTAAGTTTAGACACTTTCATAGGGTACCCTAGAATTTAGGTTTAGTGTGCATTTTCCTATTATAGGGGTTTTAGTGGTTTAAGCACTTTCATAGGGTACCCTAGGGTTTAGGCTTAGGGTGCACTTTCCTATTATAGGGTTTTTAGTGGTTTAGACATTTTCATAGGGTACCCTATGGTTTAAGTTTAGCCACTTTCATAGGGTACCCTAGAGTTTAGGTTTAGGGTGCACTTTCCTATTATAGGGTTTTTAATGGTTTAGGCACTTTCATAGGGTACCCTAAGATTTTAGGCATTTCCTCTTCAACTAGGATTTTAGGCACTTCTTCTTAGGGTACCCTAAATCCTATAGGGTACCCTAGGATTTAGGATAGGGTACCCTAGGATCTTAGGGTATCCTAAGAAGCGAGGGGTATTCTTGTAATTTGTACGTGTGAGTGGACTGGATGTGTTAGGATAATATTAGGTGGACTAGAAGTGTTAGGAAATAGCTATAGTGGTGGACCTTATAGTAATTCTCCCTAATTAAATTGACCACGTAAATTGGAAAATGACAATATTACCCTCCTGGTATGAAAATGAAATATGAATCCAATGAAAAAGCCTCAATGGGGAGGACAATGACAATGGCAATCCAGACATGTGCGTCTCTTTTGGGCAAAGCATACGTGGTTTGGTCATTGGTGCACCGAAAGCGAACCCTATGAAATTCACTTTTGGTCTTTTTCTTCTTGAAAAAAAAAAAAAAAAAAAAATCTATTGGTACACTATTTGGTGTGCACCGAATGTACATTACTTGATTTGTATCCATTTTTGAGTTTCACGCAAATTATCAGAACTGTTCAATTCGTTCAAAATATATTTTCAAGAGTTTTTTTTTTTTAAAAATCAAACCATTTAAATATCAGTAAGAACTTGATCGATTTTCGTCTTTGAATTTTCCAAGAAAAAATATGGATGGATCGATCAAGTCTTTATCGATATCCGAGTGAGTTGACTATTTAGAGGGACACATAAAAATAAAATTTTGAATAAATTGAATTACTCCGATTATTAACGTGGGGCTTTGAAATGCGTCCTTCAGAGGTGGTGTAGATTCTACTTCACAAAGACTTCTTGGCAGCTATTTACTCTGGTGCGAGTAGATGTTCCCAAAGTGTAGCTGGTCCTAGCAAGTGGGAACCTCCCCCCAAGTCATGGGTCAAAGTTAATACGGATGGAGCGTTTAATTCCTCCCGCAGCTCAGCTGCCTTTGGCATAATTGCTAGAGATAGTGGTGGATCAGCTCTATGGTGGCGTAACGGTAAAGTATCGGTTGGATCTGCACTTTCAATGGAGGCTTGGGCACTCCGTATAGCGGGCGTCACGGCGATGGAGAACAACTTACACGATGTTATCTTTGAATCTGATTGCCAACAACTGATTGCTTGTGTGTCGGAGGAGAAGGGAGATTGCCATTGGGAAATTGCATCTATTGTTGAAGATATTAGAACCTGGGCAGAAGCCAAGTGTTGGATTTTTCAGTGGTGCAAAAGGGAATGTAACAGAGGTGCCCATTGGCTAGCTTCTAAATGTTTAGAACGTAATCTTGTTTCTATTCCGGGTTGTATTCCGCCCGAACTTGAAGTTTTGTTGCATAACGACTTGTCCTAGTTTGTGTTTCCCATTTATAATATTAGCTTGTGATTTTCAAAAAAAAAAAAAGATTCTACTTCCTTTCGTTAATTTTAATAGGAGAGAGTTGTTAGTTTGACAATTGTTCCCTTGCGAATTTGCGGCGTTATTAATGAAACGTGTATAGTATGCTTGAAATTTGTAAGTATCCGAATAAATAACATATATCTATTAAGTCTTTACTAATATCCGATTGAGTTGATATTTTACGAAAGATTCTTAAAAACATGTTTTAAACAAACTGAACAGTTCTGATTATTTGCTTAGGACTCCAAAAATGGTGTACATTTTGTGTCAAAAATTGAATCCCTGAAATCAGCTCCTATATATAAGACGCTTTAAGATATATATATATATATATATTTTTTTTTTTGTCATTCGTCATTCCTAATCTATTACATGGGGGAGGGGAGAATAAGACTCGATTTCGGGATGTAATGTGAAGCATCCAAGAGCTCGCTAGCCACCATTTGCCGCTTTAAGATAGTTTATTGCGATGATCTTGGATTAGTCGTTGGATAAAAATGTCCATCGTCGTCCCTTCGGTGTCATCCGATAAAAAAAAATGTCCATCGTCTCCTTGATATGTATGTTGGTCTCCTCCCAGTTCTTTCAAAGGGACTTGATCGGATTGTTTGGCTCATTTTTTAGCTCTTTCAATATTTACTTCAATATAGAGATCTTTTAATTCTAGAATTCGCCGATAACATTGGTCTAGTAAAAAATCATGTTCCTTGGACATCGATTGATGTGTTTTCAAAATAAACATATTTATGTTGCAAGAATTACGAAAAATAAAGTTTGAAACGATGAATCAAAACCAGTTTTCTGCACCACAGATGTGCCAATCAAATAATCCGATCAGTATGAGTTTGACGTATATGATGTTCTCAGCAATGCATACAAAGTAAACAATCTCGTCTTTAACTAACCCTATTTTTTGGTATCAGTGATTTGAACAACTTAATTTAAGTACTGAGATGGTAATGTTTTTGCATGATTGCATCATCTCATTTCTCTCCAGGGATCTGCCTCTGTACCACAACCACCAAATCATCATCTAACTTAGAGGGACATTAAATCTTAACCTAAACAATTGGGACCATATATAGGTTTAATGTGGTGAGTTTGACCTTGTCTCCACTTTTCCCTACAAGGAAGTAGATCCTCCCCCGTGCTTAAAAGGGACAAAATGGTCCAGCTTTTTATAATTCAGGTGACCGGGCAATACAAAACGGTTCATCTTGCCCATATATATGTAGACTTTTTTTTTGGATTCAGTACGATGATCAAAACCATTCGTATTTTTAGCTTTCGTCGAGAACATATGATTCTGAATCGGATTTGTGTCTAAAGAATTGGATTAATCTCATTTTTGTCATGATACTCACATATTGATTGGTATCGCAACCAATATAATGTATACATAGTTGATGATCTCGACGAGCTCTAAAAAATAAACGATCAACGATTGAAATTGGCCCGAAAAAGGTCTAAAATGGGCAAAAATGAACACCCCTCCTTTCCTAGAACTGGAGAGTTGCTCCATATATACTAATGCTACATCCCCTCCTCAAACTGGAAGGACATTTTTGTGGGCTCTTCACGAACGTTAGAAAGTCCAAAAATGATACGTTTACAACAAGTGTTTCCAAACCGGCTCCAACAGCTGATGTGGCAGTGGGAACCACCCTGGGTCCCACTCATTTAACCCAGCAAGAAAAAAAAAAAAAGCTGAATTTTTTTGAAAACCCAGATCGTTCCCTCCCCCGCCCCATTTCGTTCCAGTCGACTAAACCAGAGAGAGAGAGCCACCACCCACACGCACCACCGGCAATCCAAATCTCCGGCCTCCCTCTCCACCTCCGGCGACTGCCGCCGCTGCCAAAAGCGCTCTGAAACAGACGACCTGTACCGGCTTCAAATGCTCAAAAAACCCCCACCACGCAGGTCGATCTCTCTCTCCCTCCCTCCCTCTCTCTCTCTCTCTCTCTCTCTCTCTCTCTCTCTCACACACACACACACACACACACACAAAGCTGGTTCGTTCATCTACATATCCCCTAATTGAAAACCCTAATTCTTGAAAAACTAGGGAGCAAGTGCGCCACTACCGGCGACTCGGATCTCCGGCCTCCCTCTCCACCTCCGGCGATCGGAAGTCCTGCACCTAGCTACGCAAAACCCATTATCGGTGCTCTGCTATTGCAGATTCACTAATTGAATTACTGGGTAAGTCAAATTCGTACCTCTCTCTGTCTCTCTCTCTATATATATGTGTGTGTGTGTGTGTGTGTGTGTCTACAATTGATTATGATCAGTATTAGTATGTCTGCATTTAGAATATACAAATCCCAATCGGTTGAGACAAAGCAGTAGATATAAACAAAAACAATAGACAAATCAGCTTACCTAGTGTCCATACATAACAACGGAACTATTCTGACTAACCCTTCATATGTTATAACAGATTCTTTAGACAAGATTGGGTAAATTTCAGAAACCTTATAGTCAACGCAATTTACCCATAAGATAATACTCAGTCAAAATCATGCACATGGGTTGTCTGGCATTATAGGTAATTTACTATTACTGTGCATATTTTTGAAGTGGGAAGAACGGTTTCCAGTAAGCAGTAAAAAAATTAGAACGTTTTAAGTATTTTTTACGGGGTAATTAGATTTAATTCACTTAATTTTTTACCACATATGAACATGTATATACGACTTGTTTTCCATGCAATGCCTGGTTTTAGTGGTATAACTAATTGTTTTGCTATTTGTTCTTGAACCAGTAGATGATGTCGCCGGAGTCTGTTCCGTCGGCTATGCCTCCTCATGTAGTAGAAGAAGAGGTATGGAATGGAGATAGTGAAGATGAAGTAGAGGGAAGTGGTCCTTCAAACGAAGAAGGTGTTGAGGTAGATGCTAATGAGAATGGGAAGGAGGCAAAAGAAAATTGTGAAAATACAGTTGAGGAACCGAAGGTGGGAATGACATTTGACACCTCTGAGGAAGTTTATTTGTATTACTCAAGATATGCAAACAAAAGGGGTTTGCTATAGTTAAAAGAACATCGAGAAAAGGAGCAGATGGAAAGTTAAATGATGCGACTCTTTCATGTAGTTGTATGGGAAAGGCAAAGGTGAGAACAAGCAACCCAGTCAGACCAAGGCCACAATCAAGAATAGGTTGTCCAGCTCACGTTACGACTGTTATACTCTTGGATGGAAAGTGGGGGTTAAGTCGGGTTGTTTTGCAGCACAATCACGAACAAAGCCCGGGGAAGGCGAGGTTTTTCAAGAGCAATAGGGTGCTTGATGAAAGGGTAAAAAAGAAGCTTGAAGTGAATGACTTAGCTGGGATCAAATTGCACCAGAGTTATGAATAGGCAAGTGTGGAGAGGGCAACCATCTTCTATGCCAAGTCAAGTTTGGGGAGGACAATCAAGTTCGTTGCAAAGTCAAGGGCAGGGTTAAGTGGGTGGGACCCACTGCCACGTCAGCTATTGGAGCTTGTTTGGAAACACTTGTTGTAAACGTATCATTTTTGTAGAACGTCTTTACTTGGAAGGGCATCTTATAGGCTCTCTAGAGTCTAGACGACAGAAAGTATTTTCAAAGGGGAATAGACCATATGAAGATCACCAAACATATTGACGATGACCATGTTCTTTAAATAATAACACCATGACTAATGCTAGGGGTTCCAATCTCTTTGGCGCCAATAGTGCATAGATTGGCGTGTGGGGCCTATTTTCCAGGTCCGACACAAATAATCCGAATCATTTAATTGGATAACTGTAAGTACTTGATCCAATGTATACAAGTTTTTCATTTTAAGCCAAAAGAAAGAAATTCCATTCCACCCAACAAATCGAAACCCTGATACAACCTACCAAAAAAACCTACAAAAAAATTCAAAAAAAAAGAACAGCAAAAAACAAAAAAAAATAGAAACAACCGAAAATACAGAAACAGAAGGTCGTCGAAGCCTTCGCCAGAGTTGTCACGCCACCGCCACCGTGATGATAGAAGTCCGGATCTAAAAATCTCATTTTGAATTCAGTAAAATTTTCAATCCAATGTGCTCAATCATTGTACTTTTCTTTTTGTTTTAATAAGGAAGAGTATTGCATGGAATAAATATCCTTTTATTAGTTATTTTGTATTAATGTGAGTGCTTTTTAGTACTTACTTTTGCTTAGGGTTCCTCTTTATCTTAATTAGCAAGAACTCCTAAAGTACTTTTCTTTTCCAAAACTTCTCTTTTCAGTTGTCCTACATTTTTCACCCTTTAAACTTTAGTCCTCCAACCCATCTGAAAGAAAATTTTCGGTAAAGATATGGGTACAGGCCAAAGTGCACAAAAAATGTACAGAGAGCTCTCAAGGGCCCACTTTTGGGTCCCACACGAGTGATCTGAACCGTTCATTATTCTTAGAACATTTTTCCGAGGGGCTTCACAAAATTTCAGCTTAATCGGACTGTTAGAAGTGCTTGAACCAAAGTCCCACCGTTTCAAACAATTTTTTTTGATTGAAACGGTGGGACTTTGGTTCAAGCATTTCTAACCGTCCGATTGACCTGAAATTTTGTGGGGTCTCTCGAAAAAATGTTCTAAGAATAATGAACGGTTCGGATCACTCGTGTGGGACCCAAAACTCTCTGTACGTTTTCTGTGCAATTTGGTCTGTACACGTAGCGCTGTCTGAAAAATTTAGTCCAATTAACTTTTTGGACATCACACACCACTAGATGAGTCTAGTCACTAGTGTGACAACTTTATTCTATTTACTAAGCCAAAAGGACAATAAAATTGTTCTTTTTCTACGTCGCTGTCTTCTTTTGTTGTTCTTTTTTTTTTTTTTTTTTTGGTGCTTCTTCTTTTGTTGTTCATTACTCTTTATGGGTTAGGAACTGGATTAAAGTTAGTTTTTAAGTCGATGAATTGTGAGAGAATGATCTGTCTCGTAAAATACAAATTAAGTCAGTTTTGAAGTTCAACCAGGAATTGGAACAAGGCCCCGTGTTCTCTTTTATCCAAATACGTTCATAGAGTTTTTCATTTCTTCATACATTGTTTCACACAAAAAAAAAAGAAAAAAAAAGAAAATTAAGCAATTTTACATGAATAAAAACAAAAAGAGAGGGCACGTTAAAACGAATTCCCTAAAATGCCCCAACTCTTTTACTTAATTTAATGATGTCACGTTGTAAGAAAGTTAAAAACCCAGCTGGTAATATGTGAAGATTGTCACTCAAGCAATTGCACACTACTGTGACATACTTTTTCGATTCTCTTCTTTTGGTGAGAAGTGAGTGCATATTATACAATACTACCATTTGAGTGCAGTTAATATTGAAAATAGGAGTATTTCTTTCCTTCTAAGTTCAGATGTCGAACTATGACAATGTTCTTTGAGACGGGCGGTATTCACTTCAGACTATTCCCTACAGCCCTTCTCACGATCTATTTTAAAAGCTTATGCGTGGGGTTGAGGTGACTCATAGAGTTGTTGACTAGGAAAATCAAACTTAAGACATGAGCAACAAGGTGAGACCACTTGGCCAACCCTTTGGAGTTAGACGGGCGGGATATTCTGTCTGTCTCCGGTATCCGTTATTCCCACTTTCAGTCACACAAATCTTTTTATTGACGATTTTTTCTATCATCGATGCCACACGAAGAAGCAGTCTCTTTTTATCTTTTTGCTTTTTTGTGATTATGACAAAAAAAATTCACAACGATCCATGTATATGTGTCCCTAGGTAAAATTCCCAGATCAGCCACTGACTTAAATAATTATAAGGAATTATTGGTTCGGCAATTATATAGGCCTACGTACGGTTGAATTTCTATCCAATCTTGTTTTGATGTTCGAAGGACCAATGAAGACAAGGGAAACCTTTAAAAAAGCTTTACAGTAATATAATGATCAAAGCTTCAACAACCAGGGTGAATCCAACTTGCATGGATACTATATGAGGAAGAATATAATTGTCCTGTTTTTATAATAACATCAAATACTAATCATAATGTTTTTTTTTCTTTTTTCTATTTAATTAAGAACAATATCAATGCAATAAGATTAGGTTATACTCCATATGCAATGATAAGATTAGGGGAAAATCAATTCATATTATGTGCAATACAAAGGGTTTAGTATGCAAAATCTAGCTGAATCGAGCCGAGCTTAAGGATGTTCAGTTCATTCATTTAGTTTTTTTTTAACAAAGTCGAGTTGAGCTCGAGCTCAATGAGAAATTGACCCACCTACAATTTAGATTCCTGCGTCTGTTGTTGAAAGGGTTACTTATGGTTACCCAAAACAGACTTTTGATTATGAAAAAATTGCACCAATGGAAGGAGATTTTCAATCGAGAGTTTCTTGGCAATTACTGCATGGCTAGGTCGAGGTATCCTCTTAGGTTAAGTTTGCATCTTTTCCTAATTTAAGATAGGGGTGCACAAGAAAACCGATATAACCGCTAAACCAATCCGATCCGGAATGGATTGTTGTATTTGGTTATTGAGTTTTGTATACTACTCCTCATTAACATTGTGCAGTGACTAATAGTAATATTGATTTCTTTTTAGGTCGTTACACATATTTGGAACTCAGATTTGATGAGAGAAATAATTAAAAAAGACCGAAACAATTTTTGAACATGCTTTTTTGTGATTAGGACAGAAATTTCGCAAGATATATAATATCCAATTGGAGTACGACAATCCATGTATATGTGTCCCTATGTTAAATTCCCAGATCAGCCACTGACTTAAATAATTGTAAGGAATTATCGGTTCGGCAATCATATAGGCTTACGTACGGTTGAATTTCTAACTAATCTTGTTTTGATGTTCGAAGGACCAATGAAGACAAGGGAAACCTTTAAGAATGCTTTACAGTAATATAATGATCAAAGCCTCAACAACCAGGGTGAATCCAACTTGCATGGATACTATATGAAGAAGAATATAATTGTCCTGTTTTCATAATAAAATCAAATACTAATCATAATGTTTTTTTTTTATGTTTAATTAAAAACAATATAAATGCAATAAGATTAGGGTATACTCCATATATATGCAATGATAAGATTAGGGGAAAGTCAATGCCAAAGGGTTTAGTAGGCAAACAAGCCGAATCGAGCCAAGCTTTAGAATGTTCAGGTTCATTCATTTAGTTTTTAAGCAAACTTGAGCAAAGCTTGAACTCAATGTAAATTTGACTCACCTACAATTTAGATTCCTGTGTTTGTTGTTGAAAGGGTTATGACAAGTGGTGGCTAGCTCATGTGGTAGAGCTCTTGAATGCCTCATACTGCATTCCGGGATCGAGTCCCATTCCCCCCTCCCCATGTAATAGATTAAGAATGACGAATGAAAAAAAAGGGGTAAATTATGGTTACCCAAAACAAACTTTTGATTATGAAAAAGTTACACCAATGAAAGGAGATTCTCAATCGAGAGTTTCTTGGCAATTACTGCATGGCTAAGTTTGCATCTTTTCCTAATTTAAGAGTATCTTTATTGAGTTTTGTATACTACTCCTCATTAACATTGTGCAGTGACTAATAGTAATATTGATTTCTTTTAGGTCGTCACACATATTTGGAACTCAGATTTGATGAGAGAAATAATTAATAAAGACCGAAACAATTTTTGAATATACATTTTCAAATAAATAGATGAGGACAAGTAATTAAATCTTCTCCACCAGTATATTGAAAAAGGGAAATTCTAAATAAATATACTCTCCGCTCACGTACTCTTTCTTCCCTCTCTACATTCGATAAATTTCCCAATATAAGAGAATATTAACGTCAATACATGAACACACACCGGTCGATAAACTTCCTTTTGTTCCTTAAATAGTAGTCTCAAAAAAGCTGGTGATTTTTAGAAGCCTTCTAGAATCTGCAGCAAACGCACCGCTGCTGATTTTTTGAAGCTAGAATCTGCTCTCTGAATTTTTTGCAAACAAGCACTAATCCACCAATGGATTGCGGATGGAAATTTTAACTACTCTCTCATCCCCATCCGTGAGACATCCGATAAAATTGAACCGATACGGAAAAAATGCACGGTGAACCCACAAAAGTATAAAACATAAATAGAGAACTTCACCACTTTTTTTTAATTCTCTCCCCTCACCCACACTACTCAAACCCTTTATATCAGATAAAGTGACCCACTTTTTACAGGTACCCCATAAGCATCACTGTGTATGTTGCTTTTTCATTAGGGCTCATGGAACTAGATCTATGATTTCCAGCCACATACATCGATCTGATGAGAATTTGGCATGCAGTCTGTTTGTTCCTTGCTTATACAAAAATCAAAGCGCACAGTGCAATACTGCATAGTGATTCTCATAATTCATAAAGAGAAAAAAAAGGGAAGCATATCTTTCCACTACATGTCATCACCACCCTTTCTGGGAAACAACACATGCTTCCTGCATAAAGTTCTCTTGCTATGTTACCATTCCCAATCTGCAACTAATTTACACCTTAATCTTTTTTGTGGAGAAGAAATTTTGCATCACTTAACAGCCTTCCATCAATATATATATATATATATACGGAAATTTTCTAGTCCAAACCTCCCGAGAATAAGAAAAAACTGATTTTTTTTGTGCTGCAAATTATTTTTGGAAAATCTGAGCCGTCCAATGTGTTCAGAAGGTGTTTTCAAGGGTCCAAGCGGGAAATCTTCAAAAAAAAATACCGGGAAGGGCTTGATCCAAGCAGTTTTCGCAAAAACTGTATATTTTGAACACATTGGACGGCTCGGATCGTCAAAAAAATGCTCGGATCATGGAGTCCCGGATCCCGGAGAGAGAGAGAGAGAGAGAGAGAGAGAGAGAGAGAGAGAGAGTTCAAACAAACTATTATCCACAGAAAAGAAGCACAATTTCACTATGGGAGTAGAAAACCCCTGAAAAGGATAGTATGACAATATCAAGAAACTACAAAAGTCCATACATATACATAAGATCCAACAAATAGTATGACATTCTGTAAACTTAACATATATATGCAGTCATCAACCAGAACTCTTGCAACAATTCCCCTATGTAGCATGGACTTGGGTGCGAGTATTGGGTGCCAGCGTACTCCAAGTGTCAGACCTTCCTAAACTTAAATCTTAGGATATTGGGATATGTATTCCCCAATTGGGTGAGTATGTAAAATGTATCTAAACAAGAAGGTATTAAGAAAAATATGATTTTGCTATTTTATGTCCCAAGTGACTAGAAATATCGCTTTTTTAGCAGATTTTCTATTCTCTTTCTATAAATATCATGACAATTAGAGGATCCGAGTGTCCAAAATGGATTCGCGTGTCGGACACATCGACACAGCCAAAATAAAGGATCCATGTAGCATAGCAATTCCCAAATTATAGAAACTAACAATGCTGTTGACACCAATTTTTTTTGACAACCTAAACCATTGACTCTCTGACAACCCTGGTGGGGACTACACTAAAGACCCTCCGGCGTTTGAGAGAAGCTGTGGTTTCTGCAGTCATGAATTTCGAATCCCATCTTTTCTCCTGAGAATGTTCACCATTACAGCTAGTAGAATGCTTCACGGGTAACAAGTTTGTAACGACATCGTTACGCAACTAAGAAAGCCTCGTCACTTTCTGGAACAACAATATCAAGTCTCATCAAAGGCTTATACCTATCAGGCACTTGAGCACCCGCCTGCATGCACAACTCAACTACAGCAGGAGCCTTCCCATAGAACCTCTTAAGTGCACTTCTCAAGGGAGGCCCTTTCGGATCCCGAACATGCCATACGTAATTTGGTGGGAACACTTCATCCACCGTTGCATCCTGCCAACCGTGCTTTCCATCCCTCCATTGGTGCTTGAATTCCCCACAAAGCTTAGCATTGTGACCCCACGGCCCCACGTGAACCTCCGAACAATATCCACAAGCCTTCACTGTGTACTTCCTCATCAACTTGTTGACACCCCATTTGACTTTCTCATACGCATCAATAGTTTCTTGGGCAATGTGAAGCACTTCTTCCTCAGTTGGAGTTGGGAATCGTTCAAATGCCCTATGCGTGTCAATATCTGCAAGCAGTGAACTGGGGTCCAGGGAGTCGGACAGTTTGGGCTCCACGGCAAGTCCACCTCGGTCGATCACTTTGCTCCCGAGCATCCGGATGGGGTTGGTGCGACGTCGTGAAGGGTAACCTGGTAGTTCAACGCCTGCTTGGATGCACAGCTCCACAACTGCTGGAATCCTGTCATAGCTAAACCGAGTCTCATGTTTTATGCGAGGACCGAAAGGATCATACATATGGTATGACTCGATAGGGACAATTATGTCATTGATGGATCCTTTGACCCATAAATGGAAGCTTCTTCGCTTTGCATTGTTTTGGCCCAGGCAATTCTGAATGTTATGACCACTTTGGGCAACATGAATTTCTGAGCACTCACTGCACAGGAATGGCTACATTTAACTGCATTCACTTGCTAAATAAAAATGCAAATAAGTACGCCTAGGAACAATTTTTTGTTTCGTTTCCTTCAAAAATGACAAAATTATGTTCCCTACGATAACCGAAATAAACATCAGCGGAATGATGGAATCCCAAACTCCTAATGTTTCAACTTCCAAGGACATACGACCATGCTTAAAGATATCCAACTTCTACGAACCATATAAAAAGGTAGAGATGTTTCATACCTATGATAAATAAATAAAAAAAGAATACCCATATACTCCTACTTTTTGTGTTTCACATTTTCATTCTGCTCCAGCTACTTTTTCGACATGCTTTCAAAGCATTTCTTAAAATGTTTTTTTTTCTTTTTCTTTCATAGGTATCAATTCAACAGACCAAAAGGAATTTTTGATCATTTAGTACAGCATAGCAGCAAAACGTGTTACAAGTAAAATCACCAAAATCAACTTACCTACATCCGTGGACCGGAAAGACGTGCAAGAGCTGTGAAACTCCTCGAATTAGAACTTTCCAAGCATCCACTACTTCATAGGCAACAGGAATTAGATCAGGAACAAGTAGTCCATTTTTCGGAGGCTTGAGGGGCTTTTCTATTCCCTTTTGTGCAAGCATCTTGTCTGCCCTAGAAGCCTGTAGTATTTTCTCCAGGGGGATTGGAAAAGGTTTCTTCTTTCCCTTGGGCAATCTTGGAGGAAGATCCACATTTTGACGACGTGCTTTTTGTTTATTGGAGTTGAATTTATCAGCAGGCCTCTGACCTCCACAACAGCAAATCCCAAATGTAATTGGAGTCTTTTCCTGCCTGACCTGCTAAATAAAATAATAAATGTTAAGAATTCTTGGCAACTAAATCAAGGCCATCTATCCATTTAAAATTAAATAGAAGACATGCAAACAAAAAATGCAAGTTGCATTGTGAAGATCCTTAATAGCACAGTGCAGGTTAGGTCTAGAGTCTAGACATAGCCATCCACATGTGCTCCATAATCCGAAACGCTGATTAGCCATTGAGGCTGATCCGTCAAGGACATATTTTAATAATAATAGGTCTTAGACTCAAAAGAGGCTTGTCCCGCACTGGAGCAGGCACTCCCAATGACATGAGTGACGTGGGGTCACACTGCCACCTAAAGAACTAAGATCACAGAGTATATACTATGAAGAAGTAGGAGATAACACATTCTACGGAAAAATGCAGCAATTGCGAAGAGAACAAGGAAGTTGTTCCCCTAAAGTGGACACATCTATTCAAACTTGCTCTGCACATGGAAACTAGCTGAACTTTCAACAACAATTTGCAAAGATAGATAAAGAAACTGAAATTATTCATGATAAGTTGCAATGTGAAAGAAACTGACAAAGTAGAGTCAACAAGAAAAAGAGATAAAACCTTCAACTGAAGAGAATACGAAGTAGAGGCTCCCAATTGAGGCCTGTAATGCTCCAATATGCCGAGGAGAACACCTGAAAATTGAAATCCAAATTGCGTATCTTTCGAGAAAACAAATACACTTCTAAATTGCCCATTGTGCGGTCCTTCTATTGACGGCCCACAGGGCTGACATTAAGCAAAGAAAAAAACAAAAAAAAACACACACTCCAAAGTACTTTCTACATTTTCACACTTTCATATACTTTTCACACATTTCAATATACTTTTTTTAACCTTAACAACAGCCCAGTGGGCTGATTTTAGCATGTTTTTTGTTAATTTTGCTTTCAAGTTTCCAAGTCATACAACCGACTTTCATGTTGGGTCTGCAGAGTAGTTCCCTTTAACATACCAAACATAGGAGCCGGGGCCTATTTGTTTGCCCTGATTTAAGTACCGGTTTGGACTATGTATCCAAAGGGACCACATATCCTCAAGTTTGGTTGAAACTTTTCTGGTCATAAGCAAATATCCATCGGATATGAAATTCGATAAAACTTATAGGGTATATAATCCCTTGGGAGATATGTTATTGAGCAAATCATTATTAGTCCCATGGGATTACTTGTCCAGTTGTCCCAAGCGATTATATATCCCTCCATTATGAGGCTAGTCAAATAAACAGGTCCATGAGGTATTATGGTAGTGAAAAGGAGATAAGAAGTACTGACCCCTCTGAGGTTGATTCCATGATGCTAAAGATGCCACTTGAGACCTCTGAATCATAATGCTTAAGAGTGTCCAGTAGTTATAGCTTCCTTGCAACAGAAAGCAAAATGGGAAACTTACACTATCAAAATCTAGTTTTGACAAGTTAAAAATGATTTCAAAGGCATCAGACCTGGTGCACCTCATACCACAGAAGATATATAAACAAGACAACACCCTGGGCAAAGATAAAGATCCAATGAGTCTACAAGATGAAAAAAGCTATTCTGCGAAAGATTAACCCTTCCAGTTCTACTGATCTAGTGACACAAAGAAATTGTAAAACTATTTGGACCCTCATGATAAAATCCATGGAATATCTATTTTGCTCCCCCAGCGGCCAATCATACCACGCCACTTGTTACGGATTGTAGAGCCTCATAGTACTATTAACATCAACAGTTGGTATTTCTCGTAGAATTGAAACCTTAGGTATTTGATTGCGGCATAGGAAACTACGATGCATCCTCTTCCCCAAATCCAAACATTTATCGCGAATTTCACAGAATTCGGGCCACCCCATATATTACATTGAATTGAGTGAACCACGTAAATACAGTGTGTTTGTGCTTTTGATGACTTGATCTTTTGCATTCATATCTGCGTGTTAGGTCGTCAAAAACTCCAACAAATATCACAATATCCATTTCTCTACACAAATATTCAACATCAAGCACAATTGCTTCCTTGCACTACTGGGTTCACCGGGCTCCTACTTGGACTAGTAACATGCACACTATGATTACACAGTTACCCAAAAACTACAATGAATTTCACTGGAACAAATTTACCAAACTTGGGTTTTCATCAAACAGGTGGCGGGTTAGTTCATAAAATCAAAAGTACTAAAATTCAAGATTTTTATTAGCCAAATTGTACTCGAATTATACAGAAGGAAAACCCAATAAGTCGAAACAAATTTGAAAAGCAAATCATATGGAACGTTACGAAAAATCACAAACTTTAAAAAGAAGTACAAAAGAAATTAAGGAACTTCAGAAACACTCACTTGAAGTAGGATTCACTTCCACCTATTTGATTCAAGAAAAGAGGGGTGAAATTCGTAGAGAAGTTCTCGCGATTATCATTTGCGAAAAGAATCTTCCGATATTATTTTTTAACCTTTTGCAACTGTGGTTCGTTCAAGTAGTGGATGTTTGGGGAAGAGAAGACAAATGGAGGAAAAGCCTTTGGGCTTTCTTTGTAACACGTTGGAAGGAGGGGAATAGAACGGAAATTGTATTTGAAAATATCTCAAATCCTCAATTACTACTTCCTATATCCGTCTTATTATTTTTCGTCCTTTAAAATTTGTCTATATTTAAAAGTCAATGAGTAAATTATAATCAATTTTAGTCTTATACCATTGTCTTCAAATATTTAATTAATAAACTAATCATGATTAAATGGTAAAATTGGGAAGACAACAATTGTACAAAATAATATGATGCTCCCTAAAAAATTTAAAACCCTAAAATAGACTAACAAACACGGACGAATAAAGTAATTTGTTTGACAAAAATAACAGACCAAATGGCTAAAAAAAAGGCAGTTAAAAAAAAAAGACTAAACAAATGGAAAAAGTATCCGGTACACACCTCTTTATCAGTTTTTGTATCTCATTTTATGAATTTTTGTTGCTCATTTTATTTATTTATTTATTGGAACCGGCAACATAAATTTTCATTAGACAGACTACAAGTTTCGAAGGCAACTCCAAGCAAGATTGTTGACACTCCTCACGTCTTGGCGAGTGGTCTTGATAGTAACATTTACATAGTCTGAAACAATATCTAAAATATCAAGAACCACATTTCTAATAGCAACATTAGCATTGGTGATGCAACACAAAGCCTTGACCACCTCAAAGCTGTCCGTCAAAATTTAGATCTTTCGAAGACCCTTGACATTCGCCCATCTCAAAGCTTGAAAAACCGCTAAAGCTTCCACACCGTCGATAACAAAGCATGAATACTTGAGCAAAATTAAGATTGGCCCCTGTCCACACCAAGTAGCAACACCTAAAAGCTGATCTTTGTTCCAGGCACCATCCACCACCAGTTTCTCCACCATCATCACAAATCCCAGGACCAAACACAAATGACTGCCCATCAGAAGATTTACCAACACCCTCCTCCTTGGCAGCTTTCTCCCGAGACTTCATCAACATAGACAAAATATGATCAATATAAGCACGACAACAATCAAATGAAGGAGTAGCAAAATCAAAAAGCGTCCGCTTGCGAGCACACCAAATTTCCCACAAGACGCATACAAATTTGCAATCCCTCCTACCCCGACGAGGGATATAGGTAGATAAAATGCTCCTGGCTACCTCACAAGGAAAAAAAGCCTCCACCAAAGGCTCATGCTACCCAAAAGATTTCCGGTCAATCAAAGATCCCACTCTCATATCGCTAAGCGAGCTCATAACCTCTTGGCCTACGAACGGGTTAGCCTTCCCCATAATCCATTCATCTTCTCCTATCCGACTACCCGTCACCCAACTCCCACGTAACTCCTTTTACTAACAAATCCCAACCTCACAAAATGCTCCGCCAACCCCAAGAGCATCCCGCCATCGGTTTGACTGAAAGCAAACCCACAGACCTACAGTATTTACTCAACAAAACTCTAGCCAACAAGCACTCCTTGTTATTCAACAACCTAGCTCCAAGCCGTCTTGGCTAATAAGGCTGGATTAAAACACCCCAAATACCTAAGGCCCAACCCTCCTTGACCCACAGGTTTGCAAGAACGGCAAGGGAGCAGCAGTTTGAGAATAGCAGGTAACCACCAAAGAAAGTAAACACTTTATATCATTTCTGGCAACCTTTTTTAATCATAAAGAGTATAACTAAGGTTTTTTTTGTTGTGCCAGCTCGGGGTTGCCCAAGCCCGGAGCTTTCTGTGCTTACTCCTGGGGCAGCCCTGCCCTCAATGCAAAAGACTGCATAGCCAGGATTCGCACAGCCAGGATCTTGAATGGTTCTATACTTCTCCACAAAAATCTGGTACCAAGGCCCAAGGGGAGAGTCTAAAAAGTTGTGGGTAGGGCTGCGAATGAACCAAGACATTCGTGAACGGCTCAGTGTTCAACTTGTTCGAGTTCGGTTTGTTAAAATTTTATTAAGCTCAAGCTCGCGATAAAATTAATAAACAAGCTTGAAGAATTACTGTATGCTCAGCTCGGCTCGAGCTCGAGCTCGCCAAAAATTAATAAATAAGCCTAAAAACTATCATGATAAGCTCGATAAGGCTCATTTTATTTTAACAACAAAAGATTACATTGTTTCTTATTAATTCGAAAGTAACATGTTGATGTACAATAGTCAAAAACTATAGTTAATTGTTTCACTATTTCGAAATAAAGCCTTTTTCTTGTAAGTTAAACATATATTTAAGACGCATGTACATACGCAATTAAAGCTCTCTATTATGCAAGTACTTCAACTAGCTCGGCTCATTAACTATTTAATATGTTCGAGCTCGAGCTCGGTAAAATTTTAATAAACAAGCTTGAACACAGCAAAACTCAACTCTACTCGATTCGTTTGCAGCCTTAGTTGTGAAATCGGATAAACCTCTCCATGGAATTATAGATGGAGGTTCCAAAGATGAGCTTTTATACATTGAAAACAAGTAATGATTTCATTATTTTTTATTCAAGTATTTTGTTCTATCCCATGAAAAATGAAAAACGATGTTGCCTTCTAAAATTAATGGCCAAGTAAATTAAGAAATAAGATTGATTTTTAACCACTTACAAAATTACAAAACATTATATACACAACTTATCTTTACAATCCTCTCCTCTCTTTCTCTTTTGAGTTGCCAAAAATAGTTAATGGCAAGATGCTATACCTCTGAGAAAATCCAGATGAGGGCCACAGATCAACCAAAGGACTTCAACTACATAGAGCAATTCAGCCCCAAATTCTTTTCTTCAAGAACAAAGAATTTTATCATTCCTAAACATTTGAACATACCCCACCAACTGCATTTCCTTTCCTAACAAAGCTAACATGGAAAGAATTTCCTTGGTTTTTAAGTGGCATACATCACCGGCAACAAAAACATGGAGCTCTCCTCCAATTCGAATCCAACTACACCCCGGATCCTTCGTTATGCCCTTTTCTTTGATCAAAACCCTCACTCTGGACACTTCATCCCACTTCCCTGCAGCTGCATATGTATTCGAGAGTGCAACAAAATTTCC
Source organism: Vaccinium vitis-idaea (assembly GCA_963854785.1). Taxonomy (NCBI): domain Eukaryota; kingdom Viridiplantae; phylum Streptophyta; class Magnoliopsida; order Ericales; family Ericaceae; genus Vaccinium; species Vaccinium vitis-idaea. Next base: position 6,128,334 of record OY978226.1, on the reverse strand, counting down.
CGAGTAATCTGGTGCTAATTCGAATAACATACCGGATATGCGTTCCCCAATTTCCATCTCTTGGTGTTCTCTACAAGCAGCCAGCAATGATGTTAGTATCTGTTCATCGGGCTCAAATGGCATTCTGAGAACAAGCGAAAGCGCTTCATCCAAATTCCCATGTCGTGAAAGAAAACTAAGCAAACAGCCATAATGCTCAATACTTGGCTTTACTTGGTATTTTGAAATCATATCAGCAAATAACTCAAAACCTTTTTCTACCAAGCCAGAATGGCTACATGCTGACAAAATGCTTGTGAAGGTTATGTTGTCTGGTTCGATATCTTCCTCCTGAAGAAGTTTAAACAGCACAAGTGCTTCTTCGGCTTGGCCGTGTAATGCATAGGCAGATATCATTGCGTTGTACAAAGGAAGCTCCTTCCTTAAAACCATATCAAAAACTGTCTTTGCTTGATCAATGCATCCACATTTACCATACATATCCACTAGAGCAGTTGCGAGTGGAATGGACAAACACAAGCTATGCCTTATAATGAAGGCATGAATGGCTTGTCCAATATGTAATGATGCTATGATTGAGCAAGCAGAGAGTGCACCAACAATGCTTACGGCATTTGGTCTGTTTCCTTCTTGTAACATTTGTTGAAAAAGTAGAATTGCTTCGTCTCCGCATCCGTTTTGAGCCATGCCAGCTATTAGGGTAGTCCAAGTAATCAGATTAGGCTGGAAACCAAGAGATTTCATTTGTGAAAATATCTCTATAGCCTTTTCAACATCTCCACTTCTCAGGAATCCCAGAATTACCGAATTCCATGATATCACATTTGGCGGAACGCTCTCTAGCTGCATTTGATAAAACAACTTCAGGGTTTCACCACTCAGACCTTTTTCTGCATAAGCAGCCAATAATGTATTCCACAACACAAGATCTCTCCTTTTCGTACTGTCAAAAACTCTTCTTGCGTATGTGATTTTCCCGCATTTGGCATACATATTCACAATGCTACTTGCAACTACAACATCAGATTCAAGGTTGTTTCTAATGCAATAACAGTAGCCTGCTTGGCCAAGTTTAAAGTCAATTGTATTGGCTGAAGCAGATAGTATTGATGATAGAGTCACAGAATCAAACCTAAAGCTTTCTAGTGTCATTACTCGGCATAAATTGAGTGCTTTCTCAATCAAACCATGTTGCACATAAGAGGAGATTAGCAAATTCCATGTCACTACGTCTTTCTCAACCACCCTGTTAAAAACTAACTCAGCATCCTCTATCAACCCAACTTTGGAGTAAAAATTTATAATGGAACTTCCCAATATGTTATCTAAATCAAATCCATTAATAATTGCTATAGCATGCCCTTGCTTGCCCTCTACTAAAGCATTTAAATTAGCCGAAGCCGAAAGAAAGCTTGAGACAGTTACATGAGTCAGTTCCACAACTTCCACTCTCATATCATGAAAGACCTCAATAGCTTCCTCATTCATCCCATTTTGAACATAACTTGCAATCATCGAATTCCAAGCAATGACATTTCTTTCAGGCATTGTATCGAACACTTTCCTCGCATCCTCCAAAACCCCACATTTTCCGTACATATCTACCAGACTACTTGCAACAAACACACACTCAGCAAAACCCACTTTCAACACATACCCATGAACTCCCTTCCCGAATCCAACCAACTGAAGTGCCCCACAAGCTTTCAACACATTAGGAACCACAAAATTATCAGCCAAAATACCATTTTCTTGCATTTCACAGAAACCCAATAAAGCTTTCTCACTAAAACCCATTCTGCAACTCATTCCAATTATGGCAGCCCAAGAAAAAACATTCTGTTTCCGACTTCTACCAAACAAACCGGCCGTAGCCTCAAAAACACTACATTTTGCGTAGAAAATCACTAGCTTTGTTTCAACATACTCATTTTTGGCAAAAGATTCACCATTTTTGATAATCAAAGCATGTAATTGCTGACCCATCAAGAGGTTACGCTCATAGACACAACCCTGAAGGAGTTCACCGTAGATTTCAGGTCCAATGTGGTAATTCTTAGACTGCATTTCAGTGAACAGGTCCACAGCTTCTTGAATTTGGCCTTCTTTGGAGACTGAAGATATCTGTTTGAAATAAGATTTGTACAGAATTGGGTTACTTCTGCCATTTTCTGGGAGGTTTGTGAGATGGGTTTTGGTGAATTTTCGTGATCTGGTAGAATTCAAGGGAATGATAAGGGGATTTAGTGAGGTGTTGACCGGGAGAGAAGCCATACATAGAGAGGAAGTGGAAGAGAGGAAGATATGTGGTTGCCATAGCTGTTTCCTAAACGGAAATCTCTAATCCAGGGATAAGTTCTTTGATGTGTGAGTGATTGAAAAGTGTCCATTTTTATACCCCGTAAATAAATGTCCAAATTTTTGTTTTCCAATAAACAGGCATTCGGACTCCGGACAACTTACGTACTTCAATTAATTCGAGAATTTTAAACTAAAAATACCATGGGTGGGAAATGAACATGCAAGCCCGTTTATAAATTAAATAAATTGTTGTTTGTTGAGGTTTATAGATTGATTAAATTTATTTTGGAATTAAACTTTAAAATCACTTTTATTTTCCCTATAAATTTAATTTTTGAGCTGAATGATTTTGTTCAGAAGGGAGATATTAGATTTAATATTTTTCAAGTAAATGTGTTCTCCAAAAAAAAAAATCTCAAAAGGTAAATCGAAGAAATCTTGAACTTTATAAGGTTTATATATTTTACGCATTCTACCGCTCGTAACATTGTTTTCTCTTCCATATCGTGTACACCGTGTAAAATTGAATCTATCAAATATATTTTGAAAACTTGCAACAAAACAGAGTACTGCAGTCTTTTTGAACTACAAAATTCTTCGTCTGATTATGTCAATGCCAATCTTTTTAATGATCTTGATAGAGTTCCATGGCAACTGCTGTAAATCGATCATTTCACATGTCCAAGATAATGCCTCTCCACCTAAATCACACACATGTATCTGTATTACTCAGCTTGATGTGGCTGGAAAAGTATGATGATCCTTCAAAACAACACAGGGCCAAAGAAAATACAAGAGGGCATACAACAGTGAAGATTAGATTCAAATCTAAGTTGAAATGCTAGAATAAGTGAAAAACCAGTTCTGAAGTTCTGCTTTGCAGTAGACATGCTCCATTGCCAAAAAAATGCGCTCTCTGTGACTCTGTCACCGCCAGACAAAACTATAGGGCTACCACCACATCCTCTACCGATAGACTCTAAGCAGTAAAAGAGCATGTATGCGCGCGCAGGTGCTGGAGTGAAAGCCAGGTGCTGCCAATGTTTGGTAGAGGGACTGTTCTAGTTTCAGAAACCAGAAATGTTTGGTTGGAATAGACCTTAAGCTGCACACAAGTTTTAAAACCAAGAATGATGAGTCTAATAACAGCTCTATATAATTTTATGCACCACATTTTGGATCAGGGGCGTCATCATCTTTTTGGGTATAGAACGTAAACACAAAGTAGGTCCAGACACAAAGTAGAGAATAAGATCTTTAGACAAGTACACAAGGTATTTTATTCTTTGGAGATATCTGATTTCAAACACAAGATGACTTTCCCTTTTATATAATCATAAGGAGAAGTATAGTTTAATAATAAACTCAACATATATATGGGAGGCAAACAAACCCATTTATACAAACAGGGGGAGTCATTTTTTTTAGTTGACGATTGGTTAGTCCATTTGGTCGTTTTCATATCCAAAGGAACTGATTCGAGGTCAGAGCTGACATGTAAGAATGAGTATTTAATAATTTTGACAGGAAGGATTGACAAGCAGCGTTTGTAGTCCAACGGTCAGGATAATTGCCTTCCAAGCAATAGACCCGGGTTCGACTCCCGGCAAACGCATTTTGCTCTTTTGGTCCCTTCCTTGATGAATTGCAGCCATATTTTATTTTGGATTCCTTTGGGAACTGGAAGCAAAGGTCCATTATTTTTTGTGGTGCAGTGCCGCACTACAGGGCCATACTTTTAAATTCTTTTGGGAACTAGAAGCAAAGGTCCATTACTTTTTGTGGTGCGGTCCCGCACTACAAAGCCATAGTTAGGGGCCGAGGGAGAATAGGGATGGATAGGGCCGTGGCCACCCCTCACTCTTTTAATTTTTTTTTTTTTTAGTTGGCTGAGATCCCCCAAGCCAGTGGATGATTTCTCAAGCTCCTAGTGAATGATTGCCGAAATCGTAGATGATTTCCAAGTTTTGAGAATACGTGGAGTTGTATTTTGATAAATTGTTAAGCTACTTTTGTTTTATTTTGATGGATGATCAATCTTGAAAAATGCTTCCGGGACACTTGATTCACTCTTTGAATTGAATGGTAATCAAGATTTGTTCTTTTTTTTTTTTCTTTTTCCTTGAGCCCTTTTTTTCCGCCCCTCGTCGAACGTCGATCGGATCCAACCGATGCCCCGAACTCACTCTAACTTGGTTTTGTTCCCCAGACCTGCCTCCCCCATACCTCTGCCACTGATGATGATTCAACTATAATTAGCTCGATCTTTGCTGGTGATGTGCCCCCTCGTCTCGACCCAATGAAAATTTTTTCTTTTTGTTTGACTTTGGAATGCAAGGATGTTGATAATTGTTTCTTTTTATGTATTTGCTGAGTAAGAAATAAAAAGATATTTTATGTTAAATTTTTTCCATTATAACTCGCCCTCCCGGGACTCTTAATCCTGGCTCTGCAACTAGCCATAGTGTGGCATTGCCAAGATGAGACCCGAGGCATTGATTACTGAGATTAACAGCTCGGATGCCGCACTAGTTACTACAATCGTTAGTGCGGCACCGCGTTACTGTATCCCCCAATTCCAAGGTTTTGAACATGAAATGGTTGATCAGTGAACCAACCCATAGGGGCCATGTCCACACAATTGTTAGAAGATTAATAGAACAAATTATGTTCATTTATGCAACTCAAGCTTCAAAAACTAATGTTCAAAAAATCAGGCATGCACTTTTTGTTATGTGAAGTGTGAACTTGCATAGCGCCGCGGTGCGCCGGTTGGGGTAACTTCGTGAGAAGCCCATAAAATAAGTCATGGACGGCCCATAAGTATATGAACGACCCAGTTTAATCTCTTGGGCCTCGTGTCAAATGTTTCTCGATCCACATTCTCTCCAAAAAGCTACTATGATGCAGATTCGATGTGGGCCGAAGAGCCCATGACTGAGGTAATAAACCATGTAACTTTGCACTCACTTCCAATTCGATACAAGTTTTTTTTTTTAATAATCTTAATTTGTTACAAGCTGAAAATTGAAACGTAAAACAATGAAATTAATTATTTTTTTAAAATAAACTCCACTCAGTTAAATGTGATTTTTTTTTTCTTTCAAAGAAGTGATCGATATCGTCGGAAAATTTGTGTTTCCATAGAAGTGTTAATTTAAAAGCAGCCAATAAACATACATAAGCAAAAGGACCAATGTAGTTTTTGACTGTTTTCGATCCCGTAAATTGTTTGTTACATATTCGGTGTATTTGTTTTTTTGTAATTTTACGACTCAAATTAAACAGTCTTCGGATGTACGTATTATTCCGTAATTGTGTATACTTTCACAGAGATTATTAAGACCTTGTTCCGGGTTCCTACCTAACCACACATTGGTGATCAGGTGAAATATTAAGATTTTGGTCCTCCATTCTTTCTTTTTTTTTTTTTTTTTTGATCGGCCTCTATTCTCCTTTTTTTAAATATTCTTATAAACTTATTTTAATTTTCTTTGAGGGTCTTTTAAACCTTTTGGTTTGTTGAATAGTGGCAGCTAAAAATAAAAAAATTCAAAACAAACTGATCTTTAAGATTTATTTTGTTCTTTCAGAAAATTTTCCAAGTCCGGACTAGTTTTTTATTTTTTACTTCTGTTATTACCTCTCATCAAGACAAACTTAGCAAGACAAATATTTCTCCGTAACTGAAAAATGCTATAAACAACCCATTAAGTTGTCCTTAGGGTTTGAAAAATGTACAAAAATATGTAAAAAGTGTGTGAAGTGTAATAACAAGTGTAAAAAGTATAAGATAACGGGCAAGTACGTATTTTTTCTGAACTTATCGACAGCTCAGTAAACTGTCAAATAGAAGAACCCTAAGTCGCTAAGTAAAATATTCCAAGCTCCACTTGCTGCAAAATTGCAAATATGAAAGCATCCAATAAACTAAAAATATATATAAATGAATCCATGCATATATATATAATAGGTGTAGAGTGGGTAGTAAATGGACCACTAGAAACTGGTAGAATCTGAGAATGTGGAAGATATTCATTATATTATTGGATATAACTTAGGAAAGTGAGATTATTGGTTCTCTAATGGATACTGAACTTTTAGTTGACAACACAACTCTGAAGTCAACAATGCATAGCCATATACCACACCACTACTTCTTTTTGGGAAAAAAAATTCCACTCTTCAACAACACTCTAAATTCATTATATTCTTTTCAATTCAAGTTATACACAACTTTTCCTAAGAGGCCGACCAAAGTGATTCTCAAATTCCATTCCCACTCCCCTTCTAAATATGCTTCTCTTAATTTGGTCAAAATTCTAATACTTTTTTTTTTTTTTTCATTTAGTCTGGCTGTCCGGACACCTCGACTAATCTCCTTCCCGGTTTGGTTAAACGCAGGTCATCAATGCTGGGACGATCACAAGAAGTTATAAGTTCCTTGCAGTATACCCCGGCCTAAGAATCAAATTAATCCTGATCAATTGTGTGGCGAGCAACCCACCAACCAACTGAACTAACACTTGAAAGAAATTCTCTAATACATGCAGCTTTGAAGTCCACAGAATCTTGATTCCTTTTAATACCACCCATGGCGATGACATGTGGATTTAAGACATGTTGCCATGCCCAATCTATACCATTGGTTTGATAAAGAAGTGACTATAATCTAAACCAATTGCACTAAACATTATCTTAATTGGTTTTTAACTTTGAATGGACAAGTATTTGTATATCTCGACGAATTTGTTTGGACAATGCTTTATGTTGGGTCTGAATTGACATAAAACAAAGATTTTATTAGGTTTGGATTCTTCATTCTTGCTAAATGATATTGATGCATCGTGTAATTAAAATTTTTGTGGATTTTTCGGTAGGATTGGTATATTAACCGAGCGATTAATTACCTCATATTTTCAATTTAGATTTTTCCGTTTGAAAACCTAACACTAAAATATATATACTCCCTCCGTTCTATATTACTTGTTCTCTATATTATTTTGGGATGTTACAAATTATTAGAGCTCTTTGAAGAATAATCTGAAAAATCCACAACAAAACAACGCTTTTCGAAAGGATAAGCATCCAAACAACTCAACTTCAAAAGCTACATGTTATATCAATGATAGACGCAATTACGACCGAATAAATCATAATGATAGCCAAAGTGAGTCCAAAATGAATTTAGAGAATTTAATAGAACAATGAAAAAATTGATCCCATTATGCAAAATACTGCCAGTTAATTTATGCATGATTCTTATATAAAGAATGCCATACAACCCGTAAATGTACCTGTCATTAGCTTTCCGTAAAGCCGAAAAGAATATTTCATATAAATGCAAAAACAAAGGTCTCCTTTTTTTTCTTAGCTTTTTCTTTGAAGTTGTGTTGAATTAATAGAATTAGAAGTTCTCCTGGATATTTTCGTAACCTACTTTACAAAAACTAAGTTATTAGAATAGTTGGGTTGGATAAAGAAGAATAGAATCTTATGTTACTTATCCTTGTTTGGAACTTTATTGATTATTCTTAATATCTATGAGCTTTAGCAAAGCACAATTATTCCCCCATTATTGGCCTTTTTCAAAATGCATTCCTTGTTTATTTTGAAGGGGTTGGGTAATGCCTGTAGTCAGGATTCCAGTTCTATTTTGAAGAGGTTTTTGTTTGTTGATTTCGAATTTTTACAATGGATTTGATTGGCATAATGTAAAGTAGGCGCCTGACCCTGAGATGTGGATTATCCAAGGAACCTTAACATGGCGTACTCCTCCTGTTCGAACCGGAGTTTCAAACCAAACTCCTGATGAGCACATTGAACTATCCATGTAAATTTTATAACGGAAGAACTTGCAAGCTGACCCTGTTAGTTGGGTGTTTGTTCCAAGTTCACCAAGTTTTCAAGTAAGAGTCAGGTTCGTAATGTATTCTTCGGGTCATGTCGAGGTATGGAAAAACCCGCCCCGCACAATTGTCATCCCTAATTAGGGTTACCCCCTCCCCTACCAAGTGGATCTTAAGCTAGAATTGTTTTGTTTCAATGATAAAATAGAAGGGATATATATTTCCTCCACAATAGGGGTGTATGGTTTGGTTTGGTCTGGTTATATATATATAGGTTCCGCTTCTTATCCGGACTTTTGATCCAAAATTTTTTTTGACGATCCGATCCGTCCAATGTGTTCAGAAGGTGTTTTCAAGGGTCCTCGCGAAAAATCTTCAAAAAAAAAATACCGGGAAGGGCTTGATCCAAGCAGTTTTTGCGAAAATTGCTTGGATCAAACCCTTCCCAGTATTTTTTTTTGAAGATTTTTCGCGAGGACCCTTGAAAACACCTTCTGAACACATTGGACGGATCGGATTTTCCCAAAAAAAATTGCAACTAAAAAAAAACTATTTTTTTCTTATTTCCGGGAGATGTGGATAAGAAGATTTCCGTATATATATATAGGACGCAGCTCTAGTCCGGGATCCGGACTTCCGGACCTCCATGATCCGAGCATTTTTTTGACGATTCGAGCCGTCCAATGTGTTCAGAAGGTGTTTTCGAGGGTCCATGCGGGAAATCTTAAAAAAAAAATATCGAGAAGGGCTTGATCCAAGCAGTTTTTCGGAAAACTGTAAATATACAGTTTTTGCGAAAAATTGCTTGGATCAAGTCCTTCGCAGGATTTTTTTTTGAAGATTTCCCACGTGGATCTTGGAAAACACCTTTTGAACACATTGGACGGCTCGGATTTTCCCAAAACAATTTGCAACACACAAAAAACACTCATTTTGTTCCAATCAGGGATCCTTGACTGGAACCGTGAGTTATATATATATATATAGAGAGAGAGAGAGAGAGAGAGAGAGAGAGTCCGGATCTAATCCGCGATCCATAGGTCCGGGACTCATAGTTCCGGATCAAATTTTCATGATCCGAACCGTCCAATGTGTTTAAAACGTGTTTTCAAGGGTCCCGGCGACAAATCGTCCAAAAAAAATACCGGGAAGGGCTTCATCCGAGCAGTTTTTCGCAAAACTGTTTGCGAAAAACTGCTCGAATCACATTGGACGGTTTGGATCACGCAAAAACATGTTTTAAAACCTTCAAAACATCAAAAAACCTCTAATCCGGGATCCCGGATTGGATAACTGGCGTATATATATATATATATATATATATATATATATACAGTCCACTTCCCCTCCAAACTCCCTTAACTTGTTAAATTCCGGACCTCATTGATCCCGATCGAATTTCGATGATCCGAACCGTCCAATGTGTTTAAAAGGTCAGTTTTTGTGAAAACGGCTCGGATCAAGCCCTTCCCGGTATTTTTTTTTGATGATTTCTCACAGAGACCCTTGAAAACACCTTTTAAACACATTGGACGGTTCGGATCATCGAAATTCGATCGGGATCAATGAGGTCCGTAACTTAATAAAATCCGGGAGTTTGGAGGGGAAGTGTGGTGTATATATATATATATATATAAGGAACTTTCTAGTCCGGGATCTACCTTCCCGATATTTGTTTTTATGATCCGAACCGTCCAATGTGTTTAAAACGTGTTTTTAAGGGTATCCGCGAGAAATCGTCAAAAAAATACTGGGAAGAGCTTGATCCGAATAGTTTTTTATAAAACTGCATATGTACAATTTTTTGTGAAAAACTGCTCGGATCAAGCCCTTCCGGGTTTTTTTATTTTATGATTTCTTGCGGGGACCCTTAAAAACATGTTTTAAACACATTAGACGGTTTGGATCATGCAAAAAAAAAGTTTTAAAACCGTCAAAACACCAAAAAAACCCCAGTCCGGAATCAGTGCATGTTTATCATATCGATAAAGCGGGTTTCGTCTTGACTGGAAAGTGGGCGTGTACAGCTACTCTCCAGTCCGGTATCCCAGATTGGAGGTTTTTTTGGTGTTTTGAAGTTTTTAAAAGATGTTTGCTTGATCTGAACCGTCCAATGTGTTCAAAAAGTATTTTCCAAGGTCCTTGCGGGAAATCTTCAAAAAAAATACCGGGAAGGGCTTGATCCAAGCAGTTTTTCGCAAAAACTGTATATTTACAGTTTTTGCGAAAAACTGCTTGGATCAAGCCCTTCCCGGATTTTTTTTTTTGATGATTTCCCGCGTAGACCCTTGAAAACACCTTTTGAACAAATTGGACGGTTCAGATCATGAAAATTTGATCCGGAACTATGAGTTCCGGACCTAAGCATCCCGGACTAGACAGTTCCTCTATATATATATAACGCGGTTCTAGTCCGGGATCCGGACCTCCAGACCTCCATGATCCGAGCATTTTTTTGACGATCCGATTCGTCCAATGTGTTCAGAAGGTGTTTTCAAGGGTCCACGCGAGAAATCTTTAAAAAAAAATATCGGGAAGGGCTTGATCCAAGCAGTTTCTCGCAAATATACAGTTTTGCGAGAAACTGCTTGGATCAAGCCCTTCCCGGTATTTTTTTTTGAAGATTTCCCGCGCGGACCTTGGAAAACACCTTTTGAACACATTGGGCGGCTCGGATTTCCCAAAACAATTTGTAACACAAAAAAAAACACCCCCCATGGTATATATATTACATATATATATATATCGGGGCGGTTCTATGGACACAACGAATAACACAACATTTGACACAACAATAATCGAAGCCCCACGCATTAGACTCGTTTAAGTTGTTTAAAATATGTTTTTAAGATTACCTGTAAAAAATCAACTCATTTGGATATCGGCAAAGGCTTGATTGGTTAATTCAAATTTATCCTATAAAATCTGACAGGAATCAACTAAATGAACTGATCAAGCCCTTACCGATATTCAAATGAGTTGATTTTTTACAGGTAATCTTAAAAACATATTTTAAATAAATTGAATGGCTCCGATCATTTGCGCGGGGCTCACAAAAAAAAATTGTGTCAAATGTTGTGTTATTCGTTGTGTTAACGGAACCGCCCCATATATATATATATATATATATATATACACACACCAATGTTCTAGTCTACTACTCTTAAAGCCCACACCATCTACACCTTTCATTTCCTGATCAAATTTTGAAAATCCGAACCGCCCAATGTGTTTAAAACATGTTTTTAAGGGTCCCTACGAGAAATCATAAAAAAAAAAGACCGTCCGAGAAGGGCTTCATCCGAGTAGTTTTTTATTAAATACAGTTTTATCGAAAACTACTCGGATGAAGCCCTTCCCGGTCATTTTTTTTTTTTTTAATGACTTCTCGTAGGGACCCTTAAAAACAAGTTTTAAACACCTTGGATGATTCGGATCATCAAAATGTGATCGGGAAGCCTTCGTCCGGACAATCCCGGACTGGAACTATCCCAGACTGGATAGGAACTATCCCAGACTATATATATATATGCATGCACAGGTATCTGTGTCTATATCTAGTTCGGTCCGATTTGATTCGGATTAGAAGGTGGCAAACCTATGTTTTGATTTCTAAAAATTCTCAACCCGAACTGATTTATCTCTAAAAACCAAACCAAACTATTGGTTTGGTACGATTTTGCTTTTCGGTGTGGTTTAACCATTTTTTTTTCAACCCTACTTCATAGTCCACACATGGGTGATTTCACCATCGGGGACAGAGGAAAGTGTACGGGTGGGGAGGCCCAGGCCTCCCCCAACTTTCTAGAATCAAAGGAAGATTAGGAAGAAAAAAAGGGTTGAGGCTGACTAGTTGAACAGTAGAAATATCAAGGTTCCCTCATCTTCTTTATCTTCTGACATGATATCCAAAAATAGGAATTCCCTTCTTTTTAAGAATGCTCGGAAGGTGATGGATGCTTGTATCAAGTTAGGCATTAAATTTATAGAGAGGAGAAGCTAAAATTTAAAATGGTTTAAAATGGAGGAGGAAGAAATAGCGAAGAGGATCAGTGCTCTTGTTTATTTGGAGGAAGGTGTGGCCTTGGAGGAAGATGATGGTCTTGAGGATAGTGTTTTTCTTTCTTTGGAATTTTAATCCGAGGTTTGGTGATCTCTAGTTTGCTCTTTGGCTTTTGGTGTTTGCATTTCCTTCGGTTTGATCTTGTGGATTTTTTGTCCTGCTGGTTTTAGTTTGTTTTTTGTTTTGGCTGGAGTGTGGCTTTGTTTGCTTTTGTGGTGCTTCGGTTAGTCCATTGCCTTCCTTTAGATTTGGTTCTCGGACGACAATTTAGCTGATCAAGAAAAGAAAGTGTGATATAAAATTTACATTAAATATCGATAATGTACTATCGGTCCCTCCAAACTTGAAAAAATAAATAGAAAGTGGCTATGTAGTGAAAAATGATTGATACCTTTTATGTGTATTTTGATATAAGGTATATTTTTCCACGCATAAATAGAAAGTAACCATGTTTTTCTTGATCGTTATTCCTTAAATTTTATGATTGAATTTCAAACTACATTTAAGTTTTGACTACTCTGTTCACCATTGGCCCTACGCAGCACACAATTGATTGAGACTGGAATTTCCGTAATTGAACCTCCATGGGCTTGTAAGAGTACAAGAGTGCATCGGCCCAAACATGCATGGTCGGCGCATCTGGATCTAACTTATCCAATTGGCAGTTTACATGGCAACATCCAAACACACCCCTCTCGGTTTCGATTTTTGACACACCCCAAAAATAAAAGAAAAAATGAATTTCAACTGAGTTTTCACTATGGTGTTTTCGGTATTTGCTCACAAGTCATTTTTTTCAAATACATTACAAAAATATCATTTAGTAGAAAAATAATGTTTACTTTTGACTATAGTGGAAGACAGTAATTTTAGTGGAAACTGAGGCTTAGCAATTGGCAGAAGGTCATTCTATTGACAGTCCACTCGGCTGTCGATAACCTCAGAAAAAAAAACACACTTCAATGCAATTTTTTTTCTTCTTACTTTTGTATATTTTTTAATATATTTCTGCATGCTTTTTAAAACTTAACGACAGTCGGTCTGGTGAGCTGTTTTTAACATTTTCGTGGGCGAAATGTATTTTTCTGACATTGGGAGGAGAATATTTGAGAGCAGACAAAAGGGATATTCAGTAATTCACAAGGACGATATGGGAAGGAATATCAGTACGCGTGTCACGAGGAGAATCTCTCTATCTCTGCCATTCCAGATGAAGAGAGAGAAAGAGGTGAGAGAGAGAGAGAGAGATGGGTGCATCGAATTCCCTTTAGAGGAGAGGGATGGAATGCATGGGTTGGGATGGAGTACAGCGCAATAATGATGGTTGGTCTCTTTCTGAAAATTCAGTCTTCTCCTACAATACTCCAACCCATGCCTTTTCTCCAGATTCTCTCCTTCCCCCCTCTTTTGTTTTCATGCAAAAGGTTCTGTTTCAAGTTTACGAGAAGGAAAATCCTAGACTCAGCCCGACATACTGTCGTTATGATTTAAAAAGTATATTAAAATGTGTGAAAGATTACATAAATATTTGAAAATGTATTGTAAAATGTGGGACGAGGAGAAGAAACTCAATTCAAGGGGTGTTCCACTAAGGTCGTCTTTTGAAAAAATTGATTTTTTACGGTTTTTTATGTGATGTATTATGAGAGAATGACCTGTTTCGATTTTTGAAAAAAACAGTTTTTTGTTAGTGGAACACCCCCTCAGTGGGATGGCTCCAAATCAATCGCGAAGTGGCCACCCAATGAGAGGAATAGAAAGGGCCTTAATAACGTCAACTATAGTAGCACAATTCCACGGAGGAACGTTCTCAGTGGAGCTGAGATGGATCACTGTTTTGTTATCACTTTCTATGTTCCTTAAACTTGCATTGTACGTGATAGATATATATCAAACACAAATGGGGTGAGTGATGATATTTGGAGTCAAACCAAGTTGACCCACATGAGGATCCTGACCCGGATCTCAACTTTCAAAACCCTAGCTAAGCTAGTAATCAAAAAAAATTCTAGAAAAATTCAGAGAGAGAATCTTCCTACCTTCCTAGCCACTTCACTAAAGTTAGTATAGCAGCAGAAGATTCCCCATCTGTTTAGAGCCTCCTTAATTTTTTAGGGTATGTTTGGAAGTTAGGGAAAGAAAGAGAAAAAGAAGAGAAAATAATTAAGAAGGAAAGTAGAGAGAAAATTGAAGAAAAAATGGGAGGAAAGTTAAATAAGGATTTAATTATTTTCCTTCCTCTTTTGTAGAACCAAACAAAAGACGGGAAAATTTTAAAATTTTCTCCTCCTTTCTCTTCCTTTCCCTAAGAGCCAAGCAGAGCCTTAGGGTATGGTGTCCCCTCTCTCTCTCTCTCTCTATAGCTTTTTTGTGTGGGTTATGCTCCCTTAATTTAGAGTCGTAGAATTGGAACTAAGATATTCCTTCCTTCACGTAAATATTATATTCTTTTTTGTGAATGTCTCGTTTTTAGATTAGATATTCTCTCTTAATGCACTCAATTTTACAACAATTATTCTACTTTTGAAACCAAAAAGTAAGTTGCATGGTGGATTGATACTAACACCATATCTTGAATATGTCCCTTCCCCCTCTCCCTCCCTCCCTCCCTCCCTGTGGTGGTAAAAATAACGTCTATAAGGATATGCTCTTTCACAAAGCTAGTCTTTAGTTTTTAGGAGCTGGATCCTCTGCCGTCCGCAAAATGAGTCGGAGCATTCAGTTGTTGATCCATTTGTAGGCCTTTCTTGATCAGAACCGGTCATCTTTTAGTTCTCATCTAAGAATACAAACCTAAGAAAAATGACGTTGACTACGTACCGATAAGTACAAGATCTAATATATTTATCTTTAGACAGACGAGATTCAGTTTAGTTTGGCAATCTATTTTTTCAAGATAAATGTGGCTTCAAATAGTAATGATAGATCTCTGATCATGATTTTTTGACATGGTTAATATTCTGAACAAGATTTAAGAAATGAACGATTTAGATAATCAAAGTAGCTGCAAAAAAGCAACACAAAACGAGCCCAATAGCGCGGTCCCAACTCTTTTGAATGGAAAGGAGCTAAATCCTAGATTCAATTAATAGTAATGGATATATTCATTACTCCATCATGTACTACTTTAACCGTACACGTGTCAACAGTGGCCAAATGTGGAGGCTATGATTGGTTAAATTCTTGATGAACTGTCAATTATGGCCATTGAATTCTTCCAAAAATTTCTATAGCTTTTTATTGTGGGTTGGTCATGATTTATAACTTGTGACACCTAAAGGCAAGCTATGGATGCTAAAGGCAAGTTATTTTTACTGTTCAAACGAATCAAAATGGAATAAATCAACTGTAACAGCATCCAATTTACTAGAATACTTTCCTTTGTGGGTGCATGTTTTTTTCAGGCACCATTTGATGTGTGACAGATATTCACAACCATCCATAATAAAAGATTAGATTGTGTATTTGATTTTTGTAAGAAGAGATTGATACACATTTTGTGGTGGATTAGGCTGGTGTTTACCGCGCACATAGTGTTGTTTTTCTGTAACATGTACCCACAAATTAAAGTAACTAATTGACCTTAAAAAACGGTGCTTACGCACTCTCAAATAGACAAAAATAATCCAAATTCTGAAATACATGAACTGGATTCATTATGGTTGGACTACGCTAAATTTACAACATTCTTTAATTTTCTTGGATGACACCTGAATATATCACATTGATCATTGAAAAATCAACAGTACAAAGTATAAAGACTTTAACAAACAAATATATGGACGCAAGAACGAGATTTAATTCACTACATATAACTTTTATCGCTCCGGGAAATAAAAGTTATATGTACTCAAATCTATGCAACACATTTTACATTTTCGTCCCTATTATTGATAAACATCTAGGGTATCTTAGACCTTTTGAAAAATGAATTGATCCTATATAGTAGAATTAGGAGATACCCACTAACAAACATCATGGGAAAAAAAAAGATTAAATAAGGCCTCGTTTCACTAATTTATCTTTTTACATTTTTCGAGACATATCATTCTCTTTATATACGACCACAATTAAAACCAAAAAGACAGTTAGTGTTACGGCCGTAATTTGCCTTGTTATGGATAGATATAGGTTCATATATCTCTACTTGGACAAACATATAGTATTCATGACTATTGGTGATTTGAATAAAGGCAAAAAGGGAGACACTAAGGAAGGAGAAGAATCATCCTTTATTTTTGTGATTTGAATTTCGTACAACGGCCTACTGCCACCAAGTTGGTTAAAAACCAGTGCTAGCCACCTTTCTCTCTCTTCCCTTCTTTTTTCGACGGTTAAGTATCCGGGTCAGTTTACGCGCACTTCAACTAGTTCTCTTCCTGGTCTTATAAAAAAAAAGGTCATTCACGCTTAGACCAGGAGATTTACAAGAAATTACTATTTTACGGCACGATCCCACTAAATCAAACCACGGTCAAATGTGCGGGGAGCAAACACATCAACCAATCGAAGCTATCCCTCTAGAATCACATGATCTGTCAGGTGTCAGAGACTACATCTCTCTCTCTCTCTGTCTAATATTCGAGATTCTTTCTCTCTCCACCCCCGTCAACACATGTTATGATAATTTTTGGCTTTTGCCACCTTTGTTCTTTTGTTCTTTACAAAGAAGTTACCATCCTTCCTTCTTCTTCTTTTATCTCATAAACCTCCTTAACCTTTTCCTTTTCCTTTTTTCCTCTCTCTCTAGCTACTAAACCCCACACCAAAACCACACTTTATTCTCCCTCGAAACTCAACCCTAAAAAGCAGACCACCCCCCACACTCGATCCTCCTTGTGTTCACAACAAACACCCATTCCCTTTTCTCTCTCTCTCTCTCTCTCTCTCTCTCTCTCTCTCTCTAGACCCCCCCCCCCCCCCCCCCCCTCTCTCTCTCTCTCTGAAAATGATGGCGTCTCCGCCAGAACTGAGCCTGGATTGCAAGCCACACAGCTATTCTCTGCTACTAAAATCCATTGGAGAACAACAAACAGCTGATCAAACCCAGAAACTCGAAGAAATCCTCGCTCGTCTCGAAGAAGAAAGGCACAAGATCGACGCCTTCAAACGCGAGCTTCCACTCTTAACGCAGCTCCTCAATAATGGTATCTTTTTTTCCATGCATTTTTTTTTTACTGTGCATGCAATTAGTCCATAGGTTTTTTTTTTTTTTTGGTTTCTATTTTCATGTACAGTTATGTGCATAACTTTTCAAAAGATTTTTTTTTTTGCATGAAAAAACACTCATCGTTTCTTATTGTACTTATTTCGAGTTTTTCTTTTCTTTTCTTTTCTTTTTTTCCTGAGAAATGGATTCCTTAAGAAACCAATTCGGAATTTAGATTTGAAAAAATATTATGTCGAATAAGTTTTCGTGTTTTAGTAAAAAAAATGGAAACGTAAAGAACAGAAAATAAACGATAACATTTTGGTGATTTTCGAAAAATTGATTGCGTTTTGAAGAAACGCAATCTTGCATTTAGGACTGGAAAAAATATTTTGTCAAATTATGTTTTGTACTTTTCAAAAAAAAAAGGAAAAAAATAGAGAACATAAAACAAAAACGATTTTCAAATAGGTCTAAGATTTGCGTCCCATGGTTATGAAGTCGAAGTCTTGATTCGTTTCTTAACATGTATATAAATGAATATAAAAAATCCGCATTGGAATTTGGACCTATAGATTCAAAACAGAATCACATACTCATAAAGATTCAAAAGACAGCCATGCATTTTTTTCTACAGTGGATATTCAATGCTCTATGCAATATTTCCTAGCTTTTTTTAGTCTTTTTCTCTTTTTATCTCTCTCTTTTTTTCTTTTTTCTTTTTTATCGATTATAGAACCAAGAAATGACTTTTCATGTGCTTAGCTTTGTTTTTCGAGTTCATCTCCTAGTATTCTCATCTCTTTAAAGACCAAAAGCTCAACCAAATCTCAATCTTTTTTACATTTTTTTTTATCGGCAAAAGAATTTTTTTATTAAAAACTCGATACAGGTATATTGAGAGGTGCAAAGAAAAATTGCTCAAGATATAATTTTGGCTTTTTTCTTTTAAATCAGCAATTGAGGCCTCAAGGCAGCAACTGCAGAGCTACCGAGCGAACCAAGGGCCTCGACCGATACTCGAAGAATTCATACCCCTAAAACAGCCAACCTCTGAATTATCCTCAGACATAAAAGCATCGTCAAACGTGTCCGATATGGCGAACTGGATGACATCTGCTCAACTATGTAGTCCAACAAGTGATATCGGAACCATACAACAACAACAACAAACGATTTCTCATTCCCCTAACAAAGAAACGGAAATCGGGTTTAGTGTTAGTACTAAGCTGGGATTAGAAACCAAGCAGAGGATTAATGGGGGAGCTTTCCATCCATTCTCAAAGGAGAGGAATATTCCTATCCCGGAATTGGCTCTTGTGTCCGTGGATAAGGAGATTGAGGATAAGAAGTGTTTGGAGATTGGAAATGGAGTTGAGTGTCTGAGGAGAGAGAATAGTAATTGTGGGAAGGTTGGGATAGGTGTTGAGCAAGGGCAAGGTGGGAATGGCCAAGGGGAGGTGCAAACGAGCGGCGGTAGTGGAGGAGGGGCCGCTGGAGGAGCTGCCAGTCAAGGGCATAGGAAGGCGAGGCGGTGTTGGTCGCCGGACTTGCACCGGCGGTTTGTGAATGCTCTTCAGATGTTAGGTGGTTCTCAAGGTATACTATATGTGCTACTATTGTATGCTAAAGAGTTAAATGTTGTATATTTGTAAAGAACGTAATTCGCAAACACGAATAAAATTTTTTGATAGAATGATGTGAATGACATTTACGAAATTTTGAGCCACAATTACGAATTTTTACAACGAAAAAAAGACCAGAACGTGACATATCGAGTGATTCTTGTGCAAAGTATTCAAAGTATTATCGGTCTACATGGTGAATATAATGCCATAAGTAAAGAGTTTTTGGTAAATAATTTGTACACAAAATCATAATTTTTCATTGATAAAAAAAAAAAGGATTATTGTCACATAATTTCAGATTAAAGTTTGTGAAAACTAGTTTTGTACTATATCTCACTTTGGACCTTATAATTTGTTGTGGTTGGTTGGTAAGCAAGAAGTACAATGATAGTAGCGATGATTACAAATTCCCTCATATTAATTAGTGTTAATTATGGTTGGCTAATTATTTTGTTTCATTTTTTGTTTGGTGGGGTAATGATTTTCAGTGGCCACACCAAAGCAAATCAGAGAGCTTATGAAGGTTGACGGTTTGACCAATGACGAAGTTAAAAGCCACCTCCAGGTTCTCTCTCTCTCTCTCTCTCTCTCTCTCTCTCTCTCTCTCTCTCTCTCTCTCTCTCTCTCTCATACATGCAGACATGCACGGCATACCACCGCTGATCTTTTGTCTCTCTTCATATTCGAAAATTATTTGTGTGTACCAACAAAACTGCCAAAATATGCTCTGCAAATTACCATATATGTACTGTACATAACAAACCCTCATGATTACATATTTCAGAGATTCAGGTGTTGCAGTGCCCATCTCAGCCGTTTATCTCGGCAAACAATAGTTTAGATACGTTTGATAATTCTTACTGGTACGAGTGCTTCCGTGTAGTGCTGAGGGGGCGCAAAATCATGGGTCGCATATTTCATACTTCTCAAAATATTAGTCCATTACAAAAAGTCGTAGAATTTTCAATTGAAATTAAATATCTCAATTAGTTCTTTATGATATTTGTTTTGTTTTGTTTTGAATTGTCCAATTTTTCATAGTAGATGGGGTTATTTCAGTGCCATTAGCTTAAAGATTTATTATTAATTTTTTTTTGGGTTTGATAGTTTTGCGTCAAATTTTGGCTTACTATAGGTTTGTCTCGAAGTAAGGATTTGGATAAATAAAAAAATATGAGAATTATCCAAATATTTTGGAAATATCCAAGAGCTGTCTTTTCATATTTTTTCTTGGATATTTCTAAAATATTTGGGTAAAAGTAATAATTTTACCCAGGCTTAAGCTGTCTTTTCATTTTTTTTTTCTTGGATATTTTCAAAATATTTGGATAAAAGTCATACCCAATTCCGATTCCTCTCGTCGAGAAGAACCTTTAATCATTAAAGTTTGACGCAAAACTAACAAATGCAAAAAAAAAAAAAAAAAGATATAACCAAAAAATCTTTAAACCAATGGTTCTGGAACAATTTGAAACAAAGGGGAATTTTTTCGGTCCAAATGTAGGCGCAAACTCGTAAAAAGGAGCAACAAATGTGGATGAAATGGGCATTTTTATGTAATATAATTGCGTGTGTGTATGATATATTGACATAAAAATCTTGTATATATATATTTTCAAAATTAATAAGATCTTGGATATGTATGTGCAGAAATACAGGCTTCACACCAGAAGACCAAGTCCGAGCCCACAAGCAGCAGGAAACCCAGCACCCCAGCTAGTAGTCCTAGGAGGCATATGGGTCCCACCGGAGTACGCAGCCGCCGCCGCCGCCCACGGCGGTGGTCCACATACCCTGTACGGCGCACACCCGACCACTCACGCCTCAGCACACTACTGTGCGCCGCCGGTTCCCCAAGAGTTTTATCCTGCCCCACCACCCCAGTTGCACCACCACACCCTCCACCAGCAGCTGCACATGTACCACCAGACCTCTCCCGAATCCGACGTCAGGGGCGGCGGCGACCGCTCGGAGAGCATGGAGGATGGGAAGTCAGATAGCGGCGGGAGTTGGAAGGCCGGGGAGAGCGGCGGCGAGAATGGTGGTGCAGGAGGAGGAGGAGGAGGAGAGAGGAAAGATGAAGATAGCAATGAGAGTGATATTACTCTCAAGTTCTGATAGGGGTAGGGTTGGAATTTTGGTTGATTAAAATACCTATTTTTATTTGTAGAGGGGTAAAAAGGGGCATAAGGAAAAAGTGTGTGTTTGTTTTGTTGCTAGTTTATTATTCCTGAGTATCCAATTCTCTCATTGTATGCTTTTTCTTCATGTCTTTATTTTGGTGAAAATTTGAAGAATGGATTTACGTGGGTTTTGCCGTTTTGTGGTATTTTTGGACTGTTGTCTAGTTGACAGATTTGCCCTTGTTGTGAAAGATAATGACAGGTAGTAAAATAGTGTGAGGCTGCCAACAAATTCTAAGGTCACTGCAAAGTGATATGGATCTTTCATGCTCTTAAGAGTTGAGTTAGTTAACCTATATAAATTTCTCATAAATCTTGGAGAAATCAATTTTATTTTTATCAGACGATGATGTTACGGGTTGGTTGTTAGTGGTCACAACGAAAGTCGAACATCTCCTTCATGAGACTCGATCGAACTGAAGGCCTGATCTCTTTTAGAAAGGGATAGTTACAAACCAACCACACTGGGTGTAGTGTTCAATCAAAGCTTTTTTTATTTGCCTACTGCTTCTCTGTGTTTTTGTCTTGATTTATTAAACAAAAAGAAACATAAAATTACCAAAAAAAAAAGATTCACATTTCACATATAACCACTGTAAAATTTAATTTCATAATTATCTATTTTCAAGCCAAAAAGAAATTCGGTAAAGGGATAGACATCTTTCAAAAGAAAAAAGTTCACTTCTTTTGCTAAATTCCTTTCCATTAATTTATTCGCTTGTATTTCTTTCATTTTCTGTTCGTAAATCCTTATGCAAACCTTTAAGATTTGAAAGAAAAATTAAATGTTTAAAGAAACCCCTAATGCCAGGAGGGAAAATATTAGCCTAACATGAAAACATCAAAAAATTAACTTTTCAGTGCATTTTAGCACTTTTCGAAATACATTCACATTCATGTGTACTTTTCACCCAATAGCATTTTTCTAGTAAAAAAAGTTAGCCCATATATCCAAATGGGAGCTTCTATTCGCAGCCCATTTTCCCTCAATACAGCCCATCCAAAATAAATACCAAAACCTTTATTGTGAAAAGACCATTTAGCCCCTCAAATACCAAAACCTATCTTCTTCTTCGTTCACTTCTTCCATCGTCCTCCCCTGCCCTCCTCCTCCTGCCCCTCAAATCCCTCCTCCTCCTCCAGCCATTAACCCCATTGTCCTCCCCTGCCCCTCATCTCTCATCTCTCTCAATGGAGAACCATGTTTAATCAATGGAAATTTGGGAGAAGAGCTCCAAAGAGTATTGGAGCAATTTACAACTCCAAATCCATCAATAGATGCACAAATACATACTAAGAGTAACCCGGACATGAAGATTTTCGAGCAAAAAACGACCCAAGAGTAACCCATTGCTTTTTCGATTTTTCAGCCGTTGTTCGTTCGAAACGGTACACACAGTCCCGAAAATCGCAATACATTTCGGTAGTTAATACCCGAAATTTACCTATAAAACCGGGAGTTTATATCCGAAATTGGTGATGGTAGTTAATATCCGTAATATTGGCCATAATTCAGTAGTTTGTATCCGAATTATGTGTTTAGTTTCGGGAGTAAATATCCGAAATGTGCCAAAACCAGACGAGCGTGGGTTTTGAGAGTGGGTTTTGAGTGAATTGGGAGAAGAAAAATAACAAGGGTAATTTGGGAAATTTTATGGGTTATGTGAAGCAAAAATTAAGATTTGCCACGTCAGCAGGGTTTTATTTAGCAAATGGGCTGTATGTAGTCCAAAATGGGCTGCGAATAGAAGCTCCCTATCCAAATTCCACGTATATTCTGTTCAGGCCCAGCCAATAATAAATAAATCTTTTTTTGTACAGTAATATTTTAGAATCAACAAGAGTATTTTACCATAACATGTACTAATTATCTGCAAGTAATTGCAGACAGTACAATAGTTCAGAGTGCAACAGATTTCGAAATCGGTTCGAAATTTTTTATTACAGCTCCGTATCTGACTCAATAGACCGATTAATCCGGAAGACTAGTCTAATTGTATGTACTGGCCGAACACAAGAATTGATAAGACAGTGATGGAACTCGAACCATTTTTCTGTATAATGAAAAATGGTTCACAAAGATAGAGGAAAGGGTGCACCGAAAGAATTGCCTGAATGCTTTCCAACTTTGGGCTGGTCTTGGACGTTATCTTTATAGTTTATTCATACCTCCTGCACTTTCTCTTTCTCCTTTACTCTTTTT
This sequence comes from Vaccinium vitis-idaea, assembly GCA_963854785.1. NCBI lineage: Eukaryota > Viridiplantae > Streptophyta > Magnoliopsida > Ericales > Ericaceae > Vaccinium > Vaccinium vitis-idaea. The sequence goes on along the minus strand of OY978226.1, from coordinate 6,104,958 downwards.
CTTGTTTAATCCAAACAGAGCTTTTGACACCACAATACATCTTGGCATTCACACCATGTCCAGTTCTCCAATGCTTCAGGCATTCAAGAACTGCGTTTTCTTCATTCGGTCTCTATCTAGGAGTCGAAGAAAACTTCGTAGAGATCGTTCAGGTAGGTAGGTAACATTCGATAATACTGAACTAACACAAAATGCTTAAACTCAGCAAACCGAAAAGGAAAAAATACCGAAATGATCTTGACGCTAAATATGCCAACAATTTCGAAAGAAATCTGTCAGAAATAAGGCTCGAATATATAATACACAGGACAAAAAATAAGGTTAAACACAAAACCTGAATACATTAAAAGGCTTCACATAAGCCCACTAAATGCAAAATGGCTATTAGTCCCCTCCGCGCTGTTAAGCATTGTCGTTGCTTGACCCCTTCCACCCACATCATCAACAGCATCAAACTCTATCGCTGTTACATCAACTAGAGACTGCATGCAAACAAGATAGATAAATTAAGGAAATGAATTGCAAGTAGCCCACAATGCAGTCGTGTAAATTCATGTTCTAATTGTGAATTTGGGTTGAAGACTTGAAGTCCTATCTTTTCGTGCTTAAGACTAACACTACTATGTCGTGACGGGCAGAACAACGCTGGAGACTTCTGGTCCGGTACGAATCGTATGATATTTGAGACGGGGATCCAGATGTTTGCAGTGTTGGTGTCTGGGCAACTAGGAGGACAGGTTCTTGGAAATGTGTTTTTGTAGCGTTAATCAAGGAAGTAATGGGGTGTGCGCACCATATGAGTATCCGATCCAGCTATGTTACACAGAATTGAATTGACTTGAGTACGGTTGTCGGGTCCTGGAACTGTGTTAAGTGTCGAATTCATCAAATCTAATTTCCATTTCAAAGGAGATTTTAGGATAGGTGATGATAAATTCAAATTATGCTTTACGTTTGGTAGATGAATGTCCAGCTAAACAAGTTGAACAGTTCTGATACCCTCATGCGAGTGTCGAGCATCTGACATGGGAAGTTCAATGTTTCATACGCTTAGAAGAGTCCATGTAACATAGTTTGTGATGGGTTGGTTTTGGGAAGATCCACCTGGAACTCGATTCCTGGAGGTGAGAATTTGAAAGTTGGTGGACCAAAGAAAGACCATAAGAGGTGTGGATCCAGGTTATGGGGCTTCTAGCACACCTGTCATAATAAAAACCTTGATTTTCCTCGAGATCTGGAATTTGTGCAGCGCATTTGTGTCAACTGAAGGTGAAATAGAAGGAGAAGGCACTTCCAGCAAAGAAGGAATGTTTGAGTGTACTCAATAACTTTCAGGCACGTTGTGTTACACATCGGATACATTCGACTCGAGGAGATGACTTGAATTTCAAAATCAGCTGGCTACGACTGGTTACATGAGTTGCCTGTTGATATGAGGTGGGGATGCGCTAGTGGGTCTGCTACTTTAGACAATTCTAAAGTTGGGCATGTGAGCCAGGGATGGAAATTGGAAGATGTGGGATTTGGGCCAGCAAAACTGCAATGGAAAAGCTATGGTGCTGGGGGATATGGCGGCCTAATAGAATTTTAGTGACAGCCAATTAGCTGGCTATGGGTAGCTGGTCCTGGAAGTCCTCTTTTTCACGAAGTGGGTAGTGTGGGGCATCCCAACATAGACTTCCTATTTTAGGCTGCGTACACAGTTGAATGCTACTTCAGTGTATATGTTGTCTGTCACACTGGTTGAAGATTGGGTGCTTCAAGATTTGAGGAGTGGGGTCAAAGGGAGTCGCTTGAAAGAGGGATTCTTTGGAGTGGTCTACGATAAAGTAAAAAAAGGAAGATCACGAAATGATTCTTGGCTGCTAAAAGAGATAATTATGACATAATCCAGCGGTAGAAGCTTCTCAGATGAATGACATAAAAGACTCACTAACCTGAAGTTCCTGTTCAGCACTTTTAAGCCTTTCGTTGTAGTCCTTTACGTGCAGAAAAGATCTATGAAGCTGTGCATTATGTGAAAAAAATATCAATCATATCCATACAAAGTTCCAGCACCGCAAATGATGGGTACCAAAATGGTATACAAAGCAATTACCTTGGTTAATTGCATCTGCCGAAGAGAGGAAAGCTTCTTAGCAGCAGTCAATGCATCCTCCAATTTCTGCAATCAGAGTCCTATTCTCAGTAAAACTAAAAGTGGCGATGTTCTACTAATCACATATCCAGGCAAAAAGCCAGAAGTGAAAAAACCTGGGATTTCTCCTGAAAGTTTGTAATAAGTTGTCGTCTCTCCTCTGCCAAGTCTTCCATCTCTGATATCTGGCAAGGAGTAAACAAGTTTTTTCTTCCAGTTATTACCATAACATAGCAGAAGTTTCAAAAACCATGACAAGGTCACCCATGAGCAGATGGGCTCAAAAACCTTTCCAACATGTGGACAGAAGAAAATAATAAGTTTCACAAAACATCAGGTTGCCCAATCCGAAAACGAGCTGGTCATATGACAAACTGATATAGGAAGTTAAAAGTTCCAAATTACGTCTGTAACTTTGTATTTTCACGAGGTACTCCTATGTCGGCTATTCAAATGCTAGAGTCAAAGAATTACCACCCACAATAATGAGGGCAATGCTTATGTAGCAAAAAAGAGATCTTTATTGATTTCAAGCAAATGACACATAGTTCAAAGGTTTCTAGGTATAAAGAAAATTTTGCTGCAAACAGAAAGTAATAGCACACTTGCATACAACTAGCTGAGTTTACTCAGCAAGTTATATCTGCAAGTATCATTACTGCAACCATTTAGTCCTATCAAGGTCTTACACCGCAGTCAATAGATGATGCTTCCCTAGTTTTGCACATTAGTTAAAGAAGTTATGTGGTTATTGGAGGCAAATTGTCATACCAAACTAATTGGTAGCTTAACATCTAAATGAATTTATCTGACGGTTCAGAATCTCAAAGGTATAAAAACCTGCTTTTGAAGCTCTTCAAAGTGCTGGTTTGAAATCTTCAGTTGCTTTTCCACCTGATAAAATGAACAAAATAGAAGATCAAAATTAAAAAGGCATGACCATCCTCATTGCACAAGTTCAAGCAAACAGTATATAACCTTAATGTATAAGTGCAAAGATTCTGAGTTCTACCTCATCATAATCATCGTCACTCGATTCTGATGAATGCTCCCTATCATGTCGGCCACGAAAATCAGAACTGCGTAGTCAAAAGAGGAAGAATAGTTAGGTAAAAGCAATACGGGCATTAGCCTTGCTTTGCACGTTGTTGTTAACATATGATAGTAGCGAACATAAATGTAAATGGTACATATAATCAACAAAACAGACGTACAGCTCAGATATAACAGTTTAAATAAGGAGGATACTTTCCATGTGTTACAAAGATACTCAAGGAAGAAAATAAAGCACAAGATTCAACCAAGAAACCCTCAACTAACTTCTTCTTCGAGTCTGTTTGTCTACAATACCTAAGCCCTGTAAGTATGAATCATAGGAGGAATGGAAAAAGCATTCCAGTCCAGCTACAACACAATTTGCGGCAAGAATCGCTAACTTTAAGCTTCATAACAAAGGACAATTTCTAATATCAATGTGTTCTTGTCATTATTGGTTCTTTGAACTGACCAAACTCTATTAAGTCTCTGTGCCCTCCCAACAGCATACTTATACACAATGGCCTGAAAGAAAAAAGAATCATCGTCCAAGAACTTGCTAGAAGCCACCTACTTGGTTCCAGAAAGGTAAACCCATGGATGGCAGTACTAGTACATGTCTCAATATGTAACTTTACGAGTAAAGAGTGCTTCCACCAACCCAATAGGGAAGAGGAACTAAACAGAGCAAGAAATGTCTGTCGAATTGAAGATTACATTCTGGAACCCAACAATCAAGCTGAGCCTTACTACTGTGGGCTTTTGCTTATTTAAGTAGCATATTTTCCAACATATGCACCATGATACATTACCTAAACAAAGATGGCACGTTCATAATTTCCACAAAGTTCAATTGTCATTGTAAGGATTGCTAGCTGTGCTCGTGACCAAAATTTCCAACAAAATTTGTTTCCAACAGTGTTGAGGCATCCTAGATTAACCTAATACCAACAAGCATATATTTGAAAATTAAACACCTAACCTAACAGAATGCAACCAGTTAAGAAGGCAAGTTCCTTCGGGAAAAATACCTGATATTACAATTTAGAAGAACAAGTACCCTTCAATGGTGATGAAAAGCACGAAACATACAAAATGTATCTTACCCATTCACTTTCTTCAATGTTTGATCTTTGTCCTTGCCTCCACTTTTATGATGATCATTGCCTCTTTGCATCTCCCTATCTCTACTCCCACTCAATTCACGGTCTCTTTCTCGATCCCGGTCCCGCTTCTTATCCAATTCTTGCTCATTGACCTCCCCATCTCTGTCTTGACCTCGATCTATATCTCTATCCATTGACCGATCTCTTGTTCGATCAAGATCACGTCCATGGTCATGTCCTCTTTCCTTGTCTTCATCGGGGTCTCTAGACCTGTCTCTGTTTCTACCCCAATGCCGGTCCTCATCATGATCATAATCCCTACCACGAACTCTGCCCCTATCCCGGTTCCCCCTCTCAGAACTGCGGCGAAAACTTTCACGAATAAAATTTGACCTTCCACCTCGGGTCTTCACTTCATTTACTCTCACAACTCGCCCATCAATAGTCTAATTGAAAAGGCTTCATAAAGTCATACGTCTTAAATATTGAATGTGCAAATCACAGCAAATAATTACAAACCAACATCTGCTTTCTGATCCGTATAGGAAGCCAAATAAAGGAAATCCCACGTATAGAACAACATCCAAGTACACTGTCAATCAAAGTCCAAATAGAAAGAGAGCATTACCCTGCCATTCATGTCATTGATGGCATCCACTGCCGATCGAGGATTTGTGAAAGTAACAAAGCCATAGCATTTTCCGCCGATCCCGTGGTCATTAACTATCTGGAAGTCAGTTTTGTGGGTACATAAGAGACAACTTAGTGTCTTTCACAAGAAAAATGCAAGAATTAAAACATTAACAGCTGACGAAACAGTAAATAAATACTTGCAGCCATGAAAAGCATTATACTACTAAGAGCATTGCTAGGTACACAGATTTGTGTGCATAGAGCTGGAACCGTCCGATGCACGTGGGCCCCTCATTATCTTTTGGGTTACACAAACACCAGATGGTTCCAAACACATCTATGTCCGAATCTGTGCTGACAAACCTCTCTAGCACAATGTGATCATGAACTGATGAGAATGAACCTAAATGAGAAATAGACTGTCTGCTCAATCAGGCAATATAAGTTCTATGAAGCACCTCAAATAGCACTGAAGTATACTTGTCTGTCTCAGTAAAGTAGTTCCTCAATCCTCGCAACTCTAGACCATCACCAATCCATTTTAATTTTCTGCCATTGGACTTGAGCTGAAGTTGGCAGAAAGCTGATATGAAATAGAATTCTCCAACTGTTCCTTGTCAAATGTCTTATTCCATTTTCAAATTAGCTCAAAAACCTATTTTTACAATTTATTATTAAGGCATGGAGTGCCCCCATCCTTAATCTGTTAACCATTTCATCAAGTCATTTGCAAAGTTCCCCAGCCATTCCAAAGGCTTCCTGTAATTATTAGTGAAAATGGGGTTTCCCCTGTTTGATACCAATGGTTGCAGGCCATTTTCGGTCCATCTTTTATCAATTCAATAATGAGGTAAGATTTGGTGAACTGTTGGAGGTGCAATAACATCTAGGTATACAAAAAGGGGTAGACAGCAAAATTCTTGAATCATAATTACTACGTAGCTCCAAGCTCCAAACTTTAAAAGACGAAAATAAAAAACTCTGCTGTGTGAGTTTTTCTTTGATCCCTCTTCTGTTAATACCATAGTTTTATTTTTCTTTATCTAATCTTTCTTGGGAACCAACCATACCATAGGAACCAACCATATTTTTCCATCCCTTGCCCTAGCTTTGACTCAAAACCAAAATTTAAGTAAAACCCATCTAAAAACACTCCATTCCTTGGCTCAAACCTATGCCAAATTGAATTTAACTTCAATTTTACTCAACTCAAAACAAGGAAGACTCAATTTTTTTCTTAACACGTAGGCCAGGTTGACTGACTCGAAGCTTATCCCTCCCAAATGTACAACTATACCCAAGTCTTTACTCAAACTTTTGCTTACATTGGACCGTAACCATTGGGATGGTTCATATCAATCGAAGCTTTTACTCATACTACAGTAAAGGCATAGTTAAGGGCTAATTAAAGAGGCGATTGAGTCCGCTCGCCGAAGTAATGACAGAAAACGTGAGTGGAAACCCTAGACAAAGCAAAACCCTAAACACAGCAAATAGCCAAATATACACATATGAACTTATCTATACATATGTCTGTACACAGAGAGATAGAGAGAGAGAGATAAAGACCTTGACGGCAACAACGTGACCGTAGAGATCGAAGACTCTTCGAATGCTTTCTTCGTCGGCGTCGTAGGGAAGTCCACCTACGTATACAGAATTGTCGTCGTCGATCGTCATCTCCACCCCCAAAATCGACCACCAAAAACGCCAACTTCGAGTGACTTCGAGTGATAGTGTGAATCCCTGTTTGGGCAGTAGAATTGTGATGAATTTTCTTTCTTCTTTCTTCTTTCTTCTCTTTTTCCCCTCCTTCGTTTGGAAAGGAAAGAAATGGAGAGGGTGGAAAATGTAAATAAGAGGGGAATTGTGGGTGAGAATAGGTATTTTCTTTTTTCTTTTGGGAAGTGATTTCCACACCCTCTACTTTATCTTTTAGTGAAATTTTTATGTATAAAGTGATTTCCACACCCTCTACTTTATCTTGTATTGAAATTTTTATGTGTAAAAGTTTTACTCAATTTGGAGGGTGTGAGAATCAATTATGACCTTTCTTTTTTATCGTATAATGAAAGAAAGAGAGAAAGCAGAATGGGAAGAAAAACAAGTTTTCAGATTTGTTTTTAGAGCCGAAAGATGAAAAAAAATAATGTGCATTGAGAATTGCCAGAAGGAGATACTCCAGTATATTAAAAAGAGAGACACTAGGGGTACCTCAATAGTGCACAAATTGTGCATAGATTAATTGGCCCGTGGGGCACATGTACGGATCTTACACGAAAAATTTGAGGTGTTCATTAATTTTAAAATAATTTTTTGAATGGTCTCGTGAATAATCAGCTCAATCGATAACTGTAAGTCCTTAATACTATAATATTATAATTTTTCATTCAGAATCCAGATCCTAGATTCTTGTTGCAAAATTGAGGAAAGAAGAATACAAAATTGCTATGTATGGTTTCGGAGAGAAAAGAGGAGGAAAATAATGTGGATTCATAGTAGCCTAAAAAGGAGGAAAGAATACAACATTCTGTAATAATAAAAAGTAGAGGGGAAAACTAGTTATTTCTCTTCTTTTCCTCGTTATTTCGTCTATTCCGAACGATGGTATCTTGACATGATTTTTCTATTGGTTAATAAAATTCGATTTTCACGTTAGTGCTTTGCTTTTGGCTTAAATCTCAATAAGATAAGATAATAGACGATACAATTTCTTTTCTCAAGTAAAATTAGATATTTTAAAATTTGCATTTTACGAAGTAAACAATTTGAGATTGTTTTCATAACTTTTGTGTTGAATTGTCATATAGAACATTGAACAATTATGTCGTGAGATTTATTAGAGATCTATCTAACTTAAAATCAATTGACAACAGTTATAGTAACTTTTAAATTATAGCAGTATCTAAGCTTGAGGGCAGTGTTGTGATATAGTCTACCACTCCCTCTCTCACGAACAATCTCATAGTACTTGGAGCCACGAGTATGGTTTGGCGATGTGAGAGAATTGACTAGGACGGAGACTTGACCACTTAAGGGGAGGCCACTTAAAATCTAGATCGGATTGTAGGTGAGATTTCTTAGATGTGGCCAACTTAAAACCAATTGGCCACATGCGATGCGAGTGGTCACTAAGTTATTAACCAAGCTTGAGTAACTTAGGTGGCCAACATGAGATAAGGACTAATACTCCCTCTCGCATGTAGCTCGGTAGCACGTGGAGGAATGTGTATAGATTGAGGAAGTGAAGGATTTACCAAGACAAGTGAAGTGGGGTCATCGAAGACCTAACTCTGATACCACGTGAGACTTGACCAATGGACAATCATGCAATAGCCTCTAGATTTTTTTAACCTAGTTTGGGTAGTTTAGGTAGTTCAGGTGAGCGATGTGAGTTAAATATAAAATTCCCAGTTACGGGTCGCATGCAAGATAGCACGTGAAGGTACATTTAAGGTTTGAGGAGGTGAGGGAATTGATGAGTGATGTGAGATAAAGTCTAACACTCCCCCTCACGTGTAGCTACGGTTTAACAATCTTCCTCGCGTGCTGGCCAATGGTACGTGAAAGATACATGTATGGTTTGAGAGGTGAGGGAATTGACTTGGCCACAAGGTTGGACGTCTATATGAGCTTATCAATTTTCACTTACCTTCCCAGCTCTCTTCTATCGCTCAGTCAGCTAGTCTCATTGTCGACTATGTACATTAATTTTGAGTGGTTATCTAGGATTTGCTAAAGATTAAAATGTTGATTGTCTTTTTTGTCAATTCGCTAAACAATCAGCATCATTTTTCTATCAACATTATTTCCATCTCTCATTCTCTGTGTTTTTAGTTCACCTGATGTATAGGCAGGGCCAGTTTAGAGTTTTTTGGGGCTCCAGGTGAATCCCGAAAATGAGACCATTCATGCTTTCAAGAAATATATGAAAGTTCCAATAATTTGAAGAAACTATAGCAACATTTATGAGCATATCTCCATTGTGCAGTAATTTGATGATCAGAGTTAACAACAAACAACAAGTTGACCCAAACAATAATAGCCATCGAGAGTGCAAAATTTTCAAATTCATAGTTACAAGGGGCTCGCTTTACCTATGACAATTTTCAAAATTTCAAATTCATAACCATCTATGAACTCATTCGTGCTATTTACCCAGTGTATCAAAGCATCTCTTATTTGTTAAGCTTGGTCTTATCGGCTTAGTACTTTCAATGAGACTTTTCTAACGTGCCAATGACAATTTGGCTTAATTAAGCACGAGACTTTATACATCATCTACTTAAACTATCCATCGCTGAATTGAAGAGGAAAACATTACATATATATGTTGTAATACTTCAAAAAAAGAATTTGCTTTTGGACAAGAGTTGGCCATATCACAAAGTATGAGGTAGAGACTGACATCCACTTGACTTGTGTACTTCAACTTCAAATACCTTTCTTTGCACATCTTATTTTTCTTTCATGTTAAGAGCCATTGTCATTGTCCTCATTAGTCACCAATATTATCGAGTTGAAGGCTAACTAAAATTCTTAAAGTTCATCAAAAGTCTCAATATCCATGCACCTTGGAAATTCCAAGAAGAACTCTTCACCGTTATTGAAGTTGTTGAAACCTCCACACTTTGCCCACAAGAGACATTTGTTTTTCATGACTTCTATTCGGTGTATAATCAAATCTGCCAGGGAGGAGTTCTCAATATTGTTTTGGTAATACACTCACCTATGCATTATTAAACTGAAAATTACTTTCAAAATAGCAAATTGTTGGTTAATATTCCCAAAATAGCAAACCCCTATGTAGCACTTGAACGTGTAGTGGTCTCTGTGGAGGAGGTTTGGGTATCACGTGGCAATGCCTCAAGACCACAGAAGAACTACTCCTGTAGAATCACCCCGCACCAATTAGCAATTGGGCGGCAACTGCTCGATCATGTTCTAAAATAATAACACCTAATAGTACTAATATACTGATATACGCCTATTATCCGAACCAATCACATATAGATGCACGGGTAATACTGTTGGGAAAAATAGAGTACCCAAATTCCCACAAGTAAATCACGGAGGAAATAAAATGCGCAGCAAATGCGAACCCAAATGTGCAAACAACAAGCAAGCGAGACACAAGCAATTTTTACGTGGTTCCCCCAAAAATATGAGGTACGTCCACGGGACCGAAGTCCGATTCCACTATCACCAAAGTTCGTACAAATGGTTACAAGAGATACAAAAATCTCACAAACACCGGTAGGTGTATCCAACAAATTACAAAATAACAAGAGGAAAGACCTCACCAAATGTAGTGAACAAAACCCTCCCAAATAACCGCAAATGGAGAGCCAAACACTGGAACAAATTGAACTTCAATGGGCCCGAAACAATCTGCTGTAGGTGGGACGGCTAGAAGGCCCCACTTGAATTTTCACCGTGGAACACACAAGCACTCACAATAGCACAGCACTGATTTTTCTCTTCTCAGCCGAACACAACACACTGTGCACTTTTTCGTTTTCTTTTCCAGAGGTTACCCAAGTGTTCTGATGGGTAATGTCGAGAGAAGACGAATGAAGATTATGACCGTCCAACTTCCAAGCTTCCAAGAGAAGCTAACAAGAACATGTGCCAAGCATGTGCTTCCAAAAAATTGTAGAAACTTCTACCCACAAATAAGCCCACTAATTTTAATCTTTTGGGCCAAAACAAATTAACTTGGGCTAATACAAAATTATTGGGCCTCCACAAAAATAGAATAAGGAGGGACCCAACAAATCTCCCCCTCCCGACTTATTCGGAAGGATCCACCAAACCCGCCAAAGAACGAAACTTCTCATGCTTGTCCTTAGACAAAGACTTCGTCATCATATCCGAAGGATTATCATCGGTGTGAATTTTCTCAAGTTGCAAAGATTTCATTTCAAGCACATCCCGAATCCAATGGTATCGAACATCAATATGTTTTGATCTAGAATGGAAAGTGGAATTCTTGCTCAAATGCATAGCACTTTGGCTATCACAATAAAGAACGTACCTTTCTTGATTCAAACCCAACTCTTGCAAAAACTTCTTCAACCACAACAACTCCTTGCAAGCTTCGGTAATTGCAATGAACTCCGCTTCCGTAGTGGATAGAGCAACACATTTTTGTAACTTTGATTGCCAAACCACAGCTCCCCCTGCAAAAGTCATCAAGTACCCCGAAGTAGACTTCCGAGAATCAACATCACCGGCCATGTCGGCGTCCGTGAACCCATCTAACATAGTTTTCCCATTACCAAAACACAAACAAACTTTAGAAGTGCCTCGGAGATACCTCAAAATCCATTTTACCGCTGCCCAATGTTTCTTGCCCGGGTTCGAAAGAAACCGACTAACAACTCCAACCGCGTGAGCTAAATCCGGCCTCGTACAAACCATAGCATACATCAATGAACCAACGGCTGAAGCATAAGGAACTTTTTCCATCTCTTCTTTCTCTTTTTCACTCGTAGGACATTGTTTCGAACTAAGCTTAAAGTGGCTCGCAAGTGGACAACCAACGGGCTTAGCTTTATCCATTTTGAACCTCCCAAGAACCTTCTCAATATAGCTTTCTTGAGACAACCAAATCAACCCCTTCTTACGATCACGAACAATTTTCATACCCAAAATTTGCCTTGCCGGTCCCAAATCCTTCATAGCAAAGGATTTACTTAACTCCAACTTCAAATCATTTATCCTCGTAAAATCTTGTCCCACAATTAGCATATCATCGACATAGAGCAAGAGGATAATAAAGTTGCCATCCGGAAACTTTTTCACAAACACACAATGGTCGGAAGTAGTTCTCGAATACCCATGCTTCACCATAAAAGAATCAAATTTCTTGTACCATTGTCTCGGTGCTTGTTTCAAGCCATACAAACTTTTCTTCAATTTGCAAACGAGATTCTCCTTTCCTTTTTCCTTGAAGCCTTGCGGTTGCTCTATATAAATTTCCTCTTCCAAATCACCGTGAAGAAATGCGGTTTTGACGTCAAGTTGTTCAATCTCAAGGTTCAAACTTGCGGCTATACCAAGAACAACACGAATGGAAGAAAATTTAACCACGGGCGAAAAAATTTCATCAAAATCAATACCCTTTTTCTGCCCAAAACCTTTCACCACAAGACGAGCCTTGTATCTCAAATTTTTTCCATCATTTTTCAATCGGTAAACCCATTTGTTCTTAAGCACTTTCTTACCCTTAGGTAGTTTCACCAAATCATAAGTGCGATTCTCAAGCAATGACTTCATTTCTTCTTGCATAGCCTTAGACCACTCACCTTTGTTTTCAAGCTTCATAGCTTCATCAAAAGTCTCGGGCTCCCCTTGTTCCGTTATCATCACAAATTCATCCGGAGAATACTTTGTTGATGGTTGCCTCTCTCTCTCCGATCTTCTCAACGGTGGTTGCGGTGGTGGCTCTTGAATTGCTTGCTCCCCCTCATTTTCTAACTCACCTTCATCGGGAACATCAACATGTTCATCATCTTCAAGAGGTAGAGGCACATCCTCTTCATTTTCACCAAGTGTCGAAGGTGGAGGAGTTGGCTCCAAGTCAACAAGATCGCTATCAATTTTCTCCGGTTGCTTATCTTTATCAAAGTCTTGAATTGTTTGATCTTCAAGAAACACAACATCTCTACTCCGAATTACTTTCTTCTCAACCGGATCCCACAATTTATAGCCAAATTCCTCATGCCCATAGCCAAGAAAAATGCATTGTTTTGCCTTGTCATCAAGCTTGGACCTTTCACCTTTTGGAATGTGAACAAATGCTCGGCAACCGAAAACTCTCAAATGATCATAAGACACATTCTTGCCGGACCAAATCTTTTCCGGCACCTCACCATTCAAAGGAACCGAAGGAGACAAATTTATCAAATCAACCGCCGTCATCATTGCCTCACCCCAAAATGATCTTGGCAATTTAGCATGTGAGAGCATACATCGCATCCTCTCCACCAAAGTGCGGTTCATCCTTTCGGCAACTCCGTTTTGTTGAGGAGTTTTCTTGACGGTCTTTTGATGTTTAATGCCTTGGCTTCGACAATACTCATCAAACGGTCCAAGATATTCACCACCGTTATCCGAACGAACACATTTCAACTTCTTCCCGGTCTCCCTTTCAACCTTGGCCTGAAAATGCTTAAACACATCTAAAACTTGATCTTTAGTTTTCAATGCATAAACCCATAATTTTCTCGAATGATCATCAATAAATGTAACAAAATAAAGTGCACCACCATGAGATCTAACTTTCAAAGGACCACAAACATCCGAATGCACCAAGTCCAACACATTGGGTTTTCTAGTAGAGAATTTACGAAATGCAACTCTATTTTGTTTACCGGCCAAACAATGAACACAAGTTTTAAGAGGGGTACCTTTCATCCCGGGTAAGAGCTCCTTTTTGGCAAGAACTTGCATACCTTTTTCACTCATGTGCCCAAGCCGCTTGTGCCACAATTCGGTAGAGGAGTCATCATCAAGTGCATTTACAAACTCCTTGCTAATTTTTCCTTTCATTGTGTAAAGTGAGCAAGTCTTATTTCCTTTAGCCACCACAAGAGAACCCTTTATGAGCTTCCATTTGCCATCACCAAAATGATTTTTGTAGCCTTCATCATCCAACTTTCCGGTAGAAATCAAATTGAGACGAATATCCGGAACATGCCTCACATCATTAAGCACTAACTTGCACCCCACACTTGTTTCCAAGCAAACATTGCCTATACCAACAATTTTTGACACACCTTCATTTCCCATTCGAACAACCCCATAATCTCCTTCATTGTAGGAAGTGAAGAAGTCGGCACGTGAAGTTACATGAAAAGAAGCACCGGAATCAATCACCCAATTAGTCTCTTGGCTCACCAAATTGACGCAACTATCATCACATACCACCACGAGTTCACCATCGGAAGAGACCGCCGTCGTGTTTTCTTGCTTCTTTTCACCATGCTTCTCACGATTTTCCTCTTTGTACTTGAGCTTGCGGCAATCCCGCTTCATGTGTCCTTTCTTGTGACAATAGTGGCACTCAATATCTTCAAATTTTGAAGGCGATCTTCCCCTCGACTTATCACGGCTTTGAGATCTTCCCCTTGACTTGTCATAGTTGTGAGACGTTTTATTTTTATCCATAGATCTCCCTCTTTCTTTCACAACAAGTGCCTCCGAATGAGAAGAACCGGCGGATTTCCTTTTTGTCTCTTCATTCAACAAACTACTTGTAACTTGGCTCATAGAAACAACTCCATCCGGCGCCGAGTTACTAACCGTCACCACCAAAGTTTCCCAACTTTCCGGTAAGGAGCTAAGAAGCATCAAGGCCTGCAATTCATCATCAAACACAATCTTCATAGAGGCAAGTTGATTAACAATACTATTCATTTCATTCAAATGCTCCGCAATAGGCTTGCCTTCTTTATATTTCAAATTCACCAATTTTTTAAACAAGAATGCTTTGTTGGTGGCCGATTTTCTATCATAAAGACCCTCCAATTTAGTCCAAAGAGCGTTAGCCAAAGTCTCCGTCGAGACATGGTGAAAAACAGTATCATCAATCCATTGACGAATAAGCCCAACGGCTTTTCGATTAAGTGTAGTCCAATCATTCTCGGACATGTCCGCCGGTTTAGTTTTCATTTCAATAGGCCCATGCAAATCTCTACAATACAAGAGGTCTTCCATTTTAATTTTCCAAGTCACCCAATTTTTTCCATTGAAGCTAATCATACGACCAATGTTTCCATCCATGATTTATGCAAAAATAAACTCCCTAGCCAACCGAGGGCTCTGATACCAGATGTTGGGAAAAATAGAGTACCCAAATTCCCACAAGTAAATCACGGAGGAAATAAAATGCGCAGCAAATGCGAACCCAAATGTGCAAACAACAAGCAAGCGAGACACAAGCAATTTTTACGTGGTTCCCCCAAAAATATGAGGTACGTCCACGGGACCGAAGTCCGATTCCACTATCACCAAAGTTCGTACAAATGGTTACAAGAGATACAAAAATCTCACAAACACCGGTAGGTGTATCCAACAAATTACAAAATAACAAGAGGAAAGACCTCACCAAATGTAGTGAACAAAACCCTCCCAAATAACCGCAAATGGAGAGCCAAACACTGGAACAAATTGAACTTCAATGGGCCCGAAACAATCTGCTGTAGGTGGGACGGCTAGAAGGCCCCACTTGAATTTTCACCGTGGAACACACAAGCACTCACAATAGCACAGCACTGATTTTTCTCTTCTCAGCCGAACACAACACACTGTGCACTTTTTCGTTTTCTTTTCCAGAGGTTACCCAAGTGTTCTGATGGGTAATGTCGAGAGAAGACGAATGAAGATTATGACCGTCCAACTTCCAAGCTTCCAAGAGAAGCTAACAAGAACATGTGCCAAGCATGTGCTTCCAAAAAATTGTAGAAACTTCTACCCACAAATAAGCCCACTAATTTTAATCTTTTGGGCCAAAACAAATTAACTTGGGCTAATACAAAATTATTGGGCCTCCACAAAAATAGAATAAGGAGGGACCCAACAAATACAATACAATACCTTTAAATAGAGTCCTCGTTATTGAACGACGGAATTGGTCCCCCAAGTATTCGTTGATCAGGTGCGCTTAACTGATCCGGCAACCTTTGAGTTATAAGTATTCATTGATTACATTATTTTTGTTGAGTTGCCCGGGTGTGTTAGAAGTCTTATAAGGAAGAGGGAAAATGTAGATACAGTAATGCAATTTCAATTGATCACCTCTATCCTTATACTATATCAGACAAGACTGAGAAATATTTCTCTGCTATTCCATGTTTGGGATCAACCTATATGCAATGAGGGGATGTTGCTGTACAGGGACGGAGCTAGGCTTTTTCTTTTGGGTGGTCAAAAATTAGAACTATATGCAATTCGCTTTTCCAATTTGTTAATCAAAAGAAAAAATTAAATTATCAAGTGCATCAAAAAGTAGATGTATATTAATAAATAAACGTACATTTCATTTACAAGCAACCGACTTTTCATATTTGAAGACGGTGCATGATAGCCTCATTTATAATGCTTTCAAGAATATCTTTCTCTATATACACAACCAAACTATTTCACATCCATTTATCAAACTTTCGGTTTCGAAACATACTCTTCACAATCTGTTGTCTCGCTGGTTTACTCACTGTTGATTACAATTGGGGATTTCAAAGTGGAATAAAGCCTCTTGCCATTACTAACAACCAACATCTAAAATAGACTTGGGCCAAATAAAAATTTAAAGAGTGGTCAGTAGCAATTTGTTGATGCAAATTTGTAGTAATCCCCTGTTGAAAAATGAGGGTCAGAGTGGTCAGCTAACCACTCTTGTCCTCGCATCCTTCCGCCTCTGCTATTGTGCAGTGTAATGCACATCACGTGTTGTACACATTTGGGCCGTCCGTTGCTCGGATAAAAGTGATCAATTGAATGTATTATCTCCCTTTGAGACAAACTTGCACATTTTTTGCACTATTAGAATGTGGTGACTTACTTTTACATTAACGCCGTGTCATTCATTCATAAGTCATGTTAGCATATATATAAATGCCAGATCCAAAAAGGCACTCTAAACATTGAATAAAATTATGTTTATTCAATCTTATAAATTCATTTTTTCTTAATTAGAGCTCCAAAACACGCTCTCGGAACTTAGGCTTGGAAATATTTTTCTTGTGTATATTTTGATATAGTAAGAGAATTAGTCGGAAAGAAGCCACATTCGGCATCGATAGCAATGCGAAGAAAGAGAGAAAAAATAGGCAAACACCTAATGACTTCTTCTCTATCCACCAAAATAAAGGACCATAAATAAGAAGCCGCACTAGTCATTTTCTTGCATATATACAACCAAAATATTGAGGCTAAATGACAACAAACATCAGAACTCAGAAGTTTCATTTATGGACTGAACAGCTAGCTAGCTTTGAAAGCACCATCTCTTTAGTTTGTGGGGGGCAAAAAGAATGTCTTAAAGAGGGTATAAAAAGAAGATCTACGGATTGAAAGGACCAAAAGTTGATAAAAGAGGTTTTGTAAATTTGTTTCACCCTTTTGTCATGGCTTGTGCCAGACTGGTCCCTTTCACATTATCAGAGAAAATTTGCTTTCAAACACTTGGGTGTAATCATGGAGAAATTATTCAGTAGTCTTGGAGTATGGCCGTGTGATGCTTCGGATCAGTTCATCACCATTTTTCTACGTGGAGTTCTTACACTTAGTTTTGGACCTCAAAAAAATATGAGGTGCTGCGGTGTCTCAGAGAACCACGTGGCCTGAGAACATTGAATGATTAGATGTAATGATGACTGAAATAAAAGTGCTTATTATGAAAAGAAAATCTGCATGTGCAAAATATACTCCCACGAGGGGAACATATTGAGTCCTAGTTTGAACATTAGCAATGGTGGGATCAATCTCAAGCAATCATTCGTCTCTTTTTTGGAGAAAATTTTGTGTGCGGAGAGGGTACCGTCATGTGGTACCCGTCGGTGCATCCAAGTCGTTCAAACATGTTTTGAACGGCTCAGATTTGTTGGAGTAAATTTGCCCCCAATATGTACAAAAATCCCACCCAGAAATCTCCAAAACATGTTTAGACGGCTCAGATGCACTGACGGATACCACGTGGTGGTACTCGTCTAGCACACAAAATTTTTCCTTTATTGTTTGATTCATTGATTTGCTTTTTAGGCCAAGTAACATATATTGTGTTTGCGACAAAAGAAAAAAAAAAAAAAAATATATATATATATATATATATAGGCAACACTTCTAGTCCGGGATCCGGGACTCCGGGACTCCATGATCCGAGCATTTTTTTGACGATCCGAGCCGTCCAATGTGTTCAGAAGGTGTTTTCAAGGGTCCACGCGAAAAATCTTCAAAAGAAAATACTGGGAAGGGCTTGATCCAAGCAATTTTCGCAAAAAATATATATTTACAGTTTTTGCGAAAACTGCTTGGATCAAGCCCTTCCCGGTATTTTTTTTTTGAAGATTTCCCTCGTGGACCCTTGAAAACACCTTCTAAACACATTGGACGGCTCGGATTTTCCAAAAATAATTTGCAACACAAAAAAAATCAATTTGCCTACATATATATATAGGCAAATTTTCTAGTCCAAACCTCCCGAGAATAAGAAAAAATTGATTTTTTTTGTGTTGCAAATTATTTTTGGAAAATCCGAGCCGTCCAATGTGTTCAGAAGGTGTTTTCAAGGGTCCAAGCGGGAAATCTTCAAAAAAAAAATACCGGGAATGGCTTGATCCAAGCAGTTTTCGCAAAAAATGTATATATATATTTTTTGCGAAAACTGCTTGGATCAAGCCCTTCCCGATATTTTTTTTGAAGATTTCCCGCGTGGACCCTTGAAAACACCTTCTAAACACAATGGACGGATCGGATCGTCAAAAAAAAATTTGGATCATGGAGGTCCGGATTAGAAGGGGACCCTATATATATATATATATATATATATATATATATAGGATAAACTTCCAATAAGGGTCCCTTATTGAAAAACTAGGGCCGTGCCTAAAGGCACGAAACAATGGGTTCTAGACACAATTTAAATGAATTATCACTGTCTACTGTTGACCACCTCGCAATCAAGCTGACTTCTCCTAAAAGTCATGTTTTCAAATAAGCTTTTAAACAGATGTCATTTAATCAACTACATTAAATCGATCTCATATCAAAACAACAACTACATTTAATCTTTATGGGACGCATCAATTCAATGCACCAAAACGGTATGTCGAAAAATAGCATATTTGCTCTAATACTCTAGAAATACCTAAAACATAAATAAATCTCATATGGAAATACTAACAGCTAAAAAAAAAACAAAAAATGGATACCGAAAGAGAAATGTAAAGAGAGTATCTTCCTCAATAGCTTTTGAGTTGTGATGCTCTTTCATCAAACTCTATTATGTAAAACTTTTACTATTAATAAACTTCTTCAGATGTTCTTCCCGATCTTTTTATTTGTCACTTTTGATCATGAATGTTTGAACTTTCTCATCATCAATTTTTGAAATGTCTTCCAGTACTGTCTTCATCACTCTTGAACACCTACTTTGTCCAAAGAGAAAAATTAAGAACATGAATAACAATAAAACATATAAAAAATAATTAAATGAGTAAGAATTTCCTCTTTCAAAATAAAATGGTGACGAAATAAGTTACCTTAACCATAGATCTCGTCTATTCATCCCAACACTATCGTGGTGCGATCATAACCTGTACAGATATTACGTTGACATATCTCATTTCTTTTCATACAAAAGAAAAAACATCCATAGAGAGAAACAATGTACACTACTCTGTACAACATGACCCGAGAGGGCCTCAAAACATCTAACCCAGGGAGAGAGGGTGAGAACGTGTAGAATAATGGAAAAAATAAAAAGATTTGGTTACCTCTTGTTCTGACAAACCAGAGGTAATGAGCCACTCTCTTTCTCCAATCAAGGTATTAAGGACCTGATTTCTCCTCTTCTTATAGAAGCTTACAAATTTAGAAGAATTTTGTGTGCTTATAAAAGGAAAATCTAAGTTCAAAATAGATAATTAAGGAAAACGTAGATTCATTTTTGAAGGAATACATACGTACAATGCTAATTAGTAAAGAAAAATATAATTATCAAGTTTTTTAAAAATGATTGTTTCCTTTCGATATATGAATCCAAAAGGGGTTTGTTTCCATTTTGAATATAGGAAAATCTAAAAGGAAACAACATAAACCAATTATTGAGTTGAATGTAGGGAAATTAAGTAGGAAACCCATTTGTATAGTTGATTTGAACTCAAAGGGATAATCAATTCTTTTTTTTGGGAAGTATTTTCTCGATCGGACGGCTATAACTAAAATGAAATGTCGATCCGACGGTTGTAGAGGGTGGTTTAGTTTAGGGTTTTGAATTTTAAAATGAAAGTAATTTCAACCCTTGGAATAGTTGAGAAGAAACTTTAAAATTCAATCACGACCCTCCAATGTGCCACGGAGGACAGTTGTGAGAGAGACATTTCTTAAAATCGTTGTGTAATGTAATATAGATACCATGCGGACCTAGTCTTTTTTTGTGTTTCCGGACCAAATTTTGACGATCTGAACCGTTCAATGTTTTTATAGCGTTTTTAACCAAAACTAATCGAATGAAGCCCTTCCGGGTATTTTTTTTTGGACGAATCCTCGCGGAGGCCCTTAAAAATGCATTTTAAAAACATTGAACGGTTCGAATCATCAAAATTTGGCTCAGAAAGGTGAGGTCCGCATTTTAACTTCAATAAGGGACCCTTATTGGAAGTTTATCCTACATATATATGTTGTGATGTTGATGACTTTTTTTTTTATCGACAAAAAAGATTTTATTATCCTTGAAGTAAAATTACAAAGATAAACCAAACACCTAAAATAATGGCGAGATCCAAATAGGGCCAGGCCAACCCAAAAACACCAAAAAAAAAAAAAAAATCCTAATCCAAAACACACCATAACTGCCGCCACCTCAAGAGCCAGAACCACCGCTATCCACTGAGGTCCACTAGGCGTAGAACCAAATCACCTGGAGAAAACAACGACGTAGAACAGGAGCTCCATAAAGTCGCAACATCATCAAAACCCGAGCAAGCATCCAAAGCGGACCGACTGGAAACCAAGCCGCCGCGACCGCAACCACCCAACGAACAAGTCACAACCGCCCATGGACCACGAAAGACACCACAAGGCGTTGCACCTTGAGAGAGCACGAGACGACCAAATACCTCCTTTAGGAAGAAAACCACCGCCAATAAAAGCTGCCACTGCTGCCATTGGAAAGCCACGAGACCCCACCACTTGTCGCTGCACAACCACAAGCCGTTAGACCATGAACCGAGAACATACTTTATTTGCATATCACTCCAGTTGAGTTTCACCTAAATTATCATAAACCTTAATTTGTTTGTTTCCTTTTATGAACTTTTTGTAGATTTACTTCATCATTGTTTTGAATATTAAGTGTTTATTTTAATGAGATCAACATAGAAAGTACAAAATTATGACCAAAAGTTAAAGAGAATTCATTGAGCCGAATATTTTTACTGTGGTATTGTTTGGCTTTTTTTCAACTTCGATTCGTACTTTCATACTTTTATTACTCCCTCTATCCCTTTTTTAGTGTAGACATTTCTATTTTTGGCTGTCTCTTAATAAGTGTGTGTTTTGAAAAGTTAATGGTTAAAAGTTTGTACAATTATTATTTTGCTCATTTGAAAAGTTAGTGGGTAAATAGTTAATAGGTAAAAGTGGAGGATCATTTTGGAAAGTAGAGGTAAAAGTTGATATCAAAAGTGTAAAGTAGAGATAAAAATGATGTAAAAAGTATAATGATGATGTTTTTTAAGTTGAATTTACAAAATAACACTCAAAGGAACGGAGAGAGTACTATAGTTAAGAAGAATTGGCTCCAAATTTCCAACTCCTTCGCCCACACTATTTACAAAACTCGTAAATTATGTGATCGTTTAAGGCTGAGTTTTCCGTCTGGGTTGCTAAAATCAACCCTGATTTTAACAAATGAGTTCACCAAGTGCTAAAATCTGGATTGATTACTTGCATATAACATCAAAGTACCATCATTGAAGCACTTATTCCTCCTTTGGGTAAAAAACCGGTTTTTGGTTTTTTGGTTTTTCTATTTTGTCCTTATTCAAAAAAAATTTGCATTCGTTAGTTTTGCATCAAGATTTTGTGGTTTCTGGATACCTCTCGACGAGACGAATCTAACAAGTATAAATTTATGGTCAAAACTCAATTTTTTTTTAATAAAGCCAAAATAGGTGGATTATTGGCCAATAATCCACCTATTTTGGCTTTATTCAAAACAATATTTGGTTTGACCATAAATTTATACTTTTTAGATTCGTCTTGTCGAGAGAAATCCAGAAACCACAAAATCTTCATGCAAAACTAACGAATGCAAAAAAAATTTGAATAAGGACAAATGAAAAAACCAAAAAACCAAAAACAAGTTTTGTACCCCAAGGAGGCCGTATACGTCAATTAATAAAGGCAACTACATCGATTAATCAAGCTCCACTTGATTACCGATATACCCCGCTAACCAGCTATTTTTTTTGGGTAAATCTAACCAGCTGTTTGTACTTGCTTATAATTACTCCATTGTTAAAAATTTAGCAAACCAGTTGCTAAAATCAGGGTAGATTTTAGCAACTGGGTTGCTAAAATCAAACGAAAAACTCAGCAGTTTGGTTACTTTGGTACTTCCCCTTATGAAACAAGCTATAGACCAATTGCCACAATTTCTAGTAGTAGTTTTTTTAATCTATAAACTTTTAGGGCTTATTTGTGTAGTCAAAAAATTGAAGATAGAAGAACTTTTCTTGTATAGGAGTATCATTTTTTAAAGAGTAATGAGTGAAATTAGAAATGCGCATGAGAAATCGAAATTCCCACAAACTTGTTCTTCCTCTATAAATCATGGTGTCCACTTGAAGCAATACCCATGCATACAAAGCACTAATGTTCCACAAACTGACTTATTAGCAATAAGATAGAAGAACTGGCTTATTGAGTGAAATTGAGTTGATACATTATGAGAGAGTGACCTGTTTCGTAAAATGCAATAAGTCAATTTTGAGTTTAAGTCAGTTTTGTAGAACAACTCTATTTTAGTGGTGGGTTCAAAAATCCGACGCAAGAGGGACACTATTAAATAATAAGCTCGAAAAAAATTCTAAAAGCAATAGTTTCACATGCATGCAATGATCAAACAACTAAATTTGGGGATATCAAAAACATAAAATAAAACAAATAACAATATATTTAAGAGATTTGGTATAAAATCAAGCAATCAAACGATTGACCATAGATTAATGAAGAAACAAATTTGCCGTTCAAAAAATGAAGACACATTTTGTTTGGGATAAAGAGAGTTAAGCACATTGACTAAAGGATTACTTTCTTACCTTTTCAAGATTATAACAAAGGTAGATTTTATAATTTGTGAATACTAATGGTCCACTAGTGCAATTCTGGAGGTGTTTAAATGAAATATACTATAGATTACTAGGGGTATAAGTGAAGAAACTGAAAATTTAGGACCATGATGATCACCATAAATCCAAAAAGTATATTCTGTAAGAGAACATTCCGTATACTGCTATAGAGTTAAGAAACTACTTTTAACATATAATATGGCATTAAATTTGTCAATACGAATATACGATACATTACTCAAATCGAGAGAAAAACTTGAGTGCTTGTCGGGTATGTCCCTTGATGTCCAACCGCATATCTCAGCCGTCCAAAAGTGTTTTGAACAACTCAGATTGCAAATAGAGAAAGAGGAGAGAGAGGGAAAGAAATCTGAGCCGTCCCAAATACTTTTTGATAGCCGAGTTGCGGTCGGACACCATGTGGACATAACCAACCGGCACCTAGTTTTTCTCCAAAATCTATATCACCTTGTGATTGAGTATTCATTACACATATGCAATTATAGAAAACCTCTAATCTCCAATATTAACCAAATGTTGGAATTATCCACCCCATGGTACATCGTAACTTTTTCCTCCACATAATGTCCATGATCGCAATTTTTTCATATCGTGGTACAATTCATCAACCATGCCATCTTTCCGATTTCTGAAGTACTAAAAAATAAAAAATTAACCGTGCCACGCTGATCGGATACAAATGAATGATCAGAACGTATTGATCTAAAATAACTGGGGGTCTATAAATCCACGTGATTTCACTTTAAATTACCGATAAGTCTTACAAAGTGAACGTTCTGATTATTGAGGTGGGTTTGAAATGGAATCTACAAATACAAAAAAAACCTAATCATTCTAGTTATTTTCCAAGCTAGAGAGGCGTTAGTGGTTACATATTAGGCCAAGACGCCGGAGCCTCGGATTTTGGGGAAAAAAATGGAACCAATGAAGAATATTTATATATATGAATTTTTGGCAACGTATGCCACCCTTTTTGTTTGAGTTTGAATCATGTCCTACTACTTTCTTTTTTTCATGTGTTTATATTGTCAAAAAATAATTCCAGTGCATGCAGGAACTTGGAGCCTAACATGTGTTACATGTCTAAAAAAAAAATAATAATAAAGGAGACTTCCATGCTACTGGAACAAAGTATATTTATTGTTCAATATGAACTAAAATAATTATATAGACAAATATTCCACTCTTGTTTTTAATTATAAAAATATATAAGACACCATTTGACGATTGAGCCTAGGACACCCAAATACCTTGGGCTTGCCCTGCTTATTAGTACATGTTTTGCAAAATCGATTGAATCACAACAACACTAGCTTGAAACTATTTGTATCACATTGAATTCTTTTTGTCTTGTCTAAATGTTAATTAAAGCTTTTTTTTTTGAATTCCAAATGTATAATAATTAAAGAGGGAGTTTAAATTCATTCCATCGAAGGTGGATAACCCACCCAGCCCGTTGTAGGCTCCACCGTGTATTTTTGTTGTAATCCAAACTGTTCATCTTGTAGAGCTTGTTGAGAATGCTATTCACGCCAAAAATCAGTTTGATCAGACATCAATAGATATATCAAAAATTAAATTTTAATTTTTAAAATGGACGGAGACTGTCCATTTTATAAATCAAAATCTAATTTTTAATCTATCTATCAATATCCGATCAATCTCACTTTTTTTTTTCTTTTTACGATATACTACTTTGCAAGGTGTACAAGGTGAAAGATTCAATTACAAAAAAAGAAGTCTAGCAGAGCCTACAAGCGGTGGTAGAAACCATGGGGTTTCCTCCTGTATCGGATAGAATTTAGGCCTTGTTTCAATTGCTGGCGTAAACTTAAAACTGACTTTTTATGGTGTACTTTAAAAAACAAGTAATTTTCTCATAATTTATCAACTTAAAAACTGAAATTAAGCCAATTGGAACCGTCCATCTGATTTTTGAGAGTGACAATGGAAACAGAGATGAAACCCGAGATTTGTAAGTAGCAGGACCACATTTTGCGTGTCACAATACGCCACCCCAATTTTCTCTCTTCATTGGGAGTACACAAAAACGACGACGAAAAGCTGCACTGTTGTATATAAAATCTTCGATTACGGTGCCACCCCACCATTAAAGTCGACTCTCGTTTGCTCCATCCCCACCACCCTCTCTCTCTCTCTCCCTCTCTCTCTAGAATCTCATTTTCCGATCACATTTCCGTGAAGAACACAAACCAAACCTTCTCTCTCTATATACCTCTCTGTGTATAAGTGTATATGCATTTGTAGATATATGTCAGAAGACCAGCAAGGAAAAGCACTGAAAGCTTTGCAGATATATACCCATGTATGGAATCTAACACCTTTTTTTTTTGCACTTCTTCTTTTCTCTTTTTATGGTTCGAGGTTAGGGTGTCCCGGTCAGTTTCTGTGCACGTCGATTAATTCTCATTCGGTTAAAAACAGGTCATCAAAGCCGAAACTAAGGAATCCTCAAAAAATTACTTTCTTACAGCTTGCCCCCAATAATTTGGTCAAATATGGGGAAGTAAATCCAGAAGAAAAAAAAATCCACCAACCAACCGGACTAAGCATTGAGTTGTTTTTTTTATCGCTTTTGGGATTCTATATAAATTCTCTGCGGAAAACTCTAATTTAGTCCTTTTGAATTTATTGGTTGAATAAAAAAATAGGACAAAAAAAGGGTATTGTTTTGATCAAATGCACGCCTTAAGTGTTTTTTTATATAGTTTTATACACATAAAGCTATAATCTTACAAAAGCTCTTCTTTTGCTTGTTGTGGGTTTTTTAAAAAATTTTAAAGTCACTTTTTTTTTCTCAAAGGGAGTGATGAGAGTGAAGAGAAGAGAGTATGGGGCTTCAGGAATACCTATAAAAGTAACCTTTGTTTTTTATCTTATCACTCTCTGCACATGCATTCCCATACTCCCCACAAAAAAAAAAAACAAAAAAAATGTTTTTTTTTTCCTTTTTTTATCTTTACTTTTCGCAGAATGGGTCAATTAGAAGTATAATGTAGTTGTGAGAATATACATTAAAAAAAATTATTCACAATTTGAAGTTTTAGTGTTAATCTAAAATGGTATGGTTTTGGTTGAATTGTATTTTACAATCAATCCGGTCAAAAAAATTTCAGTACTGAATTGTAATTGGATTTCTCGCTTGCGATTAGCTGGCTTGCGCGTAGGCTGGCCAGGTATACAGAAAAGAAGAAGAAGAGTTTATTTATGAAATAAGAAATAAGTTATCTTTCGTATTATAGAGTTAAGTGTTCCCACTTGATCTGAGTTTGAAAAATTACTTAGAACGACCCGACTAAAGAATGCGAATGCGTGTTTCCGTTCTGAAACAACCTGTCTTTGTGGGTCTTTGTGAACTTTAAGTCAGGTGTTGCCGAGATGGGTTTAGCTAAAACACAGAAAAGGCTGCATTGCTCTCCACAGAGCACACCACCTCTATTTCTTTACCACTCCCAAAGCTACCTCCTCTAATTCCATTCACCGTTTGTTCTCGTGCTTCGTTTCAAAACACATTCTTGCTTTTTCCTTGTCTTTTTCAAATCAACATTCCCCAAGACATTGCAAATTCTCTTGCTCAAAATTTGTTGCTCTTAACATTTCATTTTTGTGCTGTCTTCTTCACTTGGAAGTTAGAGAGGTACGTACGTATATATCTTCTTGTTTTTGTTGAAATGTGAAAAATGCTTTTAATTTTGCTGTTTTCAGAAAATGGCATTTAATGATTCTCTTATCTGTTTCTGGTTTGTTCTTATTCTTCTTACCATCTGCTATAGCTTTTAATTTAATTTACTGCCTTTGAATTGTTTTTTGGGTTCAAAGTCAAAACACTTCAATGTTTTCACTCATCATTCCTCTGTCTAAAAAGATCTCTTTCAGGTCTCGTCATCATTTAATACACGTACATTCAGGGTTTTAAATCACGCTATCGGGATACTTCCAAATAGCGGTAGCTGGCATTGTATGTGTAGTAGTGTAATACTAGTAGCGTACGTAGAGAGAGTTGGGTGTAGTAGTCTCGGATTTTGTAAAATTATTGTTGGCACCACAACACTTAAAAGCGGTCGTGAAATTATCAAACTCGTGTACGAGACCCTACATTTAAATCATTACGAGATATATTTTGTATTGGTGATACGGTAGTATATCGACCAATATATCTATCACGGCCACGTGATCAAAATCTGGTAACGTAAGAGCTGATGCGATAAATTGATAAAACAACATATTTAGAATTCTTAGTGTATTCTTAGTTTATATATGTATACATGGTAATATGTATATTCATGTACAGACGAACATTAAGCTTGAATGAATGGATGTTTATGCAGAGTGTGATTTTTCAGAAGTAGGTGAGCCGAAGTTGCAGCTGAAAGGAAGGTGAAAAGGGGGTTGCATTAAAGACCAAAGCAGCTTATTATAAATGACCAGAGGCGTATAATTAAAGGAAAACGTAAAGCTTAAGGTTAGTTCATCTCTCTCTCTCTCTCTCTCATAACTATGGGTTTACGAAAATTATAGGGACACAAAACCCGAACACAATATCCGCACACGATACTCACATGGGAGTGGGAGGATGAGTTCCACCCCCATATGAGTGTTGTTTTTAGACGATGTGTTCGGATGTTGTATTCGTAGCATTATTTGTTGGCTTATGCATGAGCCTTTAATTAGGGAGGACTACTGAAGTATTATCTCCTTCTGAGACAAACTTGGTTGCTGGATGGGTATTGGGTACCACGCAGCGGTATCTCAGCATTCCAAAAGTATTTTAGACGGTCCAAATTTTAAAAAGAGAAAGAGAAGAGAGAAATAGGAGAGAGAGAGATGGAAAGGGTTGGGAAAAATATGTTTTTGACAGCCTAGATGATTGCTCGGCATCACGTGTATCCGTACCCGTTTGACATCACAAGTTTTTCTCTCTCTAGACTCTAGCTAGGATACAACTCCTACTAGGCTTTGATTGGGATGGGGCTGTGGATTTATTAAGTATGTCTTTTTTGGCGTTTCGTTCTTTCTCAACCATATCTTTTTTGATTCACTGTACACTACTGGGTGGGTAATCATGATCAGAGATATTCTCCTTCTTCGTCTTCTTCGTCCTATTTTTTTTCCTTTTCATCAGTTTTTTTACACGCAAAAGAAGGATCCAAGCAAGAGAGAGTGAGGGGTCTGTTATTTCATACTCCCTCCCCAGTTCTCCCCGTTTTTGGCCGTCCTTTGCGAAAATACGTATAATTTTTAAATAATAAAATAAAGTAATGTAGTTTATAATTTTTCAAAAAAAAATTGGCACCAATTTAAAGAATCAAGTGAGATTTTAATTTGGATCTTTAATTTAGTGTGAAGAAACTCGAAAAATCATTTGCAAAGGTAGTTTTTTTTTTTATCCAAAAATTGAACGTCTTTTTTGTGGGAACTATCATAATACTTCCTCCGTCCCAATTTAAATGTCTCATACCGGAAACCGGGCTAGTTTGACTTTAAAAAATAAAATACTTTCGAAATTACTTTTTTAATTTTTTTTGCACCGTTCAAAAGATCTCAACGAGTACTTTTGAATGGTGTAAAAAAATTTGAAAAAAAATATTTAGAAATACATTTTCTTTTAAAGTCAAAATGACACGACTTTACGTATGAGACATTTAAAATGGGACGGAAGGAGTATATTGGTGTGGGCATGACCAGTGTTTTCTAGGAGTATAAAATTTCCTAAGTTACATGGACAAGTGTTGATAATTTTTTGTTCACGGAGTAAACTTATTTGCGGATGTGCTCCACTCATTGTGGGGTCTACCGTGTGATTATTGCAATATATAAACCGTCCATTTTGTAAGGCTTGCAAAATAATTTATCCACGCAATTACACTTTCTTTAACTCGTGACTCCCGATTTGATCGTCGAGATCATAAGAATACAATCGGATCCAAACGTACAATTTTGTCCTTTCCTCTTCCCCTTCTGCCACAAATTTAATTACTCCCTCCGTCCCAAATTAGATGTCCATTTTTGAAACCCGTGTAATTTTCAATCGTTTATATCTTTCAATATGAATCTCCAAAAATATTCAATATGGATCTTGTTTGATAGTTCTCGACGAGTTCTTTAATACAAAGTGTTCATAATTATGAAAAACATTATAAATTGAAAGATATAATAATCAAAAAATAGCACGAGATTCATGTACATCGAATTTGGGACGCATGGAGTACCTTTTTCTAGTGAGTTAATGGCCGTTAATATTGAGTGAACTTCATTTAAAAAAAAAAAAACAAAAACTAGGGAGTCAAAAAGGTACGCATTCTATTGTCGCACTCTGCCTTTACTATAGAGCAGAGTACGTCGAGAAGTGGTGCTATAAGAATAACAAACCCTGCAGCGTCCCGTCATTTTCACTTTTTCAGGCCCCAAATTACAAACAATAAAATACTACTAGTAGTACTACTGTAATAGCAAACCCTTTGTCGGTCGAAAATAAGTTATTTCCGTTAGCGATGGAAACAAATATTTCCTCTAAATCAATTACAGTGGTCCGCGTGATTGTGTATCATTACACTGGACTGCTGTGATTGATTCGGAGGAAACATTTGTTTCCCCGGCAGTGGAAATAATGTTCTCTCTTGTCGGTTTATTCGTTTATATGGGCTTGCACTTAGCCCCCCACCCACACCCACTGTTATATGGACTTGTTAGGTAGGTTCACTAAATTTTTCATTTGCAATTATTTGGTACTTCAGGTTGCAAAATCCACACTAATGGAGTTTTTGACACTGGAAGAACGAAACTGAAACTTGAAACTTGAAACAAAGTCAGAAACGTTAAAAAGAATTTGATCGGGACTTGTGTTTCACACAATTTCCTTGAGCCAAATTCTGCCCTTCCTATGATGCTACGAGTTTAACAACGTCCGTCTCACAGTATACAATGATCTCGCCTTGTAGAAGAGACGCATCTATTCCCTCCGAAACTAACACGTTGGAATAGCACGTGGAAAAGTTTTGCCACTGATTGGTTTTTGCATTTATCCGACATAGAACAAATAAATTACAACCAACTCAATGGTTTATAGTATTTGAAACAATTCCCAAATCACCCGTAAATATGATTACACAAACCATATTTTTCCAACAAGATTTTAGATAGTTGATTAACCAAACAATTAAGAGATTGAATTTACTCTTAGCCAATTGGTTGGTTGATCGATGGACTAGATTCTAACAGAAATATAGTGAAAATCCCACCTCTAGGGAGATCAAAAGGGTAACTTTGAGGGTACATTTTACTGTTTCTTTTACCATTCCCAATTTCTAATTCCCTTGAAATGTCCAACCAAACAGAGCCTTACCATCAATGCTCTTTTTACTGCTGACAATCCCTGTAGCTAAGCCACCAAACCAAAGCAAAGTTTGTGCATTGTGTCTTGCTTTTTGAGAACAAAGGAGTCTTGAGGAGAATTATTGTGATTTCAGTTCTGCATTTTGAATTGAAGGATTTGTGGAAGCTATACATTAGATGCAGCTGGTTGAGACGTATCTACACATATTCCTTTCTAGGCCCCATTTTTTGTACTTTTTTTTTTTTTTTTGATCTGGCCATTTTTTGTACTTTAGGACTCTTTTTACTCTATGGTTTACAGAGAGTTGAAGTCTTTTGTACCTAAAGGAAAATGGGTACGTCATTTGGTGTACACTAAATGTACACCAAATGTATACTGGGCTGTGTGGAACCCACTTTGGGGTTCAATCCAAATGATCGAAGTCGCTCAATTTGTTTTTAGAATAACTTTTCGAGCGTCACTGTAACAAATTAGCTCACTTGGATATCGGTAATGGCTTAATCAAATTTTCACTCAACTCGTTGACAGGAAACTAAACGAAGAATTGATCAAGTGTTTACTGATGTCCGATTTGGTTGATTTATGGATCCTTAAAAAATGATTTAAACAAATTTAGCGGCTCTGATAATTTGTGTGGAATCCCGAAAAGGGTCGCATACAACCCGGTGTACATTTGGTGTACACCAAATAGCATACCCATAGTCGTTCTAGTACCCAAATTACCCTATACATTTTTGGTGCATGTTCAACCGGTACAACAATTAAGGCTTGGCTTGGCTCGACTTGACTCGTTCAGTAATTGAACCAAGCTTGAGATCGATTTTTAGGCTTATATAGCACATGAACCGAGCTCAAAACTCTAAAACTCGGTTCAGCTTGAAAATGCTTGGTTTGTTAAGGGCTTGATTTGTTTAGAAATGAGCAGAGCTCAAGTACTACAAAGCTCGGCTCGACTCGACTTGACTCGTTAAGGGCTCAACTTTTTTACAAATGAGCTAAGCTTGAGTCTTAGGATTGTTTAATGAGCCAAGCTTGAGCACTACAAAGCTCACCACAGGTGGGCTAATTATTTGGCGCAGTTGGTTTAGACATATCTACACATATAACCTCTAGGCCCCATTGTTGTACTTTAGGCCTCTTTTTCCCCTTTGTTCAGTCCTCCCTATATCTCTGCATCCACCAAGCTTGTCTTTGGACTAGACTTGATGGAGAGTTTCAGGCCCTATTTTGATGATTTCATCTGTTTATTTCAGCAAAATCTCAGTCTACATAATCTAAAAGCTAGTATTAGAAATGCTACAATACACAAATGATTATTTATAGTATGCACTTCCTTAAATCATTTTGAATAAAAAACATTTTGCATGAAGATTCATAACATCAGTCTAGTATTCAAAATTTTGTTATAAAGACTTCATGACATTTGCATAGAAATTCTTTGCATATAAAGATTCGTAACTTTTGGATGAATTTCTAATTTCTATGCAAATTTTATGAATTTCAAGGAATTTTAAGGCCACACATTGTACACAACCAAATAAGGGATTATGTTTCTTACTAAAATTAACATTTTCCATGAGCAATCTACACATTATGACCTACAAAATAAACGAAATTAAAATGAGAGTCGGTCTAGTCCAATCCAAAAGCCTACAACAATATTCACTTTACATAAAAATTTGCTCAAATACTCACATACATGAGGTATCCTGCATGCATAGCAAACCTATGTATGTGGGCCCCCGTAAATGTGCGCGCGCACTTGTTTATGTAAAATTTGTGTGGTTGTAGAAGAGTTGTTGGTCAAATTTATGATCAGTGTTTTCTTGGAGGGTCTAGTCAGCTTACACGCACCTTCAACTAATTGTTTTCTCAGTCTGGTCAAAGGTATGTCATCCACACCTAAACCAGGAGATTAACAAGAAATTGCTTACTTGGCTTACACGCTCCTTCAACTATTTTTTTTCCTGGTCTGGTCAAACGTAGGTCATCCACGCCTGAACCAGGAGATTAACAAGAAATTGCTTTCTTGCTTCGAGAACCCAAGAATTATTAATTGTGTGAGAGCAAACCCACCAACTAATTAGAAGAACCCTTGGGGGCTAAAAGCTTGCTCCTGTATGTATGTGTTGTTGTACCTGAGCTTTGGAAGCAGTTAAAGCCCCCACTATGCTCCTGAGAAAGGTTGTTCTTTTTGTCTTACAAAGCTGCACTTAGTGATAAGAATTTGGCAAGATCCACCGGTCAATAAACCTCCCTGATATCCAGTGGGTTTAACCAACAAAAAGATGATATAGGGCAGCAGGGGACTCTGTTTTTCGTGGTTATCCCCATAAAAGACTCCAACAAAAGAAGATAAAGAGTTTGTTAGCATTGAAGGGACAAATGGGTTTTGTCTAATCACTAGAGACAAAAATGATGCATGCTAAAAAACGTGTCTGTGTGTACCCATATATTTAACCAGGTATCAGTAATTATGGAGCAGCGTGGACGCATAGTCACGCGGTGTCCCCACACTTACAACACAACACAATCCTGTCCGTGGACAAGCACAATTGTGTGGTGTTCTAAGAGTATGCAACGTGGTTATGCTTCAGGAGCACATTACAATAGTCCCGTATAGGCATATTTGCCTAAATGACACGTTGAATAAAAACTGAACTATACTTTATTTCTACGATATCTAAAACCATGATACATTTTGCCATATAAATTTTTTTTTTTTTTTTAAATCTATCAAGAAATACAAATACTTACATCCTCCCCATGTCCGTGACATGAACAAAATTAGATGAATCCGATACCTGGACACATATCAGCACTCCGCACAATACGCAATCCCGTGTAACAAAGCAAGAATCATAGCTCTTGTACACATGGAAATTTTGGTTCATTCATGTGAACAACTGATGGTCTATTGCAATCTCCTTGAGTGTCTCCTAAATTCATAGTTGCATTAATACAATAGAAGATTTGTAATATTACAGGTGGCTTATATATAGACACACGAATATGCATAGGTATATGTACTTTCGATTCTTACTTTTTGTTGTTGTTAATTTGGGTAATCCTGATTTCACTTGGCCCCATGGGTATCTGCATGGATCCATTATCTCTTTCACTTTTTTCTTTTTAGAGCTTTTCAGAGAATAAAACTATTGATAAGGAAAAAAAGAAAAAGCAACCAAACTGTTGAGATTTTGATTCTCTCTTAATTTGGATGGAGGATTTTGGTGGAAGAAATAAGGTTATGGTTTCCTGCCAAATCATCCGTGCCCAAATTTCTGTGTACCGGTGTTCCGGTGCATTTTCCGAACATTGAATTACATGAGAATCTTCTCATCTCTGAAGATTCTCACGTGATCCAATTAATGAAAATCCACCGGAACACGGATGGGGGGTTACTATTCTTCCTTTTAAAAAATTATTAGCTTTTATTGTTTTTCACCAAAACCATCCATCCAAAAAAAGGACTGCTTTTGCCCTCTTTAAGATTCTCAAGAGTACACATGAAAAATGCCCGTCTCCTCTCCCCATGTGTATATGACAAACTAAGATGCTCAAAAGTATTGAGATGCTTACTTAAATGGAACATGTGAAGGTTACTGTCAAAATGCCCCACTGGCAAGCCAAAGACCCAGAGCAAAGGTATGCCATTTCCAGGAGGCCTCTAGTGGACTCAATGAATCAGCATTCAGTTTCCCAATTGCCAAACAAGGTCCAAGAGAGCTCTGCTGAACTCAATGACAGGAAGTGTGAAGGGAGGATCAAAGGAAGAAGGAAATCAAGGAAAACAAAAGTGGAAATCGGGTTTCCATCTCCTCCTTCGAGCAAAAGTATTGTGTTGCACCGGAGGCCCGGGTATGGGCAAATGGGTAGCAAGTGTTTGGTTAAAGCCAATCATTTTCTTGCTGGAATATCAGAGAGGGACTTGACTCATTACAGTGTAAGTTTTGCTACATGGATATTTTTAGTGTGCTCGTGTTTCGGTCATGGTCAAGTAAAACCATAATATAAGAAGATAACGAAGTGAACGAGCTAATTTTTTGATTTGCTGTTATTTACCTTTCCCTCTGTAAATTATTCCAATCCAGAATCTAGACACAATGGCTTACTTTTCAAAAGTAAGCTTCATGAATCATGGATTGCAACTGAAAAAAAAGATTACAAAGTAAACAAGCTAAGTTAGTTTTTGTCCTCCAAAAATCCTTTCGCATATCTATGGTCGAGACAGAACTTTTTTTTTGCTTCACGAAATTCAGGAAATTGAATGTGCGTAGTTTCGAACTTTCGTAAATGCTTTGGTAATAATTTTTTTTTTTTGGGTACTGTTTGGTGCAGGTTAACATAGAACCAGAGGCTAATTCTACTAAATTGAATAAAGCAATAATAACACAATTGGTGAAACTTCACAGAGATACTGACTTGGGTAAAAGGCTACCAGTTTATGATGGAAGGGAAGCCCTTTACACAGCCGGGGTATTGCCTTTTATCTCAAAAGAGTTCACGGTTACGTTGGCTGAGGAAGATGAGGGGCTAGGCACCATAAAGTATGAGATTTATAGAATTTTGTGATATAACTTATGCACTTGTTTTGGTTATGTAATCAGTATGATTGACGAAATTTCACTTGTGTTCACTTTAAATAATTATGTCAGGAAGCGGGAATTTAAAGTGACAATCAAGTTTGTAGCTCATGCTAATATGCATCAATTACATGAACTTGTTTCCGGGAAACAAGTGGATACTCCCCAAGAAGCTCTTAAGGTTATTGATATTGTGTTAAAGGAGCTTGCATCACAAAGGTGCTTGCAACTTCCACTTATTAATTTTTGTTGTCTATTTTCTACATTTTTCTTTTACTTCCACTTATTAATCTGATTGAAGTTTTAATAAAGAACATACGTGGGGTTTTGAATTACTCGTTATTTTATCGATTTGCATACATCTAGGTATGTTGCCGTTGGGAGGTTCTTCTATTCTCCCACTATTAAGAAGCCTCAACCTCTAGGTAATGGCTTACAGTCGTGGCGTGGCTTCTATCAGAGTGTAAAACCTACGCAGATGGGATTGTCACTTAATATTGGTACAGCACTTTTCATTAGTTTGATTAAATCATTTGAAGATGTTATGATGCTTATATCTATAAGTAATCCAGAGCTTTTCCTTCATGTCTTGTCATTCAGACATGTCAGCAACCGCATTCATTGAACCTCTGCCGGTTATTGAGTTTGTAGCTCAAGTTTTGGGCAAAGATGTTTATTCAAGGCCACTATCAGATGCAGATTGTGTAAAGGTACAATAGCGTAAGATGCAGAGACAAAGTTACCATATTATTTAACACGTGCTAATCTTTTAGTAATCTTATAAACGCCAACAGTTTTTAAGGGCAATGACACATGGTAAAATTATGGAATCGTGTCAACAGAGGACTTGTTCATATCCCTAGAAGTATAAAAGACAATAAGAATAAATAATGAGCAGAGATTTGGTTGTTGTTGCATAACTGCATACTGGGAGTTGGAAAAATTGAGAAGTAGATGCTATACTTCCACAATGCCAACCAATTGTTCTCTGGATGTCAAGCAGGTTAAGAAAGCTCTGAGGGGCATCAAAGTTGAAGTTACACACCGGGGAAACATGCGAAGAAAGTATCGTATTTCAGGGTTGACATCCCAGCCAACAAGGGAACTCATGTACATTTCTTGAACTTAATTTTCATTGTTTTCTCCCCAATCACCTGTTGTCCCTCTTTGGCAGTTGTCATATGAAAAAATGCACCCCGTTGTTCCCATTGATGAATATCTGGGAGGGCTAGATTGCATACAGCCACAACCTTTGGCATAAAATGCTAAAGGTGGCCGAGTTTTTACCATTTGAACCAGTGGTCACTGCTTCTTATTTCGTATGGTAGTGATGTTTTGCATTTTTGTGGTTCCCAAGTTTTCCAGTTGATGAGGAGAAGAACATGAAATCAGTTATTGATTACTTCCAAGAGGTGTACGGATTTACCATTCGACAACCCCACCTACCTTGTCTCCTAGTTGGAAGTGCTAGGAAAGTGAACTATTTGCCAATGGAGGTAGGCTTTTGATAATTTCTCAACTTAGTAACTCATATGCTTGTTTTTAGAAAAATAATTACTATGGTTGTTGCTATGTTATGTCAGGCTTGCAAGATAGTTGAGGGGCAGAGGTATTCAAAAAGGCTGAATGATAAGCAGATAACTTCTTTGTTGAAATTTTCATGCCAAAGACCTCAAGAACAAGAAGCAGAAATATTGCAGGTTTGCATCTTCAATAGTTGGTTTTATCCATGCTTTCTCAAACAAAAGCCTTTGAAGTCTAAGAACTTGGTGCTTACTGCCTTTATTTTGAGGGGGTAGTTCTTTTCGTTTCCTTTTCGCATTCCCTTATCATGTCCAGAAATTACACCTAAAACTTCTTTGGTGAAATGTTTGTTGGAATTTTCCGAGAGTAATCAAACTTTCAGGACATGCCAAAAGATGATTTTGAATTTCCCTATCTGTTTTTGCATGCAAATTGAAAATGACTTCAAAAGTAGTCTTTTTTTGACATTCCTTCATTTTCCTCCTGAAAACACTAAGAACAAAAACGGAAGTGAGAATTAAGGGAAGGAAATCAGTAAAAGACATGCCCAGCCCTTAAGAAACATGTGTTTGGCACTTAGAGGAAATTAATGAGCTAGTTGGTATATGTCCAGACAATTCACCAAAGTGGATATAAGGAAGATCCTTATGCGAAGGAGTTTGGCATCAGTATAGATGACAAGCTTGCATCAGTTGAAGCTCGAGTTCTTCCTGCCCCATGGGTAAGTCCTCTGCAGCATCCAATTCGGTGATATCTGCTTATATGAACTTATGTGAGTATATAATGTTAACACGTGTCCCTCATTTTTTCCTTTTCATAGTTGAAGTACAGTGATAATGGCAAAGTGAAAGAGTTTTTACCTAAAGTTGGTCAATGGAACATGACAAATTAACATGTGTCCCTCATTTTTTCCTTTTCATAGTTGAAGTACAGTGATAATGGCAAAGTGAAAGAGTTTTTACCTAAAGTTGGTCAATGGAACATGACAAATAAGGTAACATATCCGTTGGCTGAAAATATTCCGTTTTCACTAGTATAACACCTTTGGTATAACATGCAGAATAAGAGTAAGAAGGTTATTTTGTTGCAATAATGCAGAAAGTGATAAATGGGGGCACCGTAAATTACTGGGCTTGTATCAACTTCTCGCGAAGCGTTCCAGAGAGCACAGTTCGTGGTTTTTGTCATCAGTTGGTCCAGATGTGCCAAGGCTCAGGCATGGTGAGCTGTTTTATCAGCCAAAGCATAGCCACAGTGGAATTTGATTAATTTTGTTATTGCCATGTTCAATAAATTGTTTTTCATAGTCGAGATGACCTCCAATCATTTAAACATGCTTACCAAGATATTTTGTGGTTTTTTTTTTCTATCTTTAGGAATTTAACTTTGAGCCAGTAATTCCTATCCACTCGGCAAGACCAGATCAGGTAAAGAAGGCCTTGAAATATGTATGTAGTGCCACGGCGAATAAACTTGGAGGGAAAGAATTAGAGTTACTCATTGTCATTCTTCCGGACAACAACGGCTCCTTGTATGGTATGTGGGCAATGAAGCCATGAATAATTTCTAAGGTTGCAATTTAGTTTTCTGTTGCTTAAAAAACTGAAATGCATGTGCCTTTACATATAGACTTTTAAATTGTTTAATTCCATCAGTCTTGGAGATATAGATAATGAACGAAGACATTTCGCTTTTTGCAAAAAATTGTTTGGTTTTGAGAAATAAATGTTTGGTACCATGAGAAGTGCTATTGACTAAAGTAACCACTTGTTTCTGAATCAGGTGACCTAAAACGAATTTGTGAAACCGAGCTGGGGTTGATTTCTCAGTGCTGTCTTACGAAGCATGTATTGAAGATTAGCAAACAGTACCTGTCTAATGTGTCGCTTAAGATTAACGTCAAGGTCTGCCATAAACGTACTGAGTTATTCTGTTTTTGTGTCCCGTTACTCTTACCGATTCAGAATTAATTTCACAGAACATCTTTCAGAAACTTTGTTTGGAAGCACTTTTCAGAATGAATTTAGCAAAAACAAAGAGAAAAGAGCAACTATTTTGGGAATAAAAAGTACTAATCATTGTTTAGCTAACTCAGTTTTTTGGCAGAAATATTTTTGATAGTTTGAAAAAGTATTTTTAAATGTTTCTCAAGAATGGGTTCTGTCTGAAAATTGATGAGAAAAATTGTCAACCAAATAAGAAATTTGAAAAAAGTTCTGCATATTCATTATGAAAATGCAACTCAAATAGAGCTTTCTCTCTAAATTTTTTTTTTTTGAAGAAGAAGAATTTCTCTCTAATATTGAATTCATGGGTCTTCTTATTTCTTTATAGATGGGAGGAAGGAATACGGTACTATTGGATGCCTTACGTTGGAGAATTCCCTTAGTAAGCGACATTCCGACGATAATATTTGGTGCTGATGTAACTCATCCAGAGTCTGGAGAGGATTGTAGTCCATCTATAGCTGCTGTAAGAATATCAAAATTTGTATTCCTTCAAAATCTTTTTTTAGTTGGTTTAGTTTTTAAGCTCATCTCAACTACCTTTGTACAGGTTGTAGCCTCTCAAGACTGGCCAGAAGTTACAAAATATGCTGGTTTAGTGTGCGCTCAGCCTCATCGACAAGAACTTATTCAAGACTTATACAAAACCTGGCAAGATCCCAAAGGCGGCACAGTTACTGGAGGCATGATCAGGTACATGTTTATGACTCCAAACTCCTTCTGCGTCCTCTTAATTTTGTTAATGTACCCGTATCAAAGTAACTATAGCACATATCTGCCTTCCATGTCTAGCTGGACATGCACCTAATTACGTATGCTAAAAGTCAAATATGTATTGCACATAGGTAAAATTCTGCCATTTTTTAAGTAAAATATTTGTATGTTAAGATTTCAAGATTCCAAACATTGAGCAAGTATCTAAGAAACATGAACTGAGTCTTGGTGTTCTTGAACGTGAGAATCAGATGAATGTAACGGACACATATCCCGCATGCGACATTCGCACCCAAGCCTATGCAAGGATTGTGTGCTCACTGGTCAAGTGTAACATATCCAGTGAATGTTTTGAGATAGTCTAAGTGAGATCTTTCACTGGAATACTATCCTAAATCAGTTGATGTGTAATACTATCCCCAGACCCTGCAGTAGCGGAGAGGCTGTTTCCACGACCGAAACCCAATACCACCGGTCACAGTATATCTAACTTTTAGAACAATGCCCTTTCGTTGGGAGGGATTCTTATCCTTCCAAGGCACTGGAATTTCTGAATCCTTTCCTCAATTGGTTACTGCAGTCCTTGTTGTAGAATCCAAACTGCATAGGTGTTGCTTATGGTGTGTTCACTTGATAACCCAAAATAACAATCTGAAGTTTGCAACTGCAGAGAGCTTTTACTTTCTTTTCAGAAGGCAACTGGACAAAAACCACTGAGAATAATATTCTACAGGTACTCTACTCCTAATTTTCCATAGGCAAGCCGCAAGCTACCTTTCCGAATTCCATTGGTTTCTTCATTTGATGGGATAAGAGCTAGATAAAGAAATGATTTGTATTTTGTTTATGAATTGTGGTTAGCTACTGATGCCCCATCTATTTTTTCCACTGAATTGCGTACGTAGGGATGGAGTTAGTGATGGGCAGTTCTACCAGGTTCTACTATATGAACTCGACGCAATTCGCAAGGTTGGTTCCACATGCTTAATCCCTACAACACATATGTCATGACACTATTGTTCTTATAATATGGCTGCGTCTAGGCTTGCGCATCACTGGAACCAAGTTATCAACCCCCAGTAACATTCATTGTTGTCCAAAAGCGCCACCACACCCGACTCTTTGCAAACAACCACAATGACAAAAGTAGCACTGACAAGAGCGGCAATGTCTTGCCAGGTATTGATCTTTCACATCTTGGAGCTAGTAAAACTTGTGCTTTGAAAATTTCTGAACATTCATGTCTTCCATCAAGGAGCTAGCTAAACATTTCCGGCCTTGCCTGTGAATGAAAAATATTTAGTAAAGTAAGTTAAGAATCACTAAGATGTCTACCGGCCTCACATGCTATTCTCCTACACTGAAGAGTTTTATGGCCCAGATTACACACACCACTGCACACGCACGCGAGCAAACAAACACGAGAGGAACACGCACAAATTACCGAGAGAAAATTTCACTATGTATAATCACCATATACAAAGTTACAAAAAAACTCTCACCCTTGCTTTGTGTCTCTCACTCTTTCTCCTGCTCTCTCTCTCACTCATACAATGCAGAATGCACACACCCACAATACAAGTGGACCCTAGAGCAAATAAGAGGGAAAAACACAAACCGGGCCATACCGGCCCAAAGGGTAAACTGGGCCCACTAAGGGGTGGACCCAAAAACCCAACAATGTGATACCACTTTTAGGAGTCTGATCCGCCTGAGGTTCTGCCCATGTGCGCGTGGGCCCAATCCGTTGGGGAGTATCCATAGAGTCCACCACATTACATGGACCCAATATACATTGAATGACCCATATCCACTTAAAAGGCTTAGCCTTGTAAGTGGTGAGTCATCTAATTGTATATTAAGGTCCAACTCTTTTTCTATTTATCCGATGTGGGACTCATCCTTCACCCATGTTCTTAACATACACATATGTGACTTGGACACGTCTGACTTGTGTTAGACATGCCCATATGTGTTGGTTAACATCATTAAATCTTTTAGTCCGATGGAGACATGATAGGGGCACGTTCAGAGATCACAATATCCTTTTTAGAAACTTTGCGCATGTCAATTTTATTTTATTTTATTTTATTTTATTTATGCTTAGTTTTTGAATATTTATTCATCTATTAAATTGATTTTGTACCTAACTAGTGTTAAATACTCTTTGATTATTTTTTGGCTCTGTTGTAATTACTCATTATATTGATTTTGTCTATGAATTTGTATTAAATACCTGTAGTACATACTTTTGTACTATTCAAGTGTCCCCAACATTTTTGTGGCCTTATTATGGATAAATATCGTGTTCATTTGTCTATGTCATGTCGTGTCTGTATCCCACTGAACTTGTGAGGATGTTACGTGTGTAGGTACTGTTGTGGATACCAAAATTTGTCATCCTACCGAATTCGACTTCTACCTATGCAGTCATGCTGGGATCCAGGTACTATGCTAGTACTTAACATAGTTCCATCGGAATTCAAGTTAAATTTGGTTTTTAAGAAGTTTCATAACATGCAACCATTTGTGATGTTTCGATTATGACATTGCAGGGAACAAGTAGACCAGCTCATTACCATGTTCTCTGGGATGAAAACAATTTTAGCGCGGATGAGATCCAGTCGCTGACTAACAACCTATGTTACACGTAGGAAACAGTTCTCTTGATGCTTTTTCCTAACCTCATCGACATTCATTAATCTGATTGCTGTTTTTTGTTGCAGATATGCTCGGTGCACTCGTTCTGTTTCACTCGGTAATCTTCTAACTCTTTCTCTCTGCAGAATCTTAGTATACTCATGGCAGAGCCATCAGGTTGCCTCTGCGCATTCATAACTCATTCAAAACATGGAGATGGCATTTTCGATTGGTTTTTTAGTTAAAAACCAATAGGTTTTACGGCGAAAGCACATTTGAATCTATTTAGAGGCATGTTTTAAATCATTGTTTGTTGCAGTGCCACCAGCATATTACGCTCATCTGGCAGCCTACCGAGCCAGATTCTACATGGAACCACAGATGCACGAGAATGCTTCAACGCGTACCACTCGCACAAACGGTCCATGCGTCCGCCCTCTTCCGGCATTGAAGGAAAAGGTGAAGAGTGTGATGTTCTACTGCTAGAGAAAACAGTTAGTACAGCACAACAGGAAATCATAGGGTTAAAAAACTGGTGAGAGATTTTGTACATGAAATGTGGTGGTGTTGTCATGTAGAGTGAGAATGTTTCACAAGTTTTGCAAGTGCTTTGTTAACAAGATTTTGTTGTTAGTGTAATTTCTAGCACAAGGAAATCAAAATTTGGAAATACCAATGGGAAATAGAAACAAAGCACAACAAATTAGCCCTTTGGTGGACCATGGATGTTTAAATCCACATCAATACAAGATCAACAAAACCAATTATATGAAAGGCTGTAGATATAAGGTCAGGGTCGTAGCTAAAATTTGTCTGGTTCGTAAAACGAGGACTTAAACTAGTACACATTTTTTCGAGAAAGAATTCAAACTTTTTTCATAAATTAAAAGAACTCATTGATATCAAGTGAATTGTCGAATTTTTGTATAATTTTTAAGATCTCATGTGGGAACCGGACAAACATTTTGAGACGGAAGTCAAATATC
This sequence comes from Vaccinium vitis-idaea, assembly GCA_963854785.1. Classification (NCBI taxonomy): domain Eukaryota; kingdom Viridiplantae; phylum Streptophyta; class Magnoliopsida; order Ericales; family Ericaceae; genus Vaccinium; species Vaccinium vitis-idaea. The sequence goes on along the minus strand of OY978226.1, from coordinate 6,062,139 downwards.
TAGATTGGTAGAGTTTGGCAATGATAAAGGGAAGTTGATGTCTAATAGGATTATCAAGATATTTTCTGATACAGCTGGGATCAAATGTGTCAAGCAACTTGGGGTAAGTAACTTCGCTCTTCCTCTCTCTAAGTCTCAACCCGGGATCAAGATATTTTCTGATACAGTTAGATTTTTTTTTTTTTTTCAATCGTCATACCTAATCTAAGGGGAATGAGACTCGATCCTGGAATGCAATTTGGGGCATCTAAGAGCTCTATTGCATGAGCTAGCCACCCATAGGCGGCTCCACCCTTATTGAAGGGTGGTCACCTGAACACCCTCAAAAAAAAAAAATGTTCAGAAATACATGTAAAAATTTTAGTTTTAGTTTAGTATAACCATTGTTGAACACCCTACTCACAAATATTTGAACACCCTACTAAAAAATATTTGAACACTTAGCTCAACAAATCAGCCCACAAATTAATTTTATGTAAACAACTAACTAAAATCTAAAGTCTTCCTGTAGATGATCGATGTACACTCTAAAGTCTTTTATATTTTAACATTTATATCGGGTTTTGTTTTAACATTTATACCATGAATACTAATCAATCCTGGTAATTCACACGAAAATCCTTAATACACCAGTTCAAACAAAGTACACACTCTTTACGACAAAAATTAGGAAAATCAAGGAAAAAAAAGTATCTATTGTATTGATATCATCTTATGACTTCTTTTTGAGCAACAATCAACTCTCTATATGAGAAAATAAATATCGGTACGAACCTATTTAGCACACAAATTTTAACAATAAATATTAGTGTATTTGTCTCCTGATTTAGTTTTACTTGACCTATAACATAGAATTCGCTAAGAAAATTTGTGATATCTTATGTATTTTCATATCATTTGGCCTCATTATTCACACTAATATGTGAAAAAATTGTATGTATATACTAGTTAGTAAATCTAGTAGAGTTAAGATAAATCTTGAACACCCTGTTCAAATTTTCAAGAGCCGCCACTGTTAAGCCACCACTTGCAACCCTGGTTAGATTAAAGGGTAAGAAAAATGAAACGAATATACAATTACTTATATATTCCTTCTGTCTCTTTTTTAAGTATGTAGTTTCGTAATTTGAACTTATTAAAGAAACATATTATTACACATTAATTTTTTAAAAGGACAAAATAATACTTATACAAACTTTTACTCATTAACTTTTCAAAATTGACACTTATTAAGGGACAGCCCAAAATAAAATACTAGACTATTATTTGAAGATGGAGGAAGTACTTTTTTTGTATGACAACTAATGTTTACCAATCTACATTCGTTTTCTTCTCATTTTTCTAACCCGACTAAAATGTTGGGGGAAAAATATATCTTCTAATGAACTCTCTTGTTCTGCAATTTTTCATTTTTTGCATTGTTTCTTTGACAAATCTAAAACAAAATTCCTAGTCTATTAATCTTGTAACGTAAGATCAATCAAAAGTAGAGAGATTTTTCATTTGGTGTACCTTCCCTTCCACAAATCTATTTTTGCGATTTCATTTTCAAATTCTTCTAGACGAGAGAAATAAAAAAGAAAAGTAAAAAGCTATAGACGAAACTTGGAAAATTTCAAAACAAGATAAAAAGAAATAAAAAAAATCATCTTTTTTGAATTATTTTTGTTTTGAAGTGAGCTTATTCAAACCTGTAATCATAATTTCTTACTTTTAAAATTTCTCTCATCAGAAGAAAGGCATAATTAAAAATAAAAATGACAAGAAACTAACTAATGTTGTCGAAAAAAACAAAACAAAACACAAAAAATAAGTTAGGCCAAATACATTCATGGGCCCTGTTCAGGCGCGAAATTAAAGAATTATAGATAATGTATATTTTTTCATGGTTTGGATATTTGGGAGCCACTTCCATAATTCAATCTCTCAAAAATGCATAATCGGAGATGAACGAGAGGCGCCTTAGGGAGGTTAACTTATCCACATTCGGTGAGGTATGTTGCGGATTCCGACTCAGAAATCAGAACAAATAAATTTATGTGATTTGATTTGTTAGGAAACCACATAAAATTTCAGCTCAACTAGATATCAGCATTAACTCAACTAAAAATTTCAATTGTGCTCTATCCACTTCCAAACCCTAGAATTTGTCTTTCCCATTAAATAGTTATCGCTACTCGATTGAATTGATTTGTTGGAGGACCACAATTACTTTTGTGTGGTCCTCCAACAAATCAATTCATACAAAATTACTGTTTGAGTACCAAATCGGATTCCCCAACATACCTCACCGAATGCGGGTAACATTACCCTCACTCAAGGTGATGGTGAACAAAATTGCCCTCGAAAGAGAGAATGCATGATAATAAAAAAAAAACACAAGAGAATGCATTATCTGTTTTTATTTTTAATTACAATTTCTTTCATAAAATCTATTCTCCTCATATCATCAAATCCCTTTTTTAATAGAAAATTAGAAACATTCTAGAGGTAATTAAATATCCAACCAGATTTTGAATATCACGTACATTTTCATCCTCCTATTTTTACGGGATTATGTTTTCATCCTCTTGTAATGTGATTTGTCATAATTACCCTTTTGCAGGACGGGTTTTCGCAAGGAGCGCCGTGAGCGTGCCACGTGTCCCTTACTTCTACCCCCTTGTATGAAATGTTAATCTTTTCAAAAAATCATAGATATATAAATATATAACACTAATATGAACTTGATATGGATAAGAGTGATAGATATGCTCTTTCAAATGTTTACTTCGGCTATATAGTGTAGATTACATAATGTTTATTCTCCATGAAGGCCTCACAATAAACAAACCAACATTTGTTAGCATTAACTTAAAAATTCCAGCCGAATATTAAGAAAGAAATCTAATACCTATCATGATTTATTCCTTTCTCAACTGAAATTCAAAATTCTTCAATTGTTGTCCTCTTTTAAGAGAGTAATGCTCACTAAACCCAAAATTCTTCAAATATTCCAGATAAAATTCGAAGTGGTGGGTTTTTGAAAAAGTGGTGGGATTTCAAAGTGGGGGACTAACTTGAATGTTGTATAAGTGTTGACATCCTGAAATATCAAAACAAATTCCAGTTTTACGGTAAAAAAACACTTAATGAGTTGTAAACATGATAATAATTATTGATTAATATCTTGAATCATGGTAAAAAAATGTCAAAAACCATAATAAACAAGGAAGCCTTACTTAATGTTCGTTGTAAAAATTGTAGGTTATTATAGCCGCTGCGCGGGCTTATATAGATAAGAAATATGTATGCTTTCTTTGTACATACTCCTTATCTATGTAGGCCCGCACAGCAACTCTCTTATAGAAGGTATGGGGAAAAAAAATATCATATAAGGTTCTGATAAAAAAACAAAAGGCAAACATGGGAAAAAAAAACAAAAGAAACATGGTAAAATTTAATGAGAAAGGTGTTATAACTAATTAAAAAATATGGTAAATATAATATCTTTTAGAACACGAATCATGGTATAAAAAAAATTATCACATATCACGGTTTTTATGTTTTGCATTTGATTTTTACCATGATTACTTGAATCATGGTAAAACACATCAACCACATAATCGACATTTCATGATAAAAATAAAGAAACAATAAAAAATCATGGTAAAAATATCAAAATAGCTGATGCGTGGGCCTATATAGATAAGGAGTATGTATGCTCTCCTTGTACCTGTAAACATCGTAATAATTATTGAATTAATATCTGGAATCGTGGTAAAAAAAAAATGTCAAAAACCATTGACATGATTGCTAGTTTGATTTTAACCATGATCGCTTCCCTTTATGAATTTGGCCCGTGCATGCAGCACCCTTAAAAGTTTTAACCATGATTATTGGATCAAGGATTTTTGGATGAAAACATAAAAAACAACGGTAAAAATAATTTATGTTTTCATCCCAAAAATCTTTACCCTATAGGTAAAGAAATTTGGGATGAAAACATAAAGAATTTTAGATGGAAACATAAAAAAAAATCTTTTGAGTGAAGAATTTTGGATGGAAACATAAAAAAAAATATTTTGACACTCAAAAGATTTTTTTTTATGTTTCCATCCAAAATTCTTTATGTTTTCATCCAAAAAATCTTTACCATATAGGCAAAGAATTTTTGGATGGAAACATAAATAATTTTGGATGAAAACATAAAAAAAAATCTTTTGTGGCAAAAGATTTTTTTTTATGATTTCATCCAAAAAATCGTTACTCTATAGGCAAAGAATTTTTGGATGGAAACATAATTAATTTTGGATGAAAATATTCGTTTTAGTCTTTAATCTCCAAGTATATATATTTATATACATAATCAAGGGCAAAAATGGGTTTACTTGAATTTCGGGATGGAAACATAATTCCAAAAAGAGCGCATGATGAAACTCTAATTTGGAAGTGGGTGGAAGATGATTATTTAAGTGGTCCTAACATTCTACAATCCACAATTACTTTTTTGGGTTTCCTAAATTTCATGATTTTGTGCAACTGCCTTTCTCTTTCTCTCAGAGAGTACATTCTAGACTCTGGAGGAGAGAGAGGAGAAAGTGGTAGCGTCAAGGGTCCGGTTCGTCGATGGGTTTATCTTCCACACAATTGACTATAATTTGAATTTTAGGGTCAAACTGCAAGAAAATAATTTCTTGTAAATCTCCTAGTCCCGCGTAAATGGTTTACTTTTGACCAGACTGGAGAGGTTATTAATCGAGATGCGCATATACTAACCCGAACGTGTGAATAGTTGAGATGCGCATATGCTAACCTGAACACCGTGAACGTAAAAAAAGAGAAAAACACGGAGGGTGGTGGCATCGCTTTCGAGATGTGAGAGAGAATTAATAGGGGGTGACAGCAGTGAGTGGTGGTACAACAACAGCAACAGCAGAGGAGAGAGCAGAGACGAGGTTGGGCCCCAGGCCCATGAGGCGGTCCCCGTAAGTGGATCAGCAGGATGTGGGCTACCCAACCGAATGGTCAGGTGTTACGGGAACGGGTTCACGTGATATATTCCGTTACAAAAACAAAAACATGGCCCTAGCCCTAGAAGAAAGCACCACTCGCTCGGCTCCTGTGCCGACTGTCACCGCTTCTTCATTCGAAATTTTTTGTCCATTTTTCGGTGTACGTGTTATTTTTCAATTACTTATATTTTTTCAATCTGTAATGCTTTTTTTCTTTATAAGTTAATTAGTGAGAACTATCAAATTGTCACATGAGAAAACATTTTTTTTCTTTGTGATGAGAAATGAAGACGACTTTGCAAAAGCTAGTAGAGATTTTAGAGAAGAGACTGTGTTTGGTTGTCAGTTTTGAGAAGAAAAAAAATGGAGATATATATTTGAGATAGTGTTTGGTTTTGTTTTTGGAAATGGTTTTGAGATAATGATTGGAGAGAAATCAATAATGATTGGAGAGAAGAGTAACAAGTGAAGAGAGATAAAAATAGAAAGAGAAATGAGAGTAATGAATGGAGAGAGAATAAATGTAAGGAAAAAATGTTTTTGAATTTTTTTCAAAGTTACAAACCAAGGTATTAATGTATCTCGCTTGAGAAGAAAGTGGTTAGATTTGGGCATCATAAAACCAAGGTTGAAAATGGTATACGTGTCAGATATCATTTTTTATGTTGTATCATATCAGAATACGTATCTTGTATCATAAAGTAAGTGGCCGGAGAAGTATAAATAATTAAAAATAATTATGTGGAATAAAAATATAAATCTTATTGCAAATGTTGAACAAATTAATATTAATGGCACAAAGTTTCAAGAAGTCAATTATTTTCGGTTGACGATCAAAAAAATTTACATAACATTTCTACCAGGAAAAATTACAACGTATCACGCCATAGATCGTGTGGGTACCTCAAGAAACATTTTCTTATACATAGATAAGCTTACATATACACATCGATTTGTATGACATCGATCAAACGTATCAAATCGTAAGATGCGTATCGTTACATTGTAGAATTTTGAAATCACCGAGACATTTTAGTAAAAAGAATATATCTCACCAGTCACCATCTCACCTTGAAATCGGGGTAAAAGTATACCATATCCAATGAAGCAAAAGCAGCAGATAGAAGGAAAAGAGGCAAAAGAAAGAGTTACAATAACCAAAGTTAGTGGGGGCTTAAGGCTGCTCTTTTTTTTTTTTTTTTTGTCATTCGTCATTTCTAATCTATTACATGGAGGATGAAGAGAATGAGACTCGATCCCGAAATATAGTGGGGGCTTAAAGCTAAATGGGCTCGACATTCCTGATAAACCTTAAAGCATATTTCATCTTACTTTCGCTTGAGCTATTATATAATTAGCATCTAATTAATTAATTTAGAGTAGCATAATGTTATTGTACTTATTTGTTGATTGATACTATTTATAATCAATAGAAAGCTACTTTTATGATAACTATAGGAAAGGGACAACAAATAGGATATTTTAATTAATATGAAATTAGTGTTACGTAGAGGATGAGGGGCCATGCCAATGTATTGTGAAAATACTCCTAAAATCAAGGATGACCAAAGCAGTGACGTACCAAGGGTGTGCAAGTAGGTCATGAAATTTCGGCTCCGGATCAACTGTCCCATTCCCATATCCCCTGTCCCAACCCAAAACGGCACCGTTTTGGTGCAAACCTCCAACCTTTGCAAAATGCAATTTTGTGGGGCCCACTTCCGGATCCCACACAAACGATCTGAACCGTTGAATAATTTTAAAATAATTATTAATGTGGTCTCGGAGAAAATCAGGCCGATTGGATATTTTTAAGTTATTCATCTAATTCTTTGATTTTCATTCAAAATTCAGGAACCTACCAATTTGAAAGAATCTTTGGAAAAAATTATAAAATTGTGGGCTCGGAAACCCATTGATCTGAACCATAAGAGTCGTAGGGCTCGTTGAGAAGAGCATCCTGTAAAAAAATTATCTTGTTTGGACAGCGATAGGTATGAAAAAAACTCATATTTTTAGTATTTTGATAATTATCAATGTCCGAACAATATAATTTTTTTATCGAATGCTCTTCTCAACGAGCCCTACGACTTTTATGGTTCAGATCAATGGGTTTTCGAGCCCACAATTTTATACTCCCTCCGTCCCTTTTTAAGTGATCCACACAGGAATACGTGCAATTCAAACCCCTAAAAAACACATTTCTCTATATAAATTTTTAATTTGGTGCAAAAAAAATTTAAAAACGATATGAGAAAATACATTTTTAAACGTCCGCAAAAATACACGTTTCCCAAGTGGATCACTTAAAAAGGGACGGAGGGAGTAACTTTTTCCAAAGATTCTTTCAAATTGGTAGGGTCCTAAATTCTAAATGAAAATCAAAGAATTAGATGAATAACGTAAAAATATCCAATCGGCCTGATTTTCTCCGAGACCGCGTTAATAATTATTTTAAAATTATTCAACGGTTCGGATCGTTTGTGTGGGACCCAGAAGTGGGCCCCACATAATTGCATTTTGCAAAGGTTGGGAGTTTGCACCAAAACGGTGCCGTTTTGGGTTGGGACAGGGGATGGGGACAGGGGATATGGGACAGCTTATCCGGACCCTGAAATTTCAAATTCAATTATTCCACAATCAAGAAAGAAATACTTTTTTTTCCCTATTGTGAGGTGTGTTCTTGAATTTCAAGATGATTCGTTAAATCAATGTTTTCTATTCTATAATAAGTAGAAGATCATCAAAATTAATCTTAGCAAACGATGTAACAAATCTTATTTTCAACGCCAATTTTTCGCCAATAACACTCCAAATTATCTGACGGTCATTTTTAAATTGAATATAATAAAGGAGAGCACTCACCTAATTTTTTCATATATAATGAAAATTTTCTGACCAATTGCGCGCTTGATTTCTTTTAGGAGTGATTTTCGCACTTCCTTTGATGGTGTTTATCCAGTTCTCCCTCTCTCCTCCGGTCTTCAGGTTTAGGATGAACAGTGGTACTCCTCCTTCTCTTGACCAACAAAATGAGACCACTTTTAGCTCCTAACCGGCCGTTGGTAGCCTGTAAGCATTCTGATGGCTAGGCAAGTCTAGTTTGAGTGAAGAAGGAAAGTAGAGAGCTCAAATGTTCAAAGGATGGCGTATCTCTTTAGAGTTACGTATTGCACTTTAAAAAGAAGTTACGTACCTTGACCTCCAAGCTGCATAGATCGTGCCGAGCTTGTGCCGCCAATTAGGTCACTAATAACCATTTATCGGTATGACACCATGCATGACGATTTGCCCGATGCCACTTTGGTTGAGACCATTCATGTGACCAATCCACATGACCGAACCATTATTGGTGCCACGTAGCCGACTGGTGCCACTCAGCTATGACGTGTCCTGCCTCCTGTGCGTATCAGGACATAGGATCTGAACTGCAACCCCGTCCCACCAACAACACGATGGGCCAAACTATATACCTTCAAGTCCGACAATTTGGCATATCACGAGTAATTATACTTATATCATTACAATGTACCTTTGGTATATCACGAGTAATTATTCTATGGTCTAGGGTCACCGTCAAGTGGTGCATCAACATCTTTACATTATTCATGCACAATGTGGCGGTCCCACTATACAATAATTGGTTGTACAACACCTGTCATTAATTAGGTTTAGCACCATTATCATGCATGCAATACCATATATTAAGTTGCATTGTGTTAACCACAAAAATGACAATACCGTTCGGTTTACTCGTTTGGTTAGTCGCTTTATTTGTTAGGCCCGAAGAGACAGCAGGTCCCCCGATCCGTTTGTTTTAGTATTTGCTCCATTTTAAATTGTCAGTAAATAAAATAAATAAGAAAACATACTATTAATTAACTACATAAAAGGAGCTTTATTGTAATCAAATCCTCTGTAACGGTGGGATGAAGCATTCTTTATTGAATCCGGGGGAGGTGTTGTGTGGTACATGTTGTGCGCCGTGTTGTGCGGCAAAACGAAGTAATTTTGTTCATTTTCTTGGTACACTTCAATAGGCCCTATTTAGAGAGTTAATTTAGAGGTTCAATTTTAGAGAATTTAGGCTCTTTGGGGTAATATATAGTGGTTTTAGGCACTTGGATTTAGGCACTTTGGGTTTAGGCACTTTGTAGTGGCTTTTTCCTTCTTCCAAACAAGGTGTTTGGAAGCTTCAGAGGTGTGTCAAAAATTACGTCGTTTTACCACACAACACGGCGCACAACACCTACTGCACAACACCCACCCCAGATCCTTCCTTATTGGGATCAAATCCTCAGTACCAATTTTCCTTGTACCTCAATTCTCATTCATTTGCAACAGTTAGATATATACAACATGCCAATTATTTATTACTATGCTAAAATTTTCAGACACAACCTAACGGTTAAAAACAGTTTGGTACACAGGAACTGAGGAAAATTTTTTTATGGCCGAGCGGACACTACGTGTTGCCTGCTCGAGCACATCCGGCCGTTCAAAAATGCAACAGACGACCCAGATTGAAAGTGCCGGATGGATTTAAAAACAATGAAAAAAGAAAAGGAAAAGTGTGTTTTAATCCGGGCCATCCGTTATATTTTTGGACGGCCGAACGTGTGCGAGCGGGTATCACGTCAACCATACCCACTCTACACTGAAAATTTCTTCAGAATGGGGGATTGGTATAGAGGAACTGGTGTGGTCTTTATGTTTGAAAAGAGAAAACATCTAGGCCCCATTCCATTAACAAAAAAACTACTTTATTTCAAAAATCAAGATATGTTATTCTCCTACAATACATCACATAAAAAATTGTAAAACAAATTTATTTATTTAAAAAACACCCTTAGCGGAACACCCAAGCATTTATCCACTGTATGATACTCATATTATACTTTATTGAAACCATTTATCCAATAAAAGAGTAGTTCTCTAATAAGATACCTTTCAGGCTTTCACTGAAAGAAGTACGGATTTAACCACAAAAAATTAATAATAAAAATAAAGCCTTCCACTTGAACACAAATTACAAGTTTTACAGCAAAGTATTATTGTTTTGATTACGACGGCTAATCAAATTAAGTGGAGGGCTCGGCTCGGGAACGGCATGCCAAGCCGAAGCCGCAATGAGCGGCCGGCTATGCCAGCCGAGAGTCAAGCACCCTTCATTCTCTTCCACACAATACCCTTCGGCCGAAAACAAAGTTAACAACATGCTGGCTTGCTTGAATGCATTGGATCCCAAATGGAGGGGCCGAAACCCGGCCCCACCGAGCCGGACTCTCCACTTAGCCAACGGCTCGTGTCGTTCGACTCGAGCCAAGCCGTCACAACACAAAACATTGCATATTTCTCTCTGAATGTACATCTCTGCATAGGCTTTATTCGGATGGCTCAAATAAGTCTCTAACGAGTCGAACATGGTCGAATAATAGTGAAGGGCTTCGGTGAACCGGCCCAAAAACTCCGGTTGGTTATGGTTCGCTTCTTGTTCGACCACGGTCACGATTTTCGGGTTCAAATTCCTGATCCATCCAAGTACCGTATTGATCGGCGATCCTCGGGTCGGATCCGACCCGAGTAGTCTGTGGAGCTGCATGATAGAGTTTACAGCCACTGCTTCTTTGGGGCCCACTTGCAACATCCACGGCTTCACGTCCTCGAGCCGTGAAGCCGCGACACCACCAAATGCGAACCGTACGTTAACGGATTGGGCCAATTCGGCCAGCCTGACCCCGACTTCACGAAGCGAATCGCGACCGTCGGGCGAAGGCGGGCCGATACCGGTTAACCGAAGCAACGGCGGCCCGCCGGGCCGTAAAGCCAAGGCTTGTATCAAAGCCGGCCATTGCAAGCCTTGCATCAAGTTGAAGTCGATGACGTGGACGCACTCGTGGCCGTCAAACGCTTCGAGTATCGCTTGATTAGCCGTGAAATGAGCGAATTTCAAGTACGGGCAAGCCTCGTAGAAGTGATGGTACAAAATCTCGTTCTCGTGAGCCGAACTGATCAGCCCAGCCGTCTGCGGCGTGAAGAGCCGTCGGCACAGCGCGTCGACGAAATAACCGGCGACTTTCCCGATCCCACAGCCGCTGTTCACACGCGCCAACAACAATTGCATCTCGTCTATCAAAGCTCCAGCCAATGAGAATTCGCCACGTTGGACTAACTCGGCACACGTCATCAGCATATGGACCAGACGAATACCTGAATCTTCATCCATTACGACGGTGGTGGTTGTCAACGGTGGGGGAAAAATTCCCCCCTGCTGCGCCGCCGCCACATGACGCCGCTCCTCCTCCACCCACGCACTCGTATTATCAACCGTCCGACCAGCGTAACTTAAATCGGGGAAATCGGGTAGATCGGCGTGGGCGGGTGGGGGCGGGTTGAGCTCGGAGAGGAGTGAGTCGACCCAGGAGGCGAGATCGGAGGGGTTGTAGTGAACGGCGTCGTTTGCTAAGTGGGAGGAGAGGTCTGATGGGGCGTTGACCATGACGGTCTCGAGTCGTTCGAGGCGCTGCGCGACTTGACGGAGATCCGAGGATCGGACACGGTAGCCGGCTCCGGCGAGGAGGTTGTCGATGTGATCCGGTGGTTTGCCGGCGCATGATGAGGATGAGGAGGATGCACTGCCGCTGTTGGTTACGGAAGAGTCGTGGGGGGACATGGCTGGTGCGTTTGTGTGCTGTGAGAGATCAGATTATCATTTCTTGTTCGAGAGAGAGAGAGTTTAGAGAGAGAGAAGGGAGGAAGAGGAGAGGGGTTAAGAGAAAGGGAGAGTGGAAGTGGGAGTGGAGGAAGTTAAAAAGTGAGAATGGATAAAAAAAACTTGAAAGCGAGAGGGGATGATGTGATTTGTTGAGGGAAATGGCAGCATTGCTGGCTAGTGGCTACTCATTTAGAATTTAAAATTAATGGTTCTGTAAAATTTTCTTAGAAATTGTTTAAAATTTAAAATCACTATTGATTTCAAATTCTGATGAATTGGAGCCATTAATTTAAAATTCTGGACAATTTTCTGAGTACGTAGCATTTTTTCGGGAAATGGATACTCTCTCAACTCTATATTTAGACCGAATGAAATAGTCTTTATCTACATTGTCTATTAATTGCAATTAATGGTTCGAATTTGCTAATCAACTCTGAAAATGATTCGTTCAGAGTTGATTACCAAACCTAAAACATTAATTTTACTAGTATGGTGTAGATAAAGACTGTCTCTTCCAGTTTAAATATTGGACTCGAGAGAATCCAAACCATTCGGCCTTCGTAGTTTGGAGAGAGAGAGAGGAGGAGGAGGAGGAGGAGGGGAGGTGAGGTAGGGTAGGAGGAGATGGGGACATGTAATCATGCATCTGTCAACTGAAAATGATCTCTCTCTCTTTTCTTTTTTTTCACAAAGATACCCTTATTTTTTCGTTATTTCCTTTTGAAACCCTCCAATAGTTTTATAGTAGCATATGGAGAAATTTTATCTCTTCTATATTTTTTTCTCTTTGTTGCATATACCCGTCATTTGAACCAACTTTGATGTATGCAATCACCCACAAGCTAAAAGTGTATGAAATTAAATCCTGGTGATTTATTTTTTTTAGTTTAACAAGCAGTGGCGTAGCCAGGATTTCATATGAGTGAGGGCACCATGGCATAATATTTTAAAACACTTCTAAACATAAGCAAAAAAAAAAAAAAAAAACTAAATATTTGTTGGTGCTTTTATTTACAATTGACCTCGACAAGTTTTAATTTTTCGTCTGATAATTGTTTCATTACTAATCCTACAAAAACATCTTACTTTATGTATATTGTCAGCGCTAGCTTAAAGACACTACCTAAGTTCATTTTTTTGAGGAAATTATAGAATTATGATAACTCGCTTAACTATTAGATTCTTAATCTTTATAACCAAAAAAATAATAATAATTATAGTAAGGATCCTTAAGATTTTTTTTCAATTTTTTATTTTTAAAATTAGTAAAACGGTGATCAATATATTTACTCATTTTCTTGTCCCATTTGGAAATAGAAGAAAAAAGAAAAGGTAATTCAACTGAAAAGTATAATAGAAGGAAAAAGAAAGGTAATCCAACTGAAAAAAACATAATAATAACAACCGCCAGGGCTCGAACCCTGGCATTTAAGGAGGGAGGTCAGCGCTAGGGATGGCAATCTCGGCCGACCCGCCCCTATCCAACCCGTCCCCTACCCATTCGGGGAGGGGATTCGGGAATTTTTTCGGGGATCGGGTAGGGGATGGGGATTATTTTTAAAAAAATTCAGGGATCGGGTAGGGGATGGTATTGTCAGTCCCCTCCCCGCATCCCCGTTCACATATATATATATATATATATATATCAAAACTTATCTGTTCCGGATTTACAGCAAAATTTGTTTTGATATTTGATTGTGCACTCCATTTGTTCATATTAATTTGTGATCTCAATTCTCACATGGTAAACTCTTCTAGTGGATTGCATGTGATGTGATGGAAGTGTTAACTCTTCAGTAGCACGTGATGGAAGTGCTGGATGTACATTATTGGGCAAAGTTCCAAACAACTCGAGCTTTTGGAACAGTAGCAAGCTGATTCACTTTAAAGTGTAAGACTATTAAAAAAAAAAACCTACACATTAAAGAGCAACCATTTTTGGATCCCCGATTCCCCGTGGGGATCCCCGTTCTCCGCATCGGGGCGGGGATGAAGGTTAAAATAAAATCCCCGGTGGGGATCGGGGAGGGGATGGGGATTGATATAGGTTTGGGGATCGGGGATGGAGGTAGTAGTATCCACCCCCTACCCTCCCCATTGCCATCCCTAGTCAGCGCTTGGCCCACTAGACCAAGCATGCCAATTGTTAGAAAGCAGATAATTTTATTATATATAGTAAACTTTAGAACGGGCTGCAAAAAAAAGCAGGGGGTAAAAATCCAGGTCCTAAGCTGGCTCCGCCTCTGTGGGTATTTTTCCCTTTTCAAACTCCTATTGTACATGCACGAAGACAATCAAATAAAATTAAGAAAAATGATTTTTGCACTCTTCTTTATCGTTTGCTCTCTTTTCTGATTTTTACTGATGTGTGAAAATTGAAGTATGCCAAAGATAACCCAGTAAAGTAATTTTAACGTTTTCCTTTAAAAAATTAATCATTTGAAACATAAGATGGTTTGGTATATGTTTCTGTCACATGTTGATTTGCTGAAGTGCAGGGGGTCAGTGGACATAGTAGGTACAATTAAAGCATTTTTTTTACTACCGAGGGGCATGGATGATATTCTGACATTTTACAGGGGGGTATGAAAAAAATGTAAGGTGATATTGATATTTAAACTATGCATTACCAAAAATGGTTTTTCTATGTGAATGAAAAAGACATTTTAACAATAATAATTTACCCAAAATGATTGTAACCACAGGAAAAGGAAGTTTATTTCTTCACTGAAGACCTTTCATTTTATGCCTTTTTGAATTAATGGCAACATAATTAGACTTAAAAGAACCAATTACTGTAAGTACGAGAAATTTCTCTGTTAAAAACATATATATTTTACGGGTACAATTAGGTTGAAAGATTTTTTTTTCCATTTATGTTTATTAAAAAATCGTTGCACAAACAAGCTTTTAATTTAATTCGGCATTGCTGACTGAAATTTCTTTCGTTGTTTGTTTTTCCTAAATAAACCTAAAGCGATTGATGGTTAACTACGGAGCTACTAATCTAGAATGATAATGCTGATTAAAATTGCCTTCGTCGTTTCATTTTCTTAAATAAACCTAAAGCGTTGATGGTTAACTTCTAACCTTATACTCCCTCCGTCCCAAAAAGGATGTCCAAAATCACTGTTCACACCTCTCAAAAGATTATCTATATTTTTCAATGTATAATGATTTACGTATGTAATATGGATCTCGATTGATAGATCTCACTTAATTCTATTAAACAATGTTTTTAAAATCACAAACAGAATTATAAATTGCGAGATGTAGATAATTTTTTGAGGGTGGTGAATAGTGATTTTGGACATTTTTTTTGGGACGGAGGGAGTAATATTTTCAATTTCATTGAATTATTGAACTTATCTTATAAGTACCACATGAAATCTGAGAATGAAAGTTGACCAAATGAAAATTAAGGAACAATAGTTCATTTTCTTAGTATTTATTTTCATTTGTTTTCAAGTAATCCTTCAAACTAAAGTTAGCATATTACGATATAACCCGGGGGTTAATTGAGTCATCGTCATCTGACAAATAGAAGCCTATGGACTGGGTTTGATTCTCACTCACGTGTTATCAATTCTTATTTCGTATCCATTCAAATGGAGTTTTACTTCGACTTTGGTTGGACTACTTGCTAGTAAACAATAGGATTAGTTTGGCCGAATGAAACAGTCCATCGGGCCGAATACTGAGTTATCCAAAACAATAATCCAAAGCTCGTATATATTTGTGAAATGGATGAAATTCTTACACCTCTATTACATATCGGTAATCCTACTGGTACAGAAAATTTTGTACAGAAAATGTACAAATCGCTCTCGGGGACCCACTTTTGGGTCAAACGGTGTAATTTTGGTTCAAACACTTCTAACCGTCCGATTGAGCTGAAATTTTGTGGAGCCCTTTGGAAAAATGTTCTAAGAATAATGAACGGTTCGGATCACTCGTGTGGGACCCAAAAGTGGGTCCCCGAGAGAGATTTGTACATTTTCTGTACAAAATTTTCTGTACCAGTAGCAGGATCCATTACATATATATATGATCTTTTTTTCTTTTTCTTTTTCTTTTTTGTGTGCTCTCGTTCTTACTCTCCTCATTTTTTTCCACGAATTAAAGTGACTTTTTATTAATGACAGATTGAAAATTTTACTCAAATGATTAAAGGATTTTTATCTGTCTCTTTTTCCTAGTGTAACTAATTTTACCCCCTTGGGTCCCTCTATGTCACCCCCACTTGGACATTGATAGAAATTGAAAGCTAATTATTTCTTGCATAATTAAACAACGTCTATATCAATGAATTAACACGTTAGTCAAAAGAAATATAGTAGAAAGTCTATATCAATCAATTGAACCTGATTATCAATTTAGACTAGTATAGCAGGGAAATTAGGCGGAAGCTGGGAAAAGTCTTCGTGATTAATGCTGCTTCCCGTACCACTGAGCTCGGCTTTTTAGTTAATGTATGTGAGAAGAATGATTTGTCTCGAAAAACGTAAAAAAAAATAAAAAAACGTTTAGTGAAACAGGGTTAGATCTACTGAATATGTTTTTGTGGTACTGGGCAATTAAAGCATATAGAAAATGAATCTAATATACTCACATTTTGGTAAATCCAAGTTTGGTCTGGTACTCTTACCAAAAAGGGATTTAGTCCGCGTACTTGTACTTAAAAAGTTATTATAAGAATATTTTCTCACTCTAAATTTCAAGAGAGACCCAGAAAACAGTTGAACAAAATTGGGAGAATATTCGGCACCGAGACACGTGTCATCGCATTGCACGACTTCAACAGGTGTCATGTACGTAATACTAGTACTACTCCTTCTATCTCATAATTTTAATTCGTTCTTGAAAATCTAATTATTCGGAGAGACATCATCGTTACACTTTAGAAAATGAAAGACGTCAAAATTATATGTGAGGAGCTATACTGCTCTACTTAAAATGAGAGAGGGGAAAGAAAAAAAAAACTGTTTAACTTTTCACTGCAACTTATCGAAGTAGATGTCCATTATGAGATTTCCAAACACATAATAGTGGACTCATATTATACGTCAAGAGACAATTATTATTTGTAATGTTAAATCAACATCAAATTAAAAGTAAGAATTTACCTAGCATACTTGTTTAATATCAAGGGGACAAAGGTGGGTTCTTTTCCTAATCCTCAATTGACATATAAAAATTAGGGTTTGGCACATCACACATATAATAATAGTGTACATTCATGTGTTGTGCTGATTTTATATAATATCACATGCAGTGTGTTAAGTTACAGGTATAAGTAATATAAGATGGGGCCTCATAGGACCACCATTTTAATAGTCCAAGGAGTCAATTTTGGTCATAGTCCAATTTCTTTTTATTATAATTCCAGTCATAGACCAATTTGTTATTCCAAGTGATCGAAATTATTATAGTTCTTCGGGTTTTTTTGTTTGTTTGAAGAAAGCAATGTTGAAGTGGACTTCAACTTGTTACTTAGTTACTGATCCAGGGTGCTGTAGGGCACTCCCACCCTACAGTAGTGTGGGGCGCCATCGGGGATTGTCGGATGTTTTTTTAACAGTTCAGATTTCATACATTATCTTATATGTAAACGCATCTGACGGTCCAGATAACGCACTACTGCGTTGTAGGGCGCTCCCGCCCTACATTACCCCTGCCGGGTCCGTTAATTAGATATCATAAGCTCTTCTTTTGATCTCATTAATTTGTGAATATTTGGTTTGGATGCTTTCCCTACTTGTTAATAATTTTATATGGACTGGATGCAAATATGTAGGTAAGACAAGCACTTTCATCATTATCATATGATTTGGAAGGATAAACAAGCTTAAGATTTAAATAATACCCCATTATTGAGAGGGTACAAAATATTGGATTCTCGAATTTGAGAATAAAGCATGACAGATGTTCTAATTGTTTTTTTAGCGAAAGTTTTGTGTGTAATTTTTTCAATAAAAAATGCTTTTTGGGGTGTCAAATTTTTATAGGATGCTAATTGCATATCTACGCGAATTACATGTGTTAAAACCAAGTATCATTTGACCAAAAAAGTTGCACAATATTTTAGGATCGTTAAGAGACGCAATAAATACAATACCATATTAGATAAATAGTAACAGTTCAAAAAAAAATAACATAAGGAAGTCAGGTAGGAGAAGATGTGATCATGTGGAAGATTTTGAAAGATATTGGGGACCATCTATCAACAATTCACAAAGCCAAAAAGGCTCAAATTCAATTGTGATCAGGAAAGTGTTGCAATCGAGGACCCAAAACCAACATGCATGTTGATGTGGGGACTACTAGAATATTATTTACAGATATTTATGCAAGTTGACGTCGAATTCGGGGCCTGTAGTGAGTCTCATCCGACCGTTCATTTTGGCACTAACGGCTCGGATTTAATCCGATCTCCAAATGATCCAAGCTGACCATTGTTTAGATTTAAATCCTAATGTTCATTGCTGAGATGGACGGCCAAATAGACTTGTTATACTCCTGTAGTGGGCCCCTTGTTCCGGTTGATGTGGGACTACTTGAATACTATTATTTTTCAAATATTGGGATTTAGAAAAAAGTAGAGGGAAGGAATCAAAACCCTATCACACTTGTTTTTCCCAAAAATGCAAATCTAGCATTGAAGTGCGGGCTGTCTTTGTGGAAGTTGGGACCAGAATCCCCTGCAGTGTCCCAGTCCGTTCTTCTTGCTGACAATTCACGTTATACAATCTCTTTCATTTGTGTGTCAAATATGAAAGTGAGAGAGAGAGAGAGAGAGGAGGTGTCATGAGTCTATTCTAGAGAACACGGAGTTGGCACACCGTCAGTCACTTGACAACCATGAATCTTACGAAGTCTTTGGTTTGAACCCGGCTCCCACATATGTGTCGTCAATCCATGTATTGGGTCAATTCATACGAAACTTTGTTCAGAGCTTACCACAGTAGATGGTGGGCTATCAACTATACAAAAAAATGAGTCTATATATTATTGGGACTCAAAAGTACGCAGTCAACTAATGTGGAACCTACTTTGCGTTCATCTATTTAATCTGAACTGTAATTGTGTAGGGTTCATGGGGTAGGTACACCGTGAGAAAAATCATGCAAATTGACTACATATTTGAAAGGTACATAACTATGGATCCCGGGGATCCTGTAGTGTGATACACAAGTCGTTGATCACAGTTATCAATGGCTTGGATTTTATCTCGGCAATGGATGGCTCGAATCGTGCAAGTGCCGAGATGAAGTCCGAGATTCCCATAACAGTGGTGTAGTTTCTTGCACTTTATTTTAAAAGTATACAAGTCGTGTAATTTTAAAAGCATAGGATCAGAGAGTGGAATTACTTTTGTTCAGAGCTTGCCACAGTAGATGATGGGCTATCGACTATACAAAAAATGTGTCTATATATTATTGGGATTTGAAAGTACATAGTCACCTAATGTGGGACCTACTTTGCATTCATCTATTTAATCTGAACTGTAATTGTGTGAAAAATCATGCGAATTGACTACATTTTTGAAAGGTACATAACTATGGATCCCGGGGATCCTGTAACAGCACATGAGTTGTTGATCTCGGTTATAAACGGCTCGGATTTCATCTCTTCAATGCACGGCTCCAATCATGCAAGTGCCGAGATGAAGTCCGAAATTCCCATAACTATACTGTTGTTTCTTGCACTTCATTTTAAAATTATACAAGTCGTGTAATTTTAAAGGCGTAGGGTCGGAGAGTGAAATTACTAATGTCGGATTAGTTTGATTTCAGTCATCACTCATTGACCCTGTAAGTTCATAAAATAAACGGTTCCGATCATACCAATAGACTCAAGGTGGGGTTCAACACACCTACATGAATCTCAAATCTCTTCCATGTGTGTAGAGGAGAGAGGGAAAAAATGAGCTGTCAGATGTGTTCTTCACTTTGGCCTAGGCAAAAGTTTGTGGTGAATCTCATGTACCCATTTTGAATAACAAGGATTTGACTAGTATCCATTAGTAGTAGTTAAGAGACATTGGATAAGTGACAACCACCAAGGCTTGTCTGATGTTTGGGCTTTGTGGGTAATGTACCTTATTGTATCAAGCCTAATTTTTTTGTTCCATCTGCCATTTTACATGTGTCATGAATCATGATCTTGTGGAAATATGAAATTCAGATTCATGTGACTTATGTTACTTGAAGGAAAATTTTTCAAATTTGAATTTGAATTTGCTATCAATTCTTTAGGTTATCAAACTGAGTATGTTGAAAACAAAAACAAAAACAAAAAAACTGGTGCCGTTGTTTGATTTCGGAGTATTTGGGAGCCCGTTATTTTTTAGATTCTAAGAACTTTCATATTTGAACTATAATCCTTGCATAAATTCAAAAAGCTCGTCTGATATGATTTAATTTTTAGGTTCTCCATTCATTCTTATAATGAATTTTTGAGTGATTTGTGGGTTCTGATACTGGAGCTGGGTTTTTTTATTCTTTATTTTGTATTTTGATTTTGTTTTGTTGAATTTTTGGGCCCATGTGTCCTTTGTATTTGATGAGTTATCAGTATATGTTTAAGTTTCCTCAAAAAATGGCAAAATCCATATTGGACTAATGAGGTTCTCAAACACCTCTGAATTCATAGGGAAGTAATGATACGATGCCCGAAAAGAGAATCATAACAATTGTCCTTAATTAGGGTGAAACACATATTAATACCAAAAAATGTATTAAGCTCTTTGAGTATGTTACATCCGAGAAAAATGTATCGAAATTTAAAATTTTTATTTTTTTCTGAATTATATGAGCATCATCGGCACCCATTCAGTGGGTGCTTAGCAAGACCGATTATAATTAGGTCATGACATTAATTTTAATTTCCAAACTACTTTCCATTCCAACTCAAAATGTAGCTTGGGAAAATAAATGGCAGAATGTTGGTCATTTTAAGTTGAGCCTTCAAATAAGCAAAACAAAAGCTGTTTTTAAAATCCACATAGTTTTATCGGGATTTGGGGTCCCTGTAATGTAGTCCCTCGGTCTGACCGTTCATCCTACGATTGACAGTTGACGGAGTATTTGTTAACTATTAGTGGTAAAAAATACATCTGTAAATCTGAACCATCAATTGTGGGGTAGAATATCGGATCGGGGACTACAGGCTCTAAATGGGGCAATGACGCCGTGCCAAGGCACCCCACTTTCTCGGCCAATTGGCAAAGGGAAGATTCTATTTACAACCCTTTTTTGACTCCATACAACCCTTTTGCTAAATACAACCCTGCTGATGCGGCAAATCTTTATTTTTACTTCATATAACCCGGCACATTTCCCAAATTACCCCTGTCTGTTTTCCTCCCAAATTTCAACACTCAAAACCCTCAAAACCAACTCAAAACCCTTTTCTCTTCCCTCCTCGCTCCGTTTGACCTCGGCCATCGCCTTCTCCGTCTAACCAGTCGAAGAAATCGCCTCTATTTTACTCGTTTGGTTTTGGCACATTTCGGATATTTACTCCCGAAACTAAACACATAATTCGGATACAAACTACTGAATTATGGCCAATATTGCGGATATTAACTACCATCACCAATTTCGGATATAAACTCCCGGTTTTATAGGTAAATTTCGGGTATTAACTACCGAAATGTATTGCGATTTTTGGGACTGTGTGTACCGTTTCGAACGAACAACGACTGAGAAATCGAAAAAGCAATGGGTTACTCTTGGGTCGTTTTTTGCTCGAAAATCTTCATGTCCAGGTTACTCTTGGTATGTATTTGTGCATCCATTGGTGGATTTGGAGTTGTAAAATGCTCAAATACTCTTTGGAGCTCTTCTCCCAAATCTAGGGAGGGAGAAGATCTCTCAATTGATTCAACAATGTTCTCCATTGAAAGAGAGGAGAGATGAGGGGCAGGAGAGGACAATGGGGTTAATGGCTAGAGGAGGAGGACGGATTTTTTTGACGTGGGAGGGAGAAGAGTGAGAAAACGATGGAGGAAGAAGATGCACTGGGTTGGAATTAGCAATTGAGAAAAAGTGGGGTGGGTTGGTATGAAGTAATTTGAGGGGCTAAATGGTCTTTTCGCGAGGAAAGTTTTGGCATTTATTTTGCATGGGTTGTATTGAGGGAAAATGGGTTGTAAATAGAACCACCCTTGGCAAAGGCCTTTTTGGTGCATATTCTGTACAGTGATCCAGGGTTAGGTCCTTGGGGTACGGGGCTTATAGGCCCAATTTGAAGAAATCCCAATCCAGTCCATAAACCTAGCCCATAGAACGGGCGCCTTGAGGGTAATGGCTCCAGAGTATCGTAATTTGGGCTAATCGAGCGAATCGTGGCTTGGGTCGTTAGTCAAATAAATGAGTCGAGTTCAATACTCAAAAACTTAGGCCATGTTCCACTAACAAAAAACTAGTTTTGTTTTAAATAAAAAAACTACTTCATTCCACTAAAAAAACCACCACAAAAAACCACTTCATTCCACTAACCTAAAAAAAACCAAATCATTGCACAATCAAGTACATGTACTTTAATCATGTAAAATTACAAATCTGCCCTCCCTTCAAAAAAAAGAGAGCAATAGTTGTTTGGGTAGAAGGGTAGATTTGTAATTTCATAACACAACTAAAAAAACCAAAAAACCAAAAACTTGTTAGTGGAACTAGTTGGTTTTTTTGAAAAACTAAAGATAAAAAAAAACCAAAAAACTAAAAAACCAATTAGTGGAACACCCCCTTAGCTTAGCTTGCAAAAATTTGGCTCATTTGTGTAGGCCCGTTATGTAAATTAATCGGGCTCCCTCGTTCACTAATAAGCCGAACTTGAATTTTTTGCTTGTTTACTAGACGAGCCGAACTTAAACACTACGAAGCTTGGCTCGTTTGCACCCGTAACTGTAACTCTAACTCATAGTTTCATGGGCCCACCTAAATGGAACATATACTTGATTACTTGCAGGCTTGCAGCAGTGTACGGAAATCAACCACACGGATGAGAATCAATAATAAGTCAATAATCCCAGTGCGTACAGGGTATTTTTCTGAAAAATTGGGGTCCTTTTTGAAAATGTAAAACGCTGAAGAAAGAAGAACTACGTCACTTGTTTGGATAAATAAAAGAGGCAAGAAATTATGAAAACGAATGAGAAGTGAATAAAAAGATGGGCATTCATTGGTCCATTTTTATTTCTCACCGATCTCATCATTTTTTTTCCTTCTATATTCGGTGAAAATCCACTCTGTTTTCTTTTCTCTACCTCTTTGGCAATCTGAAAGGTCTGTTAGGGTCAACAGATCGACAAGTCCGAATGTAGACTCAATGAGATTATCTTAGTCGCGAATTGCGACTTCCTTTCCCTCCTTTCTCTATTGGTCCAAAACTAACTTGTTTGGATGAATGATCTACTCGATGATCTCTACAATAGACAAGGAGCAGGAGGGCACCACGTCGGTACCTCTCGAGTTGAATCACCAGCTAGAGAGAAGCCATTATCAACCAACTTCTAGTTGAAATTTCACCAGATGCGAAGTTATGTCACACTAATCACTTGACGAACGAGTAATCGATTAGGCCTCAGTCCAAAGCATTTAGATTTTCAGCTATGGAGGCAAGAGTGAAGTAACAACCACCATTTATCTGCTCAAAGAAGAATGTCAAATCGTAAATACTACTCCTATAAGATGACGTTTGGTAGGATGGAAAGTAAATTGGAATGGAATTAAAAGTAGAATGGAATCGGAAGAATTGAGATTGTAATGGTCATTCCCAATTCCAATTTTTTATTGTGGTCAGGAATCAATAACAAGAATGGAATTCTCATCCCTCCTTCCCAAAATGATAGTCCCTTTTGGGACTGCGTGCCATTTTCAACTGTTTATATCTTTAATTTATAATAGTTTTGCTTATATCTTTAATTTATAATACTCCCTCCGTCCCATATTTGTTGTCCGTTTACGGGTAAGCGTGTCATTTTTCAATTGCTTATATATTTCAATCTATAATGTTTTTTACAATTTTGAAAATTTTGTTCAATAGTACTCATCGAGAACTATAAAAACGAGATCCATATTGAATATTTATAACATTATACATTTGAACATATAACTATTTTTTTGAGGTCTAGTGAATAGTGCAACTGGACAA
The DNA here is from genome assembly GCA_963854785.1 of Vaccinium vitis-idaea. NCBI lineage: Eukaryota > Viridiplantae > Streptophyta > Magnoliopsida > Ericales > Ericaceae > Vaccinium > Vaccinium vitis-idaea. The sequence goes on along the minus strand of OY978226.1, from coordinate 6,038,271 downwards.
CAAATATGGGACGGAGGGAGTAGTTTTTATGATTTTCAAAATTTTGTATAATAGAACTAACTAAGATCAGTATCAAACAAGATCCATAATGCATATTTTTTGATGTCCGTATCAAAAGATATAAGCAGTTGAAAATGACGTGCAGTCCCAAAAGGGACAATCATTTTAGGACGGAGGTCACATTTCAATGAAATGGAATTGATAACGGTATGACGAAAGTATCCCTGCACAATATTAGGCACTAATAACCAGACACAGGGTTGTTGTTGTGCAACCCCCGCACAGCAGGTGTTGTGCACCATCCGAGCCGTCCGTTGCTCGGATGGACGGTCCAGATTTTACCTCAGCACCTTTGCATCCGAACCGTTCGTTGTCGTGCATGGAAGATGAAATCTGGCCGTCCATCCGAGCAACGGACGGCCCGGATGGTGCACAACAGCAACCCCAAATCCCAAATAATCACCTAAGAACCCTAAAACGATGCCAAAAATATAGCAGCAGGGCACTCCTCATAAATCAGTGCCAACCAGCATTTCCAGAGGAAAAAAAGCATTTGAACAATCACATTCCAAGTGCAGAAGTCATAGCATACATAGTAAGTTAGAAGCAGTAGCAAACCTTTACCAACATTTGAGCAAATATTCTCTCTCCTCGTCTTTCAAGGTAAAGAAATACACAGTCACCTCATGATCACGAGCTATATCAAGCATGTCAAAGTGCGGGAAACTCCCATTCCTCCAATTAGCTGCATACTTCTGGCTCTGAATCAACATGAAATTTGAAATTCAATAACACAATTGCAAAGTAATATTAGCATGAGATGCTGCTGTCCAAAAATATTCTAGTCATTCAGATGAAAAAAGAAGAGATGAGCATGACCTGTTTTGATACAGCAACTACCAAAATCACTTGTCCATTGATACAGCCAACTAATAAAATATATGGATACAGATTCAACATTCAACAATACCGTTTAAGCTTCTAATAATACAATTTCAGCACTTAAATGCAGTTTTCAACAATACCTCACACCAAAACTGGAGGACTTCTTTGGTGGAGCAACAATAGGACCCGTCAGATTCAAACAAGAGACAGAGAAACCATGACTCTAACCATCAGTATCAAACAAAAAAGAAGAGGCCATTTGTTTTACACAAATTAGATTTGGAATAGTGTTTTTGTCCAAAATTGATATGCAGAGACAATACTCCACCCTGGCTAATGACGTGGAATGGGCTAGGTTGCAGCAAGAGGTTCTGATACGGTCTCAAGTACTGTGTTCAAGTTCTCCCTAGCTGCAGCTGGTTTTCCTATAGTGTTGGCCATGTCCGTTCCTATAGAAAGGATACCAGACAAGCTGATACAGGCTGTAGAGTCCTGTTCCAGTCAAGCTAATGTTGGCATCACAGACAGGCCTAACAAAGAACCAGTTCTGGTAATGTATGTACTCAGGTCTGCCCATATCAAAGACTAAACCAGGGTTTGCAAATGTATCAAGTCTAAATTTTGAAAACAATTGCAGAGGCACAATAGCAAACAAGATACGCCAATAGTCAGCAAAGGAACAAGAGATTGAGAAAAAATACAGACTAAATCCACAACATAACATAAAATTTTCTTACACTCATGCGAGGTTTTTTCTAGGAGTAACCGTAGTCGCCTCATCACTGGTTACTGCAACGGCCTCGGCTTAACTTCATCTCGAGCTTTGAACATCTACTGCACAACATTAAAACTTCATAGGTACCAATGAAATAATTAATAAGAAACAAAAACTTCAGAAATCGAAAAGCAAATTTAGGTAGGAGAAAAGGAGAAGATAGACATGTATATAAGAAACCTATATCCACCCTTGAGAAATGTAGACTTCCATCCCAGGCCTCCAATAGAAATAGGAATGCGCACGTAAATCAAACTCCTGGCATTCTTTAGCTTCTTGTTTCCTCTTCACACCCATGAAGAAAGCGCAATGACACTGTTTTTGATGTGTCCTTGTAGTCACGTGGATATGGGTGGAATTGCAATGCCCCGCCCATGTGCCTCTCCACCTGCAAAACTTTACTTGGTAGTATCAGTACTTCAGATAATCCTAATTTTAGATACTCCCTCCATTGAGATTGCTGGAGACGTATGTCCAAAATACTTGTCCTCTTTGAAAAGTCCAAGAACAAAACTTTCGAGTATTCAAAAAACTACACTTCACAAACCGATACATTCAAAAAGTGTGTATAAAGAGGCAATAGTGGAAGTTAGTAACTCTTACAAATTTCAATTTCTGAATGCATGAAATACATGTCTCCATAAGTTAAATTTTTTCAAAAGGGACTAACAATTTTGGACACAAGGAGTATTAATTTTCAGATCCTCAAGTTTCTATTATCCGATGAGCAAAGGAGTATTAATGATTTAGCATGCGATGATCTCAATCCTTGGGGTTTTTACGAGGATCCCAAACAGGAAACCCCAGTTCATGATCTGTATTGAGCACAGCATCAACTGACTAGGCGCCAATTCCACCTGATTAGCCATAGTATCCAGATTGAAGTTTTCTCACTTCATTCTACAACCAACAAAACAAAATTAAAACATTCCACAAATAGATCTGAATGATTCATATACAGAGAGAGAGAGAGAGAGAGAGAGAAATTGAACCGTATAAAATCAACAACTTATATGATATGGAAAGTGATATTAGACAATGTAGAAATCGATCTCATACCAAACCCTAGAAAATCAAAAAGCAATATCGATCATATGTACAAACAGTTCTCAGAGAGAGAGAGAGAGAGAGAGAGAGAGCATACATACCAGCGAGAGAGGAAGAGACGAACGGGGTTCAGCGAGAGAGAGAGGAGAGAGAACACGGTCGTCTCTTGAGTATGTGGAATGGCTGGGTTTTTTTTTGCCCAATAAATTGTGGCGAAGGAATGGAATAACAATTCTCCTCTTTTTTAACAGAATACCTATTCTCTTATTTGGGAATAGCTATTCCTTTTGGAATACACATTCCTTCATTTATTCATGAACCAAACATAGGAATAGACATTCCATAGGAATAATAATTGCATTCCGAAGTTCATTCCATCCAACCAAAGGCACCCTAACTTCTGCCTCAATTCAAATTCCAAGGCACTGGGCAAATGAGGTATGAGTGAAGCAATACGAAATGAATAGAGCAGTAGCTGAAAGAAGCAACAACCAGCCAATATGTTTGAATTTTCTCAAGTCTTCCCCAATCTCTCCAAACTTGAACATGAAGCAGCACGGACAGGATGAGCACACGGACACGACAATTGTAAATCAATTGGATACAAATAGGGCAGGAAACACGGCAAAAATAAAGAAAGGTGTTCAATAAATCATACATTTTCAGATTTTTTAATGTTGTGATTAACACGAATGCCGTGCCTGCAAACACCCAAACTGTTGAAAACCAACATTAATTTTAGTACAAAAATAAAACTCACACTGTTCTACATATTTAAGATGTGATTCATGAAAAGTAAAAATCACGAGGCACACATGAGAAGTTTATTAGAAATTCTAACCGATCAAATAAGTTTCTTTACATTCCAGAGTGACGACGTGCTGTGCCACCATACTTGTCTCAAGTGAGACACGTGTGTCCTGTTACATGTTGTTATAAAGAATTGCCATAAATATCCTGGTGTGTTCCCAGCGTGTCTGACACCGATACGGCAACCACTTAAGGTGAATCGGTGCTTCGTAGTATACAGCTGCGTACCAGATTCACTAAACTTGTACATCAATCAAATTCATATGGAGTTGTATGTGTCTCGATTAAGAGTAGATTTCCGTGTCTAAGATGAATATCGTTGAACGACCACAATCCACTTCTAAACCAAATGTGGATCGGAATGAAGAAAGAAACAGAAAGCTTTTCAATTCAAAAGCTTTTAGAGTCTGCCAAAACAAGGTAAAAGCCCTTATCACAGAAAAGAAGACACAACATGTTAGCAGCAGGTTAGTGGGTTGAAAGCTACTTTGATTACTAGGAGATCCAAAAGAAGAAGGTGGGAAACCTATAGAATATGTTGCATCACCAAGGACACTTGAAGAATAAAAAAGCCTATTAGCAAATAAAGTACACTCATTCGACCTTGATGGAAAAAAATTCAGTTGCCAATCCACCACTTGATGCCCTAGGCCCTCTTTCCCCACCACATTGATGTGGAGCCCAAGATGAAGAACATGTACCCACCTCAATGTGTGGTATAAAGGGTCTGGGGCAATACATGGCGGTTCCCAAGGCAACTGAATAATCTCTCAACCTAGACGCAATTTCTGCCCTCCAACTTATTACAGGTTGAATAACCTATGGCCATTCCATTCTTTCATGGTACTGAGGCTATTGAAAACCAACACAAAACAAGATCAATTATTGCCCAAGGAAACCATTGAATCAGAATCGACCATAAAACCAACCTTGCAAACCAAAATGATATGGCATTCAAGTGCAAGCTGAGGAAATAGTACAACGAAATCAAACATCTCAAAAATATTGTACTGGCAATATCTAGTGACTAATACAAAATAAATATTTTTAGGTCACTAACAACAGGCATAAAATTCTATTCAGAAACCTCACAAATGGCTTAAAACAAGTAAAATGATCATACACTCGCAATTTTACTAGGGTAATGCTGCAACTTGCAACATATAATACACAATAAATGTTTGGGTCATAAACAATAGGCATGACTTATATTTAACCACCCTGGAGATGGATTGAAACGAGTAGTAAAGATCATACACCAGAAACTTTACCAGAGAATCCCTTCTCTTCATCTTCCACCCTGTCATCATTCTCTCTATCAACGAGCTTAGAAGCAGCAGAATCACGCTGTGATGGAGCAGTGCCGGCAACTCCAGTAACCGACTGCTGATAAAGAACACCTCCAGCGATCGTGAGGAGGAGGCAAACCAAACCAAAAGGACCCGCGTGTTTATCCCAAATCAAAACATTGATTAGAACAGTCAGAAACTTATTCACAACACCGGTGACAGTAAAAGCTGTGGCTGAGATTGCCTTTCTGGCAGCGAATCCGAAGAAACTGATGAGCAACCCAAACACACATGAAAGAGTCACTGCAGAAAATGCATCAAACTTAAACCAGTTCTCCGATCTTGATCCCACAGCAGCGAAAACATCGACATACTCTCCTGTAGCAATCCAAAACAATGGAGCCATCATCAAAGACAACAAATTGTTGTAGAACACGAAACCCCAAGTGTTCAACCCGAGATTCATAACCATGTGTTTAATATAAACCATCTCACTCGTAATTGTGATCAAGTAAGCAAATGCCCACGAATATGCGGTGAGTGTAAAACCGGAATCCGTAGCAACATACCCAACAGCACCGGCCAAAATAATGACCAAGGAAAGAAAGGTAAGCTTTGAAGGGCACGGCTGCTTTCTAAATGTGGTATCAGCAATGGCAACCAAAAGGGGCGTAAGTGATCGGAACACTATGAATGTATCCACATTGGCATGGCGAAGAAGATTGGTGTTGGTGAAAATTGCAAGATAGAAAACTACTGCCGCGGGCAGGAACTTCTTTGCAGTATCATAGACGAACGGATCATGGTGTAAAAAACCCAATTTTCCCAGAACCCACACTCCTAGAGCTGAAGTTAAGTACTGCAACGCAGTTAGAAGACCTGGGTAGTTAAATTTGGTAATGGCGAATTTGTTTATCACAGCAAGCAAGCTAGAACAGAGAGCATAACCAACTACAAGACTGCTGGTTGCATAGTACTGCTTCGACGCATCCAGTCGAATTGAAGCCATAGCTTTATTCCTTCAAATTCAATGGTAGATGTAGTAAATCTGCACAATTTTTTTTCAAATTTCAGTAACCAGATTTGACATTGCAAGTCGAAGTCCATACGAATACAACACAGTAAATGACTTCATTGCTAAGACTTAAGAGAAATGCACCAATCTATTTGATTAGAAGCAAAAGCCACTAAATTATGCAGAATTGGACTACAACACAAAAAGGGTATTGCTGGTGTCGAATCAAGACAAATGTGTGAAAACTATACACGCACACAAAATCAATGCAAAATACATGACATTTCAATAGAGAGACTATAAATTGCAGTTTGAAAGCTATACAAGTATGACATTTCACATTACTAGAGAAAATAAGGCTATGTTTGGAACTTGGGGAAAGAAAGGGAAAAGCCCATAAATTTCACGTGACAATACTATAAGTTCCTAGCTTGAAGAAATACATTGATCTGCTAAAATCTGTGTGGTAATGCTAACAGCGGTGGTTAAAGGGCAGACAAGAAATTCAAAATGAAATTACACTTTCACACGTCTCTATACACACTCTATCCATTACCACGTACTCTTAACCAACTTCAAAAACTTAAGGCTGGGGTTAGACTTTTTCCTCAGTGGAGGAAATGAGGCATTGCTAGATCAAAACACAGTCAAAGATGTGAAATCGAGCTGAAATTCGACTTGGATATTACGTAAAAAAAAGTGTTAAAACATAGAAAAGGAGTGGTGAATCGAAACCCTAGTGAAATATGTACAGATCCATGACCGACAATATGTAAGAAATAATCAAATCAGTAATTGAATACAGGCGCAACAACAAAATAAAAAATAAAGAGAGAGAGGAAGAAGACACCTTTGCATATGAGAGTGTCGGAGGGTTCATCGAACTGCGCGACCAAGGGATGAGAGAGAGAGAGAGAGAGACCGCTTTGTAGATGGAGACATAAATGGCCTCGTGTTTGATCCGATTCCGGTCCGGTTTTCGTATGATTCGTCAGCGAACCAAACCGTTTTCCTACTTTGAAAAGTAGGAAGAACGACCGTCGCCCGGTCAAGACCAGTATCCGAAATTGACAAGTAACGTCGAACCCGATCCCCTTTTGGATGAGGATAAACCAGCAAGAGGAAGGAAAAAAATGAACCGATAATGAGATTAATTAGATAATCTACTATTCACTCATTTGTACATATTTTACTATGAGACTAAGTTATTTCCACCGCTGGTAGAATTTTATGGAACCAGTGAGCATTGAAGCAATGGCAGCTAGGGAGAGTCTGGTTTTTGCCCTGGAGTTGGGATTGCAGTCGATTATTCTTGAGGGTGATTGCCAACATGTGGTGAAGCTTATTCAGAAAAAGAAAGTATGTGATTCAAGTATAGGTGTTTTGATTTCTGATATTAATTGTCTTAGGCAATCTGTTAGCGAGTTGGAGGTCAAATTTGTTAGACGGAGTGGCAATTCTGTGGCACACTGTATAGCCAAGAATGCGGTGGGAGGGAATGGTTCTCGTACGTGGGAATTTGCTCCCCCTGGCTTTTATCTCCCCTTAAAGGGGATATCAGCCATCCTTGATGTAATTACTCTTTCTTATCTATAATTCTCCTAATCTTTGACAAAAAAAAAAGAAGTTATTTCCACCGCTGGTGGAAATAAAAATTTCCTCCAAATCGATTGCATTACGCCCCATGTCTCCATCTCTAAATAGTAAAACATGGAGCTTTTATGGACCAGTCTAACAACTTTGTGCAACTGGCTGCTTTTTGGATCCTAAGGATAAAAGAATGCACGTGGTAAGTAAACGAAGGCGTGTGGTAAAGCGTCTGATCCGCCTTCGATTGGAATTTATGCTGACTTTCTTTGTGCAATTATACAACCCGTACCTTAAACCTGATTCAATGATCCTCAGATTAGTCAACTTTTGTCTCTCTCGCTATAACAACGACAACGAAAAGAAGATCTTATTTAGAAGAAGTAGTTTGACTGGTTGGTTTAATTGGTCACACTTTCTTCATGAAGTTGTTGGAATTCATAGCGATCATAAAAATTTGGGTAAGAAAGAACTGTTTGAATCTTAAGTTCAATTAAATTAAAATAAGTGAAATAGATAGATGCCCCATATCCCCGTCTCAAAATAGTAAAACATGGACATGTGACACAATGCAACCAATTTGGAGGAAACTTTTGTTTCCACCGGCGGTGGAAATAATATAAACTCATAATTTCCCAATCTCAATCACTTCTCCAAATTAACCCTCTAATGCTTATGTTTAACCTAATTAACCTTTTAATGCTTATGTTTATAGCTACACGTTATAGACCATTTCTCAAAAATTGGTTCTCTAAACCTTCAAATCAACATTGTAAAATGATCAATCTGAGAATTCTTACGGCCATATTACATTCGGATCCGGGTTTGATTCGAAGGAATTGAGATACATTCGGTTCGGGATCCTGTAATGCATGGGTATATTACAGGAGTGCAGTGCAGCATCTCAACCGTCTGTTAATGGAGTGTAGTGCATCAACTCAACCGTCTGTTAATGGTTCGGATTTAAAAAAGCCTATTCTTAAAATGTAGTGCAACATCCCAAACCACTCAACCCTATAACACTTTTGGACGGCTACACATTTGCAGCCTGTTTGAATGGTGTAATAGTTTTGGAGGGATTAAATAGTAAGAGACGATAAAATAGTCTAGGGGATTAAATAAAAAGGGTAGACCCACAATTAAGAAAGAGGGATTAAATAGTTCATGTTTTGGATGAGGGATAAAACAGGGGAGATAAGGAGGGTGGACGATGTAAAATCATGTCAAAAGATTTTTTTGCCCTTGGTAAGAAATATACTGTATTAAATTATGTATTTATATAATTATATAAATACCAAAATTAATTGACTTTATCAGAGTTTAAAATAATAATTTTTTCTTGAAGAATTAGAACTCTTTCTCAGAAAGTAAAAGAATTCATTGATAATTATTAGTATCAAATGTGTTACTACCTAAGGCTAATTTCGATTTTGGTTAGCTAAAATAGTTTTAATGCCCATATTGCTAATGTTCCCTTAGTTAAGGGCTACCAACGGGCAACAACCACGTTCGGCAAGTATTCAGCAAATATTACTCCATAATATATTAAAACTATTTCCTTTGCATTTTAAATTATGACCATAATATATTACTCCATGAATTAGCAAATATTCAGCAAATCTTCGGAGCTCGATTGTCTAAAAAAAAAATATATATATATATACAAAAAACTTCCTATCCAAACTCCCGGATTTTATAACGTCCGGACCTCCACCTTCCCGATTTTTTTTGAAAATCCGAACCGTTAGATGTGTTTAAAACGTGATTTTAAGGTCCAACGCGAAGATTTGGCAAAAAAAAATACCCGGAAGGGCTTGATCGGAGCAGTTTTTCATAAAAACGCAAATCTTCGCGTTGGACCTTAAAATCACGTTTTAAACACATCTAACGGTTCGGATTTTCAAAAAAAAAATGGGAAGGTGGAGGTCCGGACGTTAGGTCCGTAAAAAGGGATTTGGATAGGAAGGGGTTCCATATATATATATATATAGGAAGCCGATCTACTAAGGACTCCCTCAAACAAAAATTCCGTGCGGATCTCACCATTTTTTGACTTTCCAGATCAAATTTTGACGATCCGAACCGCTCAATGTTTTTAAAATGCATTTTTCAATATAGCGTTTTTAACAAAAACTGATCCGATCAAGCCCTTTCGGGTATTTTGTTTTGAAGATTTTTCGCGTGGACCCTGAAAAATGCATTTTAAAAACATTGAGCGGTTCGGATCGTCAAAATTTGATCCGGAATGGTGAGGTCCGCACGGAATTATCCTAAGGGAGTCCTTAATAGATCATTATCCTATATATATAGTCCGGATCTAATCCGGGAATCCCGGATCCGGGACTCCACCTTCCCGATATTTTTTTGAAAATCCGAGCCGTCCAATGTGTTCAAAATGTGTTTTCAAGGGTCCACGCAAGAAATCTTCAAAAAAAAAATATACCGGGAAGGGCTTGATCCAAGCAGTTTTTCGCAAAAATTGTATATTGGACGGCTCGGATTTCCCAAAAATAATTTTTAAAAGCATCAAAACACCAAAAAACCTCCAATCCGGGATCCCGGATTGGATAATATATATACGGAAATCTTCTTATCCACACCTCCTGGAAATAAGAAAAAAATGGTTTTTTTTTAGTTGCAAATTTTTTTTGGAAAATCCGATCCGTCCAATGTGTTCAGAAGGTGTTTTCAAGGGTCCACGCGAAAAATCTTCAAAAAAAAAATACCGGGAAGGGCTTGATCCAAGCAGTTTTCGCAAAAACTGTATTTATATATTTTTGCGAAAACTGCTTGGATCAAGCCCTTCCTGGTATTTTTTTTTTGAAGATTTTCCACGAGGACCTTTGAAAACACCTTCTGAACACATTGGACGGATCGGATCATCAAAAAAAAATTTGGATCAAAAGTCCGGAAATCAAAAGTCCGGATAAAAAGCGGAACCATATATATATATATATATATATATATATATATATATTGCTTCTAATCCGGACTTTTAATTTCCGGACCTCATGATCCAAACATTTTTTTGACGATCCGATCCGTCCAATGTGTTCAGAAGGTGTTTTCAAGGGTTCTCGCGAAAAATCTTCAAAAAAAAAAATACCGGGAAAGGCTTGATCCAAGCAGTTTTCGCAAAAAATATATATTTACATTTTTTGCGAAAACTGCTTGGATCAAGTCCTTCCCGGTATTTTTTTTTTGAAGATTTTCCGCGTGGACCCTTGAAAACACCTTCTGAACACATTGGACGGATCGGATTTTCCAAAAGTAATTTGCAACACAAAAAAATCCATTTTTTTCTTATTTCCGGGAGGTGTGGATAAGAAGATTTCCGTATATATATATAGGTGTAGCTTCTAGTCCAAACCTCCCGAGAATAAGGAAAAATTGAATTTTTTTGTGTTGCAAATTATTTTTGGAAAATCCGAGCCGTCCAATGTGTTCAGAAGGTGTTTTCAAGGGTCCCACGCGGAAAATCTTCAAAAAAAAATACCGGGAAAAACTTGATCCAAGTAGTTTTTCGCAAAAACTGTATTTATATATTTTTGCGAAAACTGCTTGGATCAAGCCCTTCCCGGTATTTTTTTTTGAAGATTTTCCGCTAGGGGACCCTTGAAAACAACTTTTGAACACATTGGACGGCTCGGATCGTCAAAAAAAATTTTGGATCATGGAAGTCCGGAAACGGGAGGTCCGGAGGAGAAGCTCTCCCTATATATATATTATATATATGTATATGTATATGTATATTTATATATTCAGCAAGTAGAGATTTGAATGTGTAAGCTGGTTGTATTTCCAAAAGAAAGAAGTTTTTCTTTCCGAACAGGGATTATCCAATAACTCCAATACCTCACCCTCACTAGCCACTGCCTGTTTGATAAAAAGCCACAGTGGAAACAAATTCAGTGAATCCTTTAGAATCCATCCATAGAAGAAGCAGATATATAATTACTTCTATATTTCACCATCACTGTTGTTTGTAATTGCCATTAGTAACGCAAACAAGTTTAAACGATGTTCAGGTCGACTGGACGAGGACCACAAAGAATTTGAAAACATCAAATAGTACAGATGTGACAATACTGAGGCAGGCTTTGGTACTTCAATTAAGCTTCACTCGATTGATTTTTGTGGGGTATGTTCGCTTTGGCTCGGGGGATGGTTCAGTGCACAAAATGCACAGCACCGTGTAGTGCACCATCCGACCGTCCATTTTGACAATGGACGGCTCGGATTTAATCCGAGCAGTGAATTGAATTCGACCGTCGATTGTTTGAATTAAATCCGAGCCGTCCATTGTCGAAATGGACGACCGGATGGTGCGCACTGCACCGTGTAGCGCATTTTCTGCACTACGGGGAGTAGTCAGGGACCCCTCAGCCGTTTGGTTTCCAGTTTTTTACTACTAAGTTAGGCATTAAGTAATTGTACTTTGTGTAATTCATTCACATGCAGTGACTGATTTTCTGCGAAAGTCCAGTGAAATTTGTCTTCACGTTTGAAGCAACAGTCCTAGAATTATTGGCATCCCCATGGACCACTCTATTTTGAGCTTGTTTGGGGTGTTCATAATTGCAAGGGAAAAGGGTTCAAATCTAAGCTCTATAAATTGTCCCTAGCAGCTACTCTTTATCATATTTCATTGGAAAGAAATGCTAGAATTTTTCGGCACCAAGCTAGCAGTACTACTGTTGCGGATTCAATGTCTGCAATTGTTGTTGGTGTTCAAAATAGAGTTTGTTCCTGGGATAAGAGTTCCAATAATAGTGAACCAATTCATAAACTGATAAGAAAACCCAATTGATACAATTAATCCTTTAACTTTCTTGAATAACAACCCATATACAAAGTGATGCGACAAGATCAGGCAAGGCAACACAGCAGCTACGTTAAAACAGTAAAGCTTTTGATTCAACATTAAGCCCTTCGACATAAATTTTCTTTGACAATTCGGGATAAAGAACCGTTAACTTAATTAAATCACGGACCCTGGAATAGTAATCTAGGGTTTATTCGACTTGGAACGAAATATTACCATCTCATGAGTAGTTAGAATTATGTAACACGCTTGCAAGTTGAGCTTGAATAACTTGTTTGTTTAACTGCTTTACTTGAAGATAACTGAAGAAGATATGTTATCCTGTATTTGGAGAGAAGTTTGCTTAAAGGAGCTTCAATGATTCCTTAAGCAAACGGCCATACTAATACGTAACAAATAATTCATGGTGCATTATCATTGCTGGACTGTACGAGAAAATTGAGAAGGATGGTCTTATGGTCCCCTCCCCATAAGACAAAAGTTGTGGAAATTGGATTCAACCAGGCTGCCGTGAACTAGTGGACTCAACCCGAGTCAAGTAATGAATCACTTTTGAATTAAGTTTATTGTGAGTTGACCCGGGTCTTCTTTGAGTGGGAGCACTATTGTGATGCACAAATGGGCCCCACGTACTCTAGGCCCGTAGAATTTATGGAAGCCGTTCATTTTGTTTGGTTGGTTGTGCATGTGTATAAAGTCACACTTATCGGACATTGATATTTGCAATAACGAAACATGTTTTTTATTGAAAATTTTTAAAGGCGATTATGAATTTCACACAGAACTAGATAATCAAGTTTTGTTCATGTCTCTAACCTATGAGTTGGGACATTATAAGTCTACAAAAATTCATCATTTCTACAATTTAGCTAATCTTGAACATCAACATTGCTTTCTGGTCCTGTAAACAAGACCATTCATTTTTTGGAATTTATATTCTTAAAAAAACTTCACCAGTCAATTGATGCCAAATGAAGTATCAATTGCGATAAAGAAAAAAAAGGAAGTATCAATTCATTTGAAACAATTAGATGGTTGTATAATTGTATTCAATATGCCTAATTGTTTGCAGAGATAATTATTCCATTAACTCGTCTGAAGTCAGTTCATACGGAGCTTTGTTAGTCAAGATGTACGTAAATTGGGCTGGACCGGACGCCTAAGTTATCAAAAAGTTATATATGGGGCGTATGGTATGTTGGTGCAAACTATGTATATTTGATGGAAGATGATAAAAATAGAAGAAATAAATGGTTGCTTCAAGGCATGCCAAAAAATGCTTTTCTTAAGATGATAAGAGTGAAAAAAATCCCTTAGATGAAAACCCTTAATTCTTGGCTCACCTTCTTCTCTCTGGTTCTAACCTTTTAGAATACCCCAGTAACTTTTATTGATGGAAAAGAATGTCTGTCTAATGGGTGGATATTCTGGCATTTTATAAAGGAGAGATGAGGGCCCAGATAAATCTTAAAAGATATCTATCCATCAAAATATCTTTTATCTAGAGATTTTCCTTTATCTAATTAGTTATGATGAACCATAATCTTTAATTGGCGTTATCTTATAATGGAGTCAGGTGTGTAACAAACTTGCACAAAACATGGAGGCTAGTGGGGCCAAAAAAAAAACATGAGTCAAACATGAAGTAGAAGAATCAGAACACTTTCAATTTTTTCAAGCCACGGCACCAAGAACGAGAATAATGGAAAAAAATTTAGTGAGAGAGATCGACTGATTCTCTATGTTTGGGCCTTTGGGGTAACTGAGAATAAGGGAAAAAGTTTAGCAAAAAGGGAAAAACTTTAGGGACAACGATGAGTAAGGGAAAAGTTGGGTCAGTTTTTGTTAGGCTATGCTCGGGCTATTCAAGTTAATACTAACATTGTAGCTGAGTTTTGGGCAGTGTGGGAGGGTCTTTGGTTAGCCTCATTTTATCACATACGACACTTAATTATTGAAACTGATTCTCTTATGGTTTTTAATGCGTTTTGCAGGACTCCTCCGCTGAATTGGCGCTTAGCCCAACTGATTCAGGACTGCAAGTGGTTGTACAGTAACTTCTGCAGCTTGTCCATCAAGTTCTGTTATCGGGAAGCGAATAGGGTAGTAGACACTCTGGCTAAGAATGTAGCTAGGACTCAGCAGGAGTGAGTTTCGTATAGTAATGTGCCCAACTTTTTGGTGACTAGTTTGCGTTTTGATCAATTGGGCACTCCCACTCCTCGTTTTGTATCACATGTACATTCTTGTAACCTTATTCAGTTAGTATAACATATTTCTGTGTGCTTTTGCAAAAAAAAAAGTTAGTGTGATCTTTCACCAATAACAAACATTTAAATATTCATTCAATATTTTGAAAATGTTCCAAAATGATACAAATATTTGTGGCCCAACATATGAAATCTTTTGGTGATTCAAAATATGAATTATAGAGTGCTTCGATATATGAATTTTTGTGGCAAATGTTATGAAATTTTTTATGGTCAAAAGCCAAAACATAAATTAATCTGAACTTTTGTGATCTAACATAAATTTTTGTGGTCCAAATATTTGAATTTTTGTTGTCAAATTTACAAATTTTACAGTGTTTGATTACGAATTTCTATGGTGAAATATCAAATTTTTGTGGCATGATGTACAAAAGTGCATACCGTTCCTCCTTTTAAAAGAAGTAACCATGTCCCTTTCAACTTCGTTTTTCAAATTTTCAGTTGTATTTTCTATGGAACAACATATAGTCCACATTTGTGGTTTTTGTATTTATATTTATATGTGTTATTTGACGTAGTGTGAATTAGCATTAAATACATTTCAAGGAAGCCTTTCCCAATGTTGAACTTGATATTTTGAGCAGATGACAAACAAATCAAAGCTTATAAAAAGGAATAGATTGGCTCATCAAATGAAATCGTTGTAGGCCGCGAACTACATGTGAGACAGAGAAGGAGTGCGCATGTGTGGAATTTTGTTCACTCTTATGTAACTGGAATCGTTCTAGAACCTACTTTGCTGATGAGAGCTGTTCATTTTCTCTGAATCAATTTATTTTTTGTTTCCTTCAAATTTTTATAGCCAATAATTGGAGTTTTAAATCAAGCACATAATGCCGTTGGAATGAAGTGATTTTTTGCGTACAATCCAAAAAAAATCGATACCACACAAAGTTGCTCTCTTGAACCAGAAATTTAGTCTACCTTGGCTAACCCAAACTTGTACAAAAATACGTAAACATTCTAAAATACACATAGGCCGGACAGACGTGCAGTATGACAAAAATTTAGGTAACAAGTGACTTGATGTATAAGTGGCAAAACTTGAGGATTAGAAAGTTTACTTTCTCTCAAGTTAGAAACAAGCAAGATGCGATGACTTCTTATAGAGCAACTCCAACCGGACATTCAAACAGTCATTTGTAGCAGCTACTCGTGACCCAATAAGGGGTGCACAACTTCAGGGCTCAAAGCTTTGGTATCCACACGGAAAAAAAAAAAAAAAGTCATTTTTAGCAGCTACTCATAAGTCATAACCAACCCAATTACCCAATTGGCTTTTTTAAGCTTCAAATCCACGTGGATTTAAAGCCAACACGTCTTCTGGCATTTTTGAAACCAAGAACCCCATAATCCAAATTTGCTTTTGGTTCAAAATTTGACATTATAGGGTTGGAGAGGGAAGATTTAATGTCAAATTTGGAGAATATTTTTAATTCTCCATTTTGTTATTTGAACTTTTATGTCAGTCTGAATGTCTAAATCCAATAATATACACAAATCATTTTGTGAAGTCACATTCTGCTATTTCCATCTTTGATTTCATTTTTTCAGTCTCTCAAAAGTTAATTTGGGAATCAAATGTCTCATTAAAGGTCATAGTGAGATTAGCAATAAGTCTGTGGAACTGACTTAAATTGGTTTTTTGAGTTGATGTATTATGAGAGAATGACCTATCTCGTAAATCGCAATAAGTCACTTTAAAAAAAAAATCAATTTTGTGGAACAGATATTTGTTTTCGTAGCTTTTACTAGGTTTGAAAACTATCAAACTCTTGTCGAGCGAGTTTATACGAATTCTCAACTTTAGGTTCCACTACCAAGTACCAACTGACTTAAGGCTGTGTTTGGATCTTAGGGAAAGGAAGAGAAAAATTTTTCCCTTCCTGTTTTTGGTTCTAAAAAAAGAGGAAGGAAAATATTCACATTCCTATTTGATTTTCCTCTCCTTTTCTCTTCAATTTTCCAACTAATTTCCTTCTTAATTATTTTCTTTTATTTTCTCTTTCTTTTCCTAAGTTCCAAACAACGCCTAAGTATTTTTTAGTTTCTTTATATTTAATTTTTTTGCGTTTGTTAGTTTTGTGTCAAACTTTTCACGCTTTTCTGATTCCTCTCGACATGAGGAAACAGAAAAGTAAAAAATTATGAGATGAATCAAAACTAATAAACGTGAGACGAATCAAAAGACGTGAAAAATTTGATGCAAAACTAATAAAAGCGAAAAAATTTAAATAAAAACAGAAGAAAAAATTGAAAAGTCGGTTGGTATGGAACAAAACGTAATCCGGCTTTTTATTCTTCGCCGGTGGAATTGTCCCCAACAGCTAATAAAAAATGATACTCCCTCCATCCCTAAACTTTTGACACTTTTTGGACAGTGTGCCATTTTCAAATGCCTATATCTTTCAATGTAAATGTCAAAAAATATGCAATATGAATCTTGTTTGATAGATTTTAATTAGTTCTATTAAACAAAGTTTTCAAAATCACATAACACGTTATAAATAAAAAAATATAAACAATTTAAAATGACACGACACGTAATCTCAAAAAGATCAAAAGTTTAGAGACAGAGGGAGTAGTTTCATAAAAGTTTTTATACTCGAGGATAGCCTGGATTATGTTCTATACTAGACCAAAGCCAAAGAAGAAATTGACAAATCTCACATGAACTCCCAAAACCCCTCCCAGTTTCTCAAGTCCGTATCCCGCCATTTCCTCTCCCAATGGACCCAATCGTTAAACTTCTCAACCGCAAGACTCACAAAACAAGAATGCGTACATTACCTCAAAACCTGCAAATCAATGCAACAACTTAAACAAATCCAGACCCAAGTCTTCAGAATTGGCCTCCACCAAAACCTAGACACCCTCAACAAGCTCATGGCCTTTTGCACAGACCCATCTCTTGGAAACTTACGGTATTCCGAAAGAATATTCAATTACATTGAAAACCCATCTTTATTTATTTACAACGTGATGATCAAGGCATTTGGGAAAGGTGGCAGCTTTAGGAAAGCTATTTGGATTTTTCATCAGTTGAGGGTACACGGTTTGTGGCCGGACAATTTCACTTACCCTTTCGTTTTTAAGGCGATTGGTTGCTTGAGGGATGTTTTGGTTGGGGAAAAGGTTCATGGGTTTGTGTTAAAAAGTGGGGTTGAGTTCGATTGTTATGTGTGTAATTCGATTATGGACATGTATGGTGAATTGGGTCGTGTCAAGAATGCGAGGAAGTTGTTTGATGAAATGCCTGAGAGAGATTTGGTTTCTTGGAATGTATTGATTTCTGGGTATGTCAAGTGTGCCCGATTTGAGGAGGCGGTTAGTGTATTCCGCCGGATGCAACAGGAGAAAAATGTGAAGCCTGATGAAGCTACAGTTGTAAGTACCCTTTCAGCTTGTACGTCAACAAAAAATTCGGAACTTGGCAGGGAAATTCACCAGTATGTCGTTAATGAACTCGGGTTTACCACTACAATTAGCAATGCCCTGTTGGATATGTACTCTAAATGTGGATATTTGACTATAGCTCAACAAGTTTTTGATGCAATGCCAACAAAAAATGTTATTAGTTGGACTAGTATGGTCTCTGGGTATGTGAACTGTGGTCAGTTGGATGAAGCAAGAGATTTTTTTAAGAGAAGTCCAGTAAGGGATATTGTTCTTTGGACGGCTATGATTAATGGGTATGTACAGTTTAATCGTGTTGATGAAGCAGTTGCCCTTTTTCGAGAGATGCAAACCAAAAGGATTAAACCAGATGTGTTTACAGTGGTCACTCTCCTGATGGGTTGTGCTCAGGTGGGAGCTTTGGAACAAGGGAAATGGATCCATGGTTACATTGACGAAAACAGAATACCAATCGATGCTGTTGTTGGTACTGCTCTTCTAGACATGTATTCAAAATGCGGGTGCATAGACAAGTCCCTTGAGATTTTTCATGGGTTGAAAGAGAAAGACACGGCATCATGGACTTCAATTATTTGTGGGCTCGCCATGAATGGCCAAAGCAGCAAAGCATTGACTTTGTTTACAGAAATGAAACAAGCAGGGTTTAAACCTGATGATATCACGTTTATTGGCGTTTTGAGTGCTTGTAATCATGGAGGACTAGTAGAGGAAGGCCATAGGTATTTTGATTCTATGAGAAAAATGTATAAGATCGAACCCAAGTTAGAACACTATGGGTGTCTAATTGACATCCTTGGTCGTGCGGGCCAACTACACGAAGCAGAGGAAATGATTGAAAAGATACCAAAAGATAGTAACAAAATTTTAGGTCCAGTTTATGGTGCTTTGCTGAGTGCTTGTAGAATTTATGGCAATGTTGACATTGGTGAACGTGTGGCTGGACGACTTGCTGAAATGGACTATAGTGGTTCCAGTGTTCATACCCTTATGGCCAATATCTATGCATCCGCTGATAGATGGGAAGATGTAACGAAGGTGAGAGGGAAAATGAAAGCCTTTGGAGTCAACAAGTCACCTGGATGTAGTTCAATTGAAGTTGATGGTAATGTTTACGAGTTCCTAGTTGGCGATACATCTCACCCAAAAATGAAGGAAGTCCATTCCATGTTGGATGGCATCACCAAACCAATGTCATGCTTGGAATATATTGAAATGGAATCGGACAACAAAGTTGCACGGATTTCGTGACTGGAGCCATATTTTGGGAAGCCCGAATGGTTATTTGATATTATGCAATAGTGTTAGCTTATATGTTTTATTTATAGAATATGGGGAAAAAATAGAGAATTGATATTTGTTTAAAGTCATGTGGTTTATTAATTTATTGAAAGATTGTTTGAAACCTCTCCCAAGAGAGGGCACAAGTTACTACTATGTCATGGGCACATTGAGGCGATTTTTATGAAGGTGTTGATCTGTTATGTGCATGAAAAATGCTCGAGAAAGTTCCAGCTACATGGGCAAACAAGACAACAAATTGCAATGCTGTCCAAATGATTTACAAATAAAACATACTAGAAGGCACACCAATTTGACTTGCCAAGTTAGCAAGGTTGCGTCTGGTAAGCTGATGCATTGCATGTAGGTAATTTTCATTGATTGATTGAAGTGGTTCATAGAAACAGCGAACGGAAAATCATATGCATAGAAACAGCAAACGGAAAATCATATGCGTGTGGCTGAAACCTGAAAATGGACATGCTTATCTACTGTGCATGAATGAATATGTTTATGTACTCTGCATCAAATGTTCCCTTTAGTCACGAATTTCTCCTATGTTTGCATGGTAATTTGTATCTTGTAAATGTCATGGAGAATAGGGGTTATTATGTTTAAATTGTTTTAGGTCAGCTAAGTGAACTTCCAACACCGGAAAATCCAGCATTTCTATATAATCTATTCTAAAATATAAACGGAGAGCACCAGTTTGGTGTCTCTCCTTTTTTGAAGCCCTATCACAAAAGTGTTCTCCAAAAATACCCCCTCATAAACGTTTAAACTGCTCTTTAAACACTGCGCGAACTAACTACCAGGGGTGACAAATGTAAAACCCTTCCCTCTAACTGTCATACCCACGTCTTCAAATTCCCCTTTCGTTCAACCACTCGCATTTGATCTTCGTCTTTTACAGTAGTTTAATTCCACAGAGAAAGAAAGGTTGGGAGATCACCGACAAGAGAAATGGTCGTTCTCTCTTTTTTGGCAGCAAGTTGGAATCTTTTTCATTTTGTTTAAAACTTTCCTCTTCTTTCTATTTCTGCACCAGATTCCATAATATTAGTTTGATATTTTTCCCTTTGTGTACGTGGTAGTTAGCAAGTTTGTATTTTTACTGGTAGGGATCATATTTTGACAATTTTCCTCGCCTTACTGGGATTTGGAATTGTAGGACAATTTTTAGGCTTCCTTTGATTTTGCTGACTGTTTCTATTTGGTGTAGTTGAAGACTTGAAGTTGCGGAGGGAACACAGTCGAAAATCAAGTTGGGTTTTGTATCGTGCGTGGGTTTCGCCGACAGGTAATGCATAGCAATTTTTATTGCCTTGTTTTTGCATTCTTAATAACCAAAAAAAAAAAAACAACATTACTCTTGCGTTTAGTATTTTTTTTTGGATCACCTGTTGTCTTTTACATATGGTAGAATGGGTTTAGTAGAGGGGCAGAAGATGGTAATTGGATGGTTGCTTAATTTTTTTTGTCTTCAAGATTACTGGGTTTTTTGTCCGAAGAAAACTGTTTACATAATTTTAGAATTAAAAGTATCTCAAACAGTGTATTCTTTAAAATGCAATCCGGGACAATACAATGCAAAAATTTAGAAAAGTATGAATAGTCACAGTATTATGTTTCTTGCCATGTACATCCGTTACACACACGATCAAACATAAAGCCGAAAGACTTTGTGCATATTATTTTGCTAAATTTCGACGTGCACATGCATTGCGTGTGCCCAGTCTCTAGTTAAATTGATTGCCAAGCAATGCAGAAAATCCTTTTCATGATGTTTATGTACTCAACACCGTATAGTTAAAATGTGCCTGTAGAACTTCAAAAAATAGGTATCACAGACTCAGTGAGTGAGGTATAGCATCCTCCCAGATGCACGCATGTACAGCAAGTTCGTGGCCTTCTTATTTTTTAGTATTTGTTGAGTTTCCTTGCGGCTAATAACATAGTTACAGGCTTACAGCAGAGGTGTGGATGAAGCTCGAACCCAGGACCAAAGACTGAGAAAGGCTTACCCTCGGCTTCGGGTTGGCTTCTTAGTTGGTATGCAAGATTATCCCTTAATGTTAGGCCATTATCTTTGAGTTTATGCAATTTGAGGGGAATGTCTCTTGGACATATTGCAACCTTAGTCAGGTTACCAACAATTGTTCTAGGTGCGACAACCAGAAATAGGTAATATCTGAGCTGTCGATTGTTTCCAAAGAAAAAGACTTTCTTTACTCGATTGTTTTTTAATAGAAAATGTGGACTTAACATCTGTCATTCGCTCTCAAGGTATATAGTAAAGGGTGACTCTTATCTTTGTGGAAAACACTAGGTCAAGTGTCACAAATGTCTAGTACCTTTACACTAGATTCGTTGAGGTTTCTAGTTTTTGGTTCTCCATTTTCTATTTGTTTTTGGGTAATGCATTGGACCCTATTAGATCACTTAAGTCACCAATTGGCTAGTACCTGGAAACTTTCCCATTAAATAAACTAGCAAACAGCAACCCATTCTCCAAAATGGTCCAGTATCTATCACGTGGCAATACAATACTGTTGATCATATGATGCATTTCAAACTAAAACCATCCCTAACTAGGAAGTTATTATGTTACTGTGATAATTCTATTGGAAAAACATAAAATACAGGACTTGCATTATGTCATGGTTTTTTTGTGATGTATAATAACGTTCATCATCAGAATTAGCTAGCCCTTAAACTCTGATATACGTGCCTCGCATCCTAGCATAGCTGAAGAAAGTTTTGGATTTGTGGAAAAAAGAAACCCCAAAATAGGTTTATGTTGTTTAGATGAGAGAGAGAGAGAGAAAGAGAAAGAGATGTGTGTAAGGTGTTAAATTAACCTTACTACACACGACATTTATTTATATTATCTCAAGCTCTATTACATAACCAAATTACCCGATGTGGGACAAACTTATTCTAACCAAACTATTCTAACACTCCCCCTCAAGTTGGAGAGTAAATATCATAAAGTCCCAGCTTGTTACATAACAACTCTAACCGTGGTTTAAACAATGACTTAGTAAACATGTCAGCCAATGGAGCACCAGTATACACATACGGAGTAGCTATCACACCACTAGTCAACTTCTCACGCACTAAATGACAATAAACTTCGATATGCTTAGTTCTTTCATGGAATACCGGATTAGAAGCAATGTGGATAGCTGCTTGATTATCACAATACAAAGGCATAGGCAACTGCACAGTGAACCCTATCTCCTCTAGAAGCGATCGCAACCACACAACTTCACATGTTGTATGTGCCATTACTCTATACTCTGCTTCTGCACTGGACCGGGCGACCACTGTCTGCTTCTTACTCTTCCAATTGACAAGGTTACCGCCCAGAAAGACACAATACCCGGTAGTGAATTTCCTATCAGATGGTCCTCCTGCCCAATCAGAATCAGTAAACGCCTCAATGCGTAAATGTCCACTAGATCTATAAAACAAGCCTCGTCCTGGGTGTAACTTAAGATACTTCACAATCCTGAGAACCGCCTCCCAGTGTGGATGGCGAGGAGCAGACATAAGCTGACTCACCAAACTAATAGCAAACGAAATATCCGGACGAGTAATCGTAAGATAATTGAGCTTACCAACCAACCGGCGATACTGATCAGGGTTAGGAAGTAGCTCCCCCTGATCCACATATAATTTAACATTGGGATCCATAGGAGTCTCAACAGGCCTGGTCCCCAATAACCCAGTATCCTCAAGAATGTCCAATGCATACTTCCTCTATGATAAGCTAATACCTTCCTTGGATTGTGCCACCTCAATACCCAAGAAGTACCGAAGTGTGCCCAAATCCTTGGTATGAAACTGCTGATGTAAGAAAGTCTTTAACTCATCAATACCGCGTTGATCATCACCAGTAATGATAATATCATCCACGTAGACTATTAACAATACTTTTCCTCGATCAGAAGTGCGAGAGAACAATGAATAGTCAGATTGACTATGACACATACCAAATCGAATAATTGCATCACTAAACTTTCCAAATCACGCTCGAGGAGACTGCTTAAGCCCATAGAGAGCTTTGCGAAGCCGACAGACCTGATTACGCTCCCCCTGAGCAACAAACCCTGGTGGTTGCTCCATATAAACCTCTTCCTGGAGATCTCCATGGAGAAAAGCATTCTTGACATCCAGCTGAAATAATGGCCAACCAAGGTTCGCAGCAAGGGAAATAAGAATGCGAACAGAACCGAGTTTGGCAACTGGAGAGAAGGTCTCCGAGTAATCAACACCATAAGTCTGAGTGTAGCCTTTAGCAACAATGCGAGCTTTATAGCGCTCAACAGTGCCATTAGGAAGATATTTGACAGTGAATACCCAACGACAGCCAACAGTAGTCTTACTAGCAGGAAGAGGAACCAACTCCCAAGTACCATTGTGATGAAGATAGGACATCTCTTCTTCCATAGCATGCCGCCACTCAGAGATAGATAAGGCCTCCTGAACAGTGTTAGGAACAAAAACGGAAGATACGTAAGTAGTAAAAGCATGAAGAGACGGAGAGAGATGATCATAGGAAACAAACCGAGCAATAGGATGTGTAGTACAAGACCGCATACCTTTACGGGGGGGGGGGGGGGATGGAGGGGTAGGCTGAGATGGCTCTGCTAGCGGAGCTGGCTCTGGTGGAGATGGCACTAGTGGAGGATTAACTGGTGGAGGTTTGGGACGGCGAATATATACCTGCAAAGGTTGAGATGGTGCTGGTTGAGACAGTTCTGGTTGAGATGGTGCTGGGTGAGACGGAACGGCTATAGGGAACACAGATTCAGATGCAAACCAATCATTGGTAGGAACAGGTTCCACATAAAAAGGAAGCGACTCATTAAATGTAACATCTGCACACGCAAAATAACGACGCAAAGAAGGAGAGTAACATTTATACCCTTTCTGAGTACGAGAGTATCCTAGAAAAATGCACCTAACGGACCGACTACCGAGGATCGAGTTTGCTC
Organism: Vaccinium vitis-idaea; assembly: GCA_963854785.1. NCBI lineage: Eukaryota > Viridiplantae > Streptophyta > Magnoliopsida > Ericales > Ericaceae > Vaccinium > Vaccinium vitis-idaea. Next base: position 6,014,070 of record OY978226.1, on the reverse strand, counting down.
CGGTCAGGGTCCAATTCATGAACATAACACATGCACCCAAACACCCGAGGTGGTAAGGGGTGGAGAGGCTGACCAGGAAACAAGACATCATGGGGAACCTGACCTCCAAGAACAGTAGAAGGCATACAGTTAATTAAATAACAAGCAGTAAGGACCGCATCGCTCCAGTAAGACTTAGGAACCTACATTTGAAATAACATGGCACGCATAACTTCAGACAGATGTCGAATCTTGCGTTCGGCAACTCCATTTTGTTGTGGAGTCCGAGCACAAGACGACTGATGAATAACACCATGTCATCAAAAAATTGAGACAAAAGAGTATGATAATATTCACGTGCATTATCAGAACGAAACATACAAATGCAGGTATTAAACTGAGTTTTGATTTCCATATAAAAAGACTTTAATTCAGATCGTTCTTTCATAAGATAAAGATAGGTAATACGGGAGAAATCATCAACAAAGATAACATAGTACTTGAAACCAAAAACATTGGGCACAGAAATAGGCCCCCAAATGTCTGAATGAACTAGCTGAAAAGGACTGGACACCCGACACATAACTCTAGGATAAAATGTAATTCTACAATGTTTACTGAGCTCACAAACTTCACATTTCAATTCTGTAAGAGAACCACATGATGGCACTAGACGTTTCAAATTCTGAAGGGATGGATGACCAAGTCGACAATGTTGTTGATAGGCAGACTCTGAGGACTGAAAGGCAACTGGCTGAGATGAGTTATCATTGGTCAGGTAATACAGGCCATCACGCTCAGTGCCGCCACCAATCTTCCGCCCCGTCTTGAGATCCTGAAAGACACAACCATGAGGAAGAATGTGACGGAACAATCTAAGGACTTTGTAAGTTGGCTAACGGACAGGAGATTAAAAGGTAAGCGAGGTACATGTAATATAGAGTTCAAAGTAAGAGATGAAGAAACAGGGAAATATCCCAACCCATTAACCTCAGTGGTAGAACCATCTGCTAAGGTAACATGAGATTTTTTACCGATGGACTGACAATTAGACAAGATAGTAGAAGTACCAGTCATATGATTAATAGCACCAGAATCAATAACCCAAGGAGAAGAAGAAGATGCAACACAAGCAACAGAGGAACCTGTTTGAGCAAACATAGCTGTGGAAGAAGAAGCTGCAGCAGCGGAAGGCTGAGTGGACAGAAGAAGCTGGTACTGCTGGTACTCCTCTGCTGAGATAGTCACCCTATTGTCGGTCGAAGGCTGAGTATACTGTCCAGCATCCTCAGAATGACCAACCTGATGAGCTTGGGGATAACCATGAAGCCTGTAACAATAGTCTACTGTATGGTTTGTACCCCACAATGGGTACACACTCGAGTACCACGGTCACGATTAGAACCACTGCGACTAGAATTACCTCCCCCTGACATGCGACCAATACTACTACCACCACGACTAGAACTACGACCAGTAAACCCAGAATCACCACAGTTACCATAACTGTTACCACCAGAATTTCGATCACCACGGCCTCGACTACTAATCCCAGAATCATGGCCGCGACCACGGCCATTACTCGACCCAAAACCACTAGTACCCACTGACGCTAAAGCAGAGCGGTCAGATGGCGACTGAGAAACAAAACCAATATCCGAGACAGAAGTTTGGCGAAGACGACTAAACACCTCATCGAGAGAGAGCAACTCCCGCTCTCCCAGTATCTGAAACCGAACTGGATCATAAGATGATGGCAAACCATATAGAAATCGAGCGACCTCCAAACGCTCACACTCACGCGCCATAACCTGAGGATAACTGGAGATAGGCTCATAAACTTGGAGTCACAAGTACCACGAAACTTGGCATAGTAGTCCTCCAACGATCCACTACCCAAAGATAGAGAAAGGAACTGGTGATGGAGATCATATGTACGACGAAGATTATTAACACCTGAATACATCCTGGCAACCCGATCCCATACTTCCTTGGCAGTATCAAGGCAAAACAGAGGGCCACTGATCTGAGGTTCCATACTATTCCACAACTCAACACGAATATGACAGTCCTCAGTTTCCCAGTCACTATAATTCGTAGCATCTTTGTTTGGAGGACCATCTGTCAAATAACGAAATTTCTTCTCACCGATATAATAAACTTTGACAGCACGAGACCAAATAGCATAATTGTTGCCATTCAAAAGAATGGAGGTAATGGAATCCTTCTCACGACGCCGAGAAGAGCCAGAAGAACTACCAATAATGATAGAACCAGAATTAGGGACAGATGCAGACTTCTCTTCAGGCATAATCACCGATCACCACAAAATAACCACCAATAAATCAAAGATAACCAACTGTCTCGACAGAACAACCAAACAATTACGATAACCAACTAAGCAACAACCAATGCTAGATTAAACCACTGTAAGTCTGCATCTGCTCACATCAAACAGCAAGGAACAGTAGCAATCCAAGCCAATCATACCAGGAACAGCAAGGAACAGTAGCAATCCAAGCCAATCACAAAAATAGGCATTAAAGCGACATGATACATGCGTTTCAGACAAGTTCGAGCATCAACAGAGCACTGGGTGTGGATTTCGAGCATCAACAGAGCACTGGATGTGGATTTCGAGCATCAAAAGATCATCAGGTAATGGACTGGTTTAGGGTTTGCAGATGGATGATGTCGGCTGTAGATGGATGATGTCGGCTGGTTTAGGGTTTTGAGGTATTTGGTTGAAGAAGACGATGGTTTAGGGTTTAGACAGAATTAGGTTTAGGGTTTAGACGATGGTTTAGATTAAGGGCTTGCTCTGATACCATGTTGTTTAGATGAGAGAGAGAGAGAGAAAGAGAAAGAGATGTGTGTAAGGTGTTAAATTAACCTTACTACACACGACATTTATTTATATTATCTCAAGCTCTATTACATAACCAAATTACCCGATGTGGGACAAACTTATTCTAACCAAACTATTCTAATAGTTTAGAAATCAGAAACCAGCTATTTTGAAGTCACCTTATCGAATAGATAATACTAATAGTCAACCATCCATATATGCAGCCATAGCAGAGTCATAGCCACTGTCATGATCGTCATCCTCAATGGACGCCGCAGGGGCATAGTCATAATCTCCATCGTCATCGTCATCGTCGTCATCGCCATCTCCTTCCATGCCTGTTGATGGGGCAGAATAGTATCCATCATCACCATCTGGATGCTCCTTACAACATTTCCATGACACCATGGCTTTGGAAATGGGAGACATTTTATTTCTGGGGAAATTTGGTGAATAAAAGAAAAGTGGGATTAGTTGTGTTATCCTAAGGTCTGTGTGCTTTGGACTGAGCATGGCTTGGAGGTGAAACCAATGCTTGCTTATATAAACGGAAGGGAAGGTGTTAGGCTCATGTTGGCACAAGCTAGCCACATGGGAAGTGTGGAGTGCTACTTGAAGGGCGTGCGAGACACGACGCAGGCAACACGTGGAGCCATATCATCCAGCCTCCTAGGAAATTCGGGCGACAGTTCAGCATACACGTTGGTGCTGCAATAGGTAATCAAATTCTAACCAGTAGTAAGGCATCTTTGTGCCTGGTCGGGTCAGAGACATCAGAGAGGAGTAGGACTTTTTTGCAGGTTGGTGACAATGAAAGCTCTAAAATGTGTGGTGCATTTTTCTTTAGGAATGGGTTTGAAGGGACACTTAGTCATCCTAGCAACTGTCTCTGTCTAGGTCAATTGAAAAAAATTGCCTGTTGAGGTATGTGGCATGCCATTATTGGTTGCTCCAGCAACATTTTAGAGTTGCTTCAACAAGTGCGAACCAATTTTTGCTTGAGAAAAGGCCATGTATTCAGATGAAATTTGCAATCTGTAGCAGCATTCTAGAGTTGCTCATGAGCGGCAAGAGCTAACCAACTATTGGTAGGCAAAATGCCATTTATTCAGATGTATTTAGCTTAGGGAAAAAGGTTCATTGAATTTTTATCACTCAACTTAAGATCGGGATAAGGTTACCATTACCACTATCATTATCACTCAACTTAAGGTCGGGATAAGGTTGTTACCACTATCACTTTGATAACTCTAATGATCAGGAAAAGAACCTAACGTGACTTCATTTTTTAGTTCGCCAATGATGTGATTCATGCCCATCACCTTTCCAACTTCAGCATATGAAATATGTCATCCTCATCCATCTACACTGCCCCTTAATCCCTACTCTTTTTCCTGATGTGTGAAGTTGTTTTTCTTTTGTATTAGCACCAGAGGCATGAAGATAATAGAAGCTGTGGGAAAAATGGCGTCTTTGTGTGAAGATGTTAAACGTTCTCTTTGTAGCTTTATATAGATTCTAGTTACTGTTATGTTTAGCATATTAAGCATACATTCACTTTGAAGATATATCCAAACATATCGTTATTGCAAAAAAACTCTCAAAGTGGGACATATACAATCACTTTGATTTTTGCATTTTTTTTTTTTTTTGAAATTTCTGTGTTGGGGCAAATGTTATGAAGATAATGATCAGAAATTTGCATGACAGGTGCTCAAGAAAGGACAAGCAAGCTAATGAACTTCAATCCTCTCCAAGGGTTAACGACAAATGTGTACTGCAAGACACAACAATTTGACTTGCTAACTTGCACTGGTAAGCTGATTTAACACTTTTTGGTAATTTTTATGCTTTAGAGTGAAGTGCTTAGCAGAAATTTTATGAGATTACTTGTTATGGAGATGCATTCAAGTCAATCCTTTCCCTTAAGATGAGGACTAAGTTGAGAAATAGTACTCTTGTGTTCGCAACGTTTACAGATGTTATTTGATATATGTGTGATCATATATTCATGATGTTTCTATTTGTCATGTCAAAGCTGATTTCGGTATGAAATTTGAATGACCCACTGACTGAAATTTTTGGTTGCGCCACCCTCCATCTTTGTTTGTGGAGTAATTGTATCTTGTAAATGCTTCAAAGATTTAAAATCATGTAAGTTGAATAGAAAAGAGGATATTTAGATCTTGGGTGGGTTGAGATTTTTGGTTGCTCCACCCTCCGCCTCTTTAAAGTGGTTTTTAACACAAGAATAGTTAAAGGGGGAGTCTTATCTTACTGAGAAAAACTAAGTCAAGGTCAAGTGTGTCTAATGGTTAGTACCTTTATCAGATTCTATAAGGTTTTCAACTTTCCCTCACTTTATTCAGTTTAATTTTTTTTGTTCTTGGTACTGCATGGGTCCCTATCAAAGCACTTAGTTCTCAGATTGACTCATGCTGTCTTGCCTGTTCTTTTCCTCATATAATATCCTAGCTGACCTCCACTCATTCTCCCAAAAGGTTTAGTATAACAAGGCAATCACATGGAACTACAGAAACTTATTTTATGTCCTGCATTATAAAATAAAGAAGCTCTAATATGAACTGGTTATATTAAATATCTAATTCACAGTATATGTCTGTATCATTGAGATGACAATGTATCGATCCATATTGGCCCTTAAAAGCCATTTCATCTGCAAATACCGCTATGGAAAGTCTGAAATCATCTTATGTATTGGCTGGTGGGAATTATTTAATTTCCATATTTAGAAAATTTGCGATAGTCCAATATATCATTTGCATTATGTCATGATGAATCGCAGGTTGAGTGATGACTGATGAGCATTACATTAAAAAAAGAAAAAATTCCTTATATCAATTCCTTCATTTCCCTTTTCTAAAAGGTCTCGATCTTCTTCATCATCATCATCATCATCATCATCATTAGCTAAACCTTGGATACACTAAATACATAGCCTCAAATCGTAGCATAGCCTACAAAATGTTTAGGAGAAAAATACCCAGGAATAGAGTTGGAACCCAGCCTTTTGATGTCAGTCTATCAAGAATATTTAGTTCTAGTTGTTTAACCACGACTCATGCAGCCGGAGCATAATCATAATCACCATCGTCATCGTCGTCATCACCCTCCATGGACGCTGCAGGGGCATAGTCGTAATCTCCGTCATCGTCATCGCCATCTCCTTCCATGCATGCCGCAGGGGCATAGTCATATCCGTCATTGCCATCATCATCCCCATCTGGATGCTTCTTGCACCATGACACAATGGCCTTTGAAATGAGAGGCATTATATTTTCTGGGGAAAAGTTTCAAGTAGGTAAAGAAAAGTTGGACTATTGTTTTCTTTGCGATTGAACATGAAGTCAAGAGCCAATGCTTATATAAAGGTGATAGATGGTGTTGGGCTCATTTAGGCACAAGTCAGACTCGTGGGAAGTGTGGAGTGATGATGAGAGGGTGTGCAAGACCCGACGCTTTCGACATGTGGCGTAACCTTGTCTGGACACGTAGGAAATTCAAGTGACAGTTCAGCATACACGTTGGTGCAACTAGTAAAAGGCATATTTGTGCATAAAATCAGAATATAGTCAATATTTTTTTGCAGACTTTTGTGACAATGAAAACTAAAAAAGGTACCTTTTCAGGACAGAGCATGTGAGTTACATTATTTACAATAGATGGGTTCTTTTCAAGGCTTCACAACAGCCAAATATGACAATGAATTTGAAGAGCAATTTTGTCACTTGAACAATTCTTTGCTTATGGGTTTTGTTGCAGATTAGATAATGGTAAAAGCTGGTTATAATAATAGCGAAAGCTAAAAGCATTGAGATAGAGCAGTTTGGGTTATTAATTATTCAGCTTATTTAAGTTATTTTTGCTCTGACCAAGATTTTAAATAGCAGTAGCGGGCCACGTAATATTAAAGGTTTTTTTTTTTTAAACAGTGAAAAAGGAGAATTTATTAATCTAAAGTAACGGATACAAGAGATTAAAGGGACAAGATCAAAAAGGGTAGCATTAATGGTAGCGTTGTGGTAGGATTGGAAGTATTGATACGTACATGTAGAATTAGGGGTAGTGGTTGCAACTTTTTTAATTATATAGTTATATCCCAATCAATTGGAGTCGACTATATGAATTCTTTTTTCCCATTGAGCTGTATCAAGGGCTACATGTTTCCGATGAGCCGAGTTGTTTTTGTTTTGTATTAGCACCACAGGCTTGAAGATATCAAAAGTTTAGGGAGATTTGTGTGAAGATGCTATATATAATCTCTTTGTATAGGAATGTCATCTTTGTTTTGAGCACAAGTATAGGAATGTCATCTTTGTTTTGAGAGAAACTAGGTCAAGGTCAAGTGTGACAAATGGCTATTCCTTTATCAGATTCTATGAGGTTTTCAACATTTGGTTCCCTCACGAATTTTCTTGTGTTTTTAAATCTTATGTTCTTGGTAATGCATGGGTCCCTATCAGAGAACTCTCATATTGACTCATCCGGTCATGCCTGTTTTTTTCCCCATAAAATATACAAGCAGACATCCACCCATTCTCCGAAAAGGGAGAAATTTTTCAGTGCCGAGCGGGCATCAGTTGACACTATCACGTGATGCCCGTCGGCTCATCCAGGCCGTCCATTTGTGTTTTGGACGGTTTAGATTTGTTGGGGGTAAATTTACACTCAAAATTACAAAAATGTCACCGAACAACCCCAACAGAACTGGGCCATCCAAAATACGAATGGATGACCCGGATGAGCCAATGTGCACCATGTGACAGTCCTAGCTACTCGGCACTGAAAATTTTTCCAAGGAAAAAGGGTTAGAATAACAACAAAGGCAATCACATGGCACTTCTGAAACATTATTTTATGTCCTGCATCACATGGAACTTCTGAAACATAATTTTATATCCTGCATTACAAAAAACTTTAAGCTTTAATATGAACTCGTTAGTCGTTATGTTTTGCACCGTGTTGTGCATCCTCAGTCGTCCAATCGTGTTTTGGACGGTTCGGATGTGTTTTGATTTTATACTGATAAAAATAAATGAAAATTAAATTAAAATTGTCGAGTGCATTCAAGCTGTCCAAAACATGATCGAACGCTAGAAGGGTGCACAACGAAGTGCAAAGCACCTGAAGTCCATCAAACACTAGGTGTGGGAACCACCCTTATTGAATTCGGTCTACATCCACTCTTGACTCTTCATATGCCTCCAAACTCTCAATTTCAGGGTCCATTCGAGCCAATAACTATTATCTAAGTCATTTATCTCGTAGAACACTAAAGAAGAATATGTTTGCAAAAATAATTTGATATGATATATATAGCCACGTGAATACGTTATTTTTTGTTCCGTAAAATGGATTATTTAAGTGTAATATATATTTCTCGTCCATTTTACAAAACAAAATGAAACTTGTCTGTGTAGTTATTGATATTTGATCAAACGGCTTTTTCACTGGCGTGCTCTTATTTGAGGATTCCACAAAATGGAAAATTTATTCAATGCCCCTTCACTACCGGCGCATTTTCCACCACTTATTTGGTGTAGGGCAAAAACAAATACGTAGACCTCATCTCAAAGTGTGATGGAAAAGGGATCTAGCCACAACCGGGCCATCTCTCCACAAAATGGGAATATGGAAGGGTATGAACTTTTAAGAGTAACTAAATCCATTCGAGTATTCCTTCTGTTTTCGTGAAAAAGAAACACATAAACAAAGGACAAGAAACGGAAAAATCTCATACCATTGGTATTTTGGCCTTTGACTTTTTTTTTTGTTGTCTTTATTTGATTTTTTTTTTTTGTGTGTTTTGGACGGCCCAGATATGTTGGGGTAAATTTACCTTTAAAATTACAAAAATGCCACTGAACAACCCCAATAGACCTGGGCCGTCCAAAACACGGATGGACGGTCCGGATGAGCCAACGGGCATCACGTGACAGTGCCAGCTGCTCTGAAAAATTTTCCAAAGAAAAAGGGTTAGAATAACAACAAAGGTAATCACATGGCACTTCTGAAACATTATTTTATGTCCTGCATTACAAAAAAACTTAAGCTTTAATATGAACTCGTTATGCTGAAGTATCACAACAAGGGTTCTAAATCACAGTACCCAAATTTAGAACGTTCACAATCACTCCAAATATCATTTGCATTATGTCATGCGTCGCATGATGAGTTGTGAGCATTACATAAAGTCAGGGCCGGCCCAGGCCCAAGGCCCACAAGGCCTGGGCCTAGGGCACCCCAAAAATGACCACTTTTTGGGGCACCCTACCATTTTATACCAATGGGCTTGACTAGAACACTTTTTGGACCAAAATAAAGGAAAAAAATCCATTAGAAGTGACAAAAGAGCCCAACATTGTGGCCCAATATTTAAAAAAGGCCCAAAAACTATTGTGGCCCAAAATTTAAAAAAAGGCCCAAAGCTAAACTTGATTTAAAAGAAAATCATTTTCTGCTTGTTACAGTTTTTATTTCTGGTTTTGTAAAAAATCAAGACAGTCTAAACGAAATGATTAAGTTTAGTTTATTATTTGCTTAAAGAAAAAGTAATTAGGTAGTAATTTTCTAATTTTCTTGTTAGAGTTTCGAGTGGGTTTGTATTTGAGATTTCTAAATTGACACAAGTTCTTGAGTTTTCCCAAGTAACCAAAAAGTTGATCAAATTTCATTGTTTTTCCAACAAATAAAGTCATAATATTAATTCCAACAGATCAAATTTCCTACTTATTATAAGTAGTTAAATGAGTCATTTTGACCCAAATTTGTTAGAGGAAACTTGAAAAACAACAAATTTGGGTAAAACTAGAGTTTGGCATTTGCATGGCAAAGGAGTTTTGACCCAAATTTTGTTTCAAAAAAGGCACAAGATCTCTAGATGCTCTACATCGTTGTTAAATTTAGCTTGTATTAATACATTTTTGACGGGGATATTGTAGTAACAAAAACGTAGAAAGTTTGGTTGAGGAACACGAAAATTTTTAGGGCACAATTTTTTTAATTAGGCCTAGGGCACCCAAATACCTTGGGCCGGCCCTGCATAAAGTTCATTATTTTCCACCACTAAATGGTGTTCATCTTCGTCATCATTCTTGGAAAAAACTTAGATACAATATTAATGCATAGCCTCAAAATGTAGCATAGCCTACAAAATGTTTTGGATTCTATGGGAGAAAAATACCCAGGAATAGAGTTGGAAGTTTGGAACCCAGGTTTTTGACGTCACCCTATCAAGAATATTTAGTTCTAATTATTTAACCCCGATTCATGCAGCCGGAGCATAATCATAATCACCATCATCGTCGTCGTCGTCACCCTCCAAGGACGCTGCAGGGGCATAGTCGTAATCTCCATCATCGTCGTCGTCATCGCCATCTCCTTCCATGCATGCTGCCGGGGCATTGGCATAGCCGTCGTCGCCACCATCATCCCCATCTGGATGCTTCTTGCACCATGACACAATGACCTTCGAAATGAGAGGCATTATGTTTTCAAAAGTTGGACTTGTGTTTTTGTCAAGGTCTTTGTGTTTGAACATGAAGTCAGGGAGCCAATGCTTATATAAAGGTGAGAGAAGGTGTTGGGCTCATTTTGGCACAAGTCAGACACGTGGGAAGTGTGGACTGATGCTGAGAGGGTGTGCAAGACCCGACGCTGTCGACACGTGGCACAACCTCGTCCGGACACGTAAGAAACTCAGGTGACAAGTCAGCGTCCACGTTGGTGGGACTAGTAAAAGCATATATCTTTGTGAATAAAATCAGAACAGTGTAAGATTTTTGTGCAGACTTGTGTGACAATGAAAACTCAAAAAGGTGCCCTTTTGAGGACACAGCATGCGAGGTACATTATCTACAAGAAATGGGTTTTTGTTGCGGATTAGATAATGGCAAAAGCTGATTATAACATTAGCGGGTTATTAATTTTTTCAGCTTATTTAAGTTATTTTGACCCATTACCTAAAACCAAAAGTTGAGATTAAGGTCTTAAATAGCGGTAGCGGGCCTCATAATGACAGCCGTAGTGGGTTGCGAAACCGTAGCGATGCTACAGTAGTGGAACACTAGTGTAGTGGTCGTGAATCGTATACAAAGCGATACGTATTGGGAATCATCTAATATGCATGGGAATATGGTATCAACGGTATAGCGAAGTGTAACGGTATTGGAGAGTCATAAAACATATGCGTAGCGGCCGCTATTTGAAGCCTTTGTTGCAACCAAAAAATTCAGAAAGGAAGAAAAAACTTAAAGTGGCTTTATAACACCCCTATGCTCACTTAGAAAACATGGCATGCCAGCATTGGTTGATTATCTTCAACATTTTTACTTGTTACCTTCTTTCTCGTTATTCAATTTCCTCCCAGTGTAATTACAGAATATCTAAGTTCATACCTGCTCCAATTGTTATGCGAGAGTTAAAATTTAGTACTCAGAACAACAAAACACTCTCCATTGTTGAGTTAAATTTAATGTCAAATTTTTGTCAATGTCGTTCTTGGTGTCAAATTTGGCAATTACCAAACTAGCCACATCATTTTCAAAGAGTGAAAGGTACTGATAATGGCAAAGTGACTATTCATTGGTGGAGTAAATCCTCATTTTTTTTACGAAATAACATTAAAATCATCTGAAAATGAATTTGGCAATGTCATTTTGATTTTAATTGATGGACTTGCTCTTCACCCATTGCCATTTAAGGTAACCAAGCCGTAATTTGGCCACACAAAAAAAAAAAAAAGAGAGAGAGAGAGGAGCAAAATTCAAGTCTGTCACCTGTTATTTGTTGCTATAAAAAAATAGCAATGCCATATTTGACGCTAAATTTGACACTAATGATGATTAATGGTTATTGGTTATTGTCATTTGTCCCATATCATCCAAGTCATTTAATTTGTATTGAAAAATCAAACAAATTTAATTCAATGATCTTGCTTTGAGATTGTATTATGCAAATCGGCGTAGCAACATTATTATTTTTTGACTTTTTAATACCATGGCAAGTCAATTACTAACTTTATCAAAGTCATTCCTTTTTTTTTTTAACACGGAAATGAGAAGATTATATTAATGAACGCCCAATGGCACTTACATAAACGGAATTCATTACAAAGATCTTGGACAAAGCCAAACTAATCATCTTAATAGAGAACAAGAAATGCACAAGACAATCGATGTGTTTCACCCTAACCCAGACATGGTCTGACGCAAACAGCAGCACATACAAGATTCATACCTAGAATCAGCATCCCTGAAGAGACTTAGTGCTAGTTAAAGATAAAAGACAGAGAATACCCAGACGATCGGATGGACTCCAACCAAACTTGCTCGCACACCAATGAACTCCCAAAACTACAGATCTTCAAAACCACCACGAGTTGCCCTGCCAGCGATATCATTTAGGGTAAGAATACTGTTGACACAGATACCACTGCAAAGCAACCGCGCCTGAAAGTTCCCGATCTGTAGACGAAAATTTGTCCGAAGACGAAACTAACAACTGTCACAAAGTGAGAGACATAACTCTCTCAAATCAGACGACAAGTCGTTGGTCTGGAGACACAAAAGAAAAAGAAAGAACGAACGAAGAAAATAAATAGTACCATGACCCTCACCTCCCACCACCATGAGTATTGAAACCCTGGGGGGAGGGGAAGGAGGAAGAGTAATATTAATTAGTGGTGGCTAAGGTTTTCAGAGAAGTGAGAGAGAGAGAGAGAGAGGAGAGAGAGAGAGAGAGAGAAGGAAAAATCCCCCAATGCTTGAGAAAGTATTCGGTTGCTCTAATTAAATTGAGATCAAAGTCATTCCTTAGAATGTGTTATCGAAAATGCTAATTACCCCAGAAATTATTCCAAAAGTGAAATGAGTGGTTCAAATAAAAAAAAACAAGTGAATTTGAACCACCGATTCCATTTTCGGGGAAAATTCTGGGATACCGGTTCCTAACACTGCTGGCTATTTTTTTATAGTTCTCTTTCCACTACGATCTTTTTGGTATTTTCGGTATTTTTAGATTACAAGTTGTCAAATCAGTTCACGTATATGAGAAGAATGACTATCTTATTTAACATCTTGTAATCCAAAAATACTGAAAAATACAAGTTGTCAAATCACAAGTTGTTAAATCAGTTCATGTAGTAAAAACTTAGATTTATTTTGAACATCAATAAAAAGAAATACGGGGACTGAAAAATAGATGGATTCATAAAGTACTACACTTGTCAACGTGAGTCCATATCAACACTTGGTGTGGGAACCACCCTTGTATTAGGTCTAAATCCACTCTTGAGTACTCTTCATACAATTTCAGGGTTCATTCGAGCCAATAACTGTTATCTACTACGATATTATCTCGTAGAACACTAATGAAGAATATGTTTGCAAAAATAATTTGATATGATATATTTAGCCACGTGGGTAAGAGATTTTTTCTCCGTAAAATGGACTATTAAGTGTAATATATATTTTCCGTCCATTTTACAGAACAAAATGAAACTTGTTCGTGCAGTTATTGGTATTTGACCAAACCGCTTTTTCAGTGGTGTGCTCTTATACGAGGATTCCACAAAATGGAAAATTTATTCAATGTCCCTTAGATAACACTACGTGATGCTTTGGTCCATTTTTCACCACATATTTGGTGTAGGGAAAAAACAAATATGTAGATCTCACATCAAAGTGTGATGGAAAAGGGATCTAGACACCACGTGACAGTCTCTCCATAAAATGAGAATATAGAAGGGTATGAACTATGAAGGGTAACTAATAAATCCATATAAATAGAGTATTCCTTCTGTTATCATGAAAAAGAAAATACAAATACAAAAACAAAGGAAAGAAATCGAAAACGTAAAGAGAAAACATTTTTTACACCAGCGGAGTAAACTAAAATTTCCTTCAAATCAATTATATTGCATTATGTGTCCATGTTCTACCTTTTGGGACCACTGTTTAGACACACTACGCAGTGAAATAAATTTGAAAACATTAATTTACACCACTTATGTAAAGAATATTCTCCCAAAGTAAAAATCTCATAGGGTTTTGAAGCCGTTTTGGCTCCTACAGGCTACAGGCTACAAGTAAACAAATGCCAACCAATCAATTTTATGGCTAAGACCCCATCTTCTCCTCTCCTTGCCAAAATGGCTAAACACAGAAACTCAAACAATCCCATATCAAAATGGCCACTGCACATCTTTCCGACCACATTTTCGGGCCAATCCCCTGCACCCCTGTCATTTACCGGCGACTCAACCGCACCCGAATTTCTCTCTCTCTTCCCAACACTTCCAAAGCTAACAACTTGTCAATTCTCAAAACTGACCAAAAACCCAAGTGGGTCGTTAGGCTGAGCTTGGCGGAGCAAAGTACCCAGCCGAAAAAATCAACGGTGGACGTTGAACGGCTGGTAGGGTTCTTATACGAGGACTTACCACATCTGTTTGACGATCAGGGGATTGATCGGACGGCTTACGATGAACGGGTTAAGTTCAGGGACCCAATCACGAAGCATGATTCGATTAGTGGGTACCTATTTAACATTGCTCTGTTGAAGAAGATCTTCAAACCTGATTTTCAGTTGCATTGGGTTAAGCAGGTATGGTTTCTTGCTTCTTGTTATGTGATGTTTGTTTATATAAACATTACAAAGAGTCACACAAATGAGATATTGTATTTAATTGTGTCTGGTTCATAGTAGCTAATAAAATAAGTTAACACATGAGTTACCACCCTGGGTCTAAGCATTTGGTTTACCCCAATATGGGCTGGTTCGAGTCTTACCAGGGCTGGTACCTGCTGAACTTGGTGGCCGTGCCGTGGTGACTGTTCCGTCACCCGGAGGTTTGCGCTCTACAGTGAGATCCAATTAGTGGCCCCCCTGTGGGTAGTTCCTTTGTTATCAAAAAAGAAAAAAGTTAAACATATGAATTACCACCATGGGGCTAAGTACTTGGCTTTGCCACAATGTGGGCAGGGTTCGAGTCTTACCAGGGCTGGTACCTGCTGAACTTGGGGGTCAGGCCGTGGTGGCTGTTCGGTCACCTGGAGGTTTGCGCTCTACAATGGGATCCAATTAGTGGCCCCTCTGTGGGGTAGTTCCTTAGTCATTTAAAAAAAAAAAGTTAAACATATGAACTTTAGCTTCTAATAATGATCAACTTCCGTCAAATTTTAACCCGTTGATCTCGTAATAGAGAGTATATAAGGGTGGCAAACTACTCTAATGATTGGTTATTATATGAGCATATTAGGCACCTAGAGAAGAAAGTGCTGCTACTGATGTTGAATAAGATTATCAATTACAATTCTAATATATGGTAAGGAGAGTTTTTTTTTTTGTCGACGAGGGTGTTCCTTTGTAACCTTATCGGCCTTTGGGCTAGGATTAAGTAGTCTAGTTTGGGGTGTTGCAGTGACTTTTTGAGGGTTAACTTGGATGTTTGGCATTCGGAAACGTATCTATGAGTCTGTTTGTGTGTTGCCACCCTTCAAATACTCTATACCCAATTTTTTTTTTATACCCTGGTTCCTTTGTGCTTTTGGCCGCTGGATCACATGAGAATCTCAAGAAAGGAAAAGTTTCTCGCTTGGTCTAATGCCCGGAAATGCACCAAAACATGAGTACAAAGAAATTTGAGTACAAAGAACTTGAACTCGTGTTGCCAAAGATTCTACTTCTGCATCCATACCTTTTTCTATGTTGATTTTGAGAAGCACCAATATTGATGGTTATAGATTTTAATTTTCATACCAACTTAATAAAATCTAAGCTTTTGGAAATCCCCCTGCTAACTCCATGTATCTCATGATAAATCCATTGTTTTCTGTGCAAAAAATGTCACTATTGAATTAGGAATTTTTTGTTGAATTCAGTTGCTAAGGTAAGTATGCATATCAGTTTTATGCAATCACCTTAGACCTCCAATCTCTAGGATCTCAAGCGGACAAAAAGGCACCATTGAACTCCTAATGGACAAATGAATTCGTCTTTGACTGATTGAGTTGATATAGACAGGACCTTTTGATATAACGACAAGATGGACAATGGTAATGACGTTCGTTCTGCTTCCATGGAAACCAGAATTAGTTTTCACAGGGACTTCGATTATGGGCATCAACCCAGAGACTGGGAAGTTTTGTAGCCATGTGGTATGCTTCAAATCATGGCAGAGTAGCAATTAGTGTTTCTACTCTTTCTTTTAGTTCTTTCCTTCATTGCCCCTTACTCCCTGTGATTTTGCATTTCCCCCTCCATTTTGTAGGACTACTGGGACTCTATAACAAACAACGACTATTTTTCTTCCGAAGGTCTAGTGGATGTAATAAAGCAGGTATTCGCCAGTAAATTTTCAAACTTCTGTGTCCACTGTTTGATGTCCCTTCTTACATAGCTAATATATGCATGCGGAATTTTGTTGCAGTTACGGATTTACAAGACTCCAGATTTGGAATCACCAAAATATCAGATACTGAAGAGGACTGCAAACTATGAGGTTTGTTAGTCTTTTACCTGAACGATTGTTGTTGCCTTCATCACCTTATATGCTTTTGTTATGTGTGTCAATGGTATAAGCTGAATCAGAAGATGTGACACAAAGGTTGGCAAAACTTTCCTCGGTACCATAATCTTAAATCAACCCCCAAAATGTAACGACCCCTCACTTGCTGGCCTAAATCAAGGTTTTCAAATCGGGATATGTATCATGTATCATTTTTCTTGTTTTACAAATCGTATCTGGATACGTATCGCGTATTGTAAGATACATTAATCACAATTATTAAATAATTAACAAGCATTTATACCTAATAAGTTAATAACCTGTGAAAAAGTGGACTAACCAAGTTGCCCAAAAGAACTTAAGCGCAAAAGTTATTTAGTAGCACTAGCACCTGTGAGTTTCATTACATTTCTAATGCACCCTTGATACTATCTGATGTGGGACTAGACTACGGACCTGTCCTGGGTTGTCACACAAAAGCTATCGCGAACACTGAATGCCCATTGTTTTTAATGAAGTAGTCATTTGGCTGTGAAACTATTAAGCTTTCAACCAGTAGCAGAAAAATGTTTCTGTGGGTTGTTTTTCTGCTTTACAGCAGAATATCAGATAGAATGTCACTCAACACATAAGTCGTGGGTATGGTTTTCGAATGCATGTAAATGTGAAGGTTTGGCTGCTGTTTTGGTGTTCATTTCCATCTGCTCTTCGTTATTAGTCCCAAGTTCGGGAAAATTAATCGTGCTGCCAATACTAACTTTTCAAGTTTAAGTTTTCACAAAAAAATGATGTATGAATACGAAAGTGTTTTTATTTTTTATTTTTAATAGGCTTGAATAGATTTCCTAAACCCGTTTTCAGGTCAGAAAGTATTCTCCATTCGTTGTTGTGGAAACAGATGGTGACAAACTTTCTGGGTCAACTGGGTTCAATGCAGTAACTGGGTTAGTGTGCTTCCTTTTGAACCAACTCATTCACATGGCTTTCTTTCTTTTTGTTGTTCTTCTCATTTTAGTGCGTACAAATTGAAATCTAATCCTCCGTATATCTACAGGTATATCTTTGGGAAGAATTCGACAAAAGAGAAGATTCCCATGACGACTCCTGTCTTCACTCAAACAGTTGACCCTGAAATGTCCAAAATTTCCATCCAAATAGTTCTTCCATCAGACAAAGAAATTACCAGGTGAAGTATTGCCACTATCTTGGGGGCCGTTTGATTGAACAGGAACAGAACTAATGGAGGGATTACGAGGTTACGTACCCCTCCCTTGTATACTAGGACCCTGTGGAGTTACATATCCCTTAATTATTGGTCAAACCAACCAAACAAGGCCTAGTTTCTCAAACTCTCAAAACTAAATCCTTAAAACAGTTATTTCAATCACTTGGAAGAAAATAGATAGCTGGAAACTTCTTCAGATACAATTTCAGATTTTCAGTAAAACTAACACATGGTAATGTAACAAATGTGTATCTTCACCAGTTTACCAGATCCAGACGAAGGAAAAATCAAATTGAGGAAAGTGGAAGGAGGCATTGCTGCAGTATCGAAGTTCAGTGGAAAGCCTACAGAGGATGTTGTTCGCGAGAAGGAGAAATCACTACGCTCTAGTCTCGTCAAGGACGGTCTCAGACCTGAAACGGGTTGTTTGCTCGCTCGCTACAATGATCCTGGTCGAACACGGAGCTTTATGATGGTAAGAAAAAGAAGTCCCTTTATCTTTAAATTTTCAAGTACTTTTAAGTATGTTGTTCTTCTGTTTCATAACTTGGAAAATAAATCTAACTGTTCGATAATTGGATTTACTACTCTCAAATGTGGAGACCACAAACTTCCCTTGCCAATTTTTGGTAATTTAGACCATGAATCAAATATGAAATCTTCAAATATTTGGCGTCTCTCGGTTGAAACTGTGAAACTAGGATATCCTTATTAACAACTCCATCTTTCTTCATCTTTTAATGATGCATTTTCGTCACTGCATGCAACCTATGGTTATGTTTCTACTCTCATGATCGATGTCTTTTTTTTTTTTTTTTGGATAATTCGGAATATCATAAACTAAGCAAACTAAAGAGAGTTACACCACATACGAGCAGTCATAAGAGTAGTACAGACCCAATAGAACAAACCGATACTTAAGCACTTGCTTAGTATTAAGGCTATCCCTAATAATAAACTCCCTCATAGAATATGCATAATGTTTGTGAGAATTAAATCCTCGTCTTGCTCTGTACCCATCTTCACCAGGTGATCCACACACTCATTTCCTCGTCTGAAAATATGAATGAGAGTCGCTTCAATACGGGCTAGGAGGGTTTTTGCGTCATTAATGATGCTGCGTTGAGGGTGATTCTCCGGGGCACCTTCATTCACCAGCTTCACCGCAATACTCGAGTCAGATTCAATAACCACCTTGGGCATGTTTTTCTCAAAAATGATTGTCAACCCTCGGTAGATTGCCCATATCTCTGTTTCCAAGCTTGTGTCTGACACCATCTTTCCATAATAGCCGAGCTGCTATCTCCCATCTTGATCACAGAACAAGCCTCCGAAACCAACTTTCTCATTTGTGATATATTTACATCCATCCGTGTTGAGCTTAATTGTACCTCCAAGGGGTGGTGCCCATAAAAATAAGAACTTGTTTCTTGAGCCATCGGTAATAAGTAATAACAGATTGGAAAGTCCCTTTAATTTCTCTAGCATAGGAAAGGACAGACTTGAAACTCATTGTCATAGCTGTATCAATGTTGTCAAAGTTTTTTTTTTGTGTTACAATCTTTCCATATTGTCCAAAGAATTGCTATAAACGATGTGCTCCAAGGAGTATCCATTCTTATTTCAGAAATCTGTTTAGATTTTATGTTTGAAGAGATCCAGTCCAAAATAATCTACTACTCGGCCAATGGCTGCTACGAAAAAAGGACCAAAGTTCATGATGGATATTTGAAGCTCTTGTTATATGGCGATATAATTCCATTTTACTAGCTTGCATAACTCTACTGAAACCGGACTTTCTATTTGGTTTCCTTCTCTTTTACATTTTACAACTGTAGTCTCTCACAATTCAATTGCCAAAATCTGTCATATTTTTCCTCTTTGCGTTACTTATTGATCTCTTTCTTTGGCGGCGGGTTGTTGCATTGAAGAGGAATGAGGTGCTCATATGGCTTGAGGAATTTACGTTGGAGTAGCTCGTCGGATGCCCGCGACTTCATTTTGATCATAATTGTTTCTTCTATTGTTGTAAGATGTAAATTTCTGCTACTACATAGTTGCAGGAATAAGGTAACGAAAGCTGGAAAGAATGTTGTTCATTTGCAGAAGGAAGTCGAAATATGTACTTTCAACAGATACACATGCACATATTTTGTAGATAAACTGCAAAGGCTGTGTTCGTTTCCGAGTTTTAGTTTAGTTTTAGTTTTGATGACATCATCATTACCCTCATTTCTCTCTCTATCTCTCTCCACTCATTACACCTTTTTACATCATCAAAACTAAACTAAAACTACCAAACGAACACAGCCAAAAGCATTCAGAATGAAACATCCAGAAATCTCGATACAGAATCAAACTACTGAAAAGGCTTGGATTTTGTTTGATGGTCAAGGAGATTTGCCACTGGACTTTCTAAGATGAAGTCGGTTGGTTATTGGATTCAAAGTTCAAACCCTAAAAAAAATCCTTGTGTATTATACTGGCTCTGAGTTTTCAGGTGCCAATAAAAAAATAGAAAAAAAAAAAACACCTTAAAAAGGTATATTTAATTTTAGAAAATAATACAAGTATTCAACACGATAATAACAAGAAGCTAGATAATTATTTTATTAATTCGAAATGTATCACTTAAACATCGCTTTTCTCGCATTTTTTGCAGCAAAAATGATAATTAGGTCTCTTAATCAATTTTAGCTTGTAAGAATGTCATATAGCCCACAATAACGAGTACCCATGGCAAAATTGTTTACCAAAATGGCTAAACACAAAAACAATCCCATATCAAAATAGCCAATGCACATCTTTCCAATCACTTTTCCCGGCCAATTCCCGTCACCCGTCATTTCCCGGCGACTCAACTGCACCGGAATTACTCTCTCTCTCTCTCTCTCTCTCTCTCTCTCTCTCTCCTCCCAGCAATTGCAAAACTGATCCAAAACCCAAGTGGGTAGACCCGTCCATAATTAATGATTTTATCCGAGCAGATAACTCCTCCCTAATCCGCGCTAATCAACCTCAGACCTTCTTATTTATCCTAATTCCCCTTTTAAATTACAATTTTACAAAACAAACCAAAGTACTCCCTCTGTCCAGTTTTAAATGCCCCTACGTAAAATCGTGTCATTTTGACTTAAAAAAAATATATTTCTAAATATTTTTTTTTCAAAATTTTTTACGCCATTCAAAAGTACTCGTTGAGATCTTTTGAACGGTAATAAAAAAAAAATTTAAAAAGTAGTTCTGAAAATATTTTATTTTTTAAGGTCAAACTTGCACGGTCTTCCGTAGGGGACATTTAAATTGGAACGGAAAGAGTACTTTTTTTTTTATCTCCTCTTATTATTAAAATCTTCTAAACTTAAGTATTATTTAATCTTCATCCATAAATGTCACATCAATATGGATTCACCCTTCATCAATATGGGAAAGAAAATAGTGACTCGCCTTCTGAGAAATCGAGAGAGGGAATAGGGGATAAAAGGGGTTGCTTAGGGCATCCACAGTGGGCTCTCAAAATGGCTCCTAAGTGACGCTCCTAACATTTACCTAGTCATGTGCTCAATTATTGTCTTCAATGGGCTCCCCATACAAGCTCCTAAGGGTGGCTCCTAAGTTTGGCTCCTACCACATTAGTTAAATCTAGGTAGTCTTGTAGCTAACTTTAAGTGGGACCCAAATTCTTTAAATTTTTTTTAATATAAAATTTTCAAAAATAAAGGATTTTATTGGTTTATTGGTTCAATGGTCCTACTGGAATTTTATTTATTTATTATTGTTTGGAGAAGAAAGACATGAATTTAATACAAACAAACAAGGTTCTATATATTAGTATACAAAGGCCGTATACAAATACCCATACCAGTAAAAAAAAGAAAAAGAGAGAGACGTTGGGATATGCAAAAAATTAGGGATTTTGGAATATTGTAGCCGTTTGAATTATATCATGTATGGGTTCCACACTTTTTGGATTTTTACCCACAAAATAGAGAATACTCTTGCTAGCCCATTGAGTGTACACATTCTCTCTAAATTTAGCAAGCTCTAGGAGTGAAAAGTGGACCCCAATTATGCTTATGTGGACACCTTAGGATATAACTTAGGAGCAATTTTTAAAGAGTTCACTGTGGATGCCCTTAGGTACTGGTCGGTGGCAACGTCAGTAGAGTATGGTCTGGTAATGGCGGTGGTGAGGCGGGTGTCGGTTGCGGTGGGAGTCAGCGTCGGGTCAATGGTGGTGGTGAGAAGTGAGAAAACGTAAGCAACTGTTTTTGTTTCTCTCTCCAGTTTTTTTTGTTTTTGGTTAAAATTTCTCTCTCCAGTTGCGTAGCGTAAATGGGGGAGAAACGTGCAGACTTGATTTTGGGAAGGCGTAAATGGTCCACCCAGTTCCCACATATCTGTGCAGACAGTACGCCATAGCAAAATTGTTCACCAAATTTGCTGAACCCAAAAAGTCAAACAATCCCGTACCATAATGGCCAATGGCAATACACATCTTTCCAAGCACTTTTCCCGGCCAATCCCACGCACCCGTCATATCCCGGCGACTCAACAGCACCGGAACTTCTCTCTCTCCTCCCAACTATTCCAAAATGATCCAAAACCCAAGTGGGTCGTTAGGCTGAGCTTGGCGGAGCAAAAAACCCAGCCGAAAAAGTCGACGGTTGATGTTGAACGTCTGGTGAGGTTCTTGTACGAGGACTCAAAACATGTGTTTGATGATCAGGGGATTGATCGGTCGGCTTACGATGAACGGGTTAAGTTCAGGGACCCAATCACGAAGTATGATTCGCTTGGTGGGTACTTGTTTAACATTGACATGTTGAAGATGATCTTTAGACCTGATTTTCAGTTGCATTGGGTTAAACAGGTATGATTTCTCATTTACTTGCTTCTTGTTATTTTTTTAGCATAATTGGAATTTTCTATGTTAAGCGAATGATAATCTCTAGAGCATAAAAGAAATGATCACAGAGGAAGAGAGATAGATTCGTGATCAATCAACTAGTTTTCCCGCCTGAGCCGCCTAACACTCAACCGGGGCCTGTAATGAGTTTGCTCACTATACCTGTGTAGTAAACAATCATGGCTGTCACTTCGGTAATCAACGGTCCAGATTAAATATATTTATTCTTAACCAATTTACATGTAGGATAATTTCATTTAATCTAGATCGTTGATTGCCGAACTAACTGACGTAATTGCTCACTACACGAGTATACTGACCTTGCTCACTACAGGCACCCATATGTCCGTTGGGTTACAGAATGCAGTGTTAATCACGTGAAGAATGCAATAACCAAGTCAAAACCAAAACTAATCGTTGATGGCTTGGCAAGATCTGACACTTTAAGCTTCTTAAAAGAATGTACAAGAATGGCAATTAAGCTAATGCTATGGTTATTTTATGAGCATATAAATATTAGGCACCTAGAGATGAAAGTGCTACTAAAATGTAGAGGAAAAAGTTATGTGTCCCTAATTGTTGGTCCTTTTTACAGTCTTAACAGTATTCAAATTAAAAAACAACGTATATTTGTAAAAATAAAAAATTCTCAATTAGAACTTTTAATTGTTGTAATAAATTCAAAAAATTATTCATGAGACTACGCTATTTTATATCCAAATGTGGACACGATTCTCAACCAGTAGTTAATTTCAAGTACTCCCTCCGACTATTGTCGAGATAAAATCCGAGCCGTTGATTACGGAGATCAACGGCTCGTATGCCGCACTACAGGATTATAGTGCAGCACCGCACTACACAATTCTGGACAAGCATTTTTTAGGGAAATTCAATATTTGGCCTATGAGAAACTGTCTGCGATGGTGTGTGGTGTTACATATTCTACTTCCGGTTTTGTGCCAACATTTTTTAAGTTGATTTTGTCAAGCATCAATATTTATGATTTTACGTTTGGATTTTCATAATCAACTGGAGTAAAAAACTGGAACTTTTGACACCCCGCAATGCTGTTAACCTCTTTTTCTATCAATAGCTGACAACATTCTGATTTCTTTTCTCCATTATTTAAGTGATAGTAAGGGCATCTCCAATCGCATAATTAAGGTGAAATTAGTGTAAGAATTAGTACAGTTAACTACAAAATATGTAAAAATATGTCTCAATAGTGTTGTTTGTGTTAGAACTAAAGTGGCAGGGATTAACATTTAGCCTGTGATGGTACGACAAACTAACAAGAGGAGAGAGAGAGAGAGAGAGAGAGAGAGAGAGAGAGAGAGAGAGAGAGAGGTGGGGAAAATGTGCCGCTTTTCCCCACTTCTCTCTTGTAATAAGAACAAAAGTGTACTGCTTGTTTGTTGGGAAAAAATAGAGAGGAGAGAGGCAGAGATAGGGAGGAGAGAGAGAGGGGGAAAAGAAAGAAAAGTTGGGTCCCACCTATACCTATATATACATATGTATTGTGTACCTTTTTACATTTTAATAACACTTTAACAATACTATTGCAACATTTTTTACATTAACAACACATTTTGTCATAACAACACAAAAATAAAACTCATTTTTTACACTTTTATGTCATATAACATCACATTTTTAACTCCACCACTGGAGATGCCCTAACGCCATGTATCTCATCGCATTCCGTGTGGATTCCCTTTTAGTGAATGTAAGGCTAAAGAATACAAAGATGAATATCAGCTTTATGAAATCACCTTTGGCATTCAAATTTTAGGATCTCAAGTGGACAAGTGTGTTGGATCATCCAATCCTCTAACAAAAGTCCGCGGCCTGCTCACGAGTAAGTCCAACAAGTCTCTGAGTTGAGACAACAAAAAAAAAAAAAAAACAAGTGAAAGTTATAAGGCTTGTTTGATAACATAGACTCAACACTTAAAACTGAATCAATTAAGTAATAAGTGATTAAGTAGGTTTGATAACCACATTTTATATTACTTAACAGATTGAACTACTTAATTTTGACTGAATTTTTATTTGCTTACAATCAACCATTAACCGTTGCCGCCGCCACGCTGCTGTCACGACCACCTCCATTCCACCACCACCGCTACCGCCACTGCCATCGTTGTCACCACCACCACCACAACCACCACCAGCACAACTACCAAGCCACCACTCCACCACCACCACCAACACTGCCACGCCACCGCCACCACCACAACCACCACCACTGCAACACTGCCACCGCCACACCGTTACCACCATAACCACCACCACTACCACAGCCACCACCATTGTAACACTGCCACCGCCACGCCATTACCACCATAACCACCACTACTACCACCATCATCGCCACCACTATCACCATTACCCATATACCACCACCACTATTGCCATGCCATACCACCGCCATCACTCCACCCATCGCTAACTCCACCACCACTAGCACTCCACCCAGCCCACCACCACTACTATGCCACAACCATCACACTACCACCACTACACCACCACCACTGCATCACTATTACTCCGCCGCCACCACAACTCACCATCATTCCACCACCACCATTACTCCATTACAACTATTACCCCCCCCCAATCACCACTCTGCCACTACCACAAATACATGATGACCATTAGTAAAACTAAGAGACAATTAGAACAAAAAAAAAAATTCATTTTTTTAATTCAGTATTTAATATGTTTTATCAAATAGCTTTTCAACTTAAAAAATTCAGCATTCAGTTTCAGTACTTAATTTTTCAGTTTTCAGTTTCCAGTTTCTAGTTTCCAGTTTCCAGTTTCCAGTTTCCAGTTTCCAGTTTCATCAAACAGCCCCATAAATTTCAAAATGTTTCCCCAAGAAACTCAAAGTACATACTTGGTTTCCTGGCAATTGTCATTGCCACAGTTTTTGTTGCGTTGGGTTTGATTCCTCCTGCCCCAAGTATCATTTTTTTTACTTTGGCCTTCTTCCCATATGTCTTTATTTTATAATTTTCTTTGGTTCTTTTGGCATTTTTCCTTTATGTATTTTTATTATTTTTGGCTCTTTCTGTTTTCCTTTCAATCCATAATTTACTTCCATTAGGAAATTTACATTTGGC
This sequence comes from Vaccinium vitis-idaea, assembly GCA_963854785.1. NCBI lineage: Eukaryota > Viridiplantae > Streptophyta > Magnoliopsida > Ericales > Ericaceae > Vaccinium > Vaccinium vitis-idaea. The sequence continues at coordinate 5,988,453 of OY978226.1, read as the reverse complement.
AAACCCAACATTAATTTTACAAGTGATATGTTCTTATATTTGATTAAAAAATCATCCCAATGGTGGAAATTGAAAAAAAAATCGAGTAGGTTTATTATCTTTTTTCACAAATCATAGGTAAAATATGAAGCAACTATTTTTATTTTCTTAAAAAAAAATTCTTTCAATCGTATCTTTTTACGTTTATCTAAGTTGAAATTGATAAAAGTTTACCTTCGTACCACTCTTTCACAAGAGAGATTAAGTGGACTGGCTATGATCTCAAATGAAAATGTCGGACTGCTTTTCCACCAACTCTCCTAAAACCAATTGGTGTTAGGAAGGGTTTCAATTAAGTTTTTTATGGCATTCGATATCGCACCCGCAAGTCTGTATTTAGAGCGGTCGCAGGGAGTGACATTGTGTAACCAAATCCATGGGGGCATTCTGGGCCCAACAATCCCTCCCTCACGATGACGCTCCCGCGACTCGAACCCATGACCTCCTGGCTTTGATACCACTTGTCGGACTGCTTTTCCACCAACTCTCCTAAAACCAATTGGTGTTAGGAAGGGTTTCAATTAAGTCTTTTATGGCATTCGATATCGCACCCACAAGTTTGTTTTTAGAGCGGTCGCAGGGAGTGACATTGTGTAACCAAATCCATGGGGGCACTTCGGGCCCAACAGAAAATGAGGGTTCCACTGAGAGGATTTTTGGACTCTTTTTTTTTCATGTTTTCGAGATAGATTATTTTCCACACATATATCAACTATAAAAAGCCTAAAAGGCCAAAGAATAAAAAATAGTGGAAAAGGCCCTGAGAGTTCTTGGAAAAAGTACGGTGATTCAATTGAAGAATTTGCTTTATAAAATGCGAGGAAAGTTGGTTTTCTTAAATCGATCGTGTTAATTATAAAACATTATAACCAAGGTTAGATTTAGATTATAAATTCAAGCTAAAAGCACAATGTAACCTTGATTTTCCATTTTTGGAATTGTACTATACTTTTATTTTGTATGACTTAATGGTAAGTGAGCAACCAAGCAATCGAAGCTTGGACTCCGGATTGGGCAACCCAAACATTAGGGCCAGCCCTAAACGAAACGCACCATTGCGAAATGCTACAAAGATTGACATTGTATGCTTCTTCTGAATGACTGATAGTTGAGTCGATATAGACAGGACCATTTGAAATAACCACAAGATGGACAGTGGTAATGACACACGTTCTGCTGCCATGGAAACCAGGATTGGTTTTGACGGGGACTTCGATTATGGGCATCAATCCAGAGACCGGGAAGTTTTGTAGCCTTATGGTATGCTTCAATTCAAATTATGGCAGTGTTTCTAATCTTTGTTTTAATTCTTTCCTTGCCTTCTAATCCTTATGATCTTTGCATTTCCCCCCTCCATTTTGAAGGACCACTGGGACTCTGTAACAAACAACAACTATTTTTCTTCGGAGGGTCTAATGGATGTAATAAAGCAGGTATTCCCCAGTAAATTTTCAAACCTCTGCGTCCACTGTTTGATATATCCCTTCTTGCAGACAGCTAATATATGTATATGTAATTTGTGCAGTTATGGATTTACAAGACTCCAGAGTCGGAATCGCCAAAGTATCAGATACTGAAGAGGACTGCAAACTATGAGGTTTGTTAGTCTTTTACCCCAACAATTGTTTTAGCCTTCATCACCTTATACGCTTTTGCTATATGTGTCAATGGTATAAGCTGAATTAGAAGATGTGACACGAAGGTTGGCGCGACTTCCTCAGTACCATAGTCTAAAATCAACTACCAAAATGTAAGGACCCCTCACTTGCTGGCCCAATAACCTGTGAAAGTGGACTAACCACATTGCCCAAAAGAACTACAGGCTACAGCTCAAAGTTATTTAGTACTAGCACAAAAACTATCGCAAACACTGCATCCGTTGTTTGTAATGAAGTCATTTGACTGTGAAACTATTAAGCTTTCAAGTTTCAACCAGCAGCAGAACAATGTTTATGTGGGTTGTTTTTCTGCTTTACAGCTGAACAATATCAGATTGAATGTCAATCAATACATAAGTATTGGGTACGATTTTCAAATGCATGTAAATGTGAAGGTTTGGTTGCTGTTTCCGTATTCATTTCTATCTTATCTTCGTTATAAGTCCAATTACGGGAAAATTACTCGTGCTGCCAATACTAACTGTGCAAGTTTAAGTTTTCACAAAACATTAAGGATGAATACAAAAGTTTTTTTTTTTAATAGGCTTGAATAGATTTCCTATATTCGTTTTCAGGTCAGAAAGTATTCTCCATTCGTTGTTGTGGAAACAGATGGTGACAAGCTTTCTGGGTCAACTGGGTTCAATGCAGTAGCTGGGTTAGTGTGCTTCCTTCTGAAACAAATCATCCACATAGCTTTTTTTCATTTTCTTGTTCTTCTCCTTTAAGTTCGTACCAATTGAAATCTTGGCCATTGGATTTCAAATTCTGGGTAGATTCTGGGTGTATTTTCTGGTTTGCAGTGATGCTGCCCTATGAAGTTACAAATGTTACATATGCCTTAATTATTGGTCACACCAACCAAACAAGGCCTAGTTTCTCAAGCTCTCAAAACTAAATCCTTAAAACAGTTATTTCGATCACTTGGAAGAAAATAGACAACTTGAATCTTCTTCATACAATTTCAGATTTTTAGTAGAATTAACACATGCTATTATGCTAATGTAATAAATGTGTCTTCACCAGTTTACAGGATCCAGATGAAGAAAAAATAAAATTGAGGAAAGTGGAAGGAGGCATTGCTGCAGTATCAAAATTCAGTGGAAAGCCTACAGAGGATGTTGTTCGCAAGAAAGAGAAATTACTACGCTCTAGTCTTATCAAGGCCGGTCTCAGACCTAACACGGGTTGTTTGCTCGCTTGCTACAATGATCCTGGTCGAACACAGAGCTTTATGATGGTATGAAAAAGAAGTCCCTTCATCTTTATATTTTCAAGTACTGTTAAGTATGTTGTTCTTCTGTTTCTTAACTTGGAAAATAAATCTAATCGTTCGATAATTGGATTTACTACTCTCAAATGTGGAGACTACAAAACTTCCCTTGCCAATTTTTGGTAATTTAGACCATGAATCACATATGAAAGCTTCAAATATTTGGCATCTCTCAGTTGAAACTGTGAAACTAGGATATCCTTATTATCAACTCCATGTTTCTTCATCTTTTAATGATTCATTTCCTTCACTGCGTGCAACCTATGGTTAATTTCTACTCTATGATCGATATCTGAAGCTCTTGTTATATGGCGATATAATTCCATTTTACTAGCTTGAATAATTCTACTGAAACCGGACTTTCTATTTGGTTTCCTTCCGTGTTGCATTTTACAACTGTAGTCTCTCTCACAATTCAATTGCCAAAATCTGTCATATTTTTCCTCTTTGCCTTACTTATTGATCTCTTTCTTTGGCAGCGGGTTGTTGGATTGAAGAGGAATGAGGTGCTCATATGGCTTGAGGAATTTACGTTGGAGTAGCTCGTCGGATACCCGCAACTTCATTTTGATCATAATTGTTTCATCTATTGTTGGAGGATGTAAAATTCTGCTACTACGTAATTGCGGGAATAGTGTTACCCAAGCTGGAAAGAATGTTGTTCATTTGCAAAAGGAAGTCGAATTACGTTACTTTCAACAGATACACATGCACATATTTTGTAGATAAACTGCAAAAGCAAACATCCATAAATCTTGATATCGAATCGAACTACTGAAAAGGCTTGGATTTTGTTTGATGGTCATGGTGATTCGCTACTGGATTTTCTAAGATGAAGTTGGTTATTGGATTCAAACCTTAAAAAAGCCTATTGAGCACACGTTAGCATTTTCTTAATAAATTTAGAGAGCGTTAATGGGCACCCTGATCAGTGGGAACTATAAAATGATGTACCCCAGTTCCCACCTCAGATATGTGCAAGATCTGCGCAGTACCGCAGGCAAAATTGTTTACCAAATGGCTAAACACAAAAACTCAAACAATCCCACATCAAAATGGCAAATGCACATCTTTCCAATCACTTTTCCCGGCCAATTCCCTGCACACGTCATTTCCCGGTAACGCTACTGCACCGGAATTTCTCTCTCTCTTCCCAAGTGGGTAGATCTTGTCCATATTTAATCCAAACAGATAACCCTCCTTAATCCAAGTTAATCCACCCCAGACTCTCTTATTATCTTTATCCTCTCTCATTTCAATTATAAAACAAACCAAGTACTATTTTATCCCATCTTATTATCAAAATCTTCCAAACCAAGTATTATTTAATCATCATCCATAAATGTTACATCAATGTGTATCCATCCTCCATAAATAATACTCATACTAGCCGCTCACTATTTTATCCACTTAAAACTAATCTCTCATCCAATCAAGCCGTCAAGAGAGAAGAAATTAGTGACTCGCCTTCTGAGAGATCGAGAGAGGGGAATAGGGAGAAAAGGGGTTGCTTCGGTACTGGCCTGTGGTAGCGTCAATAGTGTATGGTTGGGCGACAATGGCAACAGTGGCAAGGTGGGCAACAGTGGTGAGGTGGGCGTGGAGATGGACAGAGACGGAGCCAGAAATTTCACTACGCAGGGACGATGTCGGACCGCTTTTCCATCATCTCTCCTAAAACCAATTGGTATTAGGAAGGGCTTTAATTAAGTCTTTTATGGCATTCGACATCGTATCCGTAAGTCTGTTTTTAGAGCGGTCGCAGGGAGTGGCATTGTGTAACCAAATCCATGAGGGCACGGCTCTAATATCACTTGTCGGACCGCTTTTCCACTATCTCTCCTAAAACCAATTGGTATTAGGAAATGCTTCAATTAAGTCTTTTATGGCATTCGGAATCGCACCTGCAAGTCTGTTTTTAGAGTGGTCGCAGACAGTGACATTGTGTAACCAAATCCATAGGGGCAGGCAGTGACATTGTGTAACCAAATCCATAGGGGCACTCTGGGTCGAACTGACGAATACTCTGTTGTTTCCAACTTAGCAAAAAAATAATAAAAAAAAAAGACTACTATTTGACATCGTTTCTAAAAGCACTAAACTAATCGGTAAAAAACACAAAAGCAATAATTTAATCCTAATGCCTTCAAATTGGAAAATTTAAGAAGTCTGATAAACAAAACTCGTGAAAGAGGTCTTAAGCAAAGAATATCATGTGAAATCCTAAATAATGAAAGAACAGGTTCAGCTTGAAGGTAAAACTGTTGATTTTTGTTGTAGATCATGAACCAAAATCATATGGATGATTAGCGGGAAAGCAGTCGATAGCAATACGAAGAGATTGAAGATTGAAATCGTTACGTAAATAATGTGCAATTTTCAAACTAAAAAATAATTTATTTACCAAAATAATTTTTGAATTTTTTCCGCACCGTATTAAAGTTCTCAATGAGATATATTAAACAAGATCCATATTGGCTAAAAAATTATTTCCATGAGTACATTATTTTTTAGTTTGAAAATTGCTCATAGTTTCGTAGGGACCAAACTTGATGGGACATAGGGAGTTACTCAGAGAAAGTTTCCCTATGATGAAGGATTTAGCCGATCATCATGGAGTTTTTTTTTTTTTTTGGATAAAGAGATAAAAATTGTATTAAATCATCAAATACAGTAACCTTTAAAAAGAAAAAAATAGAAAGAAAATACAAAAAAGGAAACTAATAAGAAAACAACAAAAATAGATAAATAAAAACCGCTAGAGCCGCGGGAGAAGGTGTCACGCCTTCGCCGCCATTACCGTCAATGTTGGAAGCCCAAATCTAGAAACCCCAGATCTAGCTCTCCCCTTGACCAAAAATCTGAATTCTAGCCACCCAAAGGGAGAGGAGAGAAAATCCGGTCGTCCATGGGGAGTTGTCGACAAATCTTGGAGGGGAAGTAATAAAGGATAGTGGATGAGAGGAGAGGAGATGAGAGGAGGAGGAAGAAGGTGGAAGGGTGTGGTGGGGGAGGGGAAAGTGCGGCGGCCACCAGGGTAAAACCCTAGGGAGGAGGCTTCTCCCGCACTCCCCCCCTCTCTTAATCTCCCTAAAGCTCTTCTCAACCCCTTTAATCACTTCTCTTTCTCTCTCAACCCCTTAATCACATTTTATTTGCGATGATCATTATGGAGTTGATCATCCCAAGGTTGATGGTATTGGTTACTATTATTTTCTCTCGGTTCTCCACTGCGATCAGCGGCGGTTGGGCGATATGGCATGGTCTACCCCCAAAAATGCTAGATACACAACAAAAATGGACAACAAGGTGGACAACACACTAACATGATGTGTGGGCTCCACACATAGTTGAGTGTAAAGTGTGTGTGAAACCCCTGTTCATCTATATTCTGTAGACAGCAGAAGAGGAGAGAGAGAGAGAGAGAGAGAGAGAGAGAGGGAGAGAGAGAATTAAGAGTCGTGTGGGCTAAAACATCAAGGGTTGAGATCATTTTCCATCCAACGGTTGAGAGATCTCCGCAACGGTAGAGAGATCTCAGCAACGGTATAGCCGATTAGACACATTTGAGCGGTACCTGAATTATGGGAACCAATTTTGGCTCGTTGAATCAAAATCCAAATTCGATCTCAGCCATCCAAAGCATCAAAAAGTTAACATGTGAGTAGATAAGTCAAACACTTGTTATAATATAGATGTTTAGAGTTTACTTCATTCAAATTTCAAAGACGCAACTCTAGATAGGTAGGACAAACTCACAAAAGTGAACTGAAAATTAATGCTCTATTCAATGATTCAAAAAGGAACGGCAAATCAAGTCTTTTGCACTAATCAAATGCCAAAAAGACTAATACTTACCCCTTTTGTATCATCTCTCTCTAGCTCCTGCCATCACAAGATCACGAAGCATATCAACATAGAGACATTTGAGAAAGCGACAGCCAATGTCTTGAAAAAGTTATAACCTGTTCCAGTTTAAGTTTTACATGTGAATCCTCAATCGTCCAAGATATACACATTAGTAGGCGGTGATTAAGAACTTATAAGAGTCCAAATCACTGCTCATGCCCTAGGACTACCAAACAAATATTGCTTCCCATTTTTGTTTACTCGTCTTTTCATTTTGAGCCATCAAAAAATGTTTGCTCGATTTCTAAAATTAGCAACCAAAGCAAGAAAAACTTCCACTTTTACCCCATCACTTTTGAATTAAAGTAAACAGGTACAATTTAAGGGTAACCGTGAAAAACTAAATAATTTTAGTAGCAAAGATTTTGACTCCGTAGAAAGTTGAAATCCTCGTAAAGAGCAAAAAAATTGGGCCAGATGGAGCATTTATTTATTTTTTGTATGATGAAGCGTCTGGATCTGTTTGCGTCCGCCTCGACTAATTCTGAGTAGGGGTGCACAAGAAAACTGATATAACCACCAAACCGACCCGATCCGGACCAAACCGGTTTATTTGGTTAGGTTCTATGGTTTATTGGTCTGGTTATGGTTCTAAAAATCTAAGAACCGGCAATTATGGTTTTGTTACTGGTTCTCAATTTAAGAACTACGGTTAGAACCGAACTGAACTGTATAATATTAATATATATATATATATATATATAGGAAAATGGTCTCCTAAGGGATCCCTCACCAAAATTCCTTGCGGACTTGGCATTTCCGGATCAAATTTTGACGATCCGAACCGCTCAATGTTTTTAAAATGCATTTTTAAGGGTACAGTTTTACCGAAAACTGTGTGGATCAAGCCCTTCCGGGTATTTTTTTTTGAAGATTTTCCGCGTGGACCCTTAAAAATGCATTTTAAAAACATTGAGCGGTTCGGATCGTCAAAATTTGATCCGAAAAGTTGAAAAAGGGCCAAGTCCGCACGGAATTTTGTATGAGGGATCCTTTAGGAGACTGGCTTCCTATATATATATATATATATATATATATATTAAACATATTTATGCATGTACAAAATTATGAATCTTATAAAATTCTATAATTATTTATTTATTTTATGAGTTGTTTGGTGCTCTAAATTCTAAATAATCTTTTGAACTCATGTGTTGTGATAGTCTTCCTTAATCGGGTAGAACCAGAACCGAACCAAAACCTGTCCGGTCTTGCGGTTTGGATCTGGACAGGTTCTTCATGTGTAATGGTTAAGTTTTGGTTCTTAATGTTCTAGAACCGGTCGGAATGGTCCGGTTACTAGATTTGTAGAGAACCGGTCCAATCCGGACCGTGTGCACCCCTAATTCTGAGAGACCAATAAGGTACAATGGAGTATTACCCGCATAGCAGCCAAGTTTACAACCAAAATTGACATGAGCTACATGCTGAACAACTCGAAGACATAAAACACAAGTTGAAAGTTTCGCATACCATATCCCCTAATATTTTTTCAGCTCTCTTGAGCTTCTGCCTAACATATATCCTACCAATAATATTTACAGTTTCTTGCAACTGATAGGAGTAAATAAAAAGAAAAACAAACCTCCTGCAACTTGTAACATCACCTTCCTCTTCCCTTCTCCCTTTCCCACTCCCCGCCATTCTCATTCTCACAAAGCTCCAATAACCCTTGATTTCTTACTCCACTTAAATGCCAACAACTCCATCTCCCTGTTCCTCTTCTTCACCCCACAACTCCCACTACCTGGTACCTGAAATATGTCAACTCCAAACAGTCTAACCATCTGAACCGGGTCGGGAACCTGAACGAGACCCAACCCGGTTTGCGATTTCCAATCGATGAAGAGCTGCTGACCCGGTTCGGTCGACCGGTGAAACCTAACAATGTCACCGGCTTTCAGATTTTTCTCCTTCACGAACCGGCTCCACCCTTTTGTCAACACGTAGCTCTGGCTGCTGTTCCAGTACGAGTACCGGAACCTCCACATTTTTCCTTGCACATCCTCGAAATTCAACAGCAGCCATTTCGAAGCACCTCCGCTGCAACCCTGCAGCGGAAAGTGCTTGACCGCGTGCTGCTTCGGTATCACCAACCGATTCAGCTTTCCCACGTCGCTCGGTGTCACCGATTTCTCGAAAAGCAGTTGGGTCGATTTCAACAGCTTTTCGATACCACCTAATTTATGGGAAAGCCTCACATTATCTAGCCTCTTTCCATTTGCATCGTATTTTCTCCTGCTCTGCTCCAGTTCCTCATTGTAAGTACGTTTTCTCAGCATGTCCACGATCTCGGCTTTCGAGTGGGAATTCAAGAACAAAAACTCGGCTTTTGCGTCTGGACTTTCCGGCGAGAGCGGTTTGAAGTTGGTGACTGCGTCGCGGCCACGGAACCGCTGGGCGGCGGTGTCGTAGGCGCGTGCGGCCTCCACCTGTTCAACGAAAGTCCCCAGCCAGACTCGTTGGTGCTTTTCGTATATTTGGGCGCCCCAGCTGCCGTTGGGTTGTGGGACGACCCCTTTGAATCGCGACGAGGGGAGTTTCCTGGACTCGGCCTCGATGCCGTTCTCGGAGTCTAGGATCACGCTCGTGCCGCTCCCGATGCGGCACGTGCTCTCCAGCGCCAAAGACTTTTCCGCCGGAGAAAGAAACGGGGATGGTTGTGCGATTGACAGAGAGTCACTTGTTGTGCTATCGGTTATACTAATACAACTGCTGCTATACATTCCTTGGTCTAGTGGGGAAAGGGGTAAGGAGAGAGAGAGAGAGAGAGAGAGAGAGTTGGCTTTTATGGAAAGTTGAATATTTGTAGGCTGAGGCCAACTGTATTGTGTTAAGTCACAAATTGAATTGTAAAAGGATAGATACGGGGATGTGGGTCAACACAAAGATGGTAAGGAACCAGGAAGATTCATGCATGGTTGGAGAGAGAGGCGTGTACCAAGAAGAGCGTTTGTCCGGTTCGGGTTTGCTCGGTTCGGGTTTGCTCCTCACATGATTGTTCAGAGTTCAATTTTTGAAGTCTTGCCGCTAGAAATTAATTTATTATAAATCTTCTTGTCTCGGTGTGAATGACATGTCTTTGACCATATCCAAGAAGAGAGTAATCGAGGTGTTCGTAAGTTTGAGCACCCCTAAATTTGTTGAAAAAGACATAACTACTTGTACGTGTTAGGGGCTTTGTATATGTAGGGCCAACATTTAACAAGTTGATGGTGCTCACATGTATGGATAACTGTGGGCCGATTCTAAACCAGTTGATCCCCCTGAGGGAGAAAAACCTGGGGCGCCAAGCGGTTATATCACACGTGGTGCCGAAAATGCATCTCAGCCGTCTAAATGTATTTTGGATGGTCCAGATTTTTTCCAACACTTTCTGGGCTGTCCAAAATGTTTTCGGATGACTGAGCTGCTTGATGGGTACTGCGCCACGTGGTACCCGTCCGGTACCCAAGTGGAGAATTTGCTGCTACTACTGCTCACAACCAGCATGGTTTATGATGGCCTACGTTGGTTTGGCTTAAATTCGAATATTAGAACAAGTTATGATAATGGTCGCGATGCACTATTTCTGATAGTACCGAGCCGTATGTATATCTGTAAGCTTGAGTGTCACAGCTGTGAAGTTTTGACCATCATTGATGTCTTGATATTGAAAAAAGAGTTTTAGCTTGGGATTTTAGTTTGCTTTTTCCTATGATTTCAAGTTCGATTTTTCTTACTTGTAATTCTTGGACCCACCTCAACTCGCTCGCTTGTGAAATGGATGTGGAAGATACTGTACCGACATGAGACATGCACCCTGCATGAAATGTCAAAAACCATCTGGGGAATGGATAAACTTCAAACACAGTCCGACTCTCATCGCAACAGGATATTCCTACACAGCTCTTATCTGGCATTATTTGATTCGTCCTCTCCAAATCTCTCTCAGTTTGTCATCATTTAGTAATGATTCCAACGAACAATATTTGACAACTTGCTCCCAAGTGGGAGTTTGATTGTTTTGCTTCCCCATTCATGTCAAGAAACAAATACCAACAAAATACGTAGTCCTTTCATCCCATACTTTTAATCGGACTTGACTACGCGTACAGAATATATGGTGCCCAGAAAATGTACAATGGCTTTCGAGGCCTACTTTTGGGTCCCGTACAAATAATTTAAACCGTTCAATAGTTAAAAAAATATTTTTTCCTACGGCCTTGCAAAAACTCAGCTCAATCGGATATGTGTAACTTGTCGATCCAAAACTCCAAGTTTTCATTCATAACCGTTACAAATGAAAACTTGGAATTTTGAATCGACCAATTACACATATCCGATTGAGCTGATTTTTGGCAAGGCTGTAGGAAAAATATATTTTAAAATTATTTAACGGTTTGGATTATTTGTGTGGGACCTGAAAGTGGGCCCCAAAAGCCATTGTACATTTTCTGTACACTGGAGGTGTTTGGGAGCCTACTTTTTGGTTTTTCATTTTCAACTTTTTGTCTTTTTGGCTTTCTGAATTATGGACAGAATGTATTTTGAATTTGGTAGAGTGTTTGGATAAAAATGTGCAAAATGCATTTTGCAACAGGAGTAGTGTTTGAGAGATATGTGTAGAATACATTTTGTAGGTATTTTTGTTAATCAAAATCGGAAAAATGAGAAATCAAAAAGCTCCTCCTATCCTCTTTTTAACTTCTCTTCTCCTTTCTTCAAAATTGAGAAGTCATTCTGCAAAAACAACTTCTACTTTGAGGCAACCAAACAGCCAAAATGTAAAAAAGAGAATTAGAAAAGTTGAAAAGGAGTTTGCCAAACACACTCACTATATCTTCTATACCCATAGGTTTTTCGCTTTTAATCCTTTCTACAAAAACGGTTTTTTTTTTTTATTTTAAAAGTAGGACAGTTTTGGCTAATTCTTTAATTCATTTTCATTAATATGAAGATCACAATTATTTATTTTTTATTCAAAATAATACGACTTTCAATTCATTTTCATTAATTGAATAGGAGTATTTCTTTTATTCAAAATAATACGACTTTCAAACTATGAAACGGAGTGACAAGTACTTTAATATTTAGGGACTAGATTTGCGGTGAATGTTGACTTATAATGTAATAGTAACTTGGAGTTTATGCTTAGATCTTACTTTTGATTATGATTTTCGAGCGAAGATTCAGGCCCATGAAGTTTCTTTGTGGTTACGTGAAAATTTTGAGATCAAATTATTAGCTTTCAAATTATTAGCTCCTCAAAGAATGACTTATTTGCCCTCCACTACTTTCAGCCTCATTTTGACCCTTAAAGCTCTTAGGAATTATTCATTGTATCGAGGTTTTCAATTGCTTAATTTGGTGAAACTTTCGAAGCTTCAGCGCCTCCCCACCTGAGATCGGCTCGCCATTCTCGGATCATGTTATATTTTAATCAATCAAGGTACACGTGGGTTTAAGTATTGTATTTGTCTACACGATTTTTTGAAATCACTTGTTTTTTAGTTTCCCTCATCTTTATTATTCTTTGAGTATTACTGCAATTATTAGGATCGATTTGAACAAGAGCTCACTGATGCACCACGAAAATATAGCATTTGCAAAGCCACGGGTCTTGAGAGTCGAACATGCCGAGAGACAAATGGGGCCAAATGAATTCAATCCAAGCTATGGAGTTGGTACAACATATGAGGGAAGTATCATTGTTGATGGATGACCGAGGTATATATATTATTTTCTGTGCTCGTAATTTTTTTTGATATCATTTTCGTCGTAATTTTGATACCTCTATTTCATGAGCTTTTATTTTTTGGTAGGTAGTAATGAAGTCTACTCTTCCAGCACCGTCAATTGCAAATATGCATTCATCTTCCCCTTACTTGTCAACCTCCGTCTGCCCAATTATTTGCAACTAGCTCCAAGTTGCAGCAACTTGATATTACCCCCTGATAGTGAGTGCAGGTGAACATCATCTAATTTCTAAATAGATATTATAGTACCGAAAACTTATCTCGTGTAGTTGAAATAATCGCAAAGAGTGAACGCAATTGTTGTAACGTCCAGAAAATTGGATACGTTGAGAAATAAATTATCAATAATTAATTATTAAGAAAATACAAATTTTATAAGTTACATGTCTAAAATCTCCACGAGAAAAGGAAAGTTAACTAATTTATTACAACTACAAAATATCAAACCCTAATACTATCTTAAATTCCAAAATTTATTAAATGTACAACTTAAAAGGAAAAAACAGAGCCATCTAAATTAATTAAATGGTAAAGCCAAGGCTCTCCCTGCTCAACTACATCCGTCCGCTCCATTGCTTGGATATATGCATTTGGCTCGCTGTATTCCTCGTTCTCTGTGATGCTAGGGCCACAAAACAACACCGTGAGAGAAAAATCACTCAATAGGGCACCCAAAGCCACCCTTTATTAAAGGATGCTCATGCAACATTTGATAGCATTTATAACACATAACAAGCCATAAACAGTAAGTGTTCAACATAATATAATTAATGAATTCAGTAGTCAGATCCTCAATTTCCATTGTGACTCACATCCCTTATCAATTCCGTTGATCAACAATACGATATCACTTACCATCGTTCGATTCATACTTTCTTTTTCTCAGCCACACACTATCCATCACCGGCTTCCACCCACAGTATACATCAAATGCCCGATCACACAATAAAGCTTGTTAGAGCATATTGATTTTGATCATATAACAAAAATTGATTTCTAAAATGCATTAATAAAAATATATATTATTTTTAAGCCCAAATGCTTACGTGTACTTAAGCCTACTTGTACTCTTATAACAGAAAAATTTCAAAAAAAACCCTGAACTTTCACCCAATTGTTAAAAAAAAAAAAAAAACCATGGACTTCAGCCGTCAACAAAACCACACCCGAACTTCATATTCCGTCAACAAAAAAACCCTTGCTATCCCAGTCTATGACATTTCTAACAAAGGAATCCAACGGATCGCGGAGAGACTTGACCCCTCAATTTGGCATTAAGTTGGGGTCATGTGGACCCACCCCTACCATTTTGTTGGGAAAATGTTGGGTGCCCTAACAATTTGGAGGGAAAAGACACAGTACAAAAGCTTGGGCTCCCTAATCTCGGGTTGTGCCCTAGTTGTTGGGAGCTTTAAAGGCAGAGGAAGAGGAAGAAGACCATGGACAACAGCTAGAGCTCAACAGCAATGGACCATGCAATGGTGTGCCCTTTTTTGTAAAGGAAGACGCATTCGAGGCACCTCGTGGACTGATCGGAACCCGGGGAGGAGCTATGTGAAGTGTCCCAACAATAACTGTGATGATTTCGTCTGGATTGATCCAGTCATGTGCGCAAGATCAAAACAAATAATACTAGGTCTGTTGAGGAGGATTAATAAGGCAGAAGGTGAAATCGAAGCTTTGAAGCTGAATGAGAGGAAGTTGTGGGAAGGGGAGCTTGAAGCAAGCAAGGCAAGAGAGAGGAAGTTGTGGGTTTCTTTGCCTAATGTTTGTGGTTTGGATTAGGATGCTTTTGTTCTATTAGGACGCGTTTTGGATGGGGTAATTGTAGTAGGAATGCAAACATGTGGTTTGGATAGGGTGGTAATGAATCAATGAATTTATTTATTTTTTTTTTTGAATGTAATGAATGAATGTGGTTTGTGAGCCTAATCATGTTTTTTTTTTATAATGTAATGAATGAATGTGGCAGGGCATAGTTCATCAAGCGGCAGAGCCTAACCAAGTTATAGCATATTTCATTCAAGTGGCGGAGCATATTTTATTTCATTCAAACAGAGCCTAATCAACTGGTTTCTATAACATGGTCTCATTCATAGGCAAAACAGAGCCTAAAAAGTGCATATTTCATTCATAACATGTTGATATAACATGGTGCAGAACACTGCTCAACAAAACAGGGCCTCAAAAGAGCACAAATCTGCAAAAAACAAACATATTCCATTCATAGGCGTAAGTGCATTGTTCACACCTCGCCCATTTGGGCGCTGAACAAGCTGAAGATCTTGTAGTTACGGAGGTTTCCCCTTCGTCATTTTGTGATTGAGGATGGGTGGGGAATTGGTTGTCTTAGGAACTAGTTTCCTTTCTGCTGCTGTATGGATCTTTAAGCTCTTGCGTTTTTAGTTATTTAATCTTCCGTTGCACCAAAAAAAAAAAAAAAAAGTGCATTGTTCACAAAAGAGCACAGATGTGCATCCAAATTCCACTGGTCAACATACAGGGCTTATAAACATAAAAGCCCCCACTGGTTGCTCTAGGGCTTATAAACATATTGTTCTTTATCGAAAAAGCCTCCACTGGGCATTTAAATTGGACATTACAACTTAATTGTTCCAAAAGAGTAACAAAAGACCAAAAACAGAGGTCATCAACAAAGGTCATCAACTTGGAACTGGGGCTAGACTGGGTTAGCCCTTTGTCAATGGCCCTTCCTCAACCATTCCTTGTTTGGCTTTCTTCCTCTGCCTTCTCACCTTCCAATTGGACAATCATAAGTCAAGAAATATTCTCCAACCAATTCAAAAACTAGAATTTCATTTGAATAGGATACATCATCATTCAATTAACTTTGAGGCTCTCTTTGATTTAGTTGCATGCACTGTCATTCCACTTCCCCCACCAAAGTTCTCCTTAACCTGGTTGTTACCAAATAATGTGAGTAATTTTATCATAAAATGTAAAAATTAAAACATGCAAAACAAATTAAATTCATGTGTCTCACCCTGTGAGCTACCAAACTCCGTTTTGTGCGTGATTTGAAACGTTGGAAAGCTTATTAAATCTACTTTCTAACCCAAGTGGTTTCAACCCAAAATAATTTTTACATCAAAATCTATGACCATTTTACTCTCGAGTGGTTGGAAAAGAAGCTGTTTAGATAAAATCCTCATATCTCCCTCATTTCAAATCGGATTGGAGCATATTATATATGAAAAAAGAGGGCTTTGAATGTACTATAAGATGGTAACTACGTTTAGATAAAATCCTCATATCTCCCTCGTTTCAAATCTATGACCATTTTACTAAAATTTTCTTCTATTTTTACTACGTTGCCAACTTGCAGCATGTCTAGTATGGACCAGGGCCACGATGGTCCAGACCAAGCAAGTCTGAGCATTTTGGGGCTTGCAGCATCTCGTTCAAACCAAGGTCATGGTGGTCCGAACGAGCAGGTCAGTTCTATCAAGGAAGGTTGCAGCATCTCTGGTCCGGACCAGTGAGGGCTTGGTCCGGATGAGGAGCGTCGATTTGTACCCTTATAAAAGTATCTTTTAGGGTTTGTTGCTTTGTGATAATTACACACTTTGAGAGGCAGCCTAGGGGGATTTGAAAGAACTTTGAGACACACCCTTTGTAGCTCTTTGAGCTTTGTTCTTTGTGATTAGTGAAACCTTTTGATCGTGTGACTGTCTGTGGATTAGGTTTGCATCCCTAGCAAAATGAACCACATAAATCATTGTGTCTCTTGATTGTTTGTGTTTCTCTCTCTTCCCTATTTTGTGGTTTGGTTTATTTTTTTGTTTGTAAAGCATAGAAGCATCCCCACAAACCGAACCGCATAAATCATTGTGTCTCTTGATTGTTTGCATTTCTCTCTATTCCCTATTTTGTGGTTTGGTTTATGTTCTTGTTTGCAACGCATAGATTGCAATAGTTTGGTCCTTGTTGCTCGCTTCCGCACAACAAATAGTTCAAGTCAATGTTCTGAATATCGTACCGGACAGCATATTGTTTTTGTAATTGGCACGGTACGTACCAAGTACCAGGTACCGTTCTGGATTTCTCATTAATAATAAATATAGTACATATGAAGAAAACTATATATTTAGTTACAAACGTAACAATCTTTTGTATAACCTAACACTACTAATGTTGAATACTTTTTTTTGTGCTAAATAAATTTGGCAACTTAAATAAATGAAGTAGGCTAAAAAATGACTAACTAGAGCTTGTTCAGCCCTACTATCCCCATGATCACCCTAACAAAATTTGGGCAAAGTTGGAGGGGAGTCAACCTACATCTGTTGCGCACCTCACGAAACAAGGGGTGTAAAGGGAACCTAACCCCGCCTTCAATCTATGAAGAGAAAAGGGATGTGGATTTTTTACCAAGTCTGGTTATCCCTAATGGTATTTGGGGTGTTCAAAGCAATCTGGACATCGTCAGGGATGTTATGATCCCTACGAAATTGATTCATTTTCTCAGTAGTGTTACACAGATTTCTCATTTTACCCATCTCTATGTCTATACGAAAAGGGTTTCACGGTTGAAACCCTTGGGGGAACTGAAATGAAAATCCCAGTGTAAAGACGACTCAAAACGAGAATTTGAGTAAGGATAGGCACTTACGGGGCAATTCGATGACCGAAGAGACGAATCGCCGGCGGCGGAAAACGTTGGTAACGGTGGCCAGAAATGAGATTTCAGCAGCTCTGTGGCATAGTTTTCCAAAAGATTTTAGCAATCCAGTTGCTAAAATCATGGTGATTTTAGCAAATGAGTTAGGTGCTAAAATCATGGTATTTCAAATAAAAAAATTAAGTGGTTCCGTGTATCGTTTTTCATTTTTTTTCGCAACAAAACGACGCTCTCTTTCTCTCTCTGTGAAATCTTGGGCAATCAGCGTGTTTTCATTAAGCATCAGCCCTTGGTTGAGGTTGGGCATTCAACAATCGTCCAAGGTTTCATTCAGATTATAGGATCTCGAATTCTAAATGAAAAATTGGATGATTCGATCAATCACCTACATGTATCCAATTGAGTTAAAATTTTGCAGCTTAGCTCGAAAAATTATTTGAAAAATAATCAGCGGTTTGGATCATTCATCAGTACACCATAGACCACATTTTTGGAAAACTTATCTCAGTGCAAAACCAAAATGATAGGTAGATTGTTAGGGCTACTAAGAGTTAACGAGATAACTCTCTTTGTCAAAAACATTAACAGAATGGGATGACAGGGTTTTTTGTTGACGAAATATAAAGTTCGGGTGTGGTTTTGTTGACGGCTGAAGTCTGGGTGTTTTTTTACGAATTGTCAGAACGTTCAGGGGTTTTTTTTTTGAAATTTTCCCAAAAAAAATATTTAAGAGGAAATATATAATGAAAATGAGTTTCCTTCTCTTGTTTGATTCTAGAAAGAAAATGAGAATAAAGTAGGAAGAAAAATACTTTCTCGTATTTGGATTCAAAAGGGAAATGGAAAGGAAAAGTAAAAAATTCTATTTTGTCACTGCCTTCATTATATTCGGTTGCTTCCATTATTTGGATCCAAAAGGAAAATGAAAAATAAAAGTAGCGAATTCTATTCTGCCACTGCAGGAATTATATTCAGTTGCTTCCATCAATGAAACTTTGAGAGAACTTACACAAGGGGAAATGGACAAAATTTTGCAATCCATCACGATCAAATAACTTTTAATGTTACTATTTTTTTATTTTTTTGTTGTTGATGGTCATGGATGTCTAGACAGACTAGACTAGCTTATGCATATCTTAACTAATTCCTGTATCAAAGGTAGGTTATTCACGCTAAGACTATAAAAATCTCAAGAAATTATTTTTGTACGGCCTAACCTTAATAATCAAACCATGATCAATTACTTATCAGGATGAGATGTCCGGTTGGGACTAACTTTATTATTGCGTCATTTTCTTCTTGTTATACCCAAAAAAAAAAAGAAGCTAGTTTTGATGTCAGGCAGGAGGTTTCTGAGGGAGCAACCTCACATTTTTTTCATTTGTCCAAGTCTGTGGCGCCCTCTCTTCTCTCATTTTCTTCCCTCTTTCTACATAGAATTTCAATACTATTTTTCCCTTCTCTCGTAGGCCTTAAATCAGGAGCCAAAACAGCCAAGAGAATTTTTTTTATTTTCCTTTCCTTGCCTCTATTTCTTCAAGTTTCAAACAGGCCTGAAATGAAGGTCGAGAAAAAGGTAGAAAGGGTCATTTTCCCGTAAAGTAGGGATGGCGTTTTGAAAATGTCACCCCAAAATGGCGTCTCAACTAGGGGTGAACAAAAAACCGACTGAACCGAACCGAGTGCGAGAACCGGACCGAACCGGTTTGTTTTTTAGGTTTTTTTCATTTCCCAATTCGGTTCGGTTCGCAGGAGTGAAAATTTTTGGAATCCGGTTACGATTTTGAGGCGAACCGAACCGAACCGGTTATACTCGTATATGACTTTAAAAAACGTAAGAAGTGGGGATCGAACCCCCAATCTCATGCCTAGGAAGCCATCACCCAAACCACTGGGCTGGCACACCCTTTGCGGTATACAAGAATAAACAAAATATCTATTACGTATTTACATTCTAGAGATCTATAATATATATACTCTCTCATATCCCAAACCAAAACCAACAGAACTTTACACCGCCTCTCTTCTTCTCTCCCTCTCTCTCTAGCGATATCATCTCATCCCCATCGCCGTGAATGATGGGGAGAGCACAGATCTCACCTCTCACTCTCATCGTCGACTCATCTCATCTCGCCATCGACTCATTCACAGAGCTTTGCCGTCATCTCTTCGCCGTTGTCGACTGTCCTTCGTCGTCATCTCCTCGCCGTCGCCGACGTCGTTGATGGATGTATGCACACTCGATCTATAACCCAGATGTATGTGCACTCGATCTTTAACATGAGTGTTCGCATGTGTAACTTAGTTTTGGTTGATTTTTGTGATTTTGGTTGATTTTTGTGATTTTAACTTAGATCTGTGATGTACTTGTAACCCAGATAGATTTTTTGGTTGATTTTTGTGATTTTGGTTGATTTTTGTGATTTTGTTTCTCTGATCTGTGATGTACGTGTATCTATAACCCAGAAATTTTTGTGATTTTGTTTCTCTGATCCCCTCTCTCTCTCTCTCTCCCCCCGAACCGACAGAACCGGCAAGAACCGAACCGAGAACCGAACCGACCTTCAAAACTCGGTTTCGGTTCCTAGTAGTCCCTGAACCGGTTTCATTCGGTTCACTCAAAAACCCCTCCGAACCGAACCGAACCGAACCGAACCGGTTACACCCCTAGTCTTAACAGTGAGGGAAAACGTCAAATTGATTTTAATGCAAGAAAAATCCTGTCTTCCCACGTGATGGAAGGAATATTCCGGGAATCACGGGAACGAGAATGCCGAGCAGGAAAACAGTTATGCACTTATTAATCAGGTAAGAAAACTTCTACGCGCCCGCCCCTGACGCAAAATGCTCTGCGCCCACCCCCCCGACACCCGCGTCCCACCCACCCAGCCCCACCCCTAATTACAATTTTACCCCTCTCTATTCCTTTAATTACTATAACTTTATTATTAATATTAATTTATTTATTTATTTCTTTTATTTAGTTTTTTTATTTAATTCATTTCTTTTATTTAAATATTTATTTATATCTTTTATTAATATCTTTTTTCTATTATTAATATTAATTTATTTCTTTATTTCTTTTATTTAGTTAACTCATTTCTTTATATTAATTCATTTAATTGTTTAATTCATTTATTTTGTTTTATGTAGTTTTTTTATTTAATTCATTTATTTTATTTAAATATTTATTTATATCTTTTATTAATATCTTTTGTAGTCCTTTACTTTTGCTGTGAAAGGGTTTCCAACGTGTTGTTGGGGCGAGTCGAGTCCTTTAAAGCCACGGCCTGCTTGGTATTCTCATTGTCCTATGGCTGTTTTTATTGAATCATTAGTGACATTTTCCATTGGAAATTTGAACTTATGAACACCTGTTGAATCCATTCAATGTTATGTTTCTAATAACTACAGTATTTGTTTGAACCTTTTGTCGAAGTCTTTCTAACGCTTTTGTTTGGTTTTGGGTCCATAACAATTGGAAATTGATTTTTTTTTCTTTGACTGGTCATTTCGGTTTGTATTTGTGTTAGGACCATGGAGTCGTTTGGTTTCTTTGTTTTGATTGGACAGCGAAAGTAAAAATTTAGTTAAAGTTGGATTCTCTGAATCATAGAGAGCTCTTTATTTGTACTTTGCTTTGGAATAGGTTTTCTATTTATTCTCTATTGATTTTCTCATTCATTTGCCACACTAATTAATGATTCATCCTTTGCCAATCTACTGATTTCAGGTGAGCAATTTGGACGACGAGTTCTACACTTTGTTGGTGGACAAGTTCTTCGGTACACACTACACTTATGTTAGTTTTTGTGAGATCACCTGGGATATTGATTTTACTTCTCATCCTTCTCCCAGAATCGTACTTGTAACTTCATGAGAAAAGTGTGCACAGAGTTCTCATTAATTTGTCCCTTCGGCAACATTCGACAAAATTGGAATGATACGGAGTGTTCTCATTAGTTTGGTCTCTATGTATGTCTGGACTTGTAAACGAGTTGAATCGAACCAAATATTAAACGTTTAGTTTCTAAAGAACTCGAGCTTGAAAAAAATTAATTAACTAATTAAAATAATATAGTTTCTAAATATAAAGTCAAATTTTAATGTCAATTTAAAATAATAATTTACTTGCAAATGTAATTTGAATAAACCAAATTAAATGACTAATTAAATAAATAAAGTTAGTAAATGAAATTAATAAAATTAGAACAAAAAAAGAATTTCGGCCGGGGGTGGGGGTCTGGGGGCAATTGGGGGAGAGGGTGGGGTGGGGCCCAGGGTAGTCAATGTCAAGGGGGGGTGCAAAGCACCTCTCGCCCCTGACGCGTCTGACGCCGCGCCCCGCCTGGGCCCCACCCCTGACACGCATAATTTACTGTTTTGCCCCTCCAACTCTCCTTTAATTACTTATTTATATTATATTATATTAATTCATTTATATTAGTTTAATTCATTTAATTACTTTATTTACTTTATTTATATTACTTTAATTCCTTTAATTACTTTAATTTCTTTATTTATATTACTTTAATTCCTATAATTACTTTATTTATATACTTTATTTCCTTTAATTACCTTATTTACTTTATTTATATCATTTCATTTATTTATATAAATTAAATTAATTATTTAATTCATTTAATTATTTATTTAATTCAATTCTTTAATTTAATTCAATTTTTATTTAATTATTTATTTATCTCTTTCTTTAATATCTTTTTTCTCTTTTATCTTTTTAATATGCTCTAATATCTTTTTTATCTTTTATATATTTTAATTAATTTATTTATTTATATTTTTTGTTTTTTTATTTATTTAATATTTTGTATTTACATCTTTTTCTTAATTATTTAATATTATTTATTTAATTCGTATATTCAGATTATTTCTTATTTTCTTATCTTCAATTACAACCACTCATTCAGATTTTCTTTTTACCTTCTTATCTTCTTATCTTCAATTACAACCACTCATTCAGATTTTCTTTTTACTTTCTTATTTTCTTATCTTCAATTACAACCACTCATTCAGATTTTCTTTTTACCTTCTTATCTTCTTATCTTCAATTACAACCACTCATTCAGATTTTCTTTTTACTTTCTTATTTTCTTATCTTCAATTACAACCACTCATTCAGATTTTCTTTTTACCTTCTTATCTTCTTATCTTCAATTACAACCACTCATTCAGATTTTCTTTTTACTTTCTTATTTTCTTATCTTCATTTACAGCCACTCATCCAGATTTTTTTTTTTTACCTTCTTATCTATTTATACTACTACATTCTTTCACTACTTCACTTCTTCTTAATTCTCCCACTACTACTTCACTTCTTCCTCATTTAGAATTTCTTTCTTTTTTCGTAATTCATCAAAGAACATTATGGATGGCTACTACTATCCAGATGGTTGCTCATTTGAGAATGATGTTCCCAGTGAGGAGAGCATCAATTTCAGCGGTCGCGATTATACACCCGAATTTAGCACTGATCAGGTTAGTTATTTCCGTTGTTCTTATGCATATTCATTTTGAAAGTAGATAAATATGATAAGACTGGATAATGTTTTACTTATACATATTCGTTATTTTGTTTTTTTTTTTTTATAGATTTTTGAAAGTAGAGAAGATATGTTAACTTGGGTGAAGAGAGTTGGTCTCGAAAATGGTATTGTGGTAGTTATTAATAAATCTGCTAATTTAAAAGGCGGCAAGCTGCCGAGATGCATTCTTGGTTGTGAGAGAGGAGGAAAGTACAAACCGCACCGTGGGGTTGAAAGGCTAATATTGCATAGGAATACTGGGACTAAAAAATGTGAGTGTCCATTTGAGTTGCGAGGTATACCAATACCTCCAGACGGTGCCAAGTGGGGTTTAAGGGTTTCATGTGGTCTCCATAACCATGAACCAGCAGAAAATATTGAGGGCCACGAGTACCCATCAAGGCTAAAACCAATGGAGAAACAATTTGTGGTCGAGATGGCCAACAGCACCGCATTGCGTGAAATTCTTAGTATTTTGAAGAAAAAAGACCCGTCAAACACTACGGGAATTAGAAGCATTTACAACGCCATTTTCATAAACAAGGAAGTCAAACGGGATGGTCTAACTACTACTCAATATGTGTTAGAGCAATTAATTAAGAAGTTGATGGTTGGAAAGGGGGCACCGTTGCCATTGGTGTTTGTTACAGATCGTGATTTGACACTTATGAACGCTATTGAAGCATGTTTCCCCATGGCACGTCACATCCTTTGCATTTGGCACATAAATCAGTGCGTAATGAAGAACTGCAGCGCTGTGCTTGGTCAGTTCTTTCCAGACTTTTACAATTCATGGCAGTCCCTTATTCATTCATCTAGCACTTCGTCTTACCAGCATAAGTGGGCTACCATGTGCGAGGAGTATAGCCAATATCCGCGTGTCATAACTTATCTTGCGGATACATGGTTAACGCCGTACAAAGAGCGATTTATTACAGCATGGACAGATACATGTATGCACCTCGGAAGCAATTCAAGTCAAAGGTATAGTCACTTTATAATTTTACGAGTTAAATTTTCTGCATTATATTCTACTACACTGTTCAAACTTTCCTATTTAAACAAAGTGCATTATTCTATTACAGGGTCGAGTCTGTACATTCGAAGCTAAAGTGCTATTTGGGCGGTACAACCATGTCATCGCTCCAAACATCTTTTGAACGCATAGATAATATGTTGACAAATCAGTTTGGGGAAATTAAGAAGTCGTTCGAGAAATCTGTCAACATTCCAAGCCACAACCATTTACGTGACCCCATTTTTGATGAAATCAGGTGTTGCGTTTCATTATATACAATGGAGTTGATCGAAAATCAGCTAGAATCCGCGGCAGACGCCTACCCCCTCCCAAGCGGCAGTTGCGGCTGTTCGATCAGAACAACACATGGATTGCCATGTATGCACGATTTGAGGGCTTATCGTTCCCACGACATGTCAATTCCGCTATCCAGTATCCACGTTCATTGGAGTAGGCTCTCTATGCACGCGACCGAGTTTAATGACGAGGGAGAACAACCCGACGAGACATCTCGTCTGGTTGACATATTACAGGGGATGGATCCACGTATGCGAAAGCATATGATAGACAGGTTTGTGGATATGACAGATCCATCTCACAGCAGTGTTCGAGCCCCATCATACAACACTGAACATAGAGGTCGACCTGTGGGAAAAGCTGAGCAAAGTGGACGGCGCATACCTTCCTGTACAGAATCATCTACATCGAGAGGGAAAGGGAAAGGGAAAGGAAAAAATGCAGGAAGAGAGGGAGAGGGAGGAGATTAATTACATTCAGTATTTACCTTGGCAATTCCAGCAGTATATGTCCCACACCAAAGACGTCAAAGGTGATGGTCATTGTGGATTCAGAGCGATAGCCGCGCATATCTATGGCACTGAAGAGTGCTGGGTTCAAGTACGACATGATCTTATCCAAGAAATTAATCAAAATAGATATCTCTACAATGCGGTTTATCCGATGGAAAATATGACAGATGATGTACTACGGTCACTGAGCTATTGGATGCCTACGGCTTCATGGTGAAATTGGATGGACTATATGAGTTTGGGGGTAGTCATCGCATCACGGTACAACATTGTACTATATACATTTGACGCGAATGCTGGAAGTTGTTTTACTCATTTGCCCTTGAGATCCCATCCAGTTTCAGTCCAACAGCGCCAAGAAATAGCTATTGCCCGTATTAACAATCACTTCGTGCAATTTTTTTTTGCGCCCTCATCACCCTGTACCACCCATCCCAATATGGTGGTGGCAGAATGCATCGAATGAAGCTGCAGGATGGGCTGTTACTTATAACGTATGTGTTCAATTGTGGAACGACATACTGGACGTCGTGCCGGGACCACAATTTGGTGGCAATATTGATTAGGGCTGAACATTGTCAACATGATTGTAATATTTAGACACTTTAAAACGTGATTGTAATATTTTTTTACTTTTAAGCGTGATTGTAATATTATTCACTTTTATAAGTTTTTTTAATATATTATTCATTGTTAAAACAAATTAATTAACTAATTAAAATAATACAAAGTTTCTAAAAATAAAGTCAAATTTAAATGTCAATTAAAAATAATAATTTACTTGCAAATATAATGTGAGTAAACCAAATTAAATAATTAATTTAATAAATAAAGTAAAAAAAAAAAGTTCTGAGCCGAAAAAGGGGGGAAGGGCTGGGTGGGGGTATGGGGGGAAAGGGGTGTGGGGCCGGGGGAGGGGCTTTGTCAGGGGCGGGGGGCGTAACAGCTCCCATCAGGTAAAAGGCAAGCGAATGAAGTGCATGGATGCGTGCCGAACAGTAAACGTTATAGTACTCCCTCGGTCTCGAAAAGTTAGATTTTTTTAAAATTGCGTGTCATTTTAGATTGCTTGTATCTTTCTATTTATAAAGTTGTATGTGATTCTAAAAACTTTGTTTAATAGAACTAATTAAAATCTATTAAAAAATATCCATATTGTTTATTATTTGACATTCACATTGAAAGACATAGGTATTTGAAAATGGCACGCTATCCAAAAAAAAGTCTAACTTTGTGGGACAGAGGGAGTATCATTTATTAATAATGGCATTTAAAGCTAGGGAGTTGGAGCGGGTAAAACCCAATAAAACCCAATCTAATACTCCCTCCGTTCCAAAATAAGTGTCCACTACGAAAAGTCGTGTCATTTTTCAAATAAAAAAATTTAGTACTTCCGTTTATCGTTTTTCAAGTTTTTTCGCACCAAATTAAAGTACTCATTGAGTACTTTAATTCGGTGCAAAAAAAATCGAAACACGATACACGGAAGTACTTAATTTTTTAATTTGAAAAACGGTAAGAGAGAAAGTAAGAGACATTTATTTTGGAACGGAGGGGATAGGAAAAAGTCTGAGCACGTGTGAAGTAAACACCACGTGAGAGTGAAGGTAACTTAGGTTAGGGCAACCATTTGAATGTACCCCTAAATATTGCCGATCAAGGTGGGTCATGTGAGAGTGAAGGTAACTTAGGTTAGGGCAACCATGTGAATGTACCCCTAAATATTACCGATCAAGGTGGGCCATGTGCACGGTCTAGATGACACCACAGCAGCATTATGAGAGGATGCACAACGGTAATGCCAGGCAAAGTTTACAATGAACGCAGCACCACATAATGTACAAGCAGGGCTGTTCAGCAGTTCATTCGATCCGCCAACCCGACCAATCCGAGCCATCCGTTGATCCATCCGAGGTATGTACAAATGGGTTGCAGATCGTAAAACACTAAAGTTATTGGTTCCGGATCGGATCCGGATAAATCCGATCCGCCCGTGAAAAAAAAAAACTGCACAGCAGTAGTGCAGTATAACACTAACCACCCCACTACCCAGGCCATTTCGGCCAAAAACAATAAAAGTAATACGTGTAGTTGTACAGTTACACCACACCCTACCAAAATAGTACGAATTTCTTTTCTACTTTCTAACCCTAATCTTCAGACTCTCCTCATTCTCTTCGCCTCTCAGCCTCCACACCCAACAAGCATCCCATTGTAAAATCCTAATCGATCTCTCACTCCCTCCCTCTCCTCCTCCGACGCCTCTCAACCTCCACACCCATAATCTGGTACGACTCTCTCTCTCTCTCTCTCAAATCGTGGCCACATCGCGGCTGCCGTAGACTCCCCTAATGGCGGTCTTCTCCTTAGCCGACGAGCATCGTTGCAGTTGGCTGGGGCGGCGGCGCCTTCTCTAATCGCGATGTGACTCAGTTTTTGTATTCATTCTGTTTGTTGTGTTGTTTCGATCGTGAAGAAACAGTTGAATTTTCTCCGAATCCTAACTGTTCTGGTGTAATCTGAATTTTCATATTGATTAATGTTAACTTACTTTTGTTTCCAGAATCAAAATTGGGTTGAAAATTGATTGGGTTGGACAAAATTGGGTTGAAACTGATTGGGCTGGAAAATGGGCTAGAAAAATGGTTGGAATTTTTTTCTAAATTGGTCTAAGCAAATTGGCCCATTTTAAAGCCCAAACCGCCAAATTGATCCGGAACCGATCCGTTAAATCCGTAACCGATCCGATCCATCCATATGTCATCTACGGATGGTTTCCGGATCTTAAAAACCCAAATTCGCTCTGACCGGATCGGATCGGATCGGATCCGTATCCTAACCGGCCAAATCCGATCCGTGGACACCCCTATGTACAAGATAAGAAAGGGTCGCTCTATGGGGGTAGGTGTTTTGTAAGTGAATTTAGTTTTTCATTGAGCTGTATTAAACTACTGTGACAATTTCACAAAATGAGAACTCCATTGGTTTTATCCATTTGCCAAACAAATCTGGGACTACACAATTTAGGACTATTCTCGATCCCCAAAAAAAAAAAAAAAAAAAAAACTCACAAAAGTTTTGAAACAATTTCTCAAACTTTTTGAAATAAAGAGCCCAAATCATTACTCAAAATGTATTTTTTCTTTAAAAGTGCGATTATCACATCACTTTCATACCATGGTTTCATTCGAAAATTGATAATGGCACTCCCCAAATTGTTAATGACACTCCAATACGGGAGTGCCATTAATAAATTAGTGAGTACCAATATCAATTCCCTTTCATTCAGTCGTGCCTTTCTTTACTGGATATATAATGACAAAATCAAACTTAAACGTAGCTCTCAAATCCCCGCATTCACCACATTTCAACAAATCACAAATGAAGCCAAGCCAAATGAACGATCCTGAACAAGAGCCTAGTTCAAGTTTAAGTTGAAGAAGTTATCAGCACTGTCACTAGACATAAATCCATTCCTAATAACACAACTAAACAATAACCTAGATCTAGTACGGTATACAGCATAGTTACATAAATGAGAAAACAGATCGGCAGATTAAGTCCTAGCGACAAAACACACAACTTGATGGGGAGATAACAGTCGCAAAAAACTACCTTGCTCTTATTCTTAATCTACTCTTTAGACGATTTGTTGATGAGTGACTTGTGGATATGAGGAATCACACCTCCACCGGCTATGGTTCCTTTGATGAGGGTGTCGAGCTCTTCATCTCCTCGGATAGCAAGCTGCAAATGCCTGGGAGTGATACGTTTCACCTTCAGATCCTTACTCGCATTTCCGGCTAGCTCCAACACCTCTGCAGTTAAGTACTCCAAGATGGCTGCAGTGTACACAGCGGCTGTGGCTCCCACTCTACCATGTGCGGTGGTCCTAGTTTTAAGTATACGATGGATCCGACCAACTGGAAACTGCACAATATTAACTAGATAAATTTCCAATAACTTCAAAGCAAAATTACAGAACATAAATCCAGAACACGTGTGAGCCAACAGCAAAAAAGGCGGGGAAAAAAGTACAAGGACGGAGGGTAATAGTTCACAGAAATTCATAGGGGAAGACATTTGAAAACAAAACTGTCACACTGACAGAATAACAGCATCCCTTTGGAAGGAGACATTGACACCCGTAAAGAATTTATCTCATAAATTCATAAAAGTTCAAACTTCAATACAGAAAGTATTTAGAGACCCAGTTTAGACTTTAGAAATGCCTATAGATTATCCGCACCACTGTGCTGATTAAGTATAATGAGACGCCTGCTACGACACATAACCATACATCAGGATGATTCGTGAGATATCCGGCAGGACAGTAAGTTTGATGGTCGAAAGAAGTTCTTCTTTGCTTTAGCTTTTACCAAATTAATAGTGTGTCCTTCATCCTTATTAAAGGTGGCTGGTGGCTTGACACAGTAAAAACAGACATGTCGGATAACACTAAATTGACCACATGACACGTAGTTGTGCCGTAAGTCACGTAGTGTTTGTTGAGGACCCAAGTTAAAAGAGTTGAGTCCATCATGTCTCTTGGTTTAACATGATCCAGTGTCGTACTTATGAAAGTGATAGTCTGTCTACCACAAGGGGCAAAGCTGCAACCTTAAATTTTGAAGGTTGTGTCTGCACTATTAAAACATCCCAAACTGGATTATGTAACGAAACACATTAAGTTTACAAGTCATCCATTATATACTAGACACGTATCACGAACTTCAAAGATAATTTATAGCACAGAACTCCTGTACACTTGGGTGATAGCATTTAGCAATTTTTAGAGACCCAATTTAGCAATGTCTACAGAATGATCCATGAGAAATGCACACATTGGGCAATTTGGTGAAAGAAATCTCTGTGGCTGGATAAAGTTTATATCAGAAAGCAGTTCGTTCTGCCTAGGATTGTACCTCATTAGCGTATTCTTAGTCCATGTTAAAGGAGGCTGAAGTCATGGACAACAGATATTCAGGGATATGATAAACGAAAAGATAACCTGTAGGCGAGACGGAATGGACAAAACGGAAAAATGAACCAGCCCAAGGTAGTTGGAAGTGAGGGTTTGTAGCGTGCAAAGAGTCGAGTAAAAAGAGTGCATCAATCTCTTGGTTTAGGATGCTCTAGTTTTGTGGTATCTAAGTAATGTGGGTGCCTAATCAATTCTTAAACCAAATCCTAATATTTTGAATGTTGTTCCTGCACTATTTCTACTATAGAATATATCATAAAAAATCCCATCAAAAGTAGAATAGACAAAAGAAACATTACAGGTCTATATCTTACAGGTTCGTAAGCACGCTACAAGAAATCTACTAGAATAAACACAGATTAAAACATCTTTCTATTTCAACATCTTCTATCACTCCACCTGTATCTACCGACATAATCAAAAAGTTATTGTTTACCACTCATTCAAGTAATGAGACAAATGTTTATCCAATTAAACCTACTTCCACAGAATTTTGGGATTCTTTTCTTGAGAATGTGTTTTCGCATGTTCAATTTATAATCTGTAAGTTACTGTAGCATCAACATCAAGAAGTACAAAACCTTCAAGAATGAAGCTTTCTCAAACCAGCACTGCTTTATTGCCCAACTTGCCAATCGGCTTCTTACAAATACCAAATTGTTGCTAAAAACTATGCATAACCTTATCACAGCATTTACTCCAGCCCCAGAACCACTTTATAAATACGGACCAAGGTCATAATAAACATTGGGCTCCGAATGTACTAATGTGCCAGAACAGAAATTCTGTCTTATTCTTCCCTAAGCCACCCAATTAAAAGTTGTTTATAACCCTGGCCTGAAAGGCTGTCCCATTGTAGCCAAAAGGATAGGTTTATAGCTTATAATCATTTTGTTTTGAGAAACTTCTTCAACTTTGAGGCTCGGTCTCAATACCAAGGACTACCAACTAAGCCGTTGGAATGTCCTCCACTGGTCAGAGCACCCCTTATGGTTGAATCTGAGAAACCACAATAGGAATAATAATGGCCACATACAATGGTTTCATAAAGAAAGCAATCCAAACAACTAGTACTTCACAATTTATGGTTGAATCTGATTCATGAAATCAATAAAACATTATAATATTGGCCTAGAATGCAATCAAATTTGATTTTAACCATTGCTTTATTCCTAAGTCAGTTGATAGGACTAAGGACGGAGGTCAGAGGACTTGAGTGGGGCGCTTGCTCCTCACTTTTAAAAAATGCACCCCTTTACTTTCAAAATCACCCCACTAAGACCTAATAAAATCCTTAGTTTTGTTTTGTTTCTGTTGGCGTTTCCCATATCATACAAATTCTCCCTCTAGCTCTCTTCTCTAGCCCTTCCTCTTCTTCAGCTTCTACCCCCCCCCCCCCCCCCCCCCCCCCTCCCCGGTTCAGCTTCAAATTTCTTCTCCTCCTACTCTCCATCATCCTGTCTCGTAATGAAAACCATTACCTTTATCCTCTACCACTACTAGCTCGTTATCTCATGCCATCGTGCCGCGTATAGTTATAGACAATATTTTCCCGGCCCCCACCAAATGAAAGTTATGACTCCACCTAAACTGTTAGTCTGTTTTACTGTTTATGTAAGCCCGTTTATATCGTGCCAAACCAAACTGAGGCCTTAAGTTCCAATCAATAGGAGTCCGCTACATGAATCCGTTGTCTCTAATAAGTCCCCATTGAGTTCTATCGAGGACATTGTGTTCCATGTATCAATTGTGGTCTGCTACATTACTCCATTGTCTCAATTCAGTTATGTCAACCGTCGAGGGCATCGAGTGTTTCGCGATTTTCAAGAAATCCAGATATCTTCTGAGTTAACACCTCTAAAGACAATTTTGGTTTACCCTCCCCTTAAAGCTACCATCTCTGATCAATCGTAGTTTACTGTAAATCCAACTCCAACATAGATCCACATATTTAACCCCCCAACAAACACAAAATTGGGCAGAAACCCACTAAACAGCAAAACTAAACCCCAAGTCAACTGGAAAACAGGCAAAGCTTGTGAAAAAAGCAGGCAAAAATCGAAGCATGAAAGGAGAAAAAAATATAACAAAAACAGATAGTCAAAAGGCATCAATAGAGAAAGCTATGTCCAAACACAAGGGGGAAAAAACATCTATATACGTATGTTATATACAGGAGTACGGAGAGATATAAACAGCGAAACTAACCCTAAATCTACTAGAAAGCAGGCAAATCTAGTGAAAAACTAGGACTTGCTAGCAAAAATCAAAGCATGAAGGGCAAAACTAAAGTAAATGTCAAAAAAGGGGTAAATTAAAAGGCATCGATAGAGCAATTTACGAAACAACAAACAAAAACAAACACCCACATATACCCAGAAGCAGAGAGAGAGAGCGAGACCTGGAGGCCGGCACGGGAGGAGCGAGAGGTGGGCTGCTTCTTCTTGTCTTTATCTTTGTCTTTGTCCTTGTTGCTGGGGGCTTTCCCCATTGTCAAACCCTTGGCTCCTTTTCCTGACATCTTCTACACCCGTAAGAGATTTCGTGATCCTCTACAACTCTCTCGGAAGTTGCACAGTCGGAGAACGGTGAACGGGGAGAGAGAGGAGAGAGAATCGGAGGTAGGGTGAGGGGAAAGAAAAAATGGGAGAAATTGGAGTGATGCTTACGCTTCTTCCACAAAGTGAATGTAGACTGGAGTTTTAGGCGTGGATATAGCAGTAGGCCGGCCCAATGAAACCTTCTCATGGGGAAGTTCTGTTCACACTCCTCTTTTTTCTCAGTACCACATCACCTTAATCAAATGAGTAATTTTTGCTTTTATTCCTTAAACTATCACCATTTTGTCTACTTAGTCCTTAAACTATTTAAAACATGAATACCACCCTTCAATTATCAGAATCCATTTTATGAAGTCCAACTACTCACACCGTTAAGTCTTGTGGACGGAAAACATATCACGTGCGATCTCCTCTCCAAATAAAAGGTAAAGTAATCATTTCAACCCATGGATTGGCGCCAGCACCACAATTTTTTTCCTGGTTTTCCCACCAATATGTGTGTGTTTGCATATGAGAATAGAGCAATATAAATTTCATCTCTCTCTCTCTCTCTCTCTCTCTCTCTCTCTCTCTCTCTCTCTCTCTCTCTCTCTCTCTCCCCAGTAGCACAAAAAAAGAGAGGAAGGGTTCATCCACTCTCTCCTTCACCAAAAAACAGAGGGTGCTAACAATACACACTTTTCATTTCAGCAACAAACATTACAGTATTTCAGCATTTCCAGCACTATCAGTAGCTCATTTTAGCATAAACATTACTGCATTTCCAATACTTGAGTTCACTGGATTACAAAAAGTAGTTATGGATCCAAACAACAAAAAGATTACAACACTATTAGTAGCTCATTTCAGCATTTCCAGTAGCTCATTTCAGCATAAACATTAAACATTACATCATTTCCAATACTTGAGTTCACTGGATTACAAAAAGTAGTTATGGATCCCACATTATATCTCAAACTAACCAACATAAACAGAATTTCAACTTGACACCATGGTAGGGTCTTGTGCACTGGTGGCTCTTCCTCCTCTCCCTCTTCCTCTTTCTGGATCTCTTGGGAAGGCAGCCACTGGGGCTTTTGCATGTCCTGCTGTTGTGGCCTTGTTTCCCACATTTTCTACAAGTCATTTTCACACCTCTTTTACAAGTAATGGTCTTGTATGTTTGTTTTGTGGTACTTTTTTATTATTTTGTGTTTTTAATTAACTTGTTAATGATTCTTAAACAAAAAAAAGTATGTTTTTAATTAACTTGTATGCCTATTTTGAGTGAACTTTTGGATCCCGATTCCCCGTGGGGATTCCCGTTCCCCGCATTGGGGCGGGGATGGAGATTTCAAAAAAATCCCCAATAGGGATTGAGGAGGGGATGAGGATTGATATAAGTTTGAGGATGGGGATGGAGGTAGTGGTATCCACCCCTACCCTCCCCATGCCAAGAAACCCAGTTCGAGAAATTCAACTATAATCCGAAAGCCAAGAAACCGTTTTTCCTATTTCTGATCCGACACACACTTGAACATTCACACACTACAAGGAAATTATACTCAAAACCATTGAAGAACACACATAAACCCCAAAGAAGAAAAATAAACAAAGGTTGCACCAGTTCATCGCCAGGCGAATAAAGAACTTTTACGTAAAGACGGTTTAGATCTGTATAACATGTACTAGTATATAATAAGGCTCGACAAATCAAAAAACAAAAAAAGCCGAGAAATATGGCAAGCTAAAAGATAGGATAAAACTTCAAGCCATATCATGCATTTGCTACCTCTTCCTTCTGTCCAGTCCTTCCCTCATCAGCAATGTGGAACCCCTCAATCTTACGCGAAACATCATCTGCAGTGACATTGACCTTTCCAGTCAACCCATTTGCCGAAACAGTCTCCACGTCATCTAGGGTTGTGGGCCCTGTCTGCCATATTCTAATGGTTCCATCCTCAGATCCTGATGCATACGACTCCCCTCCGGGTGAGAAGCGAACACAGTGGACTGGACCGTGGTGACCCTTGTTGCATGCTGCACCAAGGCAGTAGCATTAATTCTTAATGGCATTCTGGGATAAAATTGCATGTATGGTAATGTACTACGTTTTTCTGTTTCCGTTTTCCTGAAAACAAGAATACTGTGTGCCGAACCAAGCTGAAAACATCTTACTTTCAGGACATAGCAACATCACTTTGCACTTTTGAAAACAGTTTTTGGATATGAATTACTGACATGGAAATGCCGAGTACTTTTGAACTTCCGTTGTCCTTAGGAACAAAAACAGAAAAATGAAGAAGAGAATCGACTGCTCAAGAGAAGACGCGATTTTAAAGCCACATTTAAATAATAATCAGAACCACAGGTTATCCTTTCAAAAGTTCAATAAGCAGGTAGAAGACCAAGCAGGAAATCCATCCAATACATGATCTGGCGGGTAGGGTGCCTTGATAGATTTTCAACATAAGCAAACAGCCTGAGGAGAGATGTTAATTCAAACTTGTAATTCCAGTGAACACTATTTATTGCACAACATGTACCTATCTCTTCACCGGTATAGAAGTCAAAAACACGTAACCACATATCTTCTCCGCCAGCAATAAACTTGTACCCAAATTTTGGTTCTAGGGAAGCAGATTCTACAGTGCATGGCATGTTGTAGCTTTTCACCAATCCGAAGCTGAAAGAAAGACAAAGTGTGAATATGATATACTCATTATATTTAAAACAGATTGATTTCGCTTGGAACTTACTGATTTGCATCCCAAAACTTGACTGTAAACCCATCAGCAGTAGTGATGTAACGGCCATCTTGACTCACTTCAGCACTAGTCACAGGTGATTTGGTTTCAAGAGACCGTACAACACCACCAGTTCTTACATCCCATAATCTGTACACCCACCAATTAAATGACTAAAAATAAGACAAACCACTGAACACCTAATGCAAAAAGAAATCCATCTTCCTCAATATCAAGAGAGAGGCATTGATGCTTCAAACAATACAAAACATGTTTTTGTAGCTAAACAAGATTCTTCCAACTTACATTAGCAGGCTGTCATGAGAATCTAAGACCAAATTGGAAAAAGTACAGCTACCACTGGGAAAATATCTCACGTAGTGGCTGAGGGACGGGTGGTTGTTGGCTGGAGGAGCAGAATGTGGGGTTGCAAATTGCAATGGCTGAGGGGGATGATGAGTGTAGCGGCTGCAAGAAGGAAAGGGGATTGTAACTGCAGAGGGAGGAGTGGGGGTTGCAGCATGGAAGGGATGGGGGTGGAGGCCAGAAGGAGTGAGAGACTGGGGTTGCAGCAACTGAGGGAGGGGAGGGAGTTGCACGTAGGCAGGGAGTGTTGGGGTTGGAGGTGGGAAGGGATGGGGAGGGCGCTGTGACTGAGAAGGGATGGGTGGGGGTTGGGGTTTAACGGCTGAAGAGGCGTGGGGGTTGCGGCGACTAAGGGAGAAGGGGAGGGAGGGATGGGATGGGATTGGCGAGAAGGGAATGGTGGCTGGTGAGATGGAGTTCATGGGGAGTTGTCGGCAATGGCTGCTCGTCCATGTGAGGTTAGACAGAAAACTGGGGTGAATTGAGGAGTTCTACAGACCACCACCAATTTTCGCTCTATAACTTTCTATCTCTGGTAGAATTGTTCCCTCAATTCATGGGCAACTAGAACTGCTGGTAAATTGAGATAAGGCCAAGTCGAAATAAAAAAGCACAAATCCATGGACATTTCCTGAACCAAAATGCTAAAGTTCTACTATGGAAGGACCACATTCAAATGCAACAGGAAGTGCGGGGTTTCTATTGATGAACTCAGAAGTTAGAACTGCAGTTTTACTGAAACACGAGGGACTAATGTTTATTGAACAGGAGCAAATCTATGTTCTTCACAGCCGTATAAATGTAATGCAACTACAAAGAGTAGGGTATGAAATGATACAAGTTGTTTTCAGATAAATGTGACAGAAATAGTGATGCGGTCCATATGGGGAGCTAGAAAAAAATAAGATTAAGGAAGCATTTATGTTTTTTTTGAACTTGCTTAGTTTCAAGCCACGCTCATGCGGTAGCAATTGTAATAGCGAACAATTATGTTTACTAGAGTTCTATTTATGTCTAATTTAGGTTAAGTATGTCGCTGGTCAGTTTTTCTAGTCAGGTATTTTGGTAATTTCGGGATTTGATGGATATGAGCAGTAGGGGTCGCCCATGGGTCAAGGTTTTTCTTTCGGAAGTTTTCCTGTCTTATTCGGGTTTAGATTGATTAGAAGTCAAAAGTTTAATAGTTTTCGTTTTAGTATTTTATAGGTTTACGAAGACAAGTTTTAGCATGATTTGTTTCCTTTTAGGTTTTGGAAGTCTTCTAGGCTATATAAAGTGATGTAATGCCCTTAATTTGAGAGAGTTGGATATTATGAGAAATTTAAAAGCTTTCAAAGCCTCTTTTATGGATTGTGTGATGCCTAAATCCTCTAGGA
The DNA here is from genome assembly GCA_963854785.1 of Vaccinium vitis-idaea. NCBI lineage: Eukaryota > Viridiplantae > Streptophyta > Magnoliopsida > Ericales > Ericaceae > Vaccinium > Vaccinium vitis-idaea. The sequence goes on along the minus strand of OY978226.1, from coordinate 5,951,811 downwards.
GTGATTGCTAAAGCTTTCTTCTTAGTTTTTCCTTGGTTTGCTACATAAAACAGCCCTAGTAACTTCTCACGGGGACTGTTTCACAGCCCTAATTTGTTAAGCCCTGACCCTATTCTTCCATTCACTACAAAAACCTAAACCTCCTTATTGTCCTACATCAAATAGTCTCCAACACAAGATCACATAGATTACTTCGGAACACATACTCACAGCTGGAACTAAATATAGCATAAAGACAAACACACACGAGGCTTTGATACCTGACACCTCCCATATCAGTACAAGAACTTAATATTGTCTGGTCACTGTGGAGCCATGCAACAGTTCGCACCGAGCCCGGAGTCTTATCCACTTCTCTAGGAGATGCATCAGGGCGATTCAGATCATAAATTCGAAGGATTTTTTCAACTCCACCAGTCAGTAGGAAGTTTGTGTCCTGTTTGCAGGTGGATAAATCAACTGAGAGGTTGAAATAACTGAACAGAAAATCTCAGCTATAGATTATAAATTTGTAAAATTTGGCCAAAAGGAGGCCTGTGTAAAATGAGGGGAAATTTCTCTCTTTTGAAATGAAAAACAAATGTTATTCAACCCCAATAGAACATTGTTTATTTCACGAACACCCCAACAGAACTTCAACTTGAACAGTGTTGATTTCACCAGTCTAATTTTTTACCCACAATTCTTCGGTATTGTTCAGGCAATGGCCTCTAGGTTCAAAACTTCTGAGGCGACGATCATCTCATCCCTAGGAAGAAAAAAAAATATCGACAAAAACAAAATAGACAATTTCGAAATATGCTATTTACCAAGGGCAAAAGGTTGACAACAGAGGCCATCAACCCGAATCTAATAGCCATTCAAATCTCAAAATGAAAACATCAACCAAGCTCCAAAAGGAAAACCTTTTTTTCCAGCAAAAAATAACAAAATCCATTTAATTTGAGGATAGTAACTACTGAACCTATCCCGAATTGAAAACAAAAGTTGTAACACATTCAGGAACTCTTCTAATCACAAGTTCAGGCCAAGAAGTTAAATCACTAGTATAGGATGTGTAAAAGTACCACCATGTGTAACCCAAAACTTTCAATATGGCGACTCCCCGAGAAAGTATGGCTCATGACATATGGAAACCATGGTCTATTGAAATTAATTACTCGAATTAATTAAAATACTTAATGAATCTGGAAAGATGAAACTTAATACCTCAGAAAAGGCACAGGCTCGAACAATGTGTTTGTGCTCAAACGAGTGTAGCTCATCTCCTGATATTGCGTCCCATATTTTACTGCGAATAGGACACATAGTATTACAAATGCTGTGACTGAATATGCAGGATTACATACATAAAGTACATTCGGTCATGGTTTCACAAAACCTCTTCAGAGAACCAGAAATAATCAAAAGTTAAAGAGAGTACATACAAGCAGATTCATCATTGGGTCTCAGATTAGCAGGAAGGTCATTCCCTCGCAAGAAACAACCAAGAGAGAAAGGAGGAAAAGGGTACTAACAATGAAGCATCATTGCGTGTCAAATAAATGCATGGGAATTGTGAAGACCATGAACTAGCCTTTGGAGAATATGATTGAACAATTGAACAAGAACAATAAAAGGCTAACATAACCGCTGAAGCCCATGCTCAATTGAATTTCTAACGTAGATTATGGTTCTCTGATACAGTCAAGGTTGTCTTCGGGAAAAAAAAAGAGAAAGTGAGATCGAAAAAGCAACCACGAGGTACATAGAGCACTATAATCCCTTCTAGAGCCATGAAATTACATAAAAACTTTGAAGTAACTTCGACCATAAACATTCGCTTTAAAATGCTGTGCGAACACCAACCAAATTTTGAATAGCACCAAGTGAATTATTCAACTTCAGACATGAAGAAGTTCTTCCTTGTCATTTTCTTTACTTTTTACTTTTCCCAGGAGAAGGAAGATGGAGGGAGAAGCTTGTTACATACGCAGTGAAATCTGCTGAACCAGATGCAGCACGTAATGCATTTGTATCCAAGCAGCAACTCCAGACTGCACCCTTGTGACCTTCAAAAGTGCCAACCCAATCTCCAGTCTCTCCATTTCGAAGCATGGGGCTGGAATCTGAACCACACGCATGAATCATATATAAAAGGCTTCGTTTGGATACACTTTATTATGATGTATTAGAACAGCATATTTGCTTGAAGGATTGTACATATACAATCATCCGATGACAAACTTTTTCTTAACCTCTTATCCATCGTCCACTCTAGCTTCACGAGAAGCCTACGGCCAAACCTCTTATATCACAGGAGGAATTGAACACTAAACTCATTCATTTTAAAGAAATATCAATCCCAGAGGGGGTTAAAATATTTTACACCTAGCATGTAATAACAAAACTACATTCAGTAACTTCACATTTCTAAAAGTTACATCCATTATAGCAATGAATTATGAAAGTATAACAGAACGGGCGAACAGCTATAAGAGCAACATTACTAAACACCAGACAGGATACAGTGCTACGCAGCTAAGAGACAAAACATAAATTCGATGAGTATAGCTGAAATGAGGTTGTTAAAATGGCAGTGAAGTATGACTAGGAGTGGAAGGTTTTGGAGTGAGGACATTCGAAGATTGGTAGGGATAGCATAAAATTGGAAATCTGTAAACAGAATGTACGGTAAGGTTGGTTTTGGTCGCATAAACAGAGACCAGTGGATGCAACACTTAGGAAAAGCAATAAGTTTACCAACACTTAGGAAAAGCAATAAGTTTACCAATGTGGAAATGCTACGGGTAGAAGGCTTAAATTACCACAGGATGTTATTTTGCAAAGAACAATGAAAACGTAATATGGACCAATCAATCCATCACCACACACAAAACAACAAGTTATTCCACCTCAAGTTATATATCCAATTAAATTGGCATACATATGTACCGTTATACATCATATATACTATATACACAAGTTAAATCCTTGCCAGCAATCTCTTAGGGCCACTTGGGTTATGCCCGGTCGTTAGCTCCATGCCCCACAGTTAGTCGAGGTGTGTGCAACTGGCTAGGACATCCGGTTATCAGTAATTGAAAAGTATACACAAGTTAAATAAGAAAAATGCAATGCATATTGCATACCCTTGCTGGCACTGATGAGGAAGAACCCATCTGGAGTAACTGGACTGTAGAACAAATCCACAACCGGCCTCGAATGGCCATGGCACACCAGGGGAACCGCCACCCTCTTTTTATCCATCACTCTAAAATCCCTGTCTAACCTCAACCCTATCAAATACTAGCACAAATTCACAAACATCTGTATGTGCAAAACAAAAAATCGAAACCCAAAAAAAAACCCAGGAGAATCAGTTAGAAACAACTGTGAGATCAAACTGTAACAGATGACAAAGTGGGATTTTTATTATATTTATGTACGCATATGGCTGTGTGTATAACAGGTGAGAAACGTCAAGATTCGACACCTCCTTGCCCTCTGAGATTACCAGATAAAATCAAATTTCCATGAAATTACACGTGAACTGATTTACAAAGAAATCTAGCAGAAGGGAGATGAACTGTGAGAGTCAATTATGTAACGAAGGGCTAGCCGTAGCCGCAAAGAGAGGAGATGAGCATGGTTGTGGTTTCTACTGTAGCGTTTGGTGGCCCGGACCCGACCCACCAGGAATAAAAGTTGACAGGCCAGGCCTATGGCTTCAGCCTATGTTAGTTTATAGGCTTTGTGGGTGGGTAGATCAGCCCATTCAACTTGACTAAGTTCGGCCTATTAATGTTTTTGGGGCTCCTTTTTCAAAATGGGTTTCTTTTTTCATTTTTTGAAAATCTTTATTAATTTTTTTTTTTTGTCATTCGTCATTCTTAATCTATTTACATAGGAGGAATGAGACTTGATCCCAGATACAGTGTGTGGCATCCAAGAGTTCTATCGCATGAGCTAACCACCACTTGTGAATTTTTTTAATTTGGGATCAATATTTTTTCATATTTAGATTTTCTTCCCTTCTAGTCTTCGTAGGCCTTAAAACAAAACAAAACAAAAAAGGGTTTCCGTTAAATTTTCTTTTGTACTTTCGGAACTTTAAAACACTCCACATATCATTTTTTTTTCCATCTTTTTTGTCAGAGATAGGATTAGAGCATCTCCATTTGAGTTTTGTAAAAATGTTTATGAGTTAAATATCTACTTGCCCCTTAAATTATTAATTTTTTTTTACTTCCCCCTTCAACTACCAATTGAACTATCTTCCCTCTTCAACTATCATTTTCTTCTTTCCCAAGGACAAATCACATTTTCCATCCAAAATTTGTGACGAAAACTGTTAACTTTTTTTTTTCTTTTGACCTGGTGAAAAAAGAGAGAGGGTAATATGGACATTTTGTACACCTACAAGGTTACAACAATGAAGCCGACTTGATCAATTTTTATTCCTTCGATCAAACCAAAGCTAGGGGTTTTTTTCCCGAATTGCTTGTTGGAAGTCTTGTTGGATCTCCCTTGAGAAAACAAAAGGAAATCCTGTAGGAAGTCCTAGTGGATCTCCCTTGAGGAAAAAAAAAACAATTGCTACACAGTACATGGGAAGTACTGTAGGAAAAAACCCCAAGCGAGAGAGAGAGAGAGAGAGAGAGGGGGTCGTAGGAAGAAGGGATATACATATAGATATGTATATTAGTAGGTGAAAGACATTATTACCCTCGTTGCTAACTTTTCCATCCAAACCTTGGATGGAATGTGTGTAATTGGCCAAGTAAACAACTTTTATATAGTTGAAGGGGCAAGTAAATGAAATTGGTAGTTGAAGGGGAAAGTAAATTTTTTTTTGATAGTTTAAGGGGCAAGTAGATATTTAACCCAAATGTTTATTATGTGACAAAAAGTGGTACAAGTGGGGCTAAAAAAAATTGTGTTAGAGGGTTGTTAGGTAGGAAATGAAAAGATGGCTCCATTTGACACCTTTAGGGGTTTGTTTGTATTTGTTCAACTTAAAAAATTATGGAAGTGGGACCCATGCTCCCTTCTCTCTCCCCTTTCCTCCCTTCTTTCCTCCCTCTTCCGTTCCGGCTGAGACTATGGTTGTGTTTAGTTTGGTTTTGAGTTTTGGTTTTGTAATGATTAGAGGGAGAAATAGGTATAATAATTAAAAAATAGGTATTAATGATTGGAGAGAGATAGAGAGAAAAATAAAAATAAAAATTAAAAATAGGGGTAATAATTGAATAATAATTGAGAAAACCGGTTTTTGGAAACCAAACCAAACAAGGCCTATGTGTCCTTCTCCCCTCCCCTCCCTCTCTATCTCTTTCCTCTTCTCATGTGCGCTACATGGCTCTCCACTGTAGGAAAAACAGTGGTATAAAACAGTAAAGACATACTTAATTTTTGGAAATTAACAATAAAAACAAGAAATAATGGAAACCGAAAAAATAGCAAACCGAAAACAAGCCAGGGCCCGTGTTTCACACGATTTCCTTAAAGCAAATTCGCCGCCTCACCACGGGTGTTTGAGGGGTTGATCGATGTTTACCTCCTAGGATACAGTGGCTTCAAACTACCAAACGGTAACACTTACTGGATTGCCCTATCGAACGAACTGTGCCTGAACTCTCACCCAAAAACTGAATAAAGAACTCTAGAATTAGAAGAATGATTTTCGGTGTGTAGAAACAAGAGGCAAAGACCCTCTTATATAATAGTAGGGAGGAGTCTCGAGATTTTTTTTATTTTTCTTTCACGGAGGAGTATCTCGATTCAATAGGGCAATTAACCATGCAATTGAATTGCCATTCAAATTGCAAACTGAAGACCATTCAGTGCATCAACAATTGAAATTGCCATTATAAGAATTTATATCATTACCATGAGAAATTTAAGGAGCAATATCATAATAATTGATTTTGCCATCAAGCAGGCCATTACTCTGTGAGAATTCAATGAGCACAATTAAGAAATCAAAACTGATTTCCTACTCTTTTGTGGGTCCAAATCAAGTGTGAACGACTTGTACCCAAACCCACTAATTTCTGGGTCGTATACAATTATGAGAGACCTTAGGCCCAAGTCCATTTAAATGACTAGCCAGCCGGCCAAGCCCATGCTCAGGCCAAGGACCACGAACCTCGAACCTATAGTCCCGGTCACGGTCCGGTCCGGGTAGGCGGCGGCGAGCATGTGGTAATTGGGTTGATGCCCAGAGCCCACATAGCGTGCGTGCTTCCTCCTTCAAAAAAATTTAAGCCAATCTCAAGGCCTATAAACCCACTTCATTTGAGAGACAATTTCTCATTCATTTCTAATTGGAATTTGCTCATTCCTCTACCAGATTAAACTCCTAACATAGGAGTGTCAATTGCCGCTAAGGACCCACCTCACGCGGTGTGGGCCCCACCTTAATTTAAGGGTCAAAACCCATAAATATTTAATGAAAAAAATCCAATTTTCCAACAGCCATCGCCAGCATGGTCCTTAAATTGAGGGAGTGTTTGTTACCTAGTGCACTCCCTAAAGTGATCAAATGGAGCAACAAAATGCACAAAAAATACCCTAACTGATTTGTGTTATAAAACTCTCACCCTAAAGTGGGCTTAAAAACCTCAAATGCGGATGCTTACTATTTCGAGCCAACTACTGTTACATCAACTCAAACCCACAATCTCACCTATATTTTTTTTGGTTAACAGGAAACAACAAGAAACAATAAAACAGAAAAGGAGATTACACCCTTTCGAAAGCCACGCCCCTCATGTCGGCTTCGAGAAGGGGAATGATGATCTCCGGTGGCGAAATGTGGGAGACCCATTTGTCATCTTGATCTACACCCATGTTGGCTAGCTTATCGGCTACCTTGTTGCCTTCGCGGTAAATGTGCTTGAGAGTGCACCTTGTGCTTTCCATCAAGGCCTTGCATTCCTTGATTAAGATAAGGTGGGGAGAGTGGTCTGGCACCTCTCCACTGATGGTAGCAATGGCAGTGGTGGAGTCTGACTCCACTTCTAAGGCATCCATGCCTTGACTTTGGACCAGTTCTAGACCCTTGAAGATGCCCCAAAGTTCAGCCTCGAGGCTGGTGCAGTCGTCTAGCCTTCCATAAAACCCAAGGATCCAAAAGCCTCTTTCGTCTCTAATTATTCCACCATAACCCGCTGGACCTGGATTGCCTCTACTGCTTCCATCGGTGTTTAGCATCAGTTTCCCCGTACCTGGGAAATTCCATGCAATCAGTTTTACTTGTTTAGCAAAATTGGAAGTTCTAGCCACATAAAAGGAGGTAATTTCAGCGGTAAGTTTAAGGCTTTTAGTATAAGCAAGCGTGGGATCTGGCGTGATATTATCAAACACTTTACTATTTCTCATACCCCAAATATTCCATAACGTAACAAGAGTTAAAACAGAGTTAAGGAGACCCCTTGGATTCCCTGTCGTCTGTATGATGTTAGACTTTAGCCAAGTCTTCCAGTCATCTAGGTCACCTGTGGATAACACCTGAACATTGGGAAGTCTTCCCCAAACATTAGCACTAGACGGGCAGATGAAAAAAAGATGGATCAGATCTTCAGGCGCCAAACCACATCTCGGACACAAATCATCAACCGAAAGCCCTCTAAGCTTACGATGTTGATTTGTGAGAATTTTACCATGCATGCAAGTCCAGAGAAAACCCTGCAGTTTTGCAGGAACTTTAAGATGCCAAATCCACTCCCAATTCTCATTAGGCTCAGAGGGATGGGTCAGCAAAGTATAGGCAGATTTGACAGAAAAGTTGCCATTACTAGCCGACACCCAACAAGGAGTATCCTCAACCACGGCTCTCTTAGGTAGTAAAGAGCTAGTAACCACTCCAATGTTGGGAGCCCCCAAGATGTCAGACAAAAGGGAAGTATCCCATGTTTTATCAGTCGTGATAAACTCCTTGACTTTGACATTCTCCATATCAGTCACTAAATCATTAGTAGCAAGATTGGTGTCGCCACACCACCAGTCATGCCAAAAGGAGATGTCCTCCCCGTTACCAACAATCCATTTGATATTTTTAACCGTGAAATCTCTGACCTTGATTAAGCTCCTCCAGGTGTGGGAGGCTTTCTTGTTAAAAGGCCAATTTTTGAATGTGTGGTTTTTAAGGTACTTACTTTTGAGAACTTGAATCCACAAAGGTTTTTTCTCAGCGGTGACACGCTAGCCCAATTTACTCAAGAGGGCCAAATTAGTGGGGCCAGCTTTCCTTATTCCTAGCCCCCCAACTTTTTTAGGCCTACACACAGTATTCTAGTTGACCAAATGAACCTTCTTTTTATCCTCTTTATCTCCCCAAAGAAAGTTTCTATTAATTTTGTCAATTTGATTAGTGATGGAGATAGGGAGAGCAGTGGTTTGCATAGTGTAATTGGGAATGGTAGAGGTGACAGATTGGACAAGTGTGGCACAACCCATGAGATTAAGAGAATCCGCTTTCCAACCAGCAAGCTTTTTAGTAAGTCTTTCAATGATATACTGGTAAGTACGTTTGGAGACTTTGGAGTGAATCAAGGGGACTCCGAGGTACATACCAAGGTCTAGGGTGAGGGAAAAACCACTTAATCTACTCAAAGCTCTGGCCTTACTAGTAGGCATGTTAGGAGAGACACAAATTTTAGATTTATGAGCGCTAACAAGCTGACCAGATTCCTCACAAAAGCTATCAAGGGTAGCCTTCATTATCTCCCCCTGTTTCTCAGTAGCCACCCCAAAGAAAATAATATCATCAGCAAAGAAAAGGTGAGAGAGGCAAGGGCCATCCTGAGAGGCCTTGACCCCCACCCATTGATTCAAAGCCACCCTTTGATTAACTTTGGCAGACAGCCTCTCCATGCATAACACAAACAGGTAGGGGGATAGAGGATCCCCTTGATGAAGGCCACGTTTAGGCTTAAAGGGAATAAGAGGTTCACCATTCCAAAGGATGGCAGATTCGATATTGGTAACACCATTCATGATGAGGGCAATGAGCACCTCATTCAACTTGAAATATCTAAGAGTATCAAGCAAGAAGTCCCAAGAAATTCTGTCATAAGCTTTATCAAAATCGATTTTCCAAATCATTCCCCCCTTATTAGCCTTATAATTCCTTAAAGTGTGAATCACTTCCTGGCAAATAATGATATTATCAGTGGTTTGTCTGCCCGGAATGAAACTAGACTGAAAATGGCTAATGATGTTAAGGGGTCTAATACGATTAACAATGATTTTTGAGACAACTTTGTAAGAGACATTGCAGAGGCCAATGGGGCGAAACTGGCTAATAGTCTCAGGGTTGTCAACCTTGGGGATAAGCACAATATTGGTCAAATTGAGATTAGCAGGGATAGCATGGTTAGAAAAGCAGCTTTGAATGAGGTTACAAAAAGAGTCACCCACTGTTTCCCAATACTTGTGATAGAAGATGGCTTGAAAACCATCCGGTCCGGGGGCTTTATAAGCCCCTATGCCCTTAATCGCAAGAAAAATCTCCTCTCTAGAAGGAGAGAGGGCAAGGACCATATTATCCTCATCACTAATGCAATTATGAGCCCAATTGCTCCAATGCATAGAGGTATTATTAACATCAGTGCAGAATAATTTCAGAAAATGATCAGTAATGAGGTTCTTGAGGTCCACAAGATTATCAGTCCAATTACCATTGCCATCTTTAAGAGAAAGGATTTTATTGCGTCTCCTTCTAATGACCGTAGAGAGATGGAAAAACTTAGTGTTACGGTCACCCTCAAGGATCCATTTGGCTCTGGATTTTTGAAACCAAAGTAATTCTTCTTGTTTCAAAATATTTTGAAATTCACAAATCAGCTCTTTTTCTAGAAGGAACAGGTTCTGGGAAAAGGAGATGCATTGGCTCCTTTGGATTCCTTCAAGTCTAGCCAAAAGTCTTTTCTTTTTGTGAAAAATGTTCCCAAAGGTCTCCTTACTCCAGACACTAATATTATCCGTAAGAACATTAAGATTATCAATAAAGGCCAGATTAGAATTGTTCCAAGAGTCAGCAATAAGCTTAGCAAAATCAGGGTGGGACGTCCACATGTCCTCAAAGCGGAAGGGCCGGACACATGGCAGGGGAAAAGGAATGCCTTCAGTAAAAATAAGAAAAGGACAGTGGTCAGAGTACACACGGGGTAGATTCTTAACCACTGCCTCAGGGAAGGCAAGTTGCCACCTGCTATTGCAAATGGCTCTGTCAAGACGAACCATGGTGTTAGCCAAACCAGTCCTATTGTTGGTCCAGGTGAGTTTAGGACCAATACAACCAAGGTCTATAAAGTTGCAGGAATTAAGGAAGTTACTAAATTTATTGCTTCTGATATACGAGTTACCTCTAAGGAAGCATCGTTTTTCTGAGCTTTCAGCATGATCATTGAAGTCTCCAGCAAGCATCCACGGATTATTGTCATTTGCTGCCTTGGCCTGAAGATCATACCACATTAAATCACGAGCCATAGGGTTTGTGCTACCGTAGACTGCCGAGAAGACCCAATCTTCAAAGTCAGTCCTAGAAATAGTAGCGTGAATAACCTGATTTGTAACCTCAACAGCCGAAACATTAACCTTTGTGGAATCCCACAAAACCCAAATTCCACCCACCTACCCACAGGGTCTGAGAAAGAATTTGCATTGAACCCTTTGCTCTTGAAGAACTCGTTCATGGAAGAGAAAGGCACCTTAGTTTCCACTAAGACCAGGATGTTAGGGCCATGGTTGATCAACAGATCCGACATAGTTCTACAGAAGGTGCTATTACCCGCACCTCTGCAGTTCCAAACGAGGCAAATCATAGAAAAATGTTTGTGAAGGGTAGGGAGAGGGAGGAGCTCATTCCATCCCACCATCTTCTTGACAGCCATCTGGTCTCTTACCCACCCATTCTGGCTTTCCAGATCTATCACGTAATATGGGACTTCGGCTGCGTTGAAACCCGGTACCGTCACTTTCATGTTTGTCGTCCTTGTCGACCACTCGACTGTCACCAGGGCTCCTTGTTCGACCTCTGGTTTGATCAGGATGCAAGTCGGATGATGATGCAGGTGGGAGCTTTCTATTATCTGTATTGACATGGTGAAGGAAGGTCTGATTCTCGCTGGGAAAGGGAGAGGGGGTATGGGACGGGGGGAAAAGGGGGTCTGTGTTGGCTGTGGAGGAGGGTGGGTTAGTGATGGTAGTGATAAAAGGGTTCTGGAGGTTAGGTGATAACTGAGAAGGCTTTGGCCTCGGTGGATCATTGATTGGGCTTTTGGAGTTCTTGTGGTTTGGGCTAGAAGTATCAATAGGATTGCTCCCTAGGGTTCCGTTTGGTGTAACTTTAGTCCATGTAGGCTGGCTATTTTTGGGCTCATTAGTGGGCTTCGAAGAAGACTTGTTATGTTTAGCACCCGAGGAGCTAGCATCGAACCAATTGAGCAATGAGAAACGATTGGCTCTCGCATCTTGTCTCTTGGAATTAGGACCCGCAGGCCTATTAACTTGGGCCATCTGATTTTTATCCGTGAAGCGTCTCCCTACATTGGGCCTTCTAGGCCTTTTTTGCACTAAAGTCCATTGTCCATAGGCCGGAGCTTGGGCCTGGGGGCTCGTGTTCGTCTTCTCCCCTGAGCTGTTACCACTAGCCGTTGTTGGTTGGCTGGGTGTTTCCACCGTCGCCGACGGGATGGGTTTTGAACCCCAATTACACTGGTCCCGTCGATGTCCCACCCGGCCGCAGCCAAAACACATAAGAGGGATATGTTCGTATTCGACACGGTATATCTTACCTTCAATTATGATCTGGGATTTGAGAGGTTTGCTGAGATCAACTTCCACACAGACTCTTGCATAGCGACCTCTCTCCGTTTCCATTGTAGTGGCGTCCGCTTTGATAGGTCGGCCTATGCGTTTAGCAATACGAAACATATTTTTCTCATAGTAATATTCAAGGGGGAAATTGGAAAATCTGATCCAAACCGCTGTTTTGATCTCTTCAGCTTCATCTGATTTGAACCTAGGTTCCCAAGCTCGCACTGTAATGTATTGGTCATTCAAGATCCAGGGACCATTGGTGAGGACATTAGACCGGTCAATAGTCATATCAAACTTAAACACCACAAAGCCCAAGCCGATATCCAGAGCACTAAAATCACCTTGCAGGTCCCAAAGAGGTCTCACTTTAGAACATAGAGCTTTGTATCCAATTGGTTTCACAATCAGAGCATTTTCCCACGGTTTGCGTGAGTAATCAAGGAGGCTTTTGGGGATCTTCACGACAGGAATACCATCTTGTTCCTCCTCATCATCGATGGTTTCGGACTCCCCTGTTTCCTCTTCCCCCACATTCAGATCTTCCACATCCTCAGAGAAAGAAACCTCTTTTTCTTTGCTAGCAATTAGGGCCTGTTTGAAATTCAGAGTCTTCTGGGAAGGCTCTTGAACACCATCGTTGGGGGGGATTAGGCATCTCCTGGTGGATTTCTTCATTAGTGGTCATGATGGAGTCTTGGATGATAGTTGGAGGTTCACTCACTGAGGGATCCTCTGCCATATCTACTGAATAATCATGATCGTTTTTAACCTTCTTGGTGCTACGCACCAAATGATCTTCTTCTTCAGATGTGATATTCTCCGATGAAATTCCGATGGGTATCATAGCCGTTACTGGGGACTGGGATTGCATATAGCCGTTAGGAGACTTGCACTCTCTCTCTCTCTAGAAAAAGTTTTCTTACCATTAATTGCCAACTATTGTTTACTCTTTGTCCTCACAATCTCACCTATATACCTTAACCCTAAGAGATAGATGACTGAGTTAATTAAAGCCAAGGTTCTTGTAGCGCCCGGGTTCACAGGGGTCAGCTGAGACCCCTCTCCACAACTGCAAAGAGCCAAAAAGATTACTGTCTCAGAATCTGCAAAACTGAATGCAGTTTGATCCGTCTCGGTGGTGCCGAGCGCACGGTACCCTCGGCGATGGACGCGGATGTACGGTCCTGGACGAATATGGATTTGAACGGTATCCGCCGAGCGGGTATTGCCGAGGACATTGCCTCCTACGTTTGGCTCACTGATAGGCGCGCAATGTCATAGATATAAGCGCCTAAGTAGGGCGAATTAGCGCATTAGAGGCGCGATTTATTCCATTTTCCACTTGATGCGGTGTTGTCTCTTGTTTTTGGTGTTTGTGTTTGTTTTGTAGGAAACAGGCCAAAAGAGCACGTAAAGCGGACACAAGGCAACCGGGCATGTTGGGAGCCGGTGGGACCCAAGTAGGGACGACCAAACAAGCTTGAAATGCATTATGAAGGTCTCGGTATCGATACAGGGGTTTGCCTGTATCGATACCCAAGTGCTCATACGCGAACAGAATGTCTGGGTATCGATACAGGCTTTTACCTGTATCGATACCGAGCGGCTTATAATCAGCGTTTGACTTTGCCACGTGTTTTGACTTCGGAAAGGGATAAATACCTCGTTTTGAGGCCGAATTAGGGTTCGAACTTTGTTAGGTTTTTCTTAGTTTTTGGCAGCCGTTTTTCCTTGGAAGATTCTACTTTTCGGGTTATTTTTGCATCGAAGTTTTGGAGTTTTTCCGCTGATTCTCGCTATGCTTCGGTAACGTTTCTATTTATTCACTTTAATCTCAGTTCGCGGGGGTTTGTCCGCGTTCTGAGACTCGAATCTTTGTTTTAATTCTTATTCAAGTTTAATAGCATGTTTTATTTCAGAATTATGTTATCTGTTATGATCAATATGAGTGAGTAGTTTCAAAAGTATGGTCGCGGGGTGATTAACACGCCGTGGCCAGGGACGGATTTGTTCTTACTCCGATTTTTACACTAAAGAATGAAAAAGCAATTTTAGGTTATTAAAGACCTTCCGTTGGACGAATCTGAGTCTCGTTGGAGCCTATGTAACGCGAGGAACGGGGGACCAAAACTTGTTCTTCGCTGTACATGGGTGACGGCGACTGCGAGGATTCGCATCTTTCGGGGTAACCTTTTCTCTCTAAAATCAACCGTTCTCTTTGGAACAACAAATGGAGCAGGAAATATCCGGACCTGGTCACCGTGTTATGAATCCTACGACCGTACTTCCTTTTAATTAATTTAAGTAAAATCAATTCTCTTAGTTTAGGCAATTTCACCAATCAAATCACAAGGGTGGCCACCTAAGAGCCGTGTTAAACTAGCAACCCGAGTTTTTAGTAAGCACTTTCCACCTTCTCTGTGGATTCGATTCCGGTCTTACCGGGTATTGTGCTATACCGGTCTCCGCCCTACGCTTGGGGCAACCCATTAAATTAGGTATAGGATTTCGGTCAAGCATTTTTGGCGCCGTTGCCGGGGAAGGCAAGAGGTGTTAAAAATTCGGGTCGTTAGTGTCTAGTGAATTTTAGTTTTAATTGTATCTTTCTTAGGTCATAAAAAAAAAAAAAAAATTTAGGAAATTTTTTTTAGTTGTTATTTTTAGAATCAAGTCAAAATAGGTAAAGGTAGGAAGGGTTCACCAAAGGAGGACCCGCTCTTCTACCGAGACCCGTCTAAGCGTCTAGTTAGGATAGATAGAGAGTCGTTGGTAGAAGTTCCACTGGAGTCTAGTCAGTTTGAGTCAGTAGGATTCCAGTTTGAGTCTAGTCAGTCTGAGTCCGAGTCTTCCGTAGGTCAACCTGAATCCATTCCCATAGACGACATTTTCATAGAATTTCCCAATCCATTGTTCGTCTTAGAGAGTGAACCACCGATGGCGGAACAGAGAACTATGCGGGATTACATGCATCCCGAGAGGACTACTCCTCGTGGCCCAATAGTTCTGCCAACTGAGACTGTGGAGGCACGCAACGCTTTCACTGTGAAACCGGGAACCCACAATGCCCTTCCTCTCTTTTATGGGAGGGAAAATGAGGACTCGTATGAACATGTCCGCCATTTCGAGGGACTGGTGCGCACCCTAGCCACCACTGCCCAGTGGGAAAATGCTTGCCTTAAGCTTTTCACCGGTGTACGCCCGGATACCACGTGCCGGGCTGGACTGACGTGTTTTGCAGGTTGCACGGTGAGCGTACCTGAAATTCCTCGTATATCGGCCGAGGTCATGGTGGTTGGCTGTCACCCGGAGGTCCAGTTCTTCCCCTTGTTCTTTCCATTTTTTTATGTCTCCATGCTCTGGGGACATAGCATGTTTCTAGTTGGGGGGGAGGGTGTACTGTGTACTTATATTAGCGTTGCTAGGTAGTTTTTGGGGATACGGGTGTTATGCATCTTGTAAAGTGTCATCGAGCAAATGTTTACCTTGAATGTATGCTTGTTTAACTTGAATGCATGCATATATTTGGCTATATACATTGGATATAATGCACTGTCAAAGCATGTGAATAAGTTTCCCCACATTGATAATAGCGTATCCTGAATAACATTCTCATGTTCCTTGTATTCCTTTCTGCAATCGCATAAAATAGTAGGCTTTTGTTTTGCAAGTAAGAGCCTAGTTATTTTTCATGCATTTGTGAGAGTGAATAACGTGCATAGGGGATGAAACAAGGCATTTTTGCATGATTAAACCACATACGAGTCCCTTTGACCCATCTTAAACCAGTCCGAGTCAGTTCCCGTGTCTAACTTAGGAAACCGGTGTTTTGGTTGGATTGAAGTTTGGGGGAAGTCAAGCTCCGTGCATCATAAGTGTCGTACTTTGTGGGTAAATTTGGGAAGCAATGTGATTTTGAGGGATTAATGTTTGAAGAAGTCTGATTAGGTGTCATGTTTTGGAAACCAAAACCCATTAACCCCAGCCTACAAAAAAAAAAAAAAAATAAATAAAATAAAATAAAAATAAGCCTGTCGGTATCGATACAGCAAAAGTGATGTATCAATACCGGTTGTCCCAATCCGGAACAGAACCTACGGGTATCGATACAGGTAAAACCCTGTATCGATACCGAGTGCCTTATAACACGAATTTTAAGGGTTTGACCGGTCATTCTCTCCCACTTCTCACCTTTTTCCCCAAAACATCTCCCTCTCTCTAACCCTAAACCCACGAAATTCCCCCATAACCACCACCCCAAAACCTCCAAACCTCCTAAACTCCACCAAATCTCACCCAAATTCCACCAAACTTCACCAAAACACTCCTCTTCTCCATCTCTACCACATATACCTCTCCATCCCTTCCGAAATCCCTTATTCTTCCAGATCTGAAACCCTAATTTTCTAAACCAACCTTCAAAACATGGCACCTAGGAAGGCTAGTGCGAGTGCTAAGGCTAAAGGGGTGGCGTCCTCGAGTGCTCCTCCAGAGCAAGTGACCGGAGGAAGGAGGACCAAAGATCAGATTGCCCGGGATGAACGGGAAAAATGGGAGGCTTCCATTGAGTAGAGGGGCGTTAAGAACGAGCGCCACATTATCCGGGATGGGTTTCTCCCGAATGACGTCACCATTCAAGCCATTGTGCGACAAGGTATGTCATTCTGGTTCGAGCCAAACCCCGGGTATAATTTAGAACTCGTGAGGGAATTCTATAAAAATATTCACGTACCAGCATCCGGGACTGCATTTAGTTCCGGGACTCAGATAACCTCACGAGTGGCTAGGACTCCCATTACGATCACACCCGATGTCATTGCTGCGAGTTTGCGGTATGTGAGGCCGACCGATATTAACTACCCTTGTCCCGCTGAGGATTTTGTCCCACGTAGAGTGGCGGGTATTTTGTATGAGAAACGTAAAGATGCTAGTATCCCTCACTGGCCGGGAAAGTTTAAGCCGGCCTATCGGTTCGTGAACCAAGTGGTTTGTTACAATCTGGACCCGAGGGCAACTGAAAATAAGCCCTCTGAGAATACTGGGAATATGTTGACTGCTTTCATGGAGTCGGAGACTGTGTGTGACTAGGCATTATTCATTTACTCTAAGATTATCGACTTTCGCGATGCCCCAACACAGACCCGAATGCCTTTTCCCTGCCTGATTTATGCCATTGCTAGAGACTCCGGGTTGATAGGGGCCAAATGGTTCAACAACGATCCACTGGTTCCTGGGCCAATTGACAGCACCATTCTTACTAAGAGCATAGCCCAGTCTCGAGGCGCCAGAGGGGGAGCCTATTTGACTACCGAACCACCCCCCAGCGCATCCAATACTACTTGGCTGCAGAAGATCTTTTGCCAAGGGGTCGCTACCATCCGGAGCCATCAGAAGCTCAAGAGGGAGGTGCGACAGAATGCAAGGATGCAGCAGATGATGAATCACCGGGAAGAGTGGATGGTGGGCCGACTTGAGGGGTCGACTTCGACTCCATATGTTCCGCTGGAGTTGCCCGAGTTGGAGGTCAGTGATGATTTTGCTGATGAGGAGAGTGAGGAGGAGTCGGACTGATTGAGGCACTTGTGTTGCATGGGGCTGACTGGAGGGTAGGTAGTATGATGAGGAGGTGTTATTTCATGTTGGGTATTTTGTTATTTCATGTGGAACTTGTGTTCCTTTTCATTTGGGGTCTGTAATATAACTTGCATGGATGTTGTTTTATCTTTATGTTATGGACTTGGTTTGGGTGGCGCCGATGGGCACATTGACAGGTTTTAGACATGACAGGTGTGGCCAGTCAGGGTAGTTAACCTTGAGCTTCTATAGGCCGTCACCTGATTTTGCAGTTTCCTATTTTGTTCTAACCAAGGTCAATATAATCCAAAAAGTCCTTAGTCGATCGTGTGCACGTATTCTATCTCTCACTTATGCATGATTCATAATGATGTTGCTTATTTTGTGGAATCATATTTGGACATATTGTGCAAATTGTGCGGTTATTTCTTGCTAAGCGTTCACTTTGATTGGCACGTGGAAGCCAGTTGTTCGGTTCCACGCATCTCGCCAAGCGCTTATATGGGATGTTGAGTGATCTAGTGAGTTGTGTGACGCGATTATTCTTGTAGGGATATTTATTCGCGCATGTGGAGCTATGCTAACCGTGTTCAATTTTCTGCCAAAGCATGCATGCATTTGAGTTACAGGCATATTAGAAGGCGAATATCTATCGCTATGATTGATTATTTTTACAGGTGTCATAACCCCCGTACCCCCGTTCGTGTTTTCTAGTTCCCTTTCATTAGTTATATTTCGTTCGTTCCTAGGGACTAGCAATGCTCAAGTTGGGGGGTGTGATAGGCGCGCAATGTCATAGATATAAGCGCCTAAGTAGGGCGAATTAGCGCATTAGAGGCGCGATTTATTCCATTTTCCACTTGATGCAGTGTTGTCTCTTGTTTTTGGTGTTTGTGTTTGTTTTGTAGGAAACAGGCCAAAAGAGCACGTAAAGCGGACACAAGGCAACCGGGCATGTTGGGAGCCGGTGGGACCCAAGTAGGGACGACCAAACAAGCTTGAAATGCATTATGAAGGTCTCGGTATCGATACAGGGGTTTGCCTGTATCGATACCCAAGTGCTCATACGCGAACAGAATGTTTGGGTATCGATACAGGCTTTTACCTGTATCGATACTGAGCGGCTTATAATCAGTGTTTGACATTGCCACGTGTTTTGACTTCGGAAAGGGATAAATACCTCGTTTTGAGGCCGAATTAGGGTTCGAACTTTGTTAGGTTTTTCTTAGTTTTTGGCAGCCGTTTTTCCTTGGAAGATTCTACTTTCCGGGTTATTTTTGCATCGAAGTTTTGGAGTTTTTCCGCTGATTCTCGCTTTGCTTCGGTAACGTTTCTGTTTATTCACTTTAATCTCAGTTCGCGGGGGTTTGTCCGCGTTCTGAGACTCGAATCTTTGTTTTAATTCTTATTCAAGTTTAATAGCATGTTTTATTTCAGAATTATGTTATCTGTTATGATCAATATGAGTGAGTAGTTTCAAAAGTATGGTCGCGGGGTGATTAACACGCCGTGGCCAGGGACGGATTTGTTCTTACTCTGATTTTTACACGAAAGAATGAAAAAGCAATTTTAGGTTATTAAAGACCTTCCGTTGGACGAATCTGAGTCTCGTTGGAGCCTATGTAACGCGAGGAACGGGGACCAAAACTTGTTCTTCGCTGTACATGGGTGACGGCGACTGCGAGGATTCGCATCTTTCAGGGTAACCTTTTCTCTCTAAAATCAACCGTTCTCTTTGGAACAACAAATGGAGCAGGAAATATCCGGACCTGGTCACCGTGTTATGAATCCTACGACCGTACTTCCTTTTAATTAATTTAAGTAAAATCAATTCTCTTAGTTTATGCAATTTCACCAATCAAATCACAAGGGTGGCCACCTAAGAGCCGTGTTAAACTAGCAACCCGAGTTTTTAGTAAGCACTTTCCACCTTCTCTGTGGATTTGATTCCGGTCTTACCGGGTATTGTGCTATACCGGTCTCCGCCCTACGCTTGGGGCAACCCATTAAATTAGGTATAGGATTTCGGTCAAGCACTCACGTAATACCCTCGGGACCTCCGCCGATCGACGTGCCGAGCGCCCGAGGGGCTGGGCCACTTGCGTGCCGAGTCGGTCGACTTCGGTCACCCAGGGGCTCGGACTCTATTCGGTTCGGTGGTGGCGTACCAGGCACGCTACACATTCCACGATGGAGCATTAAATGCGGCAGTCACCTACTCTGCCACCGCCGCTTGCAGAAGCACGTGGGTGATGGGGAATGTCTCGAGTTGATTTGATTACTCGAACCCACGTGCCGTGACGTCAGCCGAGACATGGCGTCCGGCGCAGGGGTGAAGGTCACATCACCTGTCATTCCGAGCATAAATGACGGGCGCGTGAGAGGCACCGAGCGCGTGGGACGCACGCCCCTCAGCCTATATATATCCAACCACAACTACCACAAGGGGGACTCTCTCTCCTCATTTACTACCCTCATAACTCCACTTCTCTACTTCTCTCTCTAGATCTCCGGTGCATTTCCCCCCTCCGGTGGCTGACTTAATCGTCGGAGTGCCTTCCCGGACCACAACCGTCCGGGCTAGGCATTGACGAGTTTGTCTACGTGTGCAGGTTACCACTACTGGCGAGCAGCAAGAGGCTTAGGCGTGCACCGTTCCTTCCACCACTACCCGTTCCACCTCAAGAGGTCCAGGGAGCTCAATCCGGCGAAGAGACCCCCACAGTTCTTGAGTTTGCTCTAAGGAGACAACAATATTTTGGATCTAATATAAAGTGCTAGAGTTTGAATGAAGATCTTCTCGTGTAATGCAAAATGTAATCCATTATGATTTATCATTCTTGCAAGGTATCAAGTTATTCGTATCAAGTTAATGGAGCGTCACCTGCATGAGGTAACTTTTGAAACTGACTGCCAACAATTGATCACTTGTTTGTCTGAGAAGAATGGAGATTGTCCTTGGAAAATTGCAGCTATTGTTGAAGATATTAGAGCTTGGGCAAACGGTAAGTGTTGGTTTTTTCGGTGGTGCAAGAGAGAATGCTATAGAGGAGCCCATTGGTTAGCAACTAAGTGTTTAGAACGTAATCTTGTTTTTGTTCCGGGTTGTATTCCGCCCGACCTTGAAGTTTTGTTGCAAAACGACTTGTCCTAGTTGTTGTTTTCCATTTATAATATAGTCTTGTGGTTTTCCAAAAAAAAAAAAAGTTAATCGAAAATCGGTAAAGCTTGATCATATATATAGGCCATAAGAGAAATACACTGTTATGTATTGATCGCATATATTGCCTGTGAGAATTGTGTTTCGTTCAAGTGGATACCAATGTCTCATCAATTTTATATTTTACATGAATGATGAAAAATGAAAATTTAGAGACTAAAAAAATAAACAGCCAAGTGAGTTGTGATGGTTGTCATTTTACTTTACTTTAACGAGAGTCGTAAGAGTGTATCATCACATGATCGAGAAGATAATCATCTTCGTTTTAAATCTCAGCCACCCTTGCGTAGCTGACTCTATCACTTGCGCGCATTTCGTATAATTTAATTCCCAACTAATTTCATTTATTTTTGAGATGGTTATATTGATAATGACTTCCAATATTGTCATGTTTCAATTCGTGACAACGTTGTAGTAACATTTAAAACACGACCTAAGGCTAGAAGTAAAAACAAGGGAATCGTTTTCCAAAATTGATCACATGATTGTGGCAGCTATAGTGGAGTAGTATTTTTTCTTGTAAGCAAAAGGTCAAAGTGACACTAGGTTATAGTATAAGGCTTCTTATATAATTTCGCCATTTTAAGCAACTTTGTGTGCAGGTCTAATCCTGAAATTTTCGGGGTCCTAAGTAAAATTTTATAATGGGACTTTTTATTTGTTTCTATATATATTAGTTGTTCCACATTAAACTCAAGAAAGGCTTGTGGTTCAATGGCGTGACAAAAGGTGAAAGTGACAGTAGGTTACAGTAGAGGGCTTCCTATATAATTTCTTCATTTATGCAACTGTGTGCAGGTCCAGGCCTGAGATTTTCGGGGTCCTGAGCAAAATTTGATAATGGAGCCTTTTATTTGTTTCTATATATATTAGTTGTTCCACATTAAACTCAAGAAAGCCTTGTGGTTCAGTGGCGTGACAAAAGGTGAAAGTGACAGTAGGTTATAGTAGAGGGCTTCCTATGTAATTTCTCCATTTTATGCAACTGTGTGCAGGTCCAGGCTTGAGATTTTCGGGGTCCTAAACAAAATTTGATAATGGTGCCTTTTATTTGTTTCTATATATATATATATTAGTTATTCCACATTAAACTCAAGAAAGGCTTGTGGTTCAATGGCGTGACAAAAGGTGAAAATGACAGTAGGTTATAGTATAGGGCTTCTTATATAATTTCTCCATTTGATGCAACTGTGTCTGTGTGATGCTTTTTAGATGTTGAGCGGATACGTCAAGCTGAATTATCTACGCATCAATTACAACCACCCAAATTATTGAACAAAACAAGATGTGGAACCTAGTGCAAATAATTGTTTTGCCAACAAAGTGAAAAAGATCGGTTCTCTTAGCTGTTTAGACTTCAGAGATAGGAATTTTCGGCGAAGTACTGCAAATTTGGCAAACATATTACCAAACTACTCCTCTTTTGAAACTATTTGTAAAAATACTCTTTAACGCGATTTGGAAGTGCGCTAACTATAAAACGCGAATTGAAATTGCGCTAACAATGCCCATGTGGCACCCGAAATCCACGTAGGTGTTTAGCGTGATTGAAAATTGCGCTACCGTAGTTTAGCGCAATCTGAAATTGCGCTACCAAACTCTTAAAAAAAAAAAAGCCCTGAACTGACTCCTCTCTGAAACTCCTCCCTTCAGAGAGAAGACGAAAAAAATTCTTAACCCCAGCAAGAGTGACGATACCTAGCAGCTGAAGGTGTCGTGGCGGCGCCCTCGAACTTCTCCTTCAAAGATTTCTGTTTCTTCTTCTCGTCTTCACTCTCCTCCAGCTTCAGACCTTCCTTTGCTGCAGAAACTAGCTTCTTGCCCTCAAACTCCCTCAATTGACCCACTGCGTACTCGTCAATGGCATCAACCATGTAGAGGACCTCCTACCCTTTCTTTTTCAGCTTCTCAAGGAATGGTGAGTTTTCAACGGCCTCCTTGCTCTCACCAGTGATGTAGAAATTTTGGAGAAGTGCCTGATGGCTTTGAAGTAGAATCCGGCATCAAGGGCAGCAATGGCGGCTGTCTTGCGGCGGAGGAGCTCGAAGAAGGGAGACACTGTTCAGTTTTTTTTAACCTTTGGGTAACGCAATTTGCAATCGCGCTAAACACTTACGTGGACTTCGGGTGCCACATGGACACTGTTAGCGCAATTCCCGTTCGCGTTTTATAATTAGCGCCATTCCAAATCGCGCTAAAGAGTATTTTTACAAATAGTTTTAAAAGTGGAGTAGTTTAGCAATATGTTTGCCAAATTGTAGTACTTCGCCGAAAAGCCCTCAGAGATATACCCTCTCCGTTCTGATTAATTCGTCTATTGTTGATATTCTTTTTATTTTTTAATTGTTTATATATTTTAATATGGATTTTAAAAAATATGCAATATGAATCTTGTTTGTTTGATAAGTTTTCAAAATCGTAAGAAATATTGTAAATTGAAAGATATAAACAATTAAAAAATGACACGGACAAAAAAAAAGGGGCCAAACAAAATAGGATGGCGGGAGAAATAATCTGCATATGAAAGAATTTCAAACAGAGGTATACTTAGGTTAGGAAAAAATAACAGCAAAAAGACGTTCTTTTTTGTAGAGTTGCACGAAAAATACGGTTAATAGTGAAACCGAACCAGACCTAAGCGACAGGTACGTTTTGGTCTTGATCCATGGATTAATGGTTCAGACACATTCAAAATTAGAAAACTGAGAGATATGGTTAGGTCCACGAATTTTTGTTTTGGAACTGTGGATTAATCAAACCGGACATTGAGATATTTATATTTATATTTATGTAATATTTAATAAATAATTTAACCTATACTGATAAACTATTATGTTAAGTAATAACAACATAACTTATTAGTTTTGTTCAAATTAAAACTTAAAGGGGTAAACTGTAGTTCTACTCTAAATGGAAAAGGAGGACAAAAAAAAAAAAAAACCGTGTTTATATAGAGTAATTAGGAATTTGATTTTTCCATTATGCAAGAATTTTGTCGTCTTTTTATTTTTGCCTTTTTGGTTGCTATTCGCTACATATCCTAATAAGAATGAGGAATTTATATGTAATGCTTGGATAAAAACCGGAATTGAACCTTGACTCACGGATTTGTCCAAAATAGGACCGTAAGATTTTTGGTTTGGACACGGACAAAATTTTCTTAAAATGACCGTCCGACAAATCCGAAATGCTCAGCATCGTGCACCCTAAAGGCTTTTGGTCAAGGTGCGGAGCAGAGTGTCCCTGATGGCTTTTGGTCAACTAATTGAACTAATTGCATTTAAAAGCGGGCAAACCTTACCCATCGTTTTTCCAATTCTATTTTGATGATCAGTATTGTTCATCTCTTAGATAGTGATATTTCAACTCTCCATGCAAAAAATCAGCTCAATTACATACTCGCAAGTGTTTGATAAAATCACTCAATTTTTCGTTAAGAAGTTCGATATGAATCTAAATTGAAAATTGTGATTTAAACAAGCAGTTACTGATATCCGATTTTGCTATTTTTTTTCGAGGTTAGTTAAAATGTTGTATTATAATAGTTGAACTGTTCTGATCACGAAATAAGAACGGGTACATGATGAGTAATGTTCATTCACTTTTAAAGGCGGTGAATAAAAATAAACACCATCTTATACTTTTGTACACAATGAAATAGTTAACCCAAGACTTGGCCTAGTAGAAAAAAAAAAAATTTAAACGGTGTAAAAAACTGAAATATTATTGCCGAATTTTTTTAAGTCTAAAAACTTCAATAAATCTCAAACGTTTCACTCATGGAGCGGTCCAAACGAGCTGAACTGAGCTTTATAGTATTCAAGTTCGAGTAGTTTATTTAACGAGCCTAAAAAGTAAGTCTCTGCTCAACTCATTTGTTAACAAACTGAGTCCAGTTTATAATTTCCTAACCAATAATATATAAACGAGTTGAGCCTAAATAAACCAGTTGAGCTTTTTCGAGTCGAGCTTTTAGAGCGTTAAACTCAGCTCATTTACTACCTAAGTCTCTAAACTCGTGTTCGGCACAATTATTAAACGAGCCGAGCCTTTAATAATTGGAGTCCCAAGCTGCTTATGAGCAATTCGTTTCTTTTGCAGTCGTCAGACACATGGGGCTAAGCCTTAGATCAGTCAAGGCTCATGACTCATGAATCCGCGTTGCGATTCTTGTTGCTTTCGTTTCTCCTGTACCTTCCAAATTCCAATTGACCTGGAACAAGTCACGTGGACCACTATGGCGTCTCTTTGGGGCATGAAAATAGGTCCACAGAATTTACGTAGAAATCTCAATCAAACCAGAAGTCTTTCATAATTTTAAAGACGCTCTCTAAACTCCCTCTCAATATTTTCCTACCATGTCCAGAACTCATCATATTACAACAGTCCTTCAATGGCTCTCTCTCTCCACTCTCTTCCTCCTACTCCAGCTTTCTCATCTCTCTCATGGCGACGTTGGCACGGCCGCCCAATATGGTCCTCCGTACACACGTAAGTACCTTCTGCATTAGTAGTAATTAACGTGCACGTGTTTTTTGATAACTCAAGTGTTCGAGTCAATTTACGTACACTTCAATGATTCCGGTAATCTATACCACCGTGCTTGTTGGGTAATATTATGCACATACATGGATTTTAAATCCGTATGATTTTTTTTTTTCAGAGAGAGAGAGAATGATGTGACTACTATGAATGATTTACACACTGTAAACTTCGAAATTAACGATTCGAATTATCAAAATACAACTGTAGCAAGTTCTCGTTTCTAGTGTCAATTGCGAGGATCCAAGTTCCACCAATCTATCTACGATTTTAGTGTAGATGTTCTGCCTTCTGGAACAAATATAGTCCTAGACTCTGTTTGTTTGTCCTAATTAAGGTTTAAGGGAGCACATATCACACATGCATTAGGTTATAACTTTTGCCGTTGAACCGTAGGTCTTGGCTACAACTATTTCTTCGTTGTAGCCAGCTTCTTCTATCAAAATGTCCGTTGAATGTAGTGTTATGATCCCATCACAACTAACCGAATTGGTTCCTGTCCCATGAGCTAGATTGTAAATTCTTTCACTATTTGTTCCGTCAAACGAACAGACAAAATTACGATTAATTTCATCTAACGGGTGACTTCAATCTCGATTTTCAAACTACAGCAACTGCGTGTTACGGAAGTGATCCAACGCAATTTCCGTCGAGCAATTTATTCGCAGCAGCGGGAGATGGAATATGGGACAATGGGGCAGCGTGTGGGAGACAATACCTGGTGAAATGCATCAGTGCGACCACGCCGTACACTTGTGTTCCTGACCGGACTATTCAAATCAGGGTCGTTGATTACGCTCCGACCCTGGTTTCTGATCCTTCATTTGGTGGTACCACCATGGTTTTGACGGAGACCGCGCTTGCAATCATTGCGAATTCCTCGGCTCCTTCCATTAACATCGAATTCCAACAGTAAATTCTCTTTCCCCCCGCTTTCACGCATTCGTTCAGTCTCATGTGACGGTTCTTCATGTAATGCAAAATAGAAACTATGAAGGTCTTATTTGATAATCAATATCTAGGTTTGATGCGCTTTGATCCACATGCTCATGTGCTATTCTAATCACACATGCAAATATCCACATAAATAAATGGATAAATATAGGTAGGGATTTAATTTCTTCTTTTCCATGTGTTCTTTGGTATTAAAAAGCTATTCGTCGCATGATTTGCAGGGTATGATAAAAGCAGGATGGATGGAGCCAGAGGGGGACAAGTGGCAGCGGCTGCCATGAGAAGGTTTTAAAAAAATGCAATTATTATATAGAAAATAAAAATTTATCCCTAAATTATACAAATTTGTCACCACTAAATTTTTTTAGTATATTTTTATTTTCGTCACTACAAAAGTAAAATCTTGGTTCTGTCCATGAAAAGAAGGGGAGTGTACCTATGGTATTTTGTAGAAATTGAAGTCTGTTTTTCTTCTAGAACCATTGGAACGGAAAAGTCCTATCCAGCTACTATGTTCATTGTTTGGTTTGTAGGAAAATTCCACCCTCATTGCTTGTGAATAAGAAATATACTCCTATTCACTATTTTAATTGCTTGAATTTTCAGTCAGTACGTTAACTGTCAATTGCAAGGAAACTTCTTTAATGGTTGACTGTACTTCTTCCTAGCTTGAAATGAAGATTCAGAAGCTTCCAACTCCGCAAATTACTAACTTTAGTAGATGTGTCGAATGGGTCCGGTCGACACTAGCATGATATAGGCACGGCATGACACGAACACTAATGTGTCGAATGGCTGAGCCAGCGTTTTGGAGCCCATGGCACGGCACAACACGAGCACAGTTAGCCATGAGGCATTACATGGCATGGGCACGATGAGGCACGGGGTGACTTTGGGTTGGAAATCTAATAAAACCAAAAAAACCGGCCCAAACCAAATAAACCAAAACCGATCCAAAAACGAATTTGTTTCGTTCAGTTTTAGTTTTCAAAAAACTCCAAACTTTTTTTTTTTATATCAGAAACAATACATTTCATTTAGAAAGCCATTCGGCACTTACAAAGCCTGGAGGCATTACATTCGAAATACAGAAATGAAGCCAAAACTACTAACATCCGACATGAGCACGGCTAAAGCACTAACTGGCTACCGGCTTCGGAGTCGTACTGCCTGGGCAGACCGACACTAGGTGAAGGCTTAGATTCCGGTCAAGACTTAGCAGTAGAGAAACCCGGTTGGAAACCCAGCTCAAATCCTTAAACAACAAGCACCGATGTAATCTAGAGCAAGCAAAAAAATAAATATATATATATATATATATATATATATATATATATATTATTTACCCACCAACACCACCCACCAGATCTGGGGCAAACTAGATCGGTACAACACCCGACTGAAGAAACAGCAGGGAGAGAAAATAAAAAATATCAAAGACGGAAAGAAACCCTATCCTACCGCCTCGTTATTACCTTCCGACCAGCCACTATCAATCTTGACATGTACTACAAGATCAACATTTCAAATCATGATTGTGGGCCTAGAAAAACAGTCCACTACGAAAAGACGTGTAATTTTTGTATCGTAAAATAAAGTACTCGAAATTCTAGCATACTACTTTTTTTTTTCCTTGATCAACAATCAAATTTATTTCATTCAAACGCCTAAAGTCAGACCAACCAACGAGGTGTTGGCATAGGGTCCGTCCAAAATTTAGTAATAGAAGATCCTAAGTAAAACCCAAGCCTCAAACCATATTACCATAAGTAGAAACACAGATGAAATCATTCAACTCCAAGGATTGCTATCCAAAAGCCACGCCGGCCTACTTAAGACACACAAGAAAACAAACGCCGGCGAAAAAAGGCCAGTTAGCCCTCACTATTAAGAGCATTGAAAGCCACTTAGGGCGAGCTCTCGCTGTCACGGAAGACTCTAAGCGCATGAAAAGAACCGCCAACAAATGCTGAACCTCACGACCACAACGACACTTGATACCAATATTGTCAACTGAAGGTTCTAACAGCTCAGAACAAGAAGGTCAAGGTCTAGCCACTACTGCTCCAACAGAACTCATTCCACGTCATCCAGTTAGTGCCAACTGTATTAAACTGTAACTAAGTCGGTTTATATTGTAACTAAGTCGGTTTGAGGTCCTGTAGTATAAATATATTTTCTTGCTTCTTGCTTCTGCAACTACTGATCATATGAAATGAAATGAGTTTTGATTTTTGCTTCTCTCTCTAAAAGTTCTCATGGTATCAGAGCCCTAAAACGACGCAAGTCGAAGAAGAACATACTTTGATTTTCAGTCAAATCAACCAAAATCAAGAGTTCGATCATGACTTCAACAAGTTCTTCATCTGAATCCACGGTTCTACCATATTCTCTCTCATTCTTGATTGCGAATTTTCAATCTTTTATCTCCATTCGTCTTGAAAATTCCAATTATTTTGCGTGGAAAACTCAAGTAGAAAATGCTCTTCGAGCGAATAATTTGTTTGATTTTGTGGATGGATCTGCATACATTCCTGCATCTCACACTACAGATGCATCTGGAACCAAAATACCTAATCCTGAGTTTACTCGATGGACTACAATCGATCGCATGTTACTCTCCTGCCTCATTGCTACTCTAACTCCCTCAATTCTTCCACACATTGTTGGTTATGAGCATACCTTCCAGTTTTGGCTCAAACTTGAGGAGAAATTCAGTTTGCTATCACGATCTCATGTGCACGATCTCAAGAGAAGATTGTATAATCTAAATAAAACTGGAACCATGGATCAATATCTTGATTCCATAAAGGAAATAGTGCAGAAATTGGCAGCCTCTGGACATGTTGTAGATGAGGAGGATCTGATTTTTTATACTCTTAATGGTCTCAAGACTGGATATAACTCTTTTAAGGAAACAATCAGAACAAGGACTGAACCTCTATCGTTTAGCACATTTGCTTCTATGCTTATGGCTGAAGAACTGCACGTAGAAGCTGAGAATACTTCTGCTACATCTATTCTTGTTGCTCAGTCATCAAATGTCTCTAATATTTCATCTTCATCAAATGTCTCATATCAAACACCTGGTGGGCCTCCTGGTATAGCTTCTGGCACAACACCTCTTCCCTTCCAATTTCCATTTCCTACACCACAACAACAACACCTTTACCCTTCCAATTATCATGTTCCTAATCGATCAAATAGATTCAATCAGAGGTTCAACAGAAATCAGACATCAAACCAGTATTCATCTTCTGGAGGGTGTCAAATATGTGGCAAAACCAATCACTTGGCCTACTCTTGTTATCACAGACAGAACTTATCTTATAGACCTATGGGAAGATCTGGTACAAATGGAAATTATGACTACCCTGTCAATGGAGGGAATAGTGGATACTTTCAACCTCAAAACTTTGCACCACAGGGGTTTGGCAACCAAATTTTTGCACCACCGGGGTTTGCTTCACAGGGATCACAGGGGTCTGCACCACAGGGGTTTGCAGCCCCAAATTTTTCTCAAAACTATTCCAAATCAGGAGCTTCTGGTGTTTCATCTGGCTATAGTGGTTCTCAAGGCAGCTCTCCACAACCACAAGCTTTATTTGTTTCACCTGATCCAATGGGATACTATACTCCACAGGTTTATTCTTCTGGGGATTATGCATTGGGACTAACTGCTCAATCTTATGCATCACAACCAAGTCAAGGCTGTTACAATACTGTTTCTCTCAGTCCAAGTTCCCCATCTCCTTGGTTCCTTGATTCAGGGGCTACCTCACATGTGACTAATGATGCTTCCAAGATTCAGGTTTCCCATGGACGTACTGGTGCTAATTCTGTGACTGTTGGTAATGGGCAGACATTTCCAGTTGCCCACTCAGGTAAAGGCATCTTGCCTACTCCCTCTCATTGTTTTGATCTGTCTACTATTCTTCATGTCCCTCATATTTCTCATAACTTGCTATCTGTTCATCAGTTTGTTAGAGACAACAATTGTGCCATTACATTTGACTCCAGTGGATTTGTCATTCAGGACAAAGTCACATCTCAAATTCTGCATCAGGGGTGATCTCACAAGGGCCTATACCCCCTGACTCCTTCTTCTAATTCCATTGCTGCTACTGCTCTCTTTAGCACTGCTTCATCTTCTTCTCTGTGGCACACTAGGCTTGGGCATCCACATGCTGGTTTGCTTCCTATCTTGTCAAAACAATACAATCTTTCAATTCCTACTGTTGCACATTTAGAATGATATTCATGTAATAAGGCCAAGAGCCATAGACTTCCTTTTTCTTTGTCCACATCCCACACTAGTGCACCTTTTGAGCTAGTGCATATGGATGTTTGGGGACCTTCCCCTGTTGTTTCCTTTTCTGGATTCAGATATTATCTCCTTCTAGTAGATGATTTTACTAAATACTGTTGGTTATTTCCATTGCATGCTAAATCAGAGGTTGCTTCCTGTGTTCAAGCTTTCAAACACTTTGTTTCTAATCATTTTTCCTTTGCCATTAAAACACTTAGAAGTGACAATGGGGGTGAATTCCTTAATAAACTCATGGCCTCATTCCTTGCTCTATTTGGCATATCCCATGAAACCACTTGTCCTTATACACCACAACAAAATGGTGTAGCTGAGAGAAAGCATGGTCATATCATTGAATCTGCCATTACTCTTCTCCAACAAGCTAACCTTCCCATTAAATTTTGGTTAGAAGCTATCACTACAGCTCTCTATCTTATTAACAGATTACCTAATTCTTCCATTGATTTCAAAGTACCCTACCATGTTCTCTATAACAAAGCACCTGATTATCACCTTCTTAGACCTTTTGGGTGTTGTTGTTTTCCCTGGTTACGGCCCTATGCATCAAATAAACTTGAACCACGGTCTACACCTTGCATTTTCTTGGGCTATTGTACCTCTACCAAAGGATATAGGTGCTTAGATCCTGTCACCAATAAAGTGTATATTTCTCGTCATGTCAAATTTCTAGAAACTGATTTTCCTTATTCCAAGTTGCTTCCTTCTATCTCTTCTTCAGTCCCCAGTTGTTCTTCTTCTTCTGCCTCTATTCCTCATTTCAAATATGCTACTTCTCTTACTATTCCTCCTCCTCTCTGCTCAGTTTCTTCTCAGCCTGGGATTACATCATCTGCTGTCCCTTCCCCTATTATTTCTTCCCCTCTAGCTCCACCTCTAGTTCCTTCTCCTACTCCTCAGTCCTCCTCTCCTGTTCCTTCTCTGATCCTCTCTCCTCCTTCTATTTCTTGCCACCCTATGGTTACAAGATCCAAGAGTGGTATTGTTGTTCCTAAGCAACCCTTCTCTCTCCTCGTTCAGACTCCTTCTTCTCCTCCTTCTACTGAACCCTCCTCTTTTAAAGAGGCTATGCAGTTTCCTGAGTGGCAAAAGGCTATGTTTGAAGAATATTCTGCTTTGATCCAACAGGGCACTTGGACCTTAGTTCCCTTACCTTCTACTGCACCTGTTATAGGCTGCAAATGGATTTTTCGTATCAAAAGGAATTCTGATGGTAGTATTGCACGTTACAAGGCCAGATTGGTAGCCCAAGGTTTTCAGCAAACTGAGGGTATTGACTACACAGAGACGTTTAGTCCTGTGGTAAAGCAACAAACAGTAAGAATTGTCTTGTCTCTGGCTGTATCGTGTGGCTGGAATGTGAAACAATTGGATGTATCCAATGCATTCTTACATGGGACTATTCAAGAACATGTCTATCTCAGACAACCCCAGGGCTATGTGAATCCTCAATGTCCTCAATTTGTCTGCAAGTTACACAAAGCACTCTATGGGCTTAAACAAGCCCCCAGGGCTTGGTATGACATCTT
Source organism: Vaccinium vitis-idaea (assembly GCA_963854785.1). Taxonomy (NCBI): domain Eukaryota; kingdom Viridiplantae; phylum Streptophyta; class Magnoliopsida; order Ericales; family Ericaceae; genus Vaccinium; species Vaccinium vitis-idaea. The sequence goes on along the minus strand of OY978226.1, from coordinate 5,919,860 downwards.
GTCCAACAGTCTACTCAAACAAGGTTTTGTTAATAGTTTGGCAGATTCATCTCTGTTTGTGCTCACTCAAGGACCTGACCTAGTCTATGTTCTCATCTATGTAGATGATATATTGCTCACTGGTACCAATTCCTCTCTGATTGATCACATTATTAAGGGTCTTGGTTCAGATTTTGCCTTAAAAGACCTAGGGCAGCTTCACTATTTTCTGGGCATAGAGGTATTTCATGATTCCACAGGTACAACTCTATCTCAGACTAAATATGCTCATGAGTTGCTGGTTAAAGCTGGTATGGAAGGATGCACACCATGCTCTTCTCCATCATCTCTCAAACCTGTAGCTCTTAATCCTGATCCTCTCTTCTCAAACCCAGCATTTTACAGAACTATTGTTGGTTCCTTACAGTATTTGACCATTACAAGACCAGAGTTATCATATGCTGTGAATTCAGTCTGTCAACATATGCATTGTCCTTTGGATAGTCATTTTACTGCTGTTAAGCGTATCCTTAGGTATGTGAAAGGTACTCTGTCTCAAGGATTACATTTTAGTAAAGGGTCTTTTCAGCTTAATGCCTTCTCTGATGCTGATTGGGCTGGGGACGCCCTTGACAGAAGGTCCACTGGAAGGTATTGTATCTTCCTAGGACCTAATCTTGTTTCTTGGTCAGCTAAGAAGCAACATACGGTTGCACGTTCCTCTACAGAGGCAGAATACAAAGCGTTGGCCAATGCCACTGCAGAACTTATGTGGATTGTACAGCTGTTGAAAGATCTCAAGTTTCCTGTCTCAACTGCTACTTTACCTGTTCTGTGGTGTGATAATATTTCTGCAATTTCTCTTGCCTCCAATCCTGTATTTCATGCACGAACGAAACATGTAGAGGTAGACTTCCATTTTGTTCGTGAAAAGGTGTTGCATAAACAATTAATGGTGAAGTTTGTGCCTTCTACACTTCAACTTGCCGATATTTTTACTAAGCCCCTTACCATTTCCAGATTTCAGTTTTTACAATCCAAACTGCAGCTTGTGTTTTCCCCAGCTTCAGTTTGTGGGGGTGTGTCAACTGAAGGTTCTAACAGCTCAGAACAAGAAGGTCAAGGTCTAGCCACTACTGCTCCAACAGAACTCATTCCACGTCATCCAGTTAGTGCCAACTGTATTAAGCTGTAACTAAGTCGGTTTATATTGTAACTAAGTCGGTTTGAGGTCCTGCAGTATAAATATATTTTCTTGCTTCTGCAACTACTGATCATATGAAATGAAATGAGTTTTGATTTTTGCTTCTCTCTCTAAAAGTTCTCAAATATAGGGTCCAGATCACACAACCAAAACCAACAAATTATTTGCCCACCACCATCACCCACTAGATCTGGGAATACCAGACTGGGGAAACTAGGAGAAAAAAACAAAAGCTGAAAGTAAAACCCTATATAACCTAAACCTCATTCCTTATTAGCCTTGCTGCCAATCATTGCCAGATCTGTTGAAGACAAAGAGGAGAGACAGATCAAATCAAGGCCAACATCGTCGGTCAAAGCCACCAGAGTCCTGAACTCACCGAAGCTCGATTGAAACATGATTGTACGGAGACATTGGAAGATCAGAAGAACCGATAAGGGATAGAGAAAATAAGGGTAGATAGGTGAGAAGTAGGGGGAGAGGGGTAAAAGAGGAGGACTATCAACTTCTTTGAGCTTGTCTGTATGGAGTTTTGCTCTGATTTTAATTGGGCTCTTCACAAATGAGCGGTAAGACTGGACCTACATAATTAGTTTAGGTCCGCATGAGCTGGTCTAGACATTTGAGTTACTACATTATAAAAAAAGAAAGAAAGAAAAGAGGGTGGTATGACAGGTGGGGTGGGGAACTAGAAGGGAAGGGAAGAGGGGTAAGTAAGAATTTCCCCCCATCTTCTCACCTTGTTCAAATGATTTGCCCCATATCCATTGGTTTAATTTTCATCCGGCCCATTCGCTCGTAAGGCTCTGTTTCGAACTTACGGAAAGAAAGAGAAAAGAAGGAAAAATAATTAAGAAGGAAATTAGAGGAAAAATTGAAGAAAAAATTGGAGGAAAGTTAAATATGAATTTGAATATTTTCTTTCCTTTTTTTTTTGGAACCAAACAAAGCAAGTGAAAATTTTCTTTCCACGGTTTTCCCTAAGATCCAAACAGAGCCTAATTCTTAACAATTTTTGTTCACTTTTCGATTAAAGACACGCAATGTATATTTAAAAAATAGAAAATAAATAAAATATTTGATTAGAAAATTGTTAAAGATAAAAAAACAAGAATAAAAATGAAACAATACGAATGCCGAAATAGATACTACGTAAATCAAAATAACCAAACAAAATAAACGAAGGCATTATTTGGAACCCAAGAAAAAGAAAAAGAAAGGAAAGGAAAATAAAAGCAAAGACTCAGAAAAAATTAAGAAGATAATTTTTAGTTAAAATAATTTAATTTAGTTATTTTTCTTTTCTTTTTCCTCTCAAACCGATCAAAGGAAGACCATCCAAATATTTTGATCAAGAAATAAAAACAAATTCCAAAATCCAAAATTTTTACCTCGATCGTCTTCCTGTTTCGTCGAAGCCTTCCCATCGAATTCATCAATCAATTCGCCTGTAATCTCTCTCTATATTCAAATTTCCAGGTATCTACATCTTCATATCCATATATCTATACTTATTTTGGGTATAAATATCTTTCTCGATTGTATAACCATTTGAATTTCGGCAGTTATTTTGAAAAAGTTCCTAAACTCGATCGACAGTTCGTTAATTCATTATCGCATCGTTGGTTGTGATTTTTTCTAGGTTTTTTTTATTCTCATCGGATGAGAGTGGTTAAGAGGATTTTCTGTGGATAAATAATCTGGAAATGGAAGGGGAATTACAGCTGATGGAGCCATCGGGTTTGGAAATCCCTAGTGACTTCGATCCTCTGCTTGAAAATCAACGTGCGGTTAATTCGCCGCCGTTGCCGGAAGTATCTAATGAGGTAAGGAATGATGATTTCGAAGCTGGAGCAGTCGCTTGTTGTCGAATTTGCCTTGAATGTGACGGCGAGGAAGGTTGGGCATTAATTTCTTGCATGTGATATCATTTAATTCTCCGTTTTCGGTTATTCAATGAACTGAATGTGATTGGAATTGTGATCTTTCGTGGTTCTCAACGAACAAGATGGCAACATATATTGCTATAGACAAGGAAGAGATATGCAGGGAATCACGCAGGGAAGGTCCTGCGGAGCCCACTACGGATTCCGAATGGCTAATCCGAGCTGCTCAAGAATTTTAGAACACATTTTGTGTGGGCTCGCTAAAAACCAGCTCCATCCGATATGTGTAGATGCTCGATCTAAACTTTCATTTTTTCTTTTTTCATCCGAGCCATTCAAAAATGAAAGTTTGGATCAAGCATCCACACATATCGGATGAAGCTGATTTCTCGCAAGCCCACTTGAAATGTGTTTTTAAATTTTTTGAGCGGCTTAGATTAGCCGTTTGGGATCCGTATTGGGTCCCATAGGGCCATCCCTACATGATTCCCTGCAAATATTCCCTGCACATATCATTTTTGACATATAAATGGGTTAAATTTAGGGGTGTTCCACTAAGAGAGTTTTTTGGCTTATTGGGTTTCATGGCTTTTTAAGTGATGTATTGTGATAGAGTGAACGTGCTTGTTTTCATAATAAGCTGTTTTTTCGGCTTTTTTAAGTTAGTGGAATAGGCAGCCTTACATTACGTGGAACATACATTTATCTCAGTTTTTGGCATCATTTGTTTTTGGGTTACTCAAATTATGGTCCTTTTCTCATGGGGAGCCATAACTTTTCATCTCGGTCATTTTAAACTGAGATAAAATGAATTTATCTCAACGAAATTGATCATTCCCATAATTACACTATTTATACTAATATGATTATTTTATATATATCAATGAACTATGGGATTAAAAGATAGAATTGAAAGTCCTAGGCGTGATCATAGGAATATAGATGCCATTTTTGAAATTCATGCTCTCTCTATTTAGAATAGGCTCTCTCTCTCTCTCTCTCTCTCTCTATCTCCACTAAACTCGTAACAATCATCATCGCCACAATCGTAAACATATCCACTAACATGCAACAATTAATCTTCCAAATACCTTTGCGGCACCACCTTCATGCCACCACAGCGTTCGATTTCCCCGTCCTTCCTCACAACAATAGCCCATCGCCGCCACGGTCTTTTGCTGAGTAAATCGGTTTTTCGTAGTCCCTGACGGGGCTGAAGCGGAGGCAGAGTTCGACAGATTAGAGGAGGGGGAAGTAAAAGGAAGTCGATATAGGATGTTGGCTATGATGCACAGATACAGACACGAAATTCTAAAAAAATGGGAATACGAACACGGCGGGAGACACGCCATGTGTATTATTTATTTATACATATGTATAAATATAATTTTTTGTTTTAGAAAATGCAAACAAAACATCCCTAAGTTAAAAAAAAACAAGACATCCACAAGTTCAAATAAAACATAAGTTCAAACATAAGTTATTTAAACAAAACATTCAAACAAAACAAGATATCCATAAGTTCAATACAACCCAATTGAAAACAAACATCCACAGTTCTAATAGCAAAAGAAATAAACCAACCAAGTAAGCAACTAATCTCTAAATTTCAATTAATTTTATGGCTTCTGTATATCTATTTTACCAAACTGAATTACCATACCAGAAACACACACACACACACACACACACACACCAGATATACAGAAACACAGAGAAGGGGTTGTTCTAGAAGACTAACATCAAAGGGTTTCTTAAGAATTAGAGAAAACAGAACCCTAATGGGATTGTGTTTTTTTTTTTTTTTTTTTTTGGGGGGGGGGGGGGTAGTCTATGGTTGGCAGTATTCTAAAAGAAGATCTAGAAGGCCGAGTACTCGCTGCCTAGGCGCTAGAAAGACCCTTGCCGACTAGCCCGACTAGACTAGCTATCCCGACTATCCTGACTAATTGCCCGACTAGGCGCCGAGTATTCGGCCTTAGAAGCTAGAAGGTACCAGGCCGCCCTGGGAGCGCCTAGCGAGTTTTAGAACCATGATGGTTGGTTGTCCTGGTCGTCTGAAGAGAGGCAAGAGAGATGGTATGGCATATTAGGGCTTTTAGAACGCTGATATGTATGAATTCATAGGATTAATTACATTTTAATCCAATACTTTTAAGCTATAACATATTTCCCCTCGAAATTAAATATATATATATAGATGAACCCCCGCCGCGTCCCCAGTGTGACAGTGTCCCATCCGTGTCACCTCGTGTCCCCCTCTAAAAATTAAATTAAATTATTGGACACGCCACGTGGCGTGTCTGAACACGTTTCTAGCCGTGTCCCCAGCGTGTCCCCGTGTCCTAACACTACGATATGGTGACCCCTAGAGGTGTCGGTGCTTCATAGGATGTTGTTCACATTTTTACGTAGCTCTTAATAAATTTACCATGAAGGCTAGGTAAATTCAAGAATTTACTATGTTTAGTGATACATATAAATTTTTACCGTGAATATTGGGTAAATTAAAAAATTTACTATGTTTATTGATGCATACTTAATTTTTACCATAACTCATGGGGCGATAGAATGAAAGTTTTCTGTATAAATGAGAGTTTATTTGTTTCATTGTGTGTTGTATACTTTCTTGTTGAATGGATCTGGATGCATGCAAAGGGACTTTGTTTTCATCAATCGTACTATTTAATTAGATATGTTAATATAATCCCCATTATGAAATATTAAAAGTATAAATCGGATTTCATGGTACATTCACGCTAACCAAATTTCATGGTAAATTGTACAACTGCCATCACTGAAATATGGAGAGTATAAACTAGGGGTGCATATACACCGGGCTGAGCCGGGTTCGGGCTGGGCTTATACTAGATAACAACGAGATTTGTGCATTCCCAAGCCCGGCACATTTATAGTTAGGCTTCATTTAATTTGCCCAAGCCCAACCCAAATAAAATTTTAGTTTCTCAAATCCGTCCAAAAAGCCCATTTGTTTTTCTAAAGTATAGCATCACAAACATAAATTAATCAACCATAACGATCGCAATTACAATTCACAACCGTAATAATATATTTATAGTTCTAAGTTCTTACAAAAATACTCCCTCCATCCCGTTTTAAATGTGTTACTTCGTAAATCCAACTTATTAAAGAAACATCATCATTACACCTTTCACATCAACTTTTCCTCCACTTTACACTTTTCACTTTTCACATCAACTTTTAACTCTACTTTTCAAAATTATCCTCCACTTTTACCCATTAACTCTTTACCCACTAACTTTTCAAAAGGGCAAAATGATAATTGTACAAACTTTTACCCATTAACTTTTCAAACCACACACTTATTTAGAGACAGCCCAAAATGGAAAGTTAAACACTTAAAAAGGGACGGAGGGAGTATTAAAACTAGACCTATAAATTAGAGTGTAAGTAAAATACTCAAAAAGATGGAACTCTCCAACATCCATCAATCTCTATATATAGTATTAAAATAAAATATTATTTATATCGGGCCGGGCTTGGCTTCAAAGGAATTTTCTAAACCCAGACCATTTAGTAAATGGGCTTAAAATCTCAGTCCAGCCCGGCCCTATGAGCCTGAATATTTATCCCAAGGCCTAAAAAAACCGGGCTGGGTTGGGCGGGCTTGGCGGGCTACTGGGCCGGCGTGCACCTCCAGTATAAACCATATTTCTTGCTATATTGACATTAACCAGATTTTGTGGCCAATTGTTTTATCAGTTTATTGGAAATATGGAAAATATATCTTATCCGTTAAATGCTTGCTTTTGAATTCCCTAATTACCGGTAAAAGAATATTAATGCAATCCCAAAAAGTTAGGAAACACGTTTATATGTATGTATATCATGTTTAAAGGGTAAAAAAGACATGTCAAAAGGATGTAAACATAATATCGAAAAGTGGGCAGGATGAAAACTTACGTGGTATACCCAATTAGTATTGTTTAATTAATCCTTTGTTTGACGTTATCGAGCAAAAAAAAAAAAAATCCTTTGTTTTATGTTTCCCCACCATTTTTTGGGTGGATCAAAACTGGCATCACTCAAGGATTGCTTTTGCACATTTCTTCTTTGTGGCGGTACAAAAATCCGTCCTATATGTGATGTGTTTTTTACATGGACTTTGTAAAGGCCTTACAAGGGACGAAACAAAAAAAATAAGTAGTTGGGATGGGTGCGTTTGGGGGCGGTAGCGGAGGGCTGTTGATGACTTCATTTGAATGGTCAGTGGTCTCTTGACTCTTGGCGGTTGTGACTTTATTTGAAGGTTTATTAGTCTCTTAGGCATCTAGGAACCTCTTTCTTTTAGGAAGTTAGAGAAACATGCAGGTGTTCAAACACCTTCTGGTTAAAATGACAATTTGGACATTACTTTACCCTTTAGTATCACTAATGTAATGCGTGGGAAGGGGTTGCCTGCATGTGACGTGTTTTGTATTCTTTTGTGTCTCAAATAGGACATTGAGATATTTTTTGATAAGTACTGAAGATAAAAAAGACTGTACGTTTTCCTAGGGACATTCCCCAGCTGTACAAAAATAGGACTTGAGCTACAAGAACGTTACAAAATACATTACCATTAAATGGTGTTAAAAGTAGACTTCAAAATAAGAATTGCCTAGATCCGCCATCAAGTGCCACGATTTAAGGGTTGCTGATTTTTGTTGTTGTCGTTAGGTTAAACTTTTAGGTGCATGACATAGCTTCCGCATGCTATTTTCTTGCATTTTAACAAACCTGAGTGGATATGAGTTTAGACTTCTAGATATGTGAACCACATGAAATTAAATTTTGTAATAATGTTATGCTTAGTGTTATAAAACTGAACTGAGAGTGCCATGGCATGACGTTCAATTTTGTTTTCTTGGTGCCGATTCTCTTGCTTATTATTTGATTCCCTTGGCCTAATATCTATCTTTTTTTGCTAATAGATGATGAATTGATATCTCCATGCATGTGCAAAGGCACCCAGCAGTTTGTCCATCGCTCATGCCTTGATCATTGGCGATCTGTTAAGGTAGTTTTAGTTTTGCTGCTTCTAATGGCACATCGAGTTTGAATGCTTATGATTCAAATAAACCAATGGGATCACTTATCATTATTTTTTTCCCTATGTTAGGAAGGATTTGCCTTTTCACATTGCACAACTTGCAAAGCTCAATTTCATCTTCAAATCGCAGAGTTTGAAGACAACATATGGCGTAAAATAAAATTCAGACTTTTTGTGGCCAGGGATGTTTTCCTTGTATTTTTGGCTGTACAAACTGTGAGTAGAACTCTATTCCCATGTCCTTTTGATTTAAATGACTACATTAAGTATCACCTTTACATCAATGCGCATTTCCACTGTGTTTATGTTTTCGTGGGCGCAATGTGCTTTCTTATCTGGAAAACTCATCTCTTTAGTTCAACATTTGGTCCTAATGCCATACATCCCATGCTAATCACTGGCTCAAAAATGTATCAAATTCAAGAATTAGACAATGAGAAACTTCATTGATGAATTATCGATCTTATTCTGTCCACGTGTTATCTCTTTTTATTGCTTTGATATTTGATCTCTTTCATATTTTCGTTTGTGAAACATTTTACTTCCTTTTAATCTCTTCATCAGCTTGAAGTAAACTCCTCGGGATGGCTATGATAGGGAGTCTTGCTGTTCCTGGTTTATTTGAAGGAAGGATTTAGTTTTTAATCGCATATTATCTATTTGAAACTTCTTGTTATATGCTTGGGATTTGTATTAAGGGTCGAAACTTGTTTGTACTATGTTCTTCATTTTTGTTTCCTTTGGTATCTAGTATCTCATACTGAGGACATTTTTTTAAGCCTTTTATAGCTTTACCTGGCATTATTTAAGATGAAAGCAACCAAGGCGGTAAGGTCTCCTTTAGGCTTAAGCGTGAGGTGACGACAAAGTGTCTTGAGCTTTAATTGATTTTTGGTTTTGTTTGTCAATATGATAAAGAGACTGGAGCCTTGGTTCCTACCATATAATGCTTAGAAAGAACAAGATTGAAAGTATGTCGATCATGAGACTTAAAAACTTTCTTGTTAAGTTGGATAAGGGACACTCTTGTGCATGCTAGTGTGTTGGGCACACATGTGTGCATCTTTAGGCAATGATTCCATGTTCATCCCACCCTGAAATTATTTCAAATTGAACCTTAAAGCGGGGATCGTTTCATTTGTTTGCAATATCCTTGAGCATCAATGTCAGTGACATGCTAGCATTCCTAAATCATTTAAGTAATTAGTAGTTACTTCCTATGCTTTTGTTAGCAATTTAGAAGTGGTTTCAGTTGTCTCTCGGGTTGCACACAGGGTGCATTGCTCCTGCTACTATCTTCATCTACAGGTTGTTTGACTGCCAAATCTGCAAGCTGCAGTTACTCCTATTATTTAAGATGTACATAAAATGACAACTTCCTGACTATGTTTTTTAGTGAGTTGTCAAATCACATGAATTCGATGTTTGAAGCGATTATGCTTTTGAAATTGATATGCAGTTTTTTACCTGGTAGTTGATGCTATTTCTTTTTAGGGATTGTAACACTGCATCTCCCGGCCTAAACATTTATGCTATGCACTCTCTGTCTCTTTCTGTATTCGATATTCTTATCATCCTGCTCACAGTTACTTTATCTGAAATGTAGCTCTGTTTTGCAGGTAATCGCTGCTATGGGTGGATTTGCATATGTTATGGACAATGATGGAACCTTCAGAAAAACCTTCAATGATAGTTGGGACCGTATACTATCAAAGCATCCCATACCATTCTACTATTGCATTGGTACATGGCTATGTAATATTGAACTACTCTAGTTCAAGTAATTAGCCTGTGACAAATTGATAAATACTTGTCAATTTATCTCCTATATATTAGTAGTTCAGAACTTTATACACCACGAGTAATTGTCCAATTGTAACTAGTTACCCGTGGCGAAGATCCCGAGGGACTGCATGTAGGAGTTGGCTGTTGCACGGTTTCAGTGGGTTTCTGAAAATTCCTTAGTGTAAGCCTAGTCACACTGCCATATTAGTAGATACGATATACATGTATTTTAAAAAAAAAAAAAAAAATGGGCATAAAGCTGGTTGTTCTAGTGTTCAAATTATGTTGCTTGAAGTGTTTTGTTGTTTCTACCTTTGGATAACTTATCATGATGGATTCTGTTATTGACCTTGTCTTAACATTCTCAGGAGTGCTGTCGTTCTTTGTGCTTCTTGGTTTCTTCGGGTTGATACTATCATACTACACTGCTCCTCCTCCTTTGGTAGTAACGACCCACGAATGGCAGGATGCCAGAACTGCTGCTATGGATGGGGCATTTTGGACTGCTTTCCAGCATCATTGGAAGCCTGCTTCTTTTTGGTTATTGTCTTTGTCATTATTTTTGCTATTCTTGGCATTGCTTATGGTTTCCTTGCCGCCACCATGGCTATACAGAGGATCTGGCAGAGACACTACCACATCCTCACCAAGAAGGAACTCACAAAGGTACGGTTTTGTCAATGCTACGAATAAATTTTCTACACAAAGAAAGAGCCATTATTTGCCCCCAACTCCCTTCTTGAAATTTTACCTTCAGCTATCATTTTACAACTGAGATTAGTTTTGCAGCTTTTGCCTGTTGTTTGGGAGGTTATACAGCATTTGTCATTCTACACAATTTTATTCCTCTCTAAACAAGGCTTTTTCTTTTGCGGATGAATGAATGAACAGGCGACAGGTTTTGCTCAGATGGGCCATTCCCTTGAAAGGATAAAGTCCCATGAGTGTCGTATCATTGTTAGGCGTCTTCCTCCTTACAAAGGAGTAACCATATGCATGCATTTCACATACTTTGCACTTCCAAATGCAATTGTCCTTACAATCCAAAAGGCACATCTTGGTCCCACTTTTCTGATGGCTTAGTTATCCTTTTGGTTAGGCACATCTCCTCTTCAATCCCTTAGGTTAGATTACCCCTTTCCGTTTTAGATCTCTTTTAAGATGTATTGTTCTATTGCCTTGTAATTTTAATATCAAATTTATTGAAAATGGCCTGAGAGAGATTAGTCGTTTAGTTTTGAATGATTGTCAGGCTGGAAATAACAGAATGCATAGGTCATTTGAATGAGTTCCAATAACGTGTCCAAGCTCTTATGAGTCCTAAGGTTTGCCCTCGTCGGGCAAAACTTCTTGCTATGCCCCTGCTTACTCTACTATGTACACTTTTTATTCATTAATTTTTAAACAAACTTAATACCTAATCCGTAATATAGATGATTTTGCAACCTGAACCGGGATTCACAACCAATTTAGATGCTTCTCTTTTGAATAAACGATTCTCGTTACTACTCCAGTTCCATTATGTTTCTTACGCTTTTAAAACCTCGCAGGAGTACATTGTGAAGGACTTACATGGTTGTTACAGCCCTCCAAAGCTGGATCCAGAACATGAAGAGCGTCTGAAAGTGCTTAAGCTTTTGCAATGAGAGAGCTGAAGAGGTTATATGTGTCAAACTTCTTCTCATCACTGGTTTATATGTAGAGGTTACAGTATATAATTTTGTTTCGCGAGCACACTTTATAGAACGAGAAAAGATGTTTGTTTCATCTTTTATTTATTACAAGAACGCGGACATTGTCTACTAATTCCAACTGAACCAAATCTGGCAAGGCAAGGTAATAATAATATGCTCAATATTTTGGCATATTGAGCATAGCGGCGAAATGTTGGCTTTTTCATAATAATATCAGCTAATTATATACTCCAATACTCCTATTATTATATACACAGGGTGATGGTTTGGATTTTTCGCAATAAAGTGAATGTGGCTCAGTCATGGCTTTTCAGTCGATATCTGCATCCCACACGACGGTTGTATTACAAAAATTCTATTCATCGACTCTTTGGAAGTTGAGAAAAGGAAGAGAGAGAAATACTAGACATAATTAAACAAAAAGCGGAAATATACCCGTTCAAAATGACAGGAATGAAAATTCACATGCTATCTCCTATGATCATTTAATAACTCTAAAAGGGAGCTATAAGGAAAGTAAAAAAAAGAAAAAAAGTTACTACTAGTACTTCCTGTGTCCTTTTTAAGTGTGTTGCTTTGTAAATCTAACTTATTAATAAAACATCATTATTACACTTTAATTTATAAGTTTGTTTTTAATATTTATGTAAGAACTTAGAACTTCAAGTACTATATTATTTATAGTTGTGAATTGTAATTTGATTAATTTATGTTTATAATACCATGCTTTAGAAAAAATAAATGGGTTTCTAAGACGGGCTTGAGACATTAAAATTTCATTTGGGTTGAGTTTGAGCATATTAAATGAAGCCGATTATAAATGGGTCTGGCTTGATAATGCATAAATCTCGTTATTATTTACTATAAGCCCGGCCTGGACCTGGTGTATGTGCACCCCGATGAACATTACAAACACTCATTAACAACTAAATAAAGTATTCTTAACCCAAAAATAAAAAAATACATTTGTACATAATTTCAATTGTTTCGAAAATCAAACTGATTACACAGCAATTCATAATATACCGTTCAAAAGCTATTTTACCATTTGGATATTCATAACTAAAATTCTCAAGGAATAGAATTTTGCTACTAAGTTACTTTAGGCTTGGATGATTAAAGTGAATCTCCTATATATATATATGCAAGCTTAGACTTTTTTGAACATACTATATGTAAGTAGTCTTATAAATTTGGAGATCTCCTTTTAAGACATTTCTTGGAGGCCCGAAAGCGATGGTTTCTTGGGATTCAGGGGTGCTGTGTGGTAGAAATTGCCGTATTGTGCACTAAAAATACGTTGTTTTGCTTGATTTTTAAAAGTGTATCAAGAAAATGAGCAAAATGATATAGGTTGTGTTCGGAAAGCCATTTCAAAAATGCCCATTGAAACACTTTTAAAAAGTAGACTTTTCCTCTTTGATATTCCCTTGGCCCCACGTCAGCCCTTCCTCTCCCCATACCTATGCTTTTGACCAGTGGGCCCTGCACTCGAAAAAAATCCAAAATGCATTGCTCTCACTATGCAAAACTGGGCCAGTGGACCCCTCACTCGAAAACCCAAAATGCATTTCTCTCTCTCTTTCTATCTCTCTCTCTTTGCAAAACTGGGCCAGTGGGCCCCGCACTTGAAAACTAAAAATGCATTGCTCTCTGCCTCTCTCTCTCTCTCTCCAAAACTGTACCGAACAACAAATTCAAAAAATGATTTCAAAAACCGGCTAAAGTAGGCAACCGAACGAAGCCATAGTTTTGCCGTACTACACAACGCAACTCCTACCCCACAACACCCTCGAATTTGGTTTCTTGGGAATGTGCCCGGAGCTGGTAATGGTGCTCTGAATCACTAGAGCACCATTGTCCTAAAAATTCAAGAGGCCAGGATTGGGGTCCTGGGATTTATGGCCTTCTGTATCTTTTCGATCCAATCATTATAACTGAATTGGGCCAGGCTAACAATAGCTGGGCCATTTTATCAATCAGTCTTGTACATGACATGCATTTTCAAATGAACAATCCGTGGGTCGGTGTTGCGGAGCCATTATTGTTCATAGTTGGTTTTGCATGTTTGTTTATCAATTATTTTTTTTGTGATTTATTGCTACTATTTACTTAAGATATATATTGTGTTGGTGATGGGCAATGTTTATGTGTTAGTGGTTTTGCCCGATCTGTGTGAGCTTAGGCTACAAATATATTGATCTCGTCGGAGCTCTGCATGTTATGATCTAAGTAGTGTTGTCCCTGATTTGGGTTTTCGAGCATTTTTTGTGGCCCCATTCGATCTTCGTTTTCTTTTAGGTTTGTTAATCCCTTTCTCGTCTGAATTCACTTGGCTCCCTTTTTCCGGCCTTACCACCCCCACGTTTGATCGGATTTTCCTTTTGCTATCTCCTATGTCGGATTAGCCTCCCCTCTCCTATATTCCCTCTCTCTGTCCAATCCGATTGAAACCCCGCTCCGATCTTCCCCTTCCCTTTTTTTCCTCGGTCGGATTAGTCTCCCCTCTCCAGTGTTCCCTTTTCCCGGCCGTTTGGGGTTGCTGTAACGTTTATGATCAATTTTTTCCTTTGGGTCTTGCTATGGTCCCGATCTTTGTCAATGCTGTGGTCGTTGGATGTTGTTTCTTTTCAGATGCATGACGTGTTGTGTGTCAATGGTTCCCGTTTGGAGTTCGGCTTGACGTTTATGGTTTTGTTTGGCGTTGGTTTGGGTGATGCCCATTTGTTGGGGTTCGACGTTTTGGATGGGTGACTTTGGTGTGGCTTGAGGTCAGAGTGGGAGTTCAGTTTTCATGTAAGTTAGCTTGTTTTAATGAAAGGATAAACTATATGAAAAATGGTTACTATTAATTTACACCGTCTTAGTAGTTTTAGTTTCAATAACCACTGTTGCGATACCTTTCTGCAGTAACTGTATCTATTTCTTTGTTGTAGTTGGTCTTGACCATCTAGTTGCATAATGTTTAACCATGCACGCAGTACTCTCTTCTTTGGGTGCTTTTGAGTCACGTGGTTGGTTTCGATCATTGTCTGCAAGGAAGCCTTGTTAATAATGGAACTACCGTGATAGTTGCTCATTGACATTTTGCATGCAAATCTCGACAACTGACCATTGGACCAATTTATCGTTGGATGTATCCTTCAGTTGATCTAGTTGTGTAATTTGTCTTTCTTGTATGCATTTGTGTTTTTTTAGTTGTATTTGTTGAACTCGGTACGTTGTAATTTTATTATCAATGAAGTTCTTACACTTTCACAAAAAAGAAAAAAGAAAAAAGTAATCTTGGATTAATTCCACTTATCTTCAATAAGTGACATATTTTTTTTATCTCGCGAAAGTCAGCATTGTTAATTACTATAGTTAAAGTTAGTGAGGTTTGAATATATGGTGCCTACTATCTGGTTACCATTCTACTTTACGGTCAAAATCATATCAGGTTGAAAACTCTCCTCTTCTTAAAATTTTGGTTATTTCCTTTTTCGGTTGTCCCTTAATTCCTATCCATTTTGACTAGTCAAAAGACAAACAAATGAACCATTGTGTTTTTGACACTTCATCCATGAAACTATTTGAAAAGTGGCATACAAATCACTCAGTGAAACTATATGGGTTAAGCTAAAATGATCATTCTCTTCAACTACTTTTCTAAGTAGCTTCTATTGATATTGAACTGAATCACAGCAGATAAAAAACTGAATCAAAATTTTTAGCCACAATAGGTGCCTATTACCATCTTCTGAGACAGATCAAACCAGCATTTTTACATTTAATCAGCCAATTAGACCGCGTAATTAGCACAAAAAATGGCAAAAACTAGACAAATCCACGTATCCGTATGAACCGTTTTCACATCAAACCAGGAAGCCATTTTGGTGATGAACCGTTTTCGCATCAAACCAGGAAGCGTTTTGGTGATCAGTTTCCGCCACGCCACCATCACCACAAAATACAAGATGATCACCATCTCTAATGAGCGCTATATCATCAATCTCAGCTCCATCCTTAGTCAGAACCTTACCAGGCAAGGTTCCAAATTTCTTAGCACCAACGTCCAATAGCTCTTCAAAACTCTGCGGAAGCAACACAAGCTTTCCTTTCACATCTCCCTTTTCAGGCCAACTCACTATCACTCTCGCCGGATAATCTCTTCTCAGCTCGACACCCTTATTCGGATTTGGGTTCATAGACGAAATCAACTCGTTATTCCCTCCGTGTGCCGCCGACATGATCCCAAACAAGGAATTGTGGAAGTTACTCGTTCTACGCCTCGGACGGGACCGGGACTGGGATTGAGATTGACCCCATGACCCGTCCATGCCATCTTGGGAAGCGGGTCGGATCGCCGGTTCGCTCGTGAATCTTCCGAGGAACCGAGTCTCGTGTTTTTGTTGTATCGGGATTGCTATGTTCAGCCCCGATACAGCCTTGACTTTCTCGGTGGATTGGAAAATGCTTTTTATCTCATCGTGTCCTTGTTGCTCGGCTAGGTCCCTTGGGGTCCAGCCGTTGCTATCTGGTTTGTCGATATCGGATCCTTGGTCTAAAAGGAACTTGACTATTTCTGTGTTGCCTTCGCAAACCGCCACGTGGAGGGCTGTGGTTCCGTTGCTCCTCGGGAGTGTTACATCGCCGCCCTGAGTAATGATTTCCTTGAGCAAGTCCAGGTTGTTTTGCTCTACTGCGGTGCATGCAAATTGGCCCACGTCGCCGTGAGAAATGGTGGCGCCGTTGTCTTTCAGTAGCTTGACTACCGGTTCATGGTTAGCCACCATGGCCTCCCACAGGGGAACATTGCCTTCTAAATCTGTACAAATGTGAATCATAGTTGACTATTAGCAATTTGGGCTTGGTCAAAAAAATCCACTACAAAATGAAATGGTTGAAAAGTTCCAAAAAATACAACGCAGAAAGCTTAAATTTGAGTTCGCGACCGTAAGATAGAGGAAAGGGTTGACAACACAGGCAAGGGCGGAGCCAGAGACAAGTGGTGTCACTTGACCCCATTTTTTTTTTCCCAAAAAGAAATGTTATATTTCGTATACAATTTTGTCACTTTGACCCTACATTAGTAGCTTTTAATTTGCCATAAACAGCTCTTCTTCTAGTTTTTGATCCATACATCAAAACTTCTTACTCCACCCCAGAACACTAGTGTACATAAACTAAACAATCTTATGCTACAAATAAAAAAATTGTTGCATTCACATTTTGTACCGGAGTATCACTTTTGTTCATAATCTATTCGTTGGTTTCTAAAAGGGTACATATTGTTCTCCAAATACTCCAATTTTCAAGTTTAAAGATAGTACAAATATTCTTTTCATCGAGAAAAACGGTTCATAATCATACCTCGATGACAATATGAAAACAAGCTATGCATTTTCCATAATACACAAGTATTTTCGTACTTTGTTTGATTCGAGATTCAGTGATCTCCATAGAATCTTTCCAAAACGAAAAAATTAAAGCCAATGAATAACGTATACCTTCTCAAAATCCTTGCTTAGAATTACAATTCTTAGTTAGATCCAAACATGAAAGGGCAATTTTGGCCTTTAGAGCAAGGGTTATTCAAGCTACAGCACAGGAAAATAGAAAATAAACAAGTATAAAAACAATCCTATGAAAAATGACCAGCAGAAATATAATGCAGATAGCATAAACAAGAGCATATGACCACGAGATGACCAGGCTTCTAGCTCAGTTGGTCGTGTACCAGTATTTGGGAGGTTCTGGATAAGAGTTGATGGAAGAACATCGATATCCCTTGTAGTAATCTAACTTATCTAACACACTAATATCCTATCGTCTGGAAAAAAACAAATGAAAAAGAAAAAAGAAGAAAAGAGAGAAAGACCTTGAGATGGTTTAAATTAGGTTGATGTTGTCGGCCCAGATAGGATAAGGTAAACTCTAATAATTTCGAACATGTCTAACAATGGAAGGACACATGCACTGTTGCCACCAAATGCTTTGATTGTTGGACATAAAAAGTCCAACCCAATTGGGAGGAACATTAGTATTTAGAAAGGTCAACACCACAGACATGGATAACTTTGCTCTATCCTAATAATTTGTTCTTATAAAATATTAAAAGGCAGAATAATTTTGTTTGACAAAAATAATTGATCCGGGTATTAAAAAATTGATTTCAAACTGCTCAGAGCCTGGACAAAAACTACAAAGAAACTCAAAATAAGAGTGAACTTAAAGATTGGATTATTGGCCCAAAATATACAAGTATAATTTCAATAATTGAGGGGCATAGATATGCTCAACTTGACAAAAGTAACTCGATCCAACGGCCGAGGGGTGCACAACACCTCCCCTGCTTCCAAAGATATATGTATTCTGCAGCTATGACAGCTTTGGAATGATACTTGATTGAAATGCTAGTATTTTGTATGAAGTTAAATAATTCTATAAACCAAGTATGAAGTAAGCCTAAGAAAACAATAAGATTGCTGTCATGTGACATGATGGGGTTACTTGGGGGCTGGGGCCAAAAGGACAGATTGTGGAATCCAAAAGATCGTTAAAGAAAAACATAAAGAGAAAAGTCATCAATAATTCTACAGCCCCAATAGTGCATGGATCGGAGTGTGGGGCACACTTCTTGGTATTACACAAATGATTCGAGCCGTTCATTAATTTTAAAATAATTTTCCGCGTGGCAACTAAAAAAACCAGTTTAATCCAATAACTATAAGTGCTTAATCCATATTCTTATTTTTCTTCCATCATTTAGGATCCTGAATGGAAAATCGGCACATTAGATCAAGTACTTACATGTATCCGGCTTTTTTGCCAATATTTTATATATCCATGGGGATTAGAGGGGCATTATTAAGTTAACGGACGGGGGTTCGACGTCTCTCCATAGACTCGAACCCCAGACCTCCCCTGGAAGCCAAAAGGTAGTAACCGATTGCATGACTCCTCGAAACATTATTTTATAATTAATGATCCGAGCCCACAGGTCGGTACCCATGGTGGAACTGAAAAGTATTCCCTCCGTCCCAATTTATTGATCCCTTTTGTGGAATTTCAACTTATTAAGGGAACTTCATCATTGTACTTGTCATGTTTTTTTCTTTCTCCTTTTACCCTTAAAACATCAATCATTGTATGTACTTAGTTTCAAAAAGTAAGGGTAAAAATGTAAACCACTGCTTTTTGCCCATTACTTTGGAACTAGGACAATAATTTTAGGACAATAAAAAGTGTCAATGGAGACCAAAAATTGGGGACGGAGGGAGTACTATAAAAAAAAGTGCAAGAAGTATTAACGGAGGAAAAAGGCAATAGTAGACTAGATTTTCGCAATCTTTTCACATGCCAAATAGGCCCTGTCCCTGATAAGTGCTCAACTGATTTCAAACAGGTCAAAAAAATACCTCTGCTATTAGGATCTGCTCCATAGTCCAGCAGGAGAAGCACACAATTCTCACTTCCTTTAGATGCCGCTATGTGCTGATTTTACATAACATAGGAAACTAAGACAATCATTTTGGAAATGGACCAGAAATTTTGAAAAACTAGGAAATTTATACGCACCAGTGCAGTCCTCCCATTGTTGTCTGATTCGTTTGGATCCAAACCCCGTTTCAACAACTGATGCAACAATAAGTCGTCTCCCCTAAGTGTAGCGAAGCATAAGCTGAGAGGTAAGTCCATTCTACCACGAGCAAGCATGTTCTCGGTTTCCAGTAAAACTCCCTCCATTATTGGGTCGTTCATTTCTTTCAAATGCTGCCAACCAAATGTAGAAGTTAAAGTTCACTCTCCAGGGACCATTGTAATGTGTTCCAAGTGCTGTAATAACTATATCATGTCCATCGACGATGTACTAAAATCTAGAATTCAAGAAAACTTGTTTAGTTGACAAATTTCAAAACTTCTTTATAAGAAATGCCATGGAAGAGAACCAATTTTATGAAAATAACAAGCGATGTATAAAAATTCTTGAAACTATTTTTGAATGCAATGCGAAACTCTCAGTGTTCGTCTTTTGCAAAGCAGTTTTTTGAAAAGTGTTTCTGAAAAATTAGCCGGATAAAACAACACAAACAACGACTCTGGAGTGTTAGCAGATGAGGGAGGGAAACTAAAAAGATGAAAAATGCCATTACATACCTGAAGGAGATTATTCATGATTATGTTTCCATCACCAACATTGGCCTGAATAATATTCAAGAATGTGGCACGGTTCATTCGGAGTAATTGGCTCAATCTTTTGGTCCGCACTGTAAAGAGCTGTGGCCTGTAACAAAGCACGCCAATCTCCCCACATAGATCACCAGTTTTAGCCTCTCCAACGACCTGTTCCACTCCGTTTTTTAAGGTCAGCAGATCCTGTAAAGTTAAAAAAAACATTGCAACCATCATCGTCTTACACAGTAAAGGAAAGGAAATATAACAGAAAGCTAAACTATATTAACAGATCGTAGCCTAACATAGTTGTCCATTGGATGGAGTCATGGAGGGGATGGTGAGGAAAGAAGGGTTAACATTCTTCGCGCGTGAATTGAAGACATTTTTAATTACCACAGCTCCAGTGACAAGAATGTAGAAGTCCGTAGGTGCTTCATTCTGCAATATGACATCTTCTTTGGGAGGAAAATACTCAGCTTTCATCTCCGAAACCTTCAAAATAAAAAAGTCGAAAACCCAACATAAATGGACATATTCGAGTAAGAAAAAGCTTAATAGTCGTTGCTTCTTAGTCTTTACCAGCTGGAATAGCAAGTCATTGGACACCCCATGAAACAAGTATGCTTTGTCTACAAGAGAGTAGAAAAGAAAATGTGAAATGCTCGATCGGATGGCTTTCGGAAGGCAATCAAGAGTCTCCTTCTGCTGCAACCCCTCAGAGTCTGTTCTGAACTTCAAAGATAAGTGGGCAAGCATCTGATCTTGCAGCCTAGCAGGCAAACAGTTTCTCTGTGCAAAATTTGAAGCCGCTTGTATCGTATCTCTCTGTTCCAAATTGCAAAACCAAATCATAAAAGGATTAAAACATATATGAAGCATGACAAATCCAACAAAAGTGGCAAAAACATTAGAAGTTTCATCTTCTCAAAGTGAAATGATAGTGGAGAATTCACTTACAAATTCTCTAGTTTTACTGGTACCATGGACAACCAAGTTGGTCATATTTCCAATCAGATATGCCGTCAGTCCCAGGTTGAAAAGCATGTAAAATATGTCAAAGACCATCTCCCTTGTATTCTGAGCATGCAAATCGCCATATCCAACTGTCGTGAGAGTAGTGATTGACCAATAAATCGAGGTAACATAACGGATCCACAGACTTTGATGAACAAAGTCATTCATGGATGCTCCAATCCATGTCCTTGACGGGTCGCGATAATGTGCAGCAAGAAGATAGTAGAAGCACCCAGCACAATGAACCGCGAAAAGGGTGACCTATTATACAAAGTTACAAATTAAAGTCATATAAGCCACTAAAAAGAATCCATAACTTTGAAGATAATGTGCAGCAAGAAGATAGTAGAAGCACCCAGCACAATGAACCGCGAAAAGGGTGACCTATTATACAAAGTTACAAATTAAAGTCATATAAGCCACTAAAAAGAATCCATAACTTTGATCTACAATATCCCATGGATTCGCATTGCAAAAAATACAGATCCATAATTTTTTTTCAAAATAAGTGTCTAGAAAATATGCATTCATTCTCAATGGGGCCTACACTCCACCTAGATGAACACATTATAGTCATGCTGATTCTAGACACTTTACTACGACTCAGCTTCTCAAATATACTTACACATATAAGCTTGGCACACCGAACCCAAAAGTAGTTGAAGTTCCTATCTTTTTCCAATCTGTTTTAAACAACAAAAATTGGGGATTGGGAGTTAGACTAGGATAAATTTCATCCAGGATAAACTGAAAACCAAGTTCACAATATTACCTAGGAATTTACCTGGAAAATAGAGCACTAACTCTACGAAGACGCCACAGACGAAGCATGTTGAATAAGCCATACGATTGGAAGTTTCCAGGAGAGATCTTTCTAGCAAGCTCAGAAGGGATTGTGGAAACGACATCAAATGCCAACCAAGAGCTTGCATATTTCCAAGCTATTTGCTTTCGGTCATCAATGAGTAGGTAGGTGGATTTATCAAGGTAAGCTACGAAGAAGGTGAGAATGATATCAATGGCGAAAAAACCGTTCACAATGTTATCTGTAATTGGGAGTGGCATCGTTGGCTTCTCAAGGAAACCGAATTCGAATGGAGATACCCATGCAGTGTAAATGACCAAAATAACCAGAAATGTCTCCCATGCCCTGGAAAAATTAGTTTACCTGAGCTCAGTTTAGTACAAGAATCTCCTGCTTAGAAGAACCGCAGAAAACATCAAATCAAACATCTGCCAGAGTACGAGTTAATATTTCTAGTAATGGGTCCTACTCATTAGCATTCAAATCAAAATTTTCGGACGGGAAAATTGACTAGTCAAAAACATACAAAGGTGCAAAAGATCATATTTCACTTACTGTTCGAACAGGGAAAGGATCTTCACAAAAATCAAAGAAAGTTACCTAATATCAAGGCCTCCTAATATGAATGATTTTGGTCCATGAGGTCAATCACTTTTTACTATAAAGTCAAATCCTTGTGCACAAACGAAAACTTAGAATGCAAACTAGTACCAAAACGAAGAAAAAAGATTGGGACACCTAAAAGCTAGATTGATTGAAATTAAAGTGAGATTTGAAAGAGCACCAGAAAAACAATTATAAGAGCACAACAAGGATAAAAAGATGGAAATTACTCTCATACCCTTTCATTAACTCATTTTTCTGTATTTAAAGGGGTAATGTAGTATATTTACATGAACAAAAATAAAATACAAAGGAAAGCAAAAATCAATTCACATCAGCAAAAACAGAAGGAACCAGGTTCCATGTTTGTAAGAACTACGTTAACTAACTATAAAAAAGTTAACCGTAAAAACGTCATGATTGCAATTCCGAAGTACCAAAAAAAAAAAAAACGTCATGATTTGCATCATTAGAGATAGTGAAGTCAAACATTTTGAGGCAAAGAAATTAGCCAAAGAAAATTTTAAGACTTTATTTCAAGAATTTTCCACGTATGCAATTACAAAAATAAAAAATAAAAATGCAAAAATAAAGAAAAAAGAAAACAAGAAACCAAAGTACAAAATTAATTCTTAGTCATGGGCTCTAAGTGTTAGTACTGTACAATCAAATTAGCACAAATTTAATTTACTATAGACATGGTACGAATATACCTTCTCTGTAACCGGACTTCATCTAGGCAATTAAAGTAGGGAAATGATTTCCGCACTCCCCTAATTGTTAACCGCACCCCCGGGAATTTGAAAACTCCGAAAATCACTCTAAATTGATTTTCATAACAATTTGGGGGTGCGGAAATCATTTTCCTTTAAGTACTAGGATCAAATTATATCTACATAATTGTTTCTAAAGGTATAAAGAGAGAAACAGAGTATGGCCCAAATAATACTCCACCTGTAACCTATCAAACTAGGAAAAAAAAAACCCATCAAACTAGCCAAATAAATATATAGCAAAAAATAAATTAAAATTCACCCGATGTGGTCCTCGAAGCTACAATGGGGAGCCAAAATGGCAAAAATATCTTATCTAAAATGTCAAAAGTACCCTTTCGCTGGTAGCATCCTATATTCCCTCTACCTCTAGAATCCCTAACAAAAAATCAAGCTTCACTACAGTCCGAAAATTAGCGGCAATCAAGGTCGAACCTCGGTTGCTCATCTGGTAATTCTATATGATTGAAAAGATATTCAGATTTTTTTTCAAGACTCTGGCCGATAAGAATAGGCCTTATCGGCTAGAGTCTTTCAATAAAATCTGATTCATTAAAAATAATTCTGAACAACAGAAAATACACAAAAACTCCCTGCATGCTAGTTTATCTCTTTCAAAGGATAATCATCACGATCAATTCCACCGTCCACTAGCAGGAATTCATCCGTATATAAATACATATATGTGTATGTATATGTATGAGAGAGAGAGGGAGAGAAGATGAAGAACCTGTAACGGCGGTCATAAGGGGAAATTATAAACCGACTGAGCTTAACTCTGCGATTACTTCTGGCACCAAGAGAAGGCAAAATCCCAGTGGAAAGACTGTAATGGCTGCCGTCTCTCGAAATCTGCTCGATTTCCTGCTCGGAGACGCCGCACATTGACACCCCAAACCTCCCCAGCCCTCCTCCTCCTCCGTTATTCCGCATCCCGAGGCAGCCCTCTGTTTTTTCGTTTGTTCCACCACAAAACCGCCTTTGGAGTTTGTGCGTTTAATAACAGAATACAAGAGATTTTGTTTCCTTTGTTAGTTTCCGTTTTCTTTCTTTCTTTCTTTCTTGCTCTCTCTCTCTCTCTCTCTCTCATGCCATATGTGTGAATACACGAGATATATATAAATACAGGGAGGAAGAGTCAACGGAGTCACAGTTCATCCGAGTCGTGCCCTACCAGGAGAAAATTCTGATTCAAAATAAGGGTACCACTGGCACATAGTGTTCCAGAGTGCATCTCAGTCGTCAAAAAGTATTTTGGATGGCTTAAATTTTTAGAGATTTTGTTGACGGTTATACCCCTTTTGGGGTGTATATACGTGGTGTATAAAGACCTTCTATGTGTATCGATCCATTTGCATCGATGGGCTATAGACTGGCTTCAATCTGATAACTTGATTTGTAGAGCTTCCGTTTACCTTGATCTAATATGCCAATTTTTCATTCAGAACTCGAGATTTTACAATCTGAATGAAAATTAGTACGTTGGATCAAGAAACTAGAGTTATCCGAATGATTTTCGTGAAGACAAGTTGAAAAAATATTTTAAAATTAATAAATGGTTCAGATTTTTTGTGTGTGGCCCTTGAGCGAGCCCCGCGATCCCGTCAGTACACATCGGTGCATGGGTCCGTATGATGAGATTTATTGTTGGATAAATATGGTAACAAGGCGTTTTAACTTTAGAAAATGTTAAGTAACCAGAATATATATATATATATATATATATATATATATATATATATATATATATTCAGAAAATTACTCAAAAAGTAAAATTAGTGAATTTGAGCTATTCATTTCACTGTTTTCCGCGCGTAAAAATTTTGGGTACGTAAGATTGCTATTTAACTTTTCGCTTAAATTTTGGGTACCTAAGACATGGGCACATATGCCCCCGCCGACTCGGACTCCTTGTTCCCACATAAGCGGTTGGAATCTGACTGAACCGTCTTTTCAATTTCCGGATACCCTTTGACAATTTGGGTGGAATTCCTGTTTTGTAATTGTTAAGGAAAGTCTTCTTGCGATGCAAGAGTATTTTTGTGGGAGATTCACTTGCAAGACAACTAAAGCAAACTAGGCTAAGGCCTGATTTGGGTAAACTGAAAAAACTGGTTTTTTGGTTTTTTTGGTTTTGCCCCTATTCAATTTTTTTTTGCATTTGTTAGTTTTTGGTCAATTTTTTTTGGTTTCTTAGCTTGTCTCGACGAAAAGAATCTAAAAAGTATAAAATTATTAGTCAAACTTAAAATTTTGTGAATAAAGACGAAGGTGACATCTAAAAAACCGGTTTTTTGGATTATTTTTCGTCTTTCTTCACAAAACTTTAAGTTTGGCTAATAATTTTATACTTTTTAGATTCCTCTCGTCGAGACAAGCAAAGAAACCACAAAAAATTGACCAAAAACTAACAAATGAAAAAAAATTTGAATAAGGACAACCAAAAAAACCAAAAAACCAGTTTTTTCAATTTACCCACATCAGGCCTAAATGTTTATTCATCTTTATGTTCCATGACTATTCACAGCAGCTCAAAATATTGGTTATATTTTATAATAAATAATGTTATATATTTTCAATATGGATCTCGTTTGATACTTATCAATGAGTACTCTTAAACAAAGTTTTCAAAAATGGAAAAAAAAGTTATACATTGAAAAATATAAACAATTGAAAAATGACACGCATACCTATAAATGGACAAAAAATTTGGGACAGTGTGAGTAATGAAAACTTGACAAAGAGTACATCGAGGTGGGGGTGAGGAGAGGGGACTCCAACCAAAATTGAAGAAATTAAAACACCAGATGGGTTATGGCCAACCAGTGGACAAGCCCGATACACTTAATAGCCTAGCCCAAAAAGAGCAAACCAAATACAACATTGGGGCCTAAAACACAAAGGAGCGAACCCTCGAATCCAACAACCTTGCTGCCGTCCACCAAACCGCCAAACATCCACCGGCCACCACTAACGCCACCTCCAGCCACCCATCTACAACCACACTAACCCGTTACCGTTAGGCCCAAACCAGACTCACCCAATAATGAAGACTGGCAGGTGAAACAGAACTACAATACGGAGAGTGGAGGAACCCAACGACAACTATCAGCGTCCAAGGTTGCCATATACGTCGTTAAGCCTAGACCAGATACACCAAACAGTGAATCAAGCGGCCATTAGAGGAACCAACGAAACCAAATGGATTGACGGAAGGGAGAGGGGAGGGGGAAGAAAGAGGAAAAGCAGGGACTCCACACCACCATCGTCGCTACAAGAGGACAACTAAACAGTTGCAATGAGAAATTGAATGGATCGACACCCGCAACGTCATGAAACCCACATGATTTGACGCCGAAAGATGATTCATTTCCTTGATAATTATGATTGCTTATTTTTCAGAGCTTGTTGAGAATATCGGTTATTTGCAAATTATGTGATCGGTTTGTTATTGCAACTATTTAAGAAAACAATTATCTTTGGAAAAACAATTAAATAGTGGATCAAAACTCATTTGCTTCAATAAAGATGTGTTGCGAAACCGAAAGCGGGGGTCTGTGGTGACTTAGTCACCACAAGTTGTGTAGTTGATCTAAACTGCACCGTTTTGGTGCCCACCCTAAGCCTTTGCAAAATGTAATTTTGTGGGGCCAACTTTCGGGTCCCACACAAACGATCCGAACCATTAAATAATTTTAAAAGAATTATTAACGTGATCTTGGAGAAAATCAAGCCCATTGGATATTTTTACGTTACTCATCCATTCTTTGATTTTCATTCAGAATTCAGGACCCTACCAGTTTGAAAGAACCTTTAGGAAAAGTTAAAATTGTGTGCTTGAAAAATCATTGATCTAAACAATAAGAGTCGTAGGGCTCGTTGAGAAGAGTATCTAGTAAAAAAAATTTATAAAAAAAACTCATATTTTTAGTGTTTTGATACCTATCGATGTCCGAACAAGATAATTTTTTTACTAGATACTCTTCTCAATGAGCCCTACGACTCTTATGGTTCAGATCAATGATTTTTCAAACACACAATTTTATAACTTTTCCTGAAGGTTCTTTCAAACTGGTAGGATCCTGAATTCTGAATGAAAATCAAAGAATGGATGAGTAACGTAAAAATATCCAATGGGCCTGATTTTCTCCGAGATCACCTTAATAATTATTTTAAAATTATTTAACGGTTCGGATCGTTTGTGTGGGACCCAAAAGTGGGCCCCACAAAATTACATTTTGCAAAGGCTTTGGGTGGGCACCAAAACGGTGCAGTTTAGACCAACCACAGGCCCCCCGCTTCCTGCGAAACCATATCAAAATAACACTTGAATCAATAATTTATGGTGAGACTGATGTTGTCGACGAGGTTTAAAAGTCAACAAATATGACCATCAAAACGGACCCAATAAAGAGTACACAAATTTGTTGAAGGGACCATTAAATTAATTCCTAAAAAGATCGGAGAAGATTCAATTCCTAATCAGTTCATATTGGAGTTTAGGGTAGGTTTGTAATCTTGATGACTAAAAATAAAACAAATACAACCAACTAATTTTGAGAATCGTAATCTGAAAATTTACTTCCATTGGAAAGTAATTAAAGTGTAACTATCCAACTCTTCATTGAAATTATGTAAAGGTGAAACAAGACTACCGATTAAAAATTCAATATCACAAAGTGATTCACTTTCACCCCAATTCCATGCCTATTTAGTCAAACCAACAATATCAATGGAAAGTAAATAAAGCAAAGACACAAAGCTCGAGGATTATGGAAACTACTTACGGTCTAAAAACCCTAAGCATAAAACCACGGCCTAATCTACCAATTGTTATAAATCAAAAGGTTAAATCAAGAGTTACAAGAATAGGAATTACCAACTTTGTCCCAAGCTACACCTAACTCCACTCATTGATTTAGCTCCCCGAGCCCCTTCTTGATTCCATAGCCTCCTCGAGTTCTTCACCCCTCGATCTCTGTATCAAAGACGGCTCCGGATCATCCGGCCACGTAGAAATGTAGGCAACACAACATGATGTATGAAAAGATATGATTTTTATGAAGATTTTTTAAAAATAAAATCAACCTAGAGTGGATCCATGGAAAGGAAGACCCTAGATTGAAGAAAGATGAGATGAGCTAACTCAAATCATCAAGAACATCAAGTTCCATAAAGAGAGAAGGGATGAGACTCTCTCTCTCTCTAAAAGGGGCTGAATTTTTCAATGAAGTCCATACCCTAAAATGAGAGAAAAAGAGCTTATACAGTGCACAATTTCGGAGCCCTCAAGTAAGCCTCTCAAAACATGGCACATGTCATTAAAAAGGGCTACCAGACTCGTGTAAACGCATTGTGAACTCAGCAGTCACTAAAAGAACATGGGCTACCAAACGCTTACAAACGCCACATGCACAGCAAGGGCTACTAGACGTGTGTAAACGCTTTTCAAACGCAATGAGGGATTCAAAAGACTAGAATTCAAATGCATTTGACAAAATCATGATTTAAGAAGTGTATCAATGCAATTGACTAATTAAAACTCATGTGGCCTAAACCATGATGATCAAAACTAATGCAAATATGACATGCATGAGTATACCTTCCTGGATGGAGCTTTGAAACAATTGACTAGGCATTGGCTTGATCATGAAGCTTGTAATCTCTCGAATGGAGCATCTAGACTCAAACCCTAAGCACTCTACCTCCCAAAACACCATAAGCAAAATACATACACCGAAAGGCTTGACATAACCCGGAAAACGCCAACAAAACTAACATTCATTGAGCCCTTAAAATTGTACTACTATTAATTTTTCATTTAGGCCTTCAAATATATAATTGTTCCAATTGGACGCGTACCCACTTTCCATTGGGTGAAATTGCCATGTGCACACAATGATGAGCCACGTGGCTTATTAGTCATAGCCCAAAACAAAATCCAAGCTCAAACCCCAACCTAAACAAATCCTATTTTTAGTATCTATAATGACCCATCCCAGCTGTCCTGCTAACTTTTAGCCTAAACACGTGGCTCAAAAGATTAATCTCAAGTTAACAGTAGCTAGTAAGCATTTCCTCATATTTCACATCAATTTCTCCTCACCCACCAATGTGGGACTGAGGATGTCATAGTATCAATGTGATTGCACCTCGTTATGGCCCGAACTATTGTATCCCAAGTCCCTACAGTCATTGCCGCGAAAATTTAATTTTGTATGTCCCCATTCCCGGCCCTAAACCTTAAGTCCTTAACCCACCGCCATAATCCACTACCCAAAAGTTGCTCATAACCTCAACACCTCATCCTTTATCCCTAAACAACTTCCACAATGACAAGTTAGGGCTAGGCCGGCTTGATGAGATTAATTACTAATAATGGTTGACCTTTTTGGTCTTCATGATATGGAAGGTGAAATATCAAGGACTGGGATTAATGATGGCGGTGGTGACACGGTTGGTCAATTGGCTAGGGGCGTTGTAGCAATTTGGTTGGTGCTGTAGGTGGAGATGGGACTGATGGTGGTATGTAGATGGTGATTTGGTGGGTACATAATTTTTATGAGTGTGGAGGTGATGGGGTTATGTTAGGGACATATAAGTTGAGTGAGTGAGAATAAAAAGAGGATGTTGGGTTTAGGTTTGGGTGGATATGATTACAATTGTTATCTGTTGTTGGCATAGTAAATGCTGGGGAAAGTTGTTTATGGGAGGAAACATAGAGAGTAGATACATGAAGGGCTCAAATGAAAATTTCAAAATTTAAGATCTCAATTGAGAACTGGGACAAGCATTAAACTAAAAGGGGAAAACTAATTTGCCTTTGATGGTCATAAAAAAAATTTGCCGTTTATTTTCCATTAGATTATTACAACTAGAAGGATATCATGTTAGTTTTCAATTAGAAATGAAGCTTTGATCTCTTTATATTTTTTCATTTTTCCGATCGAAAAACTCATTTTTAATTCAATTAAAGACCTCTTTGTCGTTTGAAGGCTTACCCCAGATCAGGGTGGGCGCTATAGGGTTGTAGCGCGCATCAGAGCTGTCTAACATGACAATCAATTGTCAGGATTCTCATGCGCTTACTTACCAGTAAGAAAGCTTTGTTTTCGGTAAGAAAGCGTTTGCAAATCTTGACCATTGAAAATACTTAGGGGCGGCTGTGATTGGGGACTGCAACTCTGTAGTATTTTGGGGCACTACAGGTTCCTGGATCCCGCTTATTAATCCCGGGCTCATAACGGAAATACAAGGGACCGACCACCCCTGTACCGACCATGTACAAATAGCGTCGGGGACCCCCTTGTGGATTCCACACGGTCAATCCGAACCGTTCATCCATCTCAAAATCAAATTCCGAATGAGCCCACGCGAGAATTGATGCAATCAGATGGCCCTATGAGCTCGATCCAAAATCACCCCATTTCATTCACTCATAGGGCCGTCTGATTGCATCGATTCTCGCGTAGGCCCACTCGGAATTTGATTTTTTGATGGATGAACGGTTTGGATTGACCGTGTCCGTGTGAGACCCACAAGAGGGTCCCCGACGCCGATCGGTACGTGGTCGGTACCAATAGAATGGTTGGGTTCATAAGGATAACGTGAACCGTTCAATTGGGTGGTTGAATAAATCATCCATGCAACCTGAACGATTATCGGACATCAAAAGCTATTAAGCTAAAGGTGTCATGTTTGCTACTTTTTTTTTGTCTGCAACAATTAGCACTTTAGCCATTAACCGTTCAATTGGTGATCACATCCATTTTGGAGAATATGCCAAATAGAAAAAATCATCCATGCAACCTGAACGGTTATCGGACATCACAAGCTAAGGTGTCATGTTGCTGCTTTTTTGTCTGTAACAATTTTAGCACTTTAGCCATTAACCGTTCAAATGGTGATCACAGTGGTGGCTAGCTCATGCGATAGAGCTTTTGGATGTCTCACACTGCATCTCAGGATCGAGTCTCATTCCCCCATATAATAGATTAGGAATGATGAACGACAAAAAAAAAAAAAAAAAACTTTGGCAAAATATTGTTTGGGATAAATACTTCACAACTCATTGAATGGCAAAACTAAATGGAAAGCCAAAAAATAACCCGCACAAGAAAATTCGCCAACCATAGAGGATGTTCTAAATAGAAGTTGTTTTATGTTTTTAAAAGGTATTTTTTTTAACAGAAGAAATTCAATTTAGTAATTAAGCCCCTGCGGCACTTACAACGACTCTGTCCAAAATACACCGATAGAGATCTAGTAAAACAACCTAACAAACAGGGATAAACAACAAAGCACAAAGTAAGAAAGCTTTCTCAATCAACTCGATAAGAGCCTCAAGCTCACAAACACATACTGCAAGACGCATACAGATCGATTGCGCAAACAAATTGAGCCAAAGTTAGATTTAGTGTGAGTCGACGAAGAAGAGGAGAGAAACTCCTTACGGGTTGTCTAGATTTGAGCCAGATTAACAGCCAACAAAGCCGATGGAGCCGGCCGACCACACGACCACGAAAATTGCTCAGGTGACCAGAAACGTAGCTAAAATAGATTTTTATTAACCCACCACCAACCCACCAAATCAGGGAGACTGGATTGGTAACGGAACGGGCTGGGGAAACTAGCCAGAAAGACACTGAACAAGAGTCGAAAAAAGAAAAACCATTCTCCTTCTTCTCCTTATTGGTCACCACCATTAGCTGCCACTTGCAAAAACCCAAGCGCTTCCATCTTCACCTTACCGGCCGGATCCTTGAAAACCAGATCTACACTGCAACAAAACCACCATAGAAACTGGACCATCAAGGTCCGAAGAAAAGGTGAAGAAAAATAGGAATGGTGGAGAGAGGACACACTGTTGAGATGGAGTAGGGGAGGAGAGAGGAGAAGAGGTGTGTGTGTGTGTGTGTGTGGGGGGGGGGGGGGGGGGGGGGGAGCACCAGCAAGGCCCCCCCACCCCCCTCAAATAAAAAAAACCGCTTGCTGTGGGGAGAGAGAGAGAGGCGCATTTTCAAAAGGTACTGAATAAATTAGAGTTGACAATGATGCTATGCTCATTTTTTTTTCTTTCGATAATTAGGTGTCTAAGTTAATTTGCGCACACTTGATTAATTTTGGCTAGAGTCATGAGTTTCAAAACCTCAAGGGTTTTCATCAAGCAATGAGAGTGGAATCTAGGAGCTTAGAGCATCCTTATCAGGAGCACCAAATTTTGCACCAAATTTTACCTCAAAAACACCTTTTATACTTTAGCAAGTCACTTTTTCAAAAACTCACAAAATCAGGCTCTCTATTCTAACTTCATTACATTAAACTATTCTTTCTTTTTACTCCTACTTCTAAAAAAATACACTGCACCTATCATGATCTCCCACTTGTCAAGAAAAGTAATAAAAAAATGAGAGGTGAGTGAACAGTGACTACTCAAATTTGAGTAGGCACTGTAGCCAAAACGGTAAACATGTGGGTACAAACGCCATTGTCCAGAAAATGTACCGATCACATTCCGGGACCCATTTTTGGGTCTCACACGAGTGATCCGAACCGTTTATTATTCTTAAAAACATTTTCTGAGGGGACCCACAAAATTTCAGCTCAATCGGACGGTTAGAAGTGCTCGAACCAAAGTCCCACCGTTTCAATAAATTTTTTATTGATTGAAATGATGAGACTTTGGTTCGAGCAGTTCTAACCGTCCGATTGAGCTGAAATTTTGTGGGTCCCATCGGAAAATGTTTTTAAGAATAATGAACGGTTCAGATCACTTATGTGGGACTGCTTGCGACCTTGGATTGTATATCAAATGTTGTTTCCCCAAGCGTAGGGTTTAGGTCGGCGATAGCATGATAACCGGTAAGTCCGGGTCGAATCC
This sequence comes from Vaccinium vitis-idaea, assembly GCA_963854785.1. Taxonomy (NCBI): domain Eukaryota; kingdom Viridiplantae; phylum Streptophyta; class Magnoliopsida; order Ericales; family Ericaceae; genus Vaccinium; species Vaccinium vitis-idaea. The sequence goes on along the minus strand of OY978226.1, from coordinate 5,887,006 downwards.
ACAGAGACCGAATGCGCGGCGCGTGATGATTGAGTCGCAAATGATGGTTTAGCCTTAAAGCGGCAAACTTGGCTTTTGGAGTTTGTTTGGTGGAATTCTCTCAACTTCGAGAACGACTCGGAATTAAAAATCAACTAATTAAACTAAGGCAAAGTCTAGGGGTACTCAACGACCATGACTCGGGTTAATCCATCCCCTCTTGATAGCCGGCTCGGGGCATCGTTAAATGCCCCCGAACGGAAGATTTAGATTTTAAGACCATTTACAAGAAAAATGTGTTTACCAAAGATTAGGGGTTTTCGGTTCATTTGGCAAACGGTTGAGTTGACATCGCCCAAAGCATCACACGTGCCAAGTAGTTAAACCCTTGGCTACGTGTGATCAAAAGGATTAACAAACCCAACCTTTGGTACATAAAAATGCAACCCCCTAATATTTGATAAACAAGCAATGTATGCCTTAACATGAGATGGATGGATTAATCCCAAGTCATGGAGTGTTAATCACCCCATGACTAAGCCTATTAAACTACTCACTCATTATGGTAGAAATAAAGTCTAGGAATTTGTAGAAAACCAAAAACATGCTTAATAATCCTAAAAACTGATTTTTAATGAAGATCCTAGGTTAGTCTACAATATTAGTTCTTGAGAAATTGATTAACAACTACTAGAAATAAGAGCTTTCTAAGGACAAAACTAGAAAAACATGAACACTAAATACTTGAAGGAATTGAAAATAAACTACATATATTGAAAGAGCTAACCACAAGGAACAAGTTTAATTCACGAGATAATAACGAGAGACAAACACTTACATGAGAAAACTAGAGAGATAAAGCTCCAAAGGCTCTCCAATGGAGAGCAAAACTTAGCTAGGAAAATGAAAGAGTAATTATGAGAGAAGGAGAGATGAGAGCCTATTTAATCATCCAAAATCCTCTCTCCAATAAATATCCATAAAGCTCTCACATAATAACAAAGTTTCCATTAATAAAAAGCACAAAAAGTAGCTGAAAATTGCTTTTCGGACTGATGTGGATCGATCCACTATGAGAGTGGATCGATCCAGAATGCTCTGGTGGTCATTTGGACGTGAGTGGATCGATCCACTATGAGACTGGATCGATCCACTATGCTCTGGTGAACTTTTGGAGTGGAGTGGATCGATCCACTATTGGGAGTGGATCGATCGATCCAGAATGCTCTGATCATGTTTTTGACTTGAGTGGATCGATCCACTATTGGGAGTGGATCGATCCAAAATGGACTGATGATGTTTTTGCCTTGAGTGGATCGATCCACTCCTTCAATGGATCGATCCATTATTGGTTTGATGATGCCTTTGGTCACTCCGTTGGCCTTCCGTGTTTCCGGACTTCCTTCAAAACACTAAAACGAGTTGTGTGACCCTCGGGGAGGTGTTCATTGGTCTCGTGCATGCTTGGTTACTCCCAGATTCCACTGGGAGTCTTTGAGAGTGTGCGAACGGCTTCCGGTGCATCGGCTCGAATTGTGACTTTTTGGCTTTCCGGGCCTTAGTCAAATCATCGTTTCTTGGCTCTTGAGGCCCGGTGTTGGCGTGCCAAGGGGGACGTAGTCCTCGGTAATGTGGCACGGTTCTCAATGCGCTCCAAATGCGCTTATTTCGCGCGTTCAACCTGTAACTTGACAAAAACACTGCTACTCGCATATCAAACATATAAGGCGCGAAATCGCGCGTGTGTGTGTGAGATAAATGAGTTAGATAAGCCCCGGATATTTACAATATTGTGGGCTTATCAGGGACCCAAAAGTGGGTCCCCTAACGTGATCGGTACATTTTCTGAACAATGGAGTCTGTACATGTAGTCGGATCCGTAGCCAAAATAAATTGGTGAGGGGAGATAGATAGTCTGATTTTTTGAGGTTTTGGGGGGATTGGCTCTCTATTTTTGCTTCAAAGTTAATTTAGCCACATATTGATGCTCTAAGAGCATCAATATCAACATCAGTTAAAGTAAAGAGTGAAATCCTCCAAAACCTCAAAAATCAGCCTCACCAAACGAACTCACCAATTTGAAGATTTCTTAACTTTGCTACAGTAACTTAACAAATTTGGTGACCTACTTTTCACTCACCAAAAGAGGAGGAGGGAGGGAAGAGTAAAAGTTTAAATAGAGAGTCTGATTCTGTGAGTTTTTGATAAATTGACTTGCTAAAGTTTGAATAGAGAGTTTGATTTTGTGAATTTTTTGAAAAGTGACTTGCTAAATTATAAAAGGTGTTTTTGAGATTAAATTTAGTGTTTTTTTTTTTTTGTGTCAGATAAGATACCCTTAGAGTAGTATGCTCTTTGGTTGCTATCGTGTTTCCACGCAACCAATCTCTTACAGTTTAGGTATGATAAGACTATAGTGACTAGTGACCACATTATTTGTATTTAAATCAGAAGGTGAATTAGTGTCACAATACTAGGAATCTATCCATCATGCAAGGTATGGAATAAATAAATTAAGTCCAACACAAAACAACAACAAAAAATAGTTCCATACAGAGAGGATATAAATTAACAATGAAAAACTCCTAGAAAACAATTGATATTTAGTTCTTTCTTAGCAGTTTGATAACAAATCGTGCTTGTAACGACCCCGATTTTCACCCAAAATTTTCAAATAAATTTTATCCAGTCAAATTATTATATATTAATTTGATCAAACCTAATCCAAATCACCCTGTCTTAAAATCTCATACAATACTCATTATATGCACCCTAACACACACACACACACACACACACACATATTACACCACCCTAACACACTACCCTTTCCATCAACTTACTCCTCTTCTACACTCCACCACGCCACCACCTTTCACACTCTACTCCCTTCCACACTTCACCCATTATTTTTTTTTTGGGGAAAACAGAGAAAGAGAGAAAGGGAGAGGTTACTGGGAAAGGAGGGAAAAAAGAGAAGCAAAAATGGGAAAGAAAAGAAGAAGAAAGAAAGGAGAAGAGGAAAAATGATGCGATGCACCCACACCACCATTTCTATTTTCGGGTAGCTCATGTACCCTTTGTTTTAGGCTCAGATTTCTTTATGAGACTTTTAGATCACTTCGAGAGCTATGTTTTCAACAATAGAATCGCCTAAAACGATTGAAGTTTGACTGTGCTATTGCTGTTCGAAGTTCAGTGCGAATTTGCAACTTTTACCACAACGTTTCCGAAACCGAGCTTATTCTTTCGGACCAAAGGTAGATTACTCTAGACCCTTTAATCCCAAGTATATTAAATGTATTACAAACTTGTTTTATGTGATTGGTGTTTGATTGATGCTTGAAACTTGCTTATAATCAACAAAACTCGGAAAATAATCGTCTAATTAAGAAAACTGTCACGTTATCGGCTAGATCAGTCCACTTTAAAAATTATAGAAAATACTACCAAGCTCCTATGTGGTTGATTCTTATGTCACATTGTAAATATACTTCTTATCTTTAAATTGCCACTGGAATCGCTTAAAACGGATTCATAAAACTCCAGAAAATCTGATTCATAAAACTTGCTTATAATGTTGTTCTTGGTATAGTGATATGAATTCATTAAATTATTGTCTCCATTGAAAATGTTCAATGTTTGTAGATTAATTCGAGATTATCGTATGATTTAACAAATATACATTGTTCATAATTGTGATTGAACTATAGTGGATATTACGAACTGTTATTTATCATTTCAAGTTATGTCTTTGTTGATTGAACTGTAATGTTATCGAGAAGGAAAAAGGACATTAGGATCATTGAACGAGTTAACTGTAATGTTATCGAGAAGGAAAAAGGACATTAGGATCATGAATGAGTTGTAGAATTGGAGAAATCATCTAGACGATCTTAAGTTAAGGAAATTGAAAAAGACAGGATGCCATAATGGGATGCCTTAGGCCCTGCTATGTCTTGAGCCGTGTTCTGTCTTGGACCGTGTCATGTCCTAAAGTTAGGCATGATGCACTACAAGAAAAATTACCTATGGCGATGAAATGTGGTGAGGAAATTCAAATTTCCTCGCCAAATGGGTCTCTATGGCGAGGAAATTGATTTCGTCGGCAAAGAGTACTCTATGTCGACGAAATAATATTTCCTCCCCAAAAAGCAAAGATTTGGCGACGAAATGAATATTTCCTCGCTAAAGGGCACCCATTTGGCGACGAAATTACCTTTCCTCGTCAAAGGGCACCCATTTGGCGACGAAATTATCTTTCCTCGCCAAAAAGCTAAGATTGACGACGAAATGAATATTTTCTCGCTAAAGGGCACCCATTTTGCGATGAAATTTATCTTTCATCGCCAAAAAGCTAAGATTGGTGACGAAATTATTTTTCCTCGTCAAAAAGCTAAGATTTGGCGAGGAAATGAATATTTCCTCACTAAAGAGCACCATTTGACGACAAAAAATATCTTTCCTCGCCAAAAAATCAAAGATTTGATTCATTCCCATGGTTTTTACCCGTATTAGGGTTTTCCACATGCTAGAGGTGGGCACATGCAAGTCAATTTTTGATAAATTTTCAAGTCATGTATGTCTCATTTGGTTGTAATAAGACGTAATAATCACTCGTTACACGTAAATGCATGGTAATATAACTCTAAAATATCACATATTACTCTAGAAGCATGGAATAATTACTCATTGCATATGACTATCGTAGTTTTTTCATTTTTACTTTTACTCTATTTCACCGTAGTTTGACACTTCAAAGATCAAAAAATGTTTCGCAAAACCGTACTTGTGTAAATTTATAATCGGTATTTAATATCGTAAAATAAATAAGTAGTTCAAATTAAACACTTATCCTATTTATGATACCATAAAATTATAATAAAAGAACTTATTCGTCGTATGCACACACTAATTAGTGAGACTAAATATATACATATCACATTGATCATGTCATTTGCATATAAATCTATTATTATTACTACTCAAGTAGAATAATGATTTGGGGATATTGCGAAATCACACCCACATGAACTGAATTCTTTGTTGAGTAAGGTATGAATTTTCAAGTGATTCATCTCTTATAGCCTTGAATGGTTTTTCTTGCGTGTTATGGCTTTTGCTCTGTTGCCTGGCATTTTCTACAGTTACCATGTTGCATCGGAAATGTATTTTCGGCTATAAAATAATGTTGTTGGTTATTGTTTTGTCGGTTTGAACCCCTAAGGGTCAAAACTTAATTTTTTTTCTTTTTTTTTTTTAAAAAACAAATTATAGGACATGTTTAGACAAGTTGTTATCATGTTTGAAGATTGTACAACAGGGTTGGAAATGTCCATTGTTCTTAGATCACACGGAAATTAATATCAGGCGCATCTTCTAGCCCTAGGAAGTGTCGTTCTTGGGTTGAGCATTTTGATTGTGAGAACTAAAGCTGCCATGGGTTAGTGATATGTTCTAACATAATTTTTCTATCCAGAAGCCATGAGCATTGCTGGAATTTCATAAGGATATTCTATCCAGGGTTTCAGGTGGTTCTTTGATTTGGTTTACACTTTTTTGGTGCATCATAGGCGTTACCAATAATAAAGTCTTGAGCTAGAGACAGGAGAGGAGCCTGAATTTTCGGGTAGTGGGTCAAAAATTATGTCCACATGCAAGTTACTAGTTCAAAAAAAAAAAAAACTACCCAAAATAAGAAGCTAATTAAAAGGTAGACATGCCCTCATAAATGTAGTTTTGATTTATAATTGGTCCCAACAACTTAATTATATTTAAAAAAGATGCTTGATAGTCTCGTTTGTAATGCTAGCAACTTCAGAAAAAGAAGAAAATGCATGCGATTTCAATGTACCCGGAGCAAGTTGAGGCAATTTAGAGAATTTTTGTGGGGTTAAAATACAAAATTTAGCTGCAAACTATCAAATGGAAAATATCAAATTATAAAAAATAAAAACTTCAGTAAAAACAAATAACATTAAAAGATTTAAGAAAGAAGTTTAAAGAAACACTACAAAGAGACTAAAATTAGACAAAAAGATTTTTAAAAAAATAGTGAGGTGAAAGGAACTACAAAAGGTTATTTATTAAAAATTGTTGAACTTTGCATTGAAATGGAAGTTGGTGTGGTGGATGGGGCGCGTGATGCTTGAGAGGAGGTCGCGGGTTCGATTCCCAGCGGAGGCGGGGAAGCTGAAATTGGATTCCTTCTTTTTTTAGTTTCAGGAATTTTGGCGAGAAAAATTTCCTCGCCAATTGGGCAGAATACGCCAAATGGTCTGAATAGGTGAGGAAAACAAAATTTCCTCGCCAATTGTTACGAATAGGCGAGGAAAACAAAATTTCCTCGCCAATTGGTCAGAATAGGCGAGGAAAAATTTCCTCGCCAATTGTTCCGAATAGGCGATCAAAAATTTCCTCGCCAATTGGCAGATTAGGCGAGGAAATTTATTTTTCCTCGCTAGAATACCTTTTGCGACGACCTTTTGGCGAGGAAACCTGGCGAGAAAAATTTTCCTCGCCAATTCCTTTAGCATGGAAATTTGGTGCTTTGGCGAGGAAACACAATCCTCACTGTAGACATTTTTTCTTGTAGTGATGAATGGGAACATAAGCGGATGGATTTAATGAGATGGTTAGGGGATGCCTTGGGTTACACTATGACTTGATGAGTTGTGCTATGTCTTGGGCCATGTCACGTCCTAAAGTTAGAAGTGATAGATGAGAAAAATTTATCACAGTTATAGGCCTTTTTTAGATAACTCTCGTTAATTATGACGAATTGAAAACATAAAAAAAATTCCGAAACACTAACAAAACATGATTTTTGTGATACTATTTTTTTCCACTGTTTTCTAGCTTATCATTCTGATAAGATACTACACTCACTACAAGAAATCTGAGATACTCCAGCGCTTTTCCTACCAGCGCCTCCAAAAAAATCTTAGGTAGGTCCCCGTTCTGCTTGTAGTTCTATGATGCTACTGTTGTTAATGAGTAAAGAGGATGAATCGCAAAAAAAAAAAAAAATGATCAAAAGCCGTAAATGGTGCTTTGGAACAGGTTTGTAGGTCAATTTTGACTTAATCTTACTTTAGTTCATTAGTGATGATTTGAATTTTCGTTGGAATTGACTTAGTAACCCACTCAGAAATCTTGCCAGTACGCGAACATTGTTGTTCCTCTTTAGAGGATTTTGTTTTCTTTCATCCCTGGCAGACATGTATATTTGCACATCGTCGGACACGTACACGTGTCGGATACATACATAGACATGGACACGTCGCCCTTCGTTTAAGGGATATTTACTTGCCCACTACCTGATTGCTAGTTGAATAATTTGCTACCAGCTTCTCTATATACTTATGTTGTGTTTTTCCAAGTGGCATGAGAGTTAAAAGATAAATTAACTTGGATCTTATTCTTCATCATTTCCATTGCAGGTAATAGGACGGTCTAGCCAAAAGTGTGATTTCAACCTGTCATTTTGAAAGCTCTTTCATGAAGATCAAGGATGGCATCGTGAATTTTTGATAGTTTTTTTTTTCTTCTTTTCCACTCAGTTTAGCCTACGGACTTGTGGATTATGGTATTTCCGCACCATAATGAACATTTAATGTACTTTTGTATGTTCACAACGTTATGGAACATGCCTTCAATCTACTTGTGGTATTTTGTATGGATTATTAGTTTTTCCGATGAATAGTGAATTTTGTTACTTTTTCATATTTTTTAGTCCTTGGTAAAAAAAATATTGAACAAGTGTGTGGGCAAGTGAATAATGTAATTATTAATCAGTTTTTTATAAAAAAAAAAAAAAAAAAAACCTTGTAACAGCATTTTTAGCCGCCTACACCAGCGGCTAAAAGCGTTGGTGAAATTGAGTCTACTCCAGCGTTTTAAAGCACTGGTAAAACTTAGTCTACACCAGCGATTGCAAAAGCGCTGGTAAAGGGATACAGCAGCGCCTAGACGCCATCGCTTTTTTCAAGCGCAGGTATAGACCTCATAGGTCTATAGCAGTGCTTTTAGGCACCTTTACTAATGCTTTTGGCCGCTGGGGCATCTCAGATTTCTTGTAGTCACTTCAAGACATGATTTTTGTGATATATTTACTGATAAAATGGTGAGTGGAGTAATATTGTAGAAAATCATGATCAAAAGGATTTGTTGGAGTATAAAAAGCCAAAAAACGAACCGTGTTAATATTTTAAATCTTCAATATTGTTTTTCACTGTTTTCTAGTTTATCTTTCTTAATCATTATTAAATTCAATTTAAATATTATAATTAATCGTTGGTCTAGATAGATAAAATATTAAAAGTAAAAAATCATGATCAAAAGTCCCAAATAGTTCACTAATAATAAAAGAATTCAAAAGAATATCTTTCACTACCACCTTGCGAGGACTTTTTTGAACTTTGGTCGATATTTTGTAAAGGGTGTACCGTATACTCTCCAAAATAAAATGAGCCACAAAATTTGAAACTGTTCCGCAACACCCTACTTTAAGTTTGCAAAGACACACGTTAAGTCAAGTTGTTCCACAACAAAAACAACACTCTTGTTCCAAGATAAAACTTGGTGGGAAGTATAATTTCTATTGTGAAATGTCCGAATTGCCTTTTAGACTTACTAGTGTTGGGTTGCATTTTATATTGCATGATGGCAATATTGTCAAAAATTATCATAACTTAGTAAACTATGTTAAATCAATGGAACAATCTGGCTTTTGCTTAGTGACTTTTAATTAAGTGTTAAACCTATTTTATCTTAAGTCAAGTATTGCGCAGCGGAGTTACTTTTTCAAACAAAATACTCCCTCCGTCTGGATTTGTTGGTCCGTTTTGGGGATTCCAACTTTTTTTCCATTACCTTTTGAATTTGTTAATTTCCTATTTTATCCCCAATCCCTCCATTTAATACTCCCTCCATTTTAATTTGACTACAAAATTACATGCAATTTTCAAACTAAAAAATAATGTAGTTACAAAAAGAAAAATTTAGTCAATATGAATCTTGTTTGATAGATCTTATTGAAAACTTTAATACGGTGCAAAAATAATTCAAAAATGTAAACACATTATTTAAAAAAATTAGTTTTTGAGTTGTTATTTTAAGTTTTAGAAAATGGGCAAAAAAGTAAATTTAACATACTTTATCCTTTAACTGTTGAAAATGGACAAACATTTTAGGACTTGAAAAAGTATGTTTGTGGACTAACAAATCCGGACGGAGGGAGTATACCGTCAAACAGTTCTAATAACACTTTTTCGTTGAAAAATGATTTAAAGTATTGAGTAAGAGAGAGTGAAGTACTCTTGGCTGTTGGACACAACCGAATTTGAAATGCATAAAGGTTAAATTAGTCATTATGCAAAAACAAGAGAGAACCCTCATATAGTCATATTGATGGGAAAATGCGTAAGAAGAACCATCGCTAGGACACGTGTAAGTCCAGCATTTAAAGAAGGTTTTTTTTTTTTTTTTTTAATTCCCGTCGGACCATCTATTGGGTGTAGAATAGCATAACCCTTTTATCTTTCAACTACCCAAAAAGTTATCATATTCTGCTCATAACAGTTTTTCTTTTTTTTTTGAACGGCAAATTTTTTATTATTAAATATAAAAAATACAAGATTAAACTAGATAAGAGAAAAGTATCAAAATGAAGAGCGGTATCCCAATTAATGAGGTTGGTATGGTGGCATCCCACTCAACGAAAATCATTTGCCTCTTAAGACTCAAAAGAATAAAAGGTTGAACGTACATACAAATGGAGTATAGTAGAAAAAAATCACATTTTATTTTGAATCATTGGAAAATCTACCCAAATCTTCAAATTCCATATTTTTTCCTCCACACTTGGCCCACCTGTTTGAGAAAAATTGGGTGTCGGCTGGTTACCACATGGCGGTACCCAGCGCACATTTCGACAGTTCAAAAGTATTTTGGATGGTTAGGATTTGAAAGAGAAAATCAAGAGATATAGAAGAGAGATAGAAGAGAGAGGGAGGGACAAATCTGAGCTGTCCAAAACCCTTTTGGATGGCTAAGATTGGCACTCGGTTACCGTGTGTGGGGTCCATATTTGCACCCAATATTCATGGTAGTTGTTGCTAAAAGTCACATGACTGAAACCGTTGGTTGAAATTTAACATTACGTGGTGTTTCACAAATTATGTTGAAGTCATCACATAATCGTAGGGTTGAAAATCCAGCTTAACCTACCCTTTTTTTTTTTTTTGGAATATGGACTTAACCCATCTGCAAGCAAATCAAAAGAGTGTAATATCATAGACACAGATGTGTGTTCGAAAGAAAAATGCTACAGACACTAACTAGTGTACCAATTATCACACTAACTGCCTATGTGTCACTCTTTTAGTAGATGAATCTATCAATATATTGACTAGTGTATTGATGTGGAAATGTCATGTGTGCATTTAGTGCAATAGTTAGTACACTAGTTAGTGCCTGTAGCATTGCTCGTGTTCGAAATTGTTGGATTCTTTTTGGATTTGGGTGTGTAATTTTGGCCATAGGAGCCGACCTATTTATATTTCGGTTTGCATGTAATTAGGATTACGTAGATCTCAAAAAGATTGCGATAAGACTTATACTCTTGATTCAATTTCATATTGGACTAGTATGACTCTCATGATTTTTCCTTACGTTGAGATTTTCCACGCATATCTTGTGTCTTGTATTTTTTCATTCCATTTTTCATTACCCACGACTGTTTGTTCTTTCGTTCTGGGATTCATTGTTCTCAAGATATCCGAAGGGCGTTGGGGATTGAACGGTTGTTTCGAAAATCATAACACACATGTACCGGACGTACAATTTGTATGTATGACTCTGTTTAAGGGGGTGTTCCACTAAAAAATAATAATTTTTTTTTCAAAAATCAAGGCAGTTAGTTCTTTCACAACACATCACATAAAAAACAGTGAAAAACCAATTTATTCTAAAAACACCATTAGCGGAAGATCCTAAATCTATGTACAATTATATAACAGGGATAGGGATAGCTTTCTGTGCATTTTGGTTCCACGTGAGGTGATTATGAAAGATATAAGGCAAGAATATTCTAATTTTCTGCAAGGTTAGGTTAGCTACGTGTAGATATAAGTCAAGAATATTCGAATATGCAAGGTTAGGAATAGTTACGTCGTAGCAGTGAATATCGGGGCCTGAAAAGATTTTTTTTTTTGTATTATTCCTAAGGAAATCATATTAATTCATACAATCCCTATCAGTATCTATGTTCATGAGCTTTTGACTTGATGTTATAAATTTTAATACTCTATGCGCATGATATAAATTTAATATGATTCAAATGAGTGCGTTCCAGAAAGTGAAAAATCTCAAACAAAAATATATTATGCGCGTAGCACTTAATTCCCAAGCGAATGATACAAATGTACGTATTTTATTTGTAGAATTTACAACCACTTGTTTCACACGTTATATATCACCCTTTTAACTAATCTATTAGTACTAACTTTTTTAACATCATAAATTAATATAGAATTTTGTGGTAGGTGAAGTTTGATCTTGAGTAAAAAATTAATCAGTGGGCAGAAAGTTGGTGCATAGCTAGGAAACTATGGGTGGACTAGGGTTTCATAGAGTGTGATTGATGACTAGCTAGTTCCCGAAAGGCAGGCTTTCTAAAATTTGATTGAAATAAATTGAAAAGCACATGCAATGTGTTTGGTCTTCAACTTTCTGGTCTCCTCCCTCTTGTTCAGTTCAAAAAGCAAATTCTCTTTCCCCAAATATCTGTGGGGTAAGTTTCCGACTTACTCGCAAATTACTCTCATACCCATTTTGATGCATATTAAAATTTGAAGTATAGAGTACAAACTCGGGATACTAGCCCCTACACGTAGGCGGAGAGATTCAAACTCGTGACCTCCTAGTGAGATGCAAAAACCTTGACCAAGTGAGCTAGCCCTAGTTGGTTTTATGGTTTAGTATGGGTTTGTTTTTGTATTTGAGACATGATAATAGTGCTATTGAAACAAGATCTAGAGTTAATCGTTTAGATAGGAAGGATCGATGTTATATATGCATAAAGTTTAGTGTTTGTAGGCGCTTATCGATCGTTTACACATTTAAGCGTGCAGTTGCAAGTGCGGAGGAAGAGGAGAATTGTGTGTGAGGAAACCAGCATTCAACAATTAACATCCTCTATCGGACTCCTTATAAACGTGACTAATAATAACGAACCCGTATGTAACCAACTCTAATTGAGACACGATGTTTAGTTTGGGTATGCTTTGGTTGAAATGGTATGAGAATGTGAAGGCAAAAAATGCATCATCCGTGACATGTAAGAAAGGAATTTACAAGAAGGAGAAGACTATAGAAACTGGAAACTAGAAAACAGAAAAGTTGTAAAGTTGAAAGGAGCATTTTTAGTGGATCCCACTTTGATTTTTGATGCCTCGGTATCATCTATCTATACTCTCTACTAAAATGTTATTACCAAACATAAAATGGAGTATTCTCATCAACTCTATGATCTCTTACATGGTATTTCCTACATTTTTCTTCTTTTCAATTTATTTTACTTTTAAAAAAATGCAAATTTTTTTTCAATCTTTCCGAAAAAAGCTTTTCAAGTTAAAAGTAAAGCTAAAAAAAAAAACTTAATAGATACAAATAATTTCTATAAAGTATCTCTTGTCCGGGCGTCGCATGGGATACCGCTTTTTATGTCTTTAAAATATTGTATGGAGGGCTTTCTTGTATTTTCCCAGAAGGGTCTACAATCTCATTTTGCTCTTAGTTCGGAGCATTGTGATTGCCCGATTAGAGCACATTCAATGGCATATTGTTAGAAAATGGCTCGGTTGGACCGGATTTGACCTAGGTGGGTCGTCCACATGGATGATGTGATAGGATTACTTAGAAGTAGGAGATAGACTTTTGTTTCTCTCCTTTAGGAAAATTTTAAAAATAATAGCTTATTTTTATTTATTAGGTGAGCTTAAGCCGTTAGACTTTATCTATAAATAAAGTCCTACAGATATTGAAAATACATGTAAGAAGAAACAATTGGAATTCTATCTTGTCGACCTTCTCCAAAAAAATAATCTCCTGTCAAATATTTTCTCACTACGGTTTCTATCTAAGAGGCTCAGGATTTGTGGAGTGCATATATATTGAAAGCATGCTCTAGTAAGTCTCTGTACGTGGCAAATGTGCCATGAGTAAACGACGGTGTTCGTGGTCTTGTATGTATTTGAATTTTGAAATTTTTTCTTTTAGAGCGGGGTCTCGATTCATTGATCTCGGAAAGTTCGAAGTGTTTCTCTATACTTCATTATGAAAGTCTTATGAATTTACATGCTTTTGATATTTAACACATGGTCAGGCAATTATTTTGTCAGTCATTTCTTGTGCCAAATTTCCGGAAAAGAGATGGCTTTTCAGTTTTCACATCACCAGTGGAGCATGCTTTAGTAATAGGTGCTTTGGGTAAAAAATCAAAAAGTGGTTTTTAAAAAAATCATTTTGTCCTTATTCAAAAAAAAATTGCATTTGTTAGTTTTGCATCAAGATTTTGTGGTTTCTGGATTCCTCTCGACGAGACGAATCTAACAAGTATAAATTTATGGTCAAAACTCAAATTTTTTTTAATAAAGCCAAAATAGTTGGATTATTGGCCAATAATCCAAGTATTTTAGCTTTATTCAAAAAAATATTTGGTTTGACCATAAATTTATACATGTTAGATTCGTCTCGTCGAAAGGAATTCAGAAACCACAAAATCTTGACGCAAAACTAACAAATGCAAAAATAAAATTGAATAAGGACAAAACTGGTTTTTTAAAAAACCAAAAACTGGTTTTTTACCCAAAGGAGGCTTAAATGTGAAAGGATTACTTTAGCATGGAAGATCATCTGCCCCCTTTCCCTGCCCCCTCTTCTGCCCCCAATTTCTCAACCGTCGATCTCGGCAACCAACGGTCCGGATTTTATACCGGCACTTTTGATCTGCACCGTCCATTACCGAGTGAAATCTTGACCGCTGAAAATTGGGGGCAGAGGACGGGGGCAGGGAAAGGGGGGCAGAGGATCCGGTTTCATTACTTTAGAAGTTGGCCGGAGATAGACTTTGTTTCTCTCCTATAGGAAAATTTAAAAAATAATAGCTTATCTTTATTTATTAGGCGAGCTTAAGCCGTTAGACTTCATCTATAAATAAAGTCTTACAGATATTGGAAATACATGCAAGAAGGAACAATTGGAATTCTATCTCTGTCGACCTTCTCCCAAAAAATAATCTCCTGTCAAATATTTTCTTATTACGGTTTTTGTCTAAGAGGCTCAGGATTTGTGGAGTGCATATATATTGAAAGCATGCTCTAGTAAGTCTCTCTACATGGCAAATATGCCACGAGTAAAAGACCATGTTCGTGTTCGTGTTTGTATTTGAATTTTGAAATTTTTACTTATAGAGCGGGTCTCGATTCATTGATTTCGGAAAGTTCGAAGTTTTTGCTATGCTTCATTATGAAAGTCTTATTTGCTTTTGATATTTAACACGTGGTTAGACAATTATTTTGTCAGTGTCATTTCTTGTGCCAAATTTCCGGAAAAGAAATGGCTTTTCAGTTTTCACATTACCAGCGGAGCATGCATTAGTAAATGGGGTCACTAACTCCACTAAGTTTAAATGCCAGAGTAACTGTAACTTTTAGTGTTATTTTTCATATCTGAGCCCAAAAATATTATCCAATTGCCCCAAGAAGTTTTTTTAACTTTCAATTTCTGCCCTGTGTGTGTGTCATAACAAACGATAGATAGCTCTAAGTAATTGACTCAACTGTTGGTATTTCTCAACCCAAAGGGATTGGACTAGTGGTCAACACCTAGGACTTAGGGGTTTGCTTCCTCCTAAGATCTTAGGTTCCACACCTTTTAGGTGCTATCAATTCCTTTGGAACCAGTCCACTATGGAGCTTTGCTTCCAACTTTAGTCTCCCCGCAAGTTGAGTGGTTGGATTGGGCCCTCAGAATTAATCCAGATTCGTGAGTTATTAAAAAAAACTGTTAGTAATTCTGGCAAGCGTCTGAGAAGTTTAAAGGGCATAAGTGTTAGGTAACTAATCAGTGTGCAAAACCCAACATTAAAAAGAGATTTTTTTTTTTTTAGTGTTTTGAAATATGTATCCCACCCTTAGTGCATGTGCACTGTGGAAGATAATCATTCAAAACACAAATGTCATTGATAATGGACCATTTACTAAACGGTAAAGATATGGGAACCGACCGTGGTGCACCGACGGCGTCGGGGACGCCGTTGTGGGTCCCAAACGGTCGATCCGAGCCGTTCATCCTTCTCAAAATCAAATTCCGAGTGGGCTTACGCGGGAATCGAGGAAATTGGACGGCTGTATGAGCTCGATCCAAAACTACCCCATTTCGTTCAAAATCGGTGCACACACATCTGTGCACGTAGCAGCGTTCTTTACTAAATCGGATGAAACACTAGGGCATGCAAGAGGTCCAGGAGTTTGACAAAGTTGAAGAAGAATATTGCAATGTCCTCTCTATATTAAATAGTTGATGAGTTCTAATCTGCTCACCATGTGGGTGGTCTCATGTATTGTAATCAAACGGACCACCAACCAATTGGGGTCCGCTCAGTCAGTGACAGCGTGAGGATTTTAGTCCAAAGAGACTATCTCAAAAGCATATATACCACTAAAAACACATTCTAAACACATTGGACGGTTTGGATCATCAAAATTCAATCAAGAAAGGTGAGGTTCTGACTTTAAGCAAAGTCAGGGATCTCTGACTAGAAGATTAGCCTATATATATGTGTGTATATAGGCAGATTTTCCAGTCAGTGATCCCTGACTGAAGGTTTTTGGATGTTTTGAAGCTTTTAAAAATTATTTTTGCAAAATCCGAACCGTCCAATGTGTTTAAAACGTGTTTTTAAGGGTCCCCGCGAGAAATCATAAAAAAAAAAATACTGGGAAGGACTTGATCCGAGCAGTTTTTGTGATTGGATCATAAAAAAAATATCGGGAAAGTGGAGGTCCAGAATCCCGGATCCCGGACTAGAAGTGCTCCATATATTATATACACTAAACTTCCTATCCAAACCCTTAAAATTCGAACTTCGTCCACACCTCATAGATCCCGATCGAATTTCGACGATCCGAACCGTCCAATGTGTTTAAAAGGTGTTTTTAAGGATTCCCGCGAGAAATCAGCAAAAAAAAATATCGGGAAGGGCTTGATCCGAGCAAATTTTCATAAAAATTGTATATGTTAGTTTTTATGAAAAACTGCTCGGATCAAGCCCTTCCCGGTATTTTTTTTGCTAATTTCTCGCTGGGGCCCTTAAAAACGTGTTTTAAACACATTAAACCGTTCGGATCGTCGAAATTTGGTTAGGAACTAGGAGGTGCGGACGAAGTCCGTAACTACTTAAGGGTGTGGATAGGAAGTGGACTATATATATATATAGGTTAAGCTTCACATCCGGACTTTTCATTTCCGGACCTCATGATCCAGACATTTTTTTGACGATCCGATCCGTCCAATGTGTTCAGAAGGTGTTTTCAAGGGTCTTCGGGGAAAATCTTCAAAAAAAAAAACCTGGAAGGGCTTGATCCAAGCAGTTTTCGCAAAAAATATATATTATATTTTTTGCGAAAACTGCTTGGATCAAGCCCTTCCCGGTATTTTTTTTTTGAAGATTTCCCGCGTGGACCCTTGAAAACACCTTCTGAACACATTGGACGAATTGGATTTTCCAAAAAAAATTTGCAACACAAAAAAAACCCATTTTTTTTCTTATTTCCGGGAGTGTGGATAAGAAGATTTCCGTATATATATATATATATATATATATATATATATATATATATATATTATACAATTGTATACTTATTATATCGTAGAGCTTTTATTTTATAGTGTCATGCATTTGTACTATGAAATTATTGAAGCCGAATGCAGTAAAAGTATCTGAATCATTTTGTTATACTTTTTTCGGCCACTACAACATTCACATGCTAATTTTTTATTTATAAAAAAAATTGAGAAATGAGAATATAAAAAAACTTGTTAGTAAAGATTTTAGGAAGCTATTACAGTAATAAAATTAATGGTAATTAATATTCGATATCATATTAATAGAATTTTTAAACCTTGAGCTTAGTTGGACAGGAGTCCTGAATCTCATTAGGAAGTTAGAAGTTTGAATCTCTGTATTTGCGTTTGGATGTAATTTTCCTTGTATTTGTCGGGATTATTTCTCCCCTTAATGAGACTAGTAGTTGGGTTGCACATATTTGTTTCCACTTTGATGTAATTATGATATATATATATTTGTATTCTCCTATCGCTTCTATTAAAAAATAAAAATGGACCACCAGCATACCTCCTCCTCTCTCTCTCAATTAACTAGATATTTGATAAAAATTCATTCCTTCCGATCTACAAGCAAGTGGTTATATCTGTCTTTTGGTGCAAAGGTCCAACATTATGTAGTCAAGTTTTAGTATTTTATTTGAAGTTTTCTATCTTCATAAAAAAGAAAAAAAAAGCTTGTTAATTAAAGACTTCAACTTGTATATAATATTTCATTTTCTTAATCAAAATTTTCCAAATATTAAAGGACAGCACTTACTTTGTAGGCGGTAAAATAGTCATCTAAAAAAACGAAAAGAGAAAGCTAGTTGAGAATCTATTACGCAACATTTTATCTCACAAAATCATTTACAAAACACCTTTATCAACCCTAGATTTAATCTATTGGGAAAACAACGTCATTTTATCACACCTCTAAACAAAACTACATTTGATCAAAATTAGATTTTATTTCATAAAATCAATTCAAGAACAAGGCCTTAACCTAATTAATGGGGCCGGTCTGGACCTCAGTGATGGAGAAGCCAAGTGCATGCATGATGGAAGCCAATGTCCCAACAATTTTGACATTTTGACTGAAAAAGACTCCCTGAGAACGCCATCTGAAATTGTCCCAGCCTTGTGATGGTTTTGGATAAGTAGTTAGTTTGGTAGGCGCGATTTTTAAGGTCAACAATTGATCACCACAAATTCTTGTACGTTCATTTAGGATAAATGTATTTTGATCAAAGGTATTGATCAGTATAATGTTTGGTATGATTGATATTCTCGATGGAGATAATCACCTGATCAACTTCTTCTATGCAATCTTCGAGATCAACCAAGAGACCGTCGAGCAAACGATTCAGATTCTTGAAATAAGAGTCACCCAGAAATGCTCCACAAAATGATGGAAAAATATCAAAATAAGGCGCGAAGTGAGAAAAAAAGAACTCTGTTCTATATTTTGAATCTATCTATAAGAGGAATTACTTCTTATTTGACCGGTAATGCTGCATCTAGATCGATTCCTAAAGGCTGGTAATACCGAATCAATCTACGATCTTTATCATTCCTTCCTTTCTTCTTCTAAGTTTTTTCTATCTTGATAAGCATTCTGTTACTCTTTTAACCTATCATCTAAAATATCATTAGATTAGTAAGAAGTGATTAAAAATAAGACTATTAATGAATGAGAGTTATTTGATTTTTGGCCCGCTCGCGTCTTATTATGGAGAGTTAAGAATACATTACATTGGAAGATCTTCAGTGGGTGTTTCATCTGGTGTTTTAGTTACTAATTTAGTAATTAACTAAGAAATATACTTGTATTTTACGTACTCCAATGAGTGTCTTGTTAGCAGGCCCGACCCTGTGGTTCGCGAGGCCCCAATCCTATTCTCAATTTGAGGCCCTTCATATATATATATATATAATTTTTTTTTTTTTATATATAAATTTTTTTTTTCTACCAGAAGGGGCCCCAAAATTGGCCCATTTTCGTTGGGCCCCAGGCCTGGGCCTACCCGGCCTGCCCACAGGGCCGGGCCTGCTTGTTAGTGTGCATGCCAGTCTCATTTGGTGTTAGGTTATGTGTGATAAGTTTGGCCCTCTAAATCTAACTAAAAATAAGTGGACTCCACTTGAGGTATATTTTGGCCTAAAAAGTTAGTTGGCTTATTTTTTCGTCTTTATTTGATTTTTTTTCGTGTTTCTTAGTTTGCATCAAGTTTTTGTATATTATTAGTTTGTCTCGGCAAGAGGAATCAAAAAAGCGAAAAATTTAGATCATAATTTTTTATGAATAAAGACAAAAATAAGACAAAAAGTCAATTTTTTACACTTTTTTCGATCTTATTCAAAAAAATTGAGAGAGACAATGATATAGAGGACAGCTTATTCCCGTGTGGAGTAATTTTTGTTAGGAGTAATTTTTTGTTAGGATTTTTATGTGCCAAATTATTCATGCAAAAAATCAGGATGATCGATATTAGTTAACGTTTGGTATGAGACCTTTCGAGATACATCATGCGCGCTATAGTTGAAATGGGATTCATCCCACACTTCCATAATTGATTCAAACTCGTTCATTTGTTGCTTCTTCTCGAGATGATGGCTGTATAAAAATAAATCAAATTGATAAGACATCATTTATATCGTGATTGGAACCCGGATTTGTATGAGCCAACCATATTTCACGAGCTTCCCATTCTTTTTTTTTTTTTTTTTTTTTTTCCTTTTTTGGTAGGCTAAATGGACCACATATGTCTAGTTGTTTCTGCACTATATGCATCCCGTGCGACATCCAGCCACCACTTTGGTGCCTCTTCGTAGGCCTTGCAATATTATTGCTCCAATTCTCTGTATTTTGTTCATCTAAGAATCATATATTTTCGTCAATTTTAAAGCTCCAACCACATTTTCCATGTTGAGAAAATTCATTAGAAAATTAGTCTGGTGAAATCCCAAACACTGTTAGTACAAAAATATGTTTTCACTTTACTATATACTCCAACCGTCCCAAATTTGTTGGTCCTGTGCGGATTTCCAAGAAATTTTAAATTGTTTATATATTTCAATCTATAATATTTTTAGAAATTTTAAGAACTTCGTATAATAGAACTATATAATTAAAATCTATCAAATAATATATTATAGAATAAAATATATGAACAGTTTTAAAGTTGCATTGAAATCCTTACAGAACCAACAATTTGAGATGTATAGGAGTACTAAGCATGCATGTACGGTATACAAATTGTTCTTTCTTCTTAAAAGGTATATGAGAAATTTAAAGAAAATCCGTGTTACAAATTAAGTAATTATACGTTTATTACCTCTTTCATCACGTTTCACGTTGTATTCTTCTTTCTAACCTTTATATATATTCAAGTAATTTCCATTGTTTTTTCCTTTTTCATATAGTCTTTTCCCCTCTAAAAAAGACTATTAGCTGCCACTTAAATTAATGGATCCAAAATTAATTGCATATTGAAATCGAGAAAGTTGATGCTTTAAAACTTGAGTTTTGAGTTTTTCATGCACTAAACTACTAATATAATGGGCCTCTATACCCGACGACCTCTAGTTGGTCTGTTTTCACAGTATGTTTCGTTAGAGCTTGCTAGTACATGTGCTCGAGTCTAGATGTTGGTAGTTTTTGGTTCATACATGTATCGTGATATTCTTGTATTGTCTCGGGGTCTGTGATATTCTTGTATTGTCTTTGGGTCTTTGAAATGGAATTACCTATTGTTCAAAGAGATAGTATATGTAATGGGCTTGGATACAAGACTATAGGGCCATAATCTAATCATACGGTCATTTCAGCCTAAGATAAAATGGGCCTTTCGATCAACTTATTTCATCTTGGGGTTGGGCCAACTCTAATGAGTTGCTTCTGGCCCAATTGGAGTTCAACTTTGGGGGTTGAGTATCTGTAATTTTAGGATCTGAACAAATTTGAATCTTAATTAACTTCAACTTCATGAAAGCTCAACAATAGAATTATTTTTTGAACATTAATGCAACTGAAATAACTTTTTGATAATTCAGGTTTGCGGCACGACTTACGCGCACCTTGACTACAAGTATAAGACAATTAGGCATATTGAATACAAGTATAACGCCATTGTTTCAAAATGAATTGATAATTCCTTTTTTTTTTCTTTTTCTCAATTGATACTTCAATTGGCATCAATTAATATGTTTTCTTTTAAGAACAGAAAAATGAATGGTCTTGTTTTGTTTTTACAGGACCAGAAAGCAATGTTTCAGAAGAAGCTAAATTGTTTAATTTGAAGAAGCTAAATTGTTGAAATGGAAATTTTTTGAAGACTTAACCTGCTAAATAAACTACGATCCTCTCGGTTTAACCAAACTCCTGTTTTGTTCTCTAGTTACATATACACGCGGTTGTGAAGCAAAACAAAGACTACTCGAGCTCGACTCCTATTTGGGTCGTTGAAAATTCGTTCGAGTTTTGTTCGTTATCTGAACAAATCAAGCTGGAATGCATTATGAAGCACATTAATTTTCTAAAACTTTCCTTCATGAGATCATTCTGTGCACAATATAAGCTTCGGACTGAACCCTGTTGTGATTGGCAGGCCTTTGCTACGATGCACAAATGAGCCAATCTCAAATTCATAAAAGCAGTCCAAACAATTACTGATCACACATAGGGTAGAGACATGAACGAAATTTGATTATTTGCAAGTTTTGTAGCCTTTAAATTTTTTCAAGACTAAACATGTTTCGTTCATATATTGATGTCTGATCAGTGTGACTTTATACTCTTGCACGACAAACCAAACAAAATGAACGGCTTCAATAAAATCTTCGAGCCTAGAGTAAGGCCCATTTGTGCAATATAATAGTGCCCCCACTCAATAAAGACCCAATTTGGTTGAGTCCGGTCGTTCACGGCTGCCTGATTGAATTCAACTACCACAAGTTTTGTCTTATGGGGAGACTAGAAAGACCATCCTTCTCAATTTTCTTGATTTGTCCATCAATGGTAATGCGCCATGAATTATTTGTTACGTTCAGTACAAAAATGTCATCTTATCATAAACAAGACTTTTCTCCACGAGCAAAACTTTTCTAGAAAGACCATCCTTCTTGATTTTCTTGATATGTCCATCAATGGTAA
The DNA here is from genome assembly GCA_963854785.1 of Vaccinium vitis-idaea. NCBI lineage: Eukaryota > Viridiplantae > Streptophyta > Magnoliopsida > Ericales > Ericaceae > Vaccinium > Vaccinium vitis-idaea. The sequence goes on along the minus strand of OY978226.1, from coordinate 5,864,985 downwards.
TGCGCCATAAAGTATTCTCCACGAGCAAGACTTTTCTCCAAATACAGGACAAAATGTCGTCTTCAATTATCTTCAAGTAGAGCAGTTTAAATGAACAAGTTATTCAAGCTCAACTTGCTAAATGGGTTAGATCGACTCTTATCATAAACAAGCAAAGGTCTAACGCGTCTTTAGTTTGTTAAGTTTTCAAGTCAAATTTGAACAACAGTGTGTTAAACTCAAGAGGGTAATTCAACTTACAGACTCAACTCATGAGTCATGATCGGTTCAATTAAATCTCGTTTGATCGGCCGGAGTGATGAATAGCCAAGGGTAAACAGATTTTCTAAGTGACAAACTTAAAACAATCCACTACCTGGCCCCGCAGGGAAAAATTATAGTAGGGCTTGGGCCCAGGCTGCATCCAACATTTATATTCATTTGGGAATTGGATTTTAATTATAACTTTGAAAAAATTCATACAATTGGTATACTCCTTCCGTCTCCTCTTAAACGCCCAATATAAGATTACGTGCATGCATTTTCAAAACCCCACAAAAATATATTTCTCTACATAATTTTTTAAAATATTTTTTTTGAGCACTTTAATTTGGTTGAATTATACGGAAATATATTTTTTTGCGTGCAAGAAAATACATGTTTCCCAAAAGAGAGATTTAAAAAGGGACGGAGGAAGTACTATTTATAAGCTATAATCTCAAAAGTACATTAAGTTTCTAAACTTTTCCTTATAAGCTTATTCGGCGCCCAAAAAATCATGGTACTAAAATTTGGAGAAGAAACTCGTGCAACAAACCACACTGGTCGGATATAGGGTAGAGACATGAATGGAACGCAGTTACCTGGCCTTCAAATTTTTCCAGGAAAAAACAGATTTCATTCATGTCTATATCGATCATCAACGTGAGTTTATATGTTCACGCAATGAACCAAACAACATGAATGACATGAATAATTTTTCAGGCCTAGAATAGGGTCCATTTGTGCATCACAGCAGAGCCCCCTATTCGAAAAAGGCCTAGGTCGACTCACAGAAACCTAATTCAATTATTTACTACTTGGATTGGGTTGAGCATGGCCGTTCACAGCTGCCTGGTCGAATCCGATTTCTACAACTTTTGTCTTAAGAAGAAGCTAGGGACGAGAAGAGTACCATCCTTTTCTATTAATGGTATTGCACGAATTATTTTCCACGTATCGGAGGAATCCAATTTACTGAAGTCCAAAAATCAGCTAGTAGTAGTAACAAACAAGTTATTCAAGCTGGACTCGTTGGATGAGAAATGAGTGGTGCATGGGATGTGCAAGTCAAGTCAACTTTGAAAACAAATTTCTATTTTTTATTTTTTTAACGGAAAAACCAATTCAAGTTGAAATACTTGTATAAAGGGCTCAGTGGGTACAAACTAACATAATACCATAACCCAAAGGCACTCACCACTTTTCCTCTCTCTCTCAGTCTAAAAACAAAATGGAGTGGTTGATCATATGGCTCTTGCATTTTCTCTTCTTTTTCTTCCACTATCAATTTACTTCTTCATCCCCTCTCTCTTCATCTCCTTCGGTGAATCATTCGTGCCCTCTCGACGAGAGATCTTCACTCTTCCAATTTACGCAAATGTTTACCATCAACAGTTCTGCTTCTCCTTATGATTGGTGTCGTGAAAATGGTTCTCCTTCGTACGCAAAGACACTGTCTTGGAATGAGACTACGGATTGTTGCTCGTGGGACGGGGTCACATGCGATGTGTCCACGGGTCACGTGACCGGGCTCGACCTAAGTTGTAGCAAACTCTATGGCACCTTCCATCCCAATACCACTCTTTTCCAACTCTCTCACCTCCAACAGCTCAATCTCGCCTTCAACGACTTCAACTTTTCCCACATTTCACCCTCTTTCAGCCGCTTTACGAGCTTATCCCATCTCAACCTCTCCTATTCCTTTCTCTCAGGCTCAATCCCATCAGAAATTGGCCACCTATCCAAACTCGTGTCACTCAATCTCTCCTATCTCCCTCTCTCAGGCTCAATCCCATCGGAAATCGCCCACCTATCCAGACTCGTTTCACTTGATCTCTCTTCTGATTATTATGTAGGACTAAGACTCGAACCTCACAATTTCAAAACACTGCTCATGAACCTGACCCAACTGGAAAACTTGATGCTCCATAGAGTAAACATATCTTCGGGTTTACCCGATTCCTTGCTGAATTTGTCTTCTTTAGCAACCATCGGCCTTATGGACATCGGATTGCTTGGGGACTTACCGTATCAAATTTTCCAACTTCCAAAGTTGCAAAATCTCAACTTGGGGGATAACTACAACATGACTGGTAACTACTCAAAGTGAAGTGGGGCTGTAATAGTTCCCTAGAGAAGTTGGTTCTCTCTGGCACACTTATGTCTGGAAAACTACCCGATTCAATTGGCTATCTTCGGGTTTTAAATTACCTGGATCTCAGATTCAACCAATTCTATGGGCCTCTTCCCGAGTCGCTTGGAAACCTCACGAGGATCACTCGCCTGTATTTATTGAGAAACGGTTTCACTGGTCGTTCCCCTAGTCAGGTCCGTCTACTCTCTCAAGTCTTTGATGGGAAAATAAGAAATTACACACAAACACACTTATTCTTATTGCATAAAATTTTTAAAAAATTACAAATACTCTCACTGACATCTCTCACAAACATTTCACACTTTTACTATCTCATGTAATAGTTCCCACGTCCCTGCCTCTCTCTTTTTTTTCTTTCTTTTTCACACTTTGCAAGATACACATACATATGTATATATAGAATAAGCCAATAAACCACAATCACTCATCCTATACCTACTCTTCACTGCCACACTAATGCACCGACAATTTCCATCTATCTCTTTGGTCTCTCAACTCATGGACACAAACCCCACACAATTAAGATTTCTATTCCAACAATCTTAACCAACTAACTTACTTATTTTTTCAGGGCAACAATCGCAATGGTGAAATTCCTGATTTCTTTGCAAAGCTTCTAAAGTTGGAGTATTTAAGCCTCGGCACCAATAATTTTGCCGGTCCATTTCCACTTTGGGTGTCCAACCTAACACAACTCATTTATTTAGACATTTCGAATACTGCACTTATGGGGCCTATTCCTTCCAACATAACTGGATTTCGAAAACTACGTATGCTCTCCTTATGCAACAGCTCCCTCAACGGCACACTACCGTCGTGGTTGTTTACTATTCCGTCATTACAATTCTTAGACCTTAGTTCTAACCAGTTGACGGGACAAATTCATGAATTCCAACTGGATTCACCGTTGTTGTACATTGACTTGAGCTATAATAAACTTCTTGGTCCCATCCCGCAATCAATTTCAGGTCTTGTGAACTTGAGCTACCTCTACCTTCAATCGAATAATCTGAGTGGTGATGTGGAGCTACAAAAATTCTCAAACCTTTATGTTCTTCATCTTTCGAAAAATAATCTCTCGGTGAGAATTGGTAGTAATGCCAATGCTACCTGGCCCAATCTTTCGTCGTTGGGTTTGTCATCTTGCAATATAACCGAGTTCCCAGATTTCTTACAAAACTTAGACGAGAATCTTCTCGAAGTGCTAGATCTATCCAACAACAAAATTCATGGAGAGATTCCAAAGTGGGTAGGGGGGGCTTCATTATATTTCTTGGATCTTTCCCATAATAAACTCACCGGAGAGATCCCTTCATCGATTTGCAATGTGAGTTCCCTATGGATTCTTGTTTTGTCTAATAACAACTTCACTGGTGTGATTCCACAATGTTTGGGAAATGTTAGCAATGTCCTCGAGGTGTTAGATCTGCGAATGAATGGCTTTCGCGGGGACATCCCAACAACGTTTGCAAATGGCAGTAAGTTGAGGAGTCTCCATTTATATGGAAATCATTTGCAAGGACCTGTTCCGCGATCTTTGGCCAATTGTAGAAGCCTGGAAGTTCTAGATCTCGGGAACAACAATCTAAGTGGTGAATTCCCTCACTGGTTGGAGTCTCTTCCAGATTTGCAAGTTCTTGTCTTGAAATCAAACGGATTTCATGGTCCTATAGGCACTTTAGGAACTAATACTCCCTTCCCTAAGCTTCGAATTTTTGACCTTTCGCGCAATAACTTCTCTGGGCTTCTACCGGAAGGATATTTCCTCAAGTTCAAAGCCATGATGAATTTGGATAAATCGAAAATGTTGGTGCAATACATGGAAAATAAATTTTCTCAAGGTATGATTTATCGAGATTCTGTGGAGTTGGTCCTGAAGGGGTATGTAGTTGAACTAGAACATATCCTCACTGTCTTCACAACAATTGACTTCTCATGTAACAATTTCAGAGGAGAGATTCCAAATGACATTGGAAAGCTTCAAGGGCTTCGGTTGCTGAATCTATCTCAAAATAGCCTTTCCGGTCATCTTCCACCATTGTTAGGAAATATTACAATGTTGGAATCGTTAGACCTCTCTTCAAACCAACTCACCGGGAAAATTCCAGGGGAACTCACAAGTCTGACATTCCTTGCGGTCTTAAACCTTTCAAAGAACCATTTCGTTGGTCCCATACCAAATGGCGAACAATTTGACACATTTGAGAATAATTCTTACATTGGAAATTTGGGATTATGTGGATTACCATTGTCAAAGAAATGTGGAGATAGTGAGGCACAAGCACAACCGATATCCCAAGATGAGGACGACGACGACTTTGCGAGTGGATTTACTTGGAGGATTGTGCTGATGGGGTATGGATGCGGATTTGTGATAGGAGTGACAATGGGATTTGTAATGTTCCTGATTGGAAGACCGAGATGGTTTACAAGAATCGTCGGAGAAGAACCACGCATGAAGGTGGTAAGGGTAAGCCAGATTGGTTGGAGAAGAGGTCATCAAAGTTAGATTCAATTTTCCTGGTAAGTTTTTTGTTGTTTTCATGATTGCCTTACTAGATAAAACATTGATATGTTTCTTTTCATATGTTCATCCATATATAATCTCGTCTCTAAATCATTCTTATTTTCTTTTCATATGTTCAAAACGTTCATAGCAAACAAATGAGTTTTAGTTTTGTTTTCAATCAGAATTACACTTACTACAATAACAGTAATTAAAAGAATCCAAACATATTTGCAATATTCATGCTTATAATTAATTTAACAGTGGTACTTTTTGTCGTTGTAGTTTTTGAGACCATCTTTATCTTTTTCTTGCAAGATCATTGGATGAGTTGATGCATAAAAAGGTGGAACTTCTTTCTCGTTAAGGGTATGGATTTGTTTTTATTTTTGTTAGTAGCATCGAGATATGCGACCAAACGGTAGACTAATCAGCAATTAATGGAGAGACACAGAGTTAAAACTGCTTCTTTGATGGTGTTGAATGTTTTTTTCCTCTTAAATATTGCAGGAAGAATTTATAAGTGGCATGGCTACGAGTACTGCACTACCGTCTTGACCTATAGACCACATGTTTCATAGTCTTTAAATAACTTTTCGGACAATAAGGCTAATTGGTCACAACTTTTGGCGAATGTAGCTATAGATGAAGGGAGTTCTGTACATGTAATTATTCGCGCATCTGCTGCTTTATTTGATAGACGTTTTGATGAAAAATATCAAGTCCCTGAGCACCATACTCTTTTGTTCCAAATAGGAGCTAAAATCTTGTCTCAATTCAACTACGTTTACTTTCGTTTTAAAAATAAAATAAAATTTGAAGGCCAAACCATGCATCCCTTATATTCATAATAAAACCGTGGAAAAATCTAACAGTGGCTGATTTCACTCTTTTCTTAGATAAAACGGTGCTAAATTCTGTTAGATACATTGAAAGGTTCTTATAAAACACTGGTTGGACCACTTGACGGACGCTTCAAATGTTAAGACAAATACACTGGTTGTGTTTTTCATTCAAGTGCATTTTTTATTTTATTTTTTCTCTCGGAAATCTCCATCATGTTCTCGACGCATACAACAATATGCCTGAAGTTAGATCCATATGCACTTAATGAACACATTTTGTTGAATTTAACCAAGAAGAAGAAATACAAGTCATTCAGACATCTTCACAACTCAAGCTTATCCTTAAAACCTACTTTATAACAAGATGAAGTTGCAGTCTGTAGATGTTAGAATTTTTCGCACCTTTTTTCATGATCCAGCTAAGACAATTTGCATGGTCCAAACAATAATGTGAACTTGAGATACATACCTTTTTTTAGATCCAGGGAAGACAATTTGCATGGTCCAAAAAATAATGTGAGTTGTTTGTTGTACCCTGTTTTGGCCCAGTTGGAGTTCAGCTTTTGGTGTTGAGAATCTGTAATTTAGGACATGAACAAATTAAAATCTTACTATAACTTTGAACCAAAAAATTGAGTGAGTGCGTCAGGTGTCCTTGCTTGCTTGCCATCATTCGACTCCTCCCATGCCTTAAGCACTTGTAATCGAAATAATTACCAAATATTTCTACAAACAATTAGGCATGCTGAGTATATATAACTGGAAGTACAAATGAGCCGAGCCAAGCTATTCGTACTCAAGTTTTTTTCATTAAGTAAAAGAGCCTCAAACTCAAGCTCGAGCTCGGCTGGTTTGTCAATGAACTGAGCCCGATTAATTTAGTATATATGCAAGTCAAGCCTACACAAACAAGTCAAGCTTTAGAGTGTTGAGTTCGGCTTATTTAACACACGAGGTTAAAACTCGAGCTGGAGCTCAACTTGATTAGTAAATGAGTCTAGCCGAGCTTCATGATAAGCTCATCTCGATTGGTTTGCAAACCTAAATACAACCATCTATTTCTTTCAAACAAAGTAAATCACGAGTAAAGTTCCTTAGCTTGATTCAATTAGTATGCGAGCCAAACCTATACAAACGAGCCAAGTTTCATAGTGTTGAGCTCAGCTTGTTTAACATACGAGACTAAAATTCGAGCTGGAGCTCAGCTCGATTAGTAAATGAGTCAAGCCAGGGATCACGATGAGCTCAGCTTGGTTGGTTTGCAAGCCTAAAGACAACCATCTATTTCTTTAAATAAATTAATTCACAGGTAAAGTTTCTTAGCTCGATTTTTTTTTTTTGAACGGCGAAAATTTTTATTAATCTTTGAAGAATTAGAAAGATTTAGAGGGAAGAAAGGGGAAAACACTGCTAGGAGGGGAAAACCTCACTAGAAACCCCAAAACAACCCAAAAAGCTAGCAAGATGCCAACCGAACAAAGTACAAGAAACAAACCAAGGAATAATAGAAGTAACAAATGACAATAGAAAAAGCAAAACAGAATTAAAGAGATTCCAATATGCTCCTCAGCCTGAACAGGAAGTCATCAATAGAGAAATCCCTATTCCCAGATTTGGATTTCACCCAAAAGGCAATTCTGATCGTCACAAGCTCGGCAGATTTGTCCCAATCAGTGATAGCATTCTCAAATACACAAGCATTCCTTAGCTTCCAAATTGTCCATATAACTGCCATTGGAATTGTAAGAACCCGTGTTTTTTAATAATTTATTATTATTATTATTATTGTTATTATTTATTTATTTATTTTTCCGAAAATAAAGTTGGAGAAATGTGAGGAATTGATTAAAATGTTTAAGTAATGGATTGTTGGGTGTAGTTAATTGATTTGGGCCTTAGCGCTATACACAAGTCAATATAGGGACCGCGGGTGTAATTTTTCTAAAGTTAATATATGTGGTGTGTGAGAGAGGAGAGAAAATCACTTCCTCTCCCCTTCCAAAATAGCCAGCCACCTCTCTCTCTCTCTAACCCTCCATTGTTCTTCATCTTCTTCCTTAATTTCTCCCACAAACTCCACTAAATCTCAAGCTCCAAGCTTACTCCCTTCACAAAACTCTCATAAAATCTCATGCTCTACGCGTTCATGTGCTTGTTTCACACCGGTGTTTGAAGAATTTTCCTTGGATCTTTAAGCTAGGGTTTGGGTTTTGCTTCTTGGAGATGTTACAAGCTTTCCTCCACTTGAGGTAGGGAAATTTCTAACTCTTCTAAGTGTAAATGTAGTGTATGTATGTGTATAGTCAATTGATTGTAAATTTTCCATGCCTTGTGGATTTGCTTGAAAGAAAACCATCTTCTTGTCAAATTTGTATTGTAAGTCATCATCCCTTAGCTCATATGTTGTTCTTCTCTTGATTTGGGTGATAACATATCTCATTGTTGCTTAAATATTTCATGGTGATGCTTGTGAATTACTTGAAACCCATTTTTATCAATTTCTTGAATTTGGGGAAAATAGCAAACCTTGTAAACAGGTGATGTGTTGTGTTGCTATGTTTTTTGAACTTCATTTACATCTTAATATGTTCATTTGGAACCAAGAAATGCCCATAGAGAAGCCACATTGATCATTTCGTTGCTTGAGAAATTTTGGATCTGGTGTTGTCCTATCGATAGGACTTCATCCCCTATCGATAGGAGCCTTTCACTTTTCGTTTTGGCCAATCTGATGGCTGCCCTATCGATAGGACTTGATCTCCTATCGATAGGAGCCTCTGACGCCCTATCAATAGGACTTTACCTTCTATCAATAGGACTCTCTGATGCTTCAATAGTGGCCAATCTGATCTCTCTCCTATCAATAGGACTTTACCTCCTATCAATAGGACACCTATATTTTTTGAAAAGTTTCATGAATCCTGATCCGTTGTTTGTGGCTCGTTTGTGTAAGTTGTTGGTCACATGTTAGGGTCCGGGAGAGTCACTTTGACATCCTTGACACTCGGGTCAAAATCTCCTTTATGGACACGTTCGGGTAACTCGAAACATGAGTTTTGCGTGAAATTAACACATGATAGTAAGGTGATGAGACATATGGACACCGTAATGATATTATTGAGCATGAAATAAAGTATGAATGTGGTAATGATGACACGGGGCCCGAAAGGGTATGCCCGGAGTGACACGGGGCCCGAAAGGGTATGCCCGGAGTGACACGGGGCCCTAAAGGGGTATGCCCGGAGTGACACGGGGCCTATATGGCATGCCCGGAGAATAATCAAATGTTTGAAAGGAATAAGATGTATGTGGTTAACGTGTGGAACATATGTGGTGTATCGGGTACAAGTTGGGTACAAGAGGCGAGAGTAAGTGAAATCTAGTTGATTATGTATCCTTTTCAAGCTCTTAAACCATTTGTACTCTTTATTAACTCTTGTTACGTGACTTGTGCTTTCTTGTCTATCATCCATATGCATTTCATTTCACTTAGATTTGTTAGACATTTCTCTACTGGGCTAGTGAGCTCAACCTTACAAATTTCAGGTACCCACCAAGGAGCATGATATGGAGTGCTTGGAGTGCATACATGCATTTTTTTTTTAAAGCTAATGGAGGAGTTATATCATCATCCTAGAACTTGTATTTTGTTAAGATGATTTTGTAACTCAATTAAGTTTCTTCTTTTGACATTGGACTTGTAATAACTATACATTTATTTTATCCCATTTTGGGGTACGGGTACCCATAGACCGTGGTGTATTTTGATGTTGACTTTGACTATTCTATTTAGACTTTGACGTGGCTTGTGGACTTGTTGACCGTTCACGTGGATTATCCTAATGAATTATCCTTTTAAATTTTGAGGGCGTGACAGGAATGACATCCAAGATCTTTCTTTTAATTTTCTTCAGCTTCCAGTCCTTCCACCACATGAGAAGATCCTTTGTAGATGATGGAGTTACCCATTTGACCCCCACACCATGAGAGAATATTGGACCACAAGAGCCAAACTGAAACACAATGGAGAAAAAGATGGTCTAAAGTTTCAATGTGGGCTGCACAAAATTTGCAGAAGGTTTCCTCCTCATTTTGGATGATGCCAAGACTGAAATGGTAGTCAGCTGTTTTGACTCTGCCATGAAGAACTAACTAGATGAAGCATTGGACTCTATATGGTGCCGGGTTCTTCCAAATGAGATCAAAAGAAGAGCTAGAATCAATAGAAGTTGGGTTTGCTAACTCATAGAGGGACTTGACAGAAAAAGATGATGAGTTTTTACCCAACCAGATAAGTCTGTCCTCTGAGCCATCTGAGAGTAAAGCTTCTGAGAAAATAGACAACATTTCATCTAACATTTCCTTCTCCCAATCGAACAATCGTCTTCTGAAATGAAAGTCCCATGCATGAGTGTCTACTCTCCTAGCCTACACCTCATGGATGGACTCCTCCTGATTTCTTACTATGCTGAAAATGGGTGGAAAGGCATCTGCTAATGATTGGTTGCCTAGCCAAGTATCCAGCCAAAACTGGGTTTGCTTGCCATCACCTACTTTGATTTTGGCATTATTCATAAAAAGGCTGTGCATTTCAGGGTTTCTAACCTTTGTTAAAATGATATCTCTCCAAATGATATCATTTTAACATAGGTTAGAAACATACCATAAACAATAACGTCTCGCCCTATAGACAACATGTTTCGGAACATTAAGGTCAATCGGTCACAGAACTTTTAGCAAAGAATGTAACAACAGTTTAAGGGAGTTTTGTACATTTATATGTCGTCCACTATTTTTTTTTTTTCTTTTTTTTACAGACGTTTTGACTTTTGATGATGTATATTTCTTCTTTGAGCTCCACACACGTTCCGAAAAAGCACGTAAAATGTTGTTTCAATGCAATATTCAGAATTGAAGATCAAAGCATTTATCACAAAAATGAAGGCCAAACCATGTATATGATCACATATGTTCATAGTTGAACCACGAAAAATCTACGAGGGCGACTGATTTCACTCTTCTCCAAGGGCGAATATTTCACTCTTCTCCCTTATAAAATTTTGATAAATTTCTGTTAGATATATGGAAAGGTCCTTAAAAAATATATAACATTCAAACATTAAGACAAAATACACTAGTTGTGCTTTCAATTAAATGCAATATTTTTTCTCTCTGAAACCTCCGTCATTTTGTCGACTGATTACTAATACAGCAACATGCACTTAATGTCAATGAACACATTTTCCGGAATCTGACCCAGACAAAAAAAAAAATACAATTTTGGAAACACTTGTTGTTGGCCTGTCGCAGTACACTTCTTTAGGAGTCAATCAATATTTCAAGTTGTAGTTTTTATTAGAACTATAAAAATAGAGGATGACTTAGACAACTAGAACCAGTACTACCAAATTTTGGCTGGAGTAATCTCACCCAGAATTACTTGTTTTTATTCTGCATTCAAACCTTTTTCATGCTCCTATAACTGCTTAGACGACTTAAGTTTCGTCTCTAAACTTGAAATCATAGACCTCTCTAGCAAACGAGTTTACTGGGCTTAACTTTCGTCTCTAAACTTGAAATCATAGACCTCTCTAGCAAACGAGTTTACTAGGCTTTCGCATTCGAGATATTCTCAAAAAATCAGTCACTACGGACGAATTACACAAAGCACAGTTACTTAATGCTAACTAATAAGTAAAAAACTGGAACAAATCATAATTGAAGTACCAAAGCCTACCTCAGTTGATGTTTTTCTATTCTTTGTGATCCTCATCCAGTCGACCTGAGCATCATTTCAAAATTACAAACAACAGTGATTGTGAAATGAAAGAGGAGACTAAATGAGGAGTAACTATATTTATATCTACCTCTTCTATGGATGATTCTTAAGTATTCAATGAATAGTTTTCACTATAGCTTTGTATCAAACAGGTAGTGACTGGTGAGGTATTGGATCCTCCCTGTTTTGAAACAAACACCTACTAGATCAAAATGGTGGTGCCAGTGTTTGGGAGGTCTACAAATTAATAAGTATCATGTCCGAAATCTTTTTCCCCTTAATTGATAATTTTTTCGTGTCAGTAATTTTCTTTGAACTCTGTCAGTTCATTACGAATACAGGAACTCGAAAGTAAATTGACCGCATTTGAGAATAGTTCATGAATAACTAAAAGCATCTGGGTACATACTATAAAAATTCGACGCGGGGGGCCTGTGGTGACCAAGTCACTACAGGTCGTGTAGTGAGACAAAACGACGTCGTTTTGTGTAGTTTTCACCCTAACAACTTCTCCCACAAAACTACGTCGTTTTGCTAAATGAAACTCCTATAAAACTACGTCGTTTCGGAACATCTCTTCCAAAAAAATAAAAGTAAACCAACCAACAGATTGCATAAACCTTTAGAACAAAAAAAATTTCACCTGGGCGATACATTACAGATTGCATAACTTGGGCAATGCAATGCAAACCTCCCAGCATCAACGATCATTTTTCCAAAGGCCATGGATTGAACATTACGTGATCTTCATGGAAATAAACTACCACTATGCTGCCAAATCATTACTACATTACACCATATTTAGGTGTGATACCTGGGTATCAAAAAGAATTTCACCTGGGTATCAAAAAGAATTTCACCTGGGCATCAAATTTTTTTTTTCACGTGTGAATAACATGGGCAATGCTTAACAGATTGCATAAACCTGGGTATAAAAAATTCTTTTCACAAATTTCATAAGAATTGGCAAAAATCTAACATTAGACAAATCAAATCCGCAATGGTTCCGTTCAACAAAACACATTGACCATTCCACTAAAACATTCACAATTCAAGTCTACTATCTTCCATTCTAATATAATATTATGAACATTGAGGTTAATAACAAAAAAAAAAACAGTAAATTATGACTTTCTTCGCACAAGGATGAATACAAACAGTTCCAAACATTATGCATAGGGAGTCTAAATATAAACAATGTTTAATGTTTAACAATGCTTGTGCTCTAATATAAACAATGCTATAATATACACAATGATTAAACAATGTAAGCAGTAAGATAGTAAGCAGAGTTTAGCAGACCATAGGACAGTACTCCTGAAATACCGTATTTTAATAGTCTGTTTATGATCTGGGTAGTGGACGGAATCGGTTCTCGTTGGGCCTTTTTATTGGGGTAATTGGGTTAGGCATTTTCTCGAGCATCTGGTGGGTTGTTACCGTTTTCGATATACACTGACCCAAGGACATCGACATCTCGGATGAGAGAGAGAGAGAGAGAGTACTTGTTTGGAGAAGCCGGGGATGAGTTGGTCGCAATTCTCGGTGACAGAGGGTGACGCCACTGGTAGTGCGGCAGTAGCTGTGGAAGCCCTAGAAGGAGAAGCGTCTGATGTTTGCTCAATTTTTCGATTTCTTTTCTGTTTTCTGCAAGAGGCATGAAACGACGTCGTTTTTGTAAGAGCCAAAACTACATCGTTTTGGCTCACTACACAGCCTGTAGTGACTTGGTCACCACAAGGCCCCCCCTGGCAAAGTTATTTCCAACTCTGGCATATATTTTTATATTTTTCTAGTCAATCTTATCGATACGAGAAATGTGATGCAAAAAATTTATACAAATCAAGTAAAAATTAAGAGAAGATCAATAACAAAACAAAAAAGGGTACCAAAATGTTAGGAAAAAATTAGGGGAAAGGGCCCTAAATGCGTGTATAGAAGTTCAATTGTAATTAAGTCCACCCAAGCACCATGGTATGGATTTTTCTCCTTTGACGAGGGGAAAAAAAATATCCTTCTTCCTCTTGACTTACTTTTGTTGCCTTTATTTTCTGAGAATATAAATGTCTGATAAGAAGTTCAATTGTAAGTCTAAGTCCATCCCAACCACCACGGTCTACCTTCTGAAGTTCAATTCGTACCAAAATGTCACGAATGACTAAAAGTATCCGAGTACATACTATAAAAGTTATTTGCTTGCTTTACAGGATGGGTCGTCCACTCAATTAAAAACATGGTCATGAAACACTTTCAGTGACTCGAGGCCAAGTCTTTCATTCAAGCTGAGGCATCAATCACACGCTAAACTTGGATAGTGATTGAGATTTCGTCAAGCCACTACTACAAAAACCTTAAACTATAACGGTCAAAAAGTGTCATTAAACACAAAAAGATGACAAAAAGTGTCTGTGCAATAAATTTGTTGAGGAGTGCAACCGTTGTCAATGTAAAGTGCAACAAAAGTGGATGAATGATGCAATTGTCAGAAAGTCTTCCCAGTGTGACTTGAACACACACCCTTCTTGAATTTGGACCAACGTGGGTGCAATGAATTTGTTGAACTCTTCTTTCACTTTTGTTGAACTCTTAATGGAGAATTGTTGCACTCCTCAACAACTGCTTTGCACTCATGTTGCACATTTTTTACTCAAGTCAAACTTTTTGGAAATATTTTACTGACTATTGCACTCTTCTTCCACTTTTGTAGAACTCTTAATGGAGGACTGTTGCACTCCTCAACAACTGTTTTGCACCCATATTGCACGTTTTTTTACTCAATTCAAACTTTTTGAAAATATTTTTACTGACTATTACACTCTTCTTCCATTTCTGTTAAACCCTTAATGGAGGACTGTTGTACTCCTCAACAACTGCTTTGCACCCATGTTGCACGTTTTTTACTTAAGTGAAAATTACATCTCCTTTATCCAAATTCAAGAAGGGTGTGTGTTCAAGTCACACTGGAAAGATTTTCTGACCATTGCACCTTCATCTACTTTTGTTACACACTACATTGACAACGGTTGCACTCCTCAACAAATTCATTGCACTCGAAATCACAGATCAATGGAGTATTTTGGTCAACATAATTATGGGTATCTGTTTACATATAAAATTAACAAATCCAATAGTTGATTGACACGTAATCAGAAATGCCAAACGTTGGCAATTACTTGTCAATAGAGATACACTGGATTATTGAAGTAGAATTGAGTTAATACGGTGTCGTGTTTTTCCTCAATTCAAAATAGCAGTTATTGGCAGTTACAAGTCAAAGACGAAATAGAAACTGACTTCGAAGCCACGATATTAACTGCTAGACACATAAACTCTACGTGTAAACCTATAAAACAAAATAATTGACAATTAGAACACGTGAAGTACTTCTCAAAAAGCAGTTATTCCCTTAACGTGTAATCATTTGAGTTAGTTGAGCAGTTATGTAGATTTCAAATCAAAACTTCAGGAGGAAAGATCTGAAGAATTCAAATTCAGACGTGGAGGAAGAAAGAAACTGCCAACTCAAAAAGCAGAAGTTAGAGTTCGAAGCAAGCCAAGTTCAAATTCATTGAGCGGGAAGTTCAAACTACAAGCAGCGTCTATAAATAGAAGAAATTGAAGAGTGAAAAACCCCGAACAAATCTTCAACAAACAGCTATCAAAAAATGATGCTTGGTTTGTTCATTGGCAAGTAGTTTTAGGATTTCGAACTCAGTTCGAAGTAGATTAGGAAGTAGTTAGGATTATTCTCGATTGTTTTCATAACAATCACCCATTCTCGGTTGTTTTTATAACAATCACCAGTTCGAAGTTCTGTTACATTTGTATTTGAAGTTGAAGACAATTTCGAAGTGAGTTTATCTTTGGTTTATCAATCGAAGTACCTTGTTTCTTTATTGTTTCTTTAATTTCCTGAGTTATTGGTTTGCATTTCTTCACTTATAAAGAAAAATCCTCTTAATTGAGGTAATTGAACCAATAAAACACAATCGCCTGATTAGACTTGGTTTTTCCAAAGTTAATCTGAGGGAGGAGATTGAAACTCTCTCTGGCACGCTCGCACACGATTATTTTAACACAAAGAAGTAAAAGAACCAGTAAACAGTATCATATATGTGCAATTAGAAAAGTGCGTTTCTTGTTGGGAGCAATTTTCAAAAAGTGTTCCATGTCTTTGTAATTAATTGCCCCTACTACCATTTTAGAGCAATTTTCCCAAATCGGAAGTCTTTTTAATTTTTTTTGCTGGTAATCGACAAGTCTTTCAATAATACAATCAATCATTCTGGTTTCAAAACAATTCTGTCTTTATCATTCATGCTGCCTCTCTCTCTCTATCTATCTATCTATCTATCTATATATATATATATATATATATACAAGAAGTTTCCTATGAGGGCTCCCTCACAAAAAAAAGTGCGGGAAAACAGTTGTTAGCCGTTGGATCGCGTGAAGGGCATAAGATCCAATGGCCCACAACTGTTTTCCCGCACTTTTTTTGTGAGGGAGCCCTCACAGGATATGTCCTGTATATATATATATATATATATATATATATATATATATATATATATATATAGGGTCCGTCTCTTATCCGGACTTTTAATTTCCGCACCTCGTGATCCAAAATTTTTTTTGACGATCCGATCCGTCCAATGTGTTCAGAAGGTGTTTTCAAGGGTCCACGCGAAAAATCTTCAAAAAAAAATACCGGGAAGGGTTTGATCCAAGCAATTTTCGCAAAAAAATATATATTTACATTTTTTGCGAAAACTGCTTGGATCAAGCCCTTCCCGGTATTTTTTTTGAAGATTTTCCGTGTGGACCCTTGAAAACACCTTCTGAAAACATTGGACGGATCGGATTTTCCAAAAAAAATTTGCAACACAAAAAAATCCCATTTTTTCCTTAAATCCGGGAGTGTGGATAAGAAATTTTGCCTATATATATATATATATATATATCATTCTTGGTACTATAGCCGGAGCTTCTAGTCCAAACCTCCCGAGATTAAGGAAAAAATGTTTTTTTTTGTGTTGCAAATTGTTTTTGGAAAATCCGAGCCGTCCAATGTGTTCAGAAGGTGTTTTCAAGGGTCCACGCGGAAAATCTTCAAAAAAAATACCGGGAAGGGCTTGATCCAAGCATTTTTTCGCAAAAACTATATTTATAAATTTTTGCGAAAACTGCTTGGATCAAGCCCTTTCCGGTATTTTTTTTTGAAAATTTTCCGCGAGGGACCGTTGAAAACACCTTCTGAACACATTGGACGGCTCGGATCGTCAAAAAAAATTTTGGATCATAGAGGTCCGGAAACGGGAAGACCGGACTAGAAGTGTACCCTATATATATATATATAGGTTAAGCTTCTAATCCGGACTTTTGATTTCCGGACTTTTTATACAAAATTTTTTTTGACGATCCGATCCGTCCAATGTGTTCAGAAGGTGTTTTCAAGGGTCCTCGCGGAAAATCTTCAAAAAAAAACACCGGGAAGGGCTTGATCCAAGCAGTTTTCGCAAAAATATATAAATACAGTTTTTGCGAAAAACTGCTTGATCAAGCCCTTCCCGGTATTTTTTTTTGAAGATTTTCCGCGTGGACCCTTGAAAACACCTTCTGAATACATTGGACGGATCGGATTTTCCAAAAAAAATTTGCAACACAAAAAAACCCCATTTTTTCCTTAAATCCGGGAGTGTGGATAAGAAAATTTCCCTATATATATATATACTAGTTTTGCCCCTCCGTGCACGCACAGAGTCTCGTGCTCACTATTATTGTTTGATTTTATGTTAGCTTTTTTCTTTTGTTTTGTTCTAGACACACACATTGCATAGGACAGTAGGAAATGTATCTCATCGCGTTCCTTGTAAAAAGTTTGCTAAATTTCAGGGATGACGTTTAGATTGGGCGTGGCAGTTGCGAGAATACCGATGAGGGCCATCCTGTGGATGATTCTCTATATATCCTAGGATATAAGTAGCTTTTATGCAAGAGGGATCCGACATGAACAAACTATTTATTGTTCCATACTTAAAAAAGGGAATTAAAATTACAAACGCTGAATAAATGAAGATAATCCTACGAGATGACGCAATGATTTGAATATGGTACCTGCAAACATTTTTTTTTTTATCAGTGGTACGTGCAAACATTTACAAATTCATAAAAAACTAAGCCAAAGCTATTGCTTTACCTTCTTTCCCTCAAAGAAAACTCTTACTTTTTCAGTACCACCCTGTTCTTATATTCAAATTCAAAGTTCACTGAAATCTTAAACAAAAAAATGCTGATTCAAAGCAATGAATATGATTTCTGGCTACTCTTTTGCTCGTCTTGTCCTAATCCTCTTCCGAGTCATTCTCTCACGGTTCTTCGTATTCACCATCATTTGGTTGTAAATAGCGAAATATGCTTTCGTGGGCAACATATTGCCTCTTCAGAACAATACATCAGAGGAGCTCTTTAGCAATATGATTATCAACAATTGCCAAATGGAGAACATAATAAACCTAAAATGCAAGTACTTGTACCATCCAATGAAGCCTTGAGGGTTGCAATATTGGCCATACAGCATTGGGGATTTGAATCCTTTACGTGACACCGAATGAATAAGCTAGGCCTCGATTAAGCTGCAAAAATAAGTTCCACATCATTTCATCTATTGTGGAATTTAAGCTGTGTCCATTGATACTGAATAAAGAAAAAGACAGAAGCAGATGAAGTATTACTAACTTTTACAAAATGAAGTGAACAGATAGAGCAAAGGTTGAGGGTACATTTTTTATGAGATACCCCAATACCAGATTCTGGGAGAGATCTGTTTAAAAATTTTGTACTTCAAGCTCAAATATATGACTGGATAAGTGACATGCAAAAAATAAAATAAAGGCGGCACTTTTCAGACAATCCATGCACCAAGCTGGTACATATAAAAACTATCTAAAATGGTAGATAATTTAATGTAGGTTCGAGAAACATTTTAAAGTTTCGAAAGCAAGATGCCATAATCGCACATTTAAAAAAATTATTTCTTGTTCTATTGTTCAAAAGTAAGACTACATGTCTTAGTACCAACAACTTATTCACTACACCATCGACACTTCGAAAGTGATGATTCTCGATTTGTGTTAGGTCATTGAACTGGATTAAAGCCGCAAAGACAATAGTGGTTTTGCAATAGAGGTGGTAGTACTTGTCATAAGGAAATGGTGGATGATTCTGCAACACAAGGGAGGAATGCAATTTACTATATGTGGATACCGGAGACACTAATATTTCTCTTCCGACTGCATTGAAACTGTTCGACAAATCAACAAGATCAACTTGAGCAGTTATTCCTATGTTGATCCAAAGATGAGGATTCAATAGGCTACCCACTTTCATAGGTAAAAAACCAACTCAACCAAGACTTCTAGCAGTTCATAATTGATGACAAAACACAGACGAATTCACCAATGAGCAGCCCTTGAAAAAGACCAACAAGTGGAACGCAAATTATTATTTCCTTGAATTTCAGCCTCATAGCATGCTCAAGCACAACCGTACCCAGCTCAACAATATACCAGATCAAACCTGATCACAGTTGTAAACAGGAGTATATTAGCTAGTGTCAACACCTCTTTCACACGAAAAGCTAGAGCTGCCCAAGTGGTCATCCAACATGTCCAACGTACTAAACAACTCATTTACCACAGAATCATATGCTTCTTGATTCTAAGCAAATACATACCTGAAAATATACACCACATTAAAAACATAAGTCAATATAATTTCCACTTACAAACGTCACTAAATATTATCAGCATGCAAAACTGAATTCCATAATCAATGGGATCTGGATATTGAACAAATTAACCATAATTGAATGCAGTTATGAGTTAACTCATAAAATCGTGATTCCATAGATCATTATTCAGATTTTGGATATTCAAGCACATATGCAACCATAATCCTGTATAGCAGTACATACAGCTTCACTACTACAATCACAATTTTATATACTAATTTGAGCCAGGATTTTGATATCATTGGCATTTTGCCAATGGACGACCCCATTATTGACATTGGTGTACATATTTTGATTTCAAGCATCAATCTTTCGTTCGACGGTGGTGAACACATTGAGTTCTACTTGTTTGGGAATATTTTAGATTTCATAAACATCTATCTGGGCTTTGCTATGGACCTATATACTATATAGCATAGTCGTTTTTGGAATCTCATTTTCATACTGCTTGATCAAGTATCTTTGATTTTTTGTTCTGGGTGTTCCGTTTTGTAGCGCTTACGGAACCACATATCTATGTTTTATCCGTGATATCAACAGTTTTCAAGGAAAAAGAAAGAATCTTAGCTCTTAACAAAAATATAACCACACTATAGAATGTCACGGATACATCTATGCATCTAATTGTGCGATAAACGATTTCAAACTAAATGAAGATTTTCAAACCAACCGTAGTATGAATTGATTGAGCTAATAGATCGTACCTCCAATACTGGAAACCAAGAACCAGTGAATTGATGATGTAGTTGCCACGTCTGGTCCCATGAGCCGATGGAAGACAAGGCCGACCTGTAACACAAACGAATACTCAAACCCAAACCAAAACCAGTTAATTTTGGACCACAAATATATCTCCATTTCGTACTACCGGAAATCTCAGTCGCAATTCCTAATCAGGTAAAAGAATAAAACAGAACCCAACGGTTGTTTTTCACCTATTAATTAGTCGAAATTCAAGTGAATAACCGATAGGATTTTGCACAAACACACCATCAGCATTTCTCTAGCGAACTATAATTAATATTCTAACCTCAAATTCCAATCAACAATCAGAGAGTTCTTGATTTGGAAAAAATTGTAAAACAAACATTTGATTTGCAATATTTGTTGCCAAGATAACAAACAATGAGAAAATAACTTGTATGCTTATTAACGAACCCTGGATGAAGCGGATCCATACACATAGTTTACCCCTCTCTACAAATCAGCCATGATTTCTCCCTGCAAAATCGCGGAAGAAAGCAGCAGACTATTCGATGATAAAAGCTGAACTAATTAATACTCCCTCCATCCCTTTTTAAATGTGTTACTTCGTATACACTTGTCACATCAACTTTTTCCACCACTTTACACTTTTCACATCAACTTTTAGCTCTACTTTCCAAAATTATCCTCCACTTTTACCCATTAACTCTTTACCCACTAACTTTTCAAAAGGGCAAAATGATAATTGTACAAACGTTTACCCATTAACTTTTCAAACCACACACTTATTTAGGGACAGCCCAAAATAGAAAGTTAAACACTTAAAAAGGGACGGAGAGAGTATTTATTATACTAATTTGACCTATATTAGTTGAATCAGGATGAACTTGAGTAAGAACAGGAGAATGAATAGGTATAGGCAATCTACATTAGCTCTGCAAATCAAATACTTCCATCCCATCCACTATGATTCCTTGCAATACTACCTCGGCGATATGGAAGAGAGACACTTCCCACAGGAGACGAATCTCAGCAGTGTTATTGATTACCCACCCCAATCTTCAAACACGAAAGCTGCAAAAAAACAACTTAGTAGGCAACACCTTCCAATGGATCCGAAAAGACAAGTTAACAACTAATCTGGCACAATAAAACACATAATCACAGTTTAATTGCAGATAGGAGAAAGGCAACAGTGAGACTCATAGTCTTCTGCAGATGCAAAGACGATCACGACTCTCAAACCGACCCAAAAGAACAAGATCTTACATAATCAAATCAAAAGGAACAAAAAATTCGGTCGTTGTTACTCAGCGAACCATACGTAATCTAGCGGAGAGCACTATTGATGGATGCGTACGGGTGGTCCTCGTGGTCTCTGCTCACAGACAACGTGAAGGGTGAGACTTGAGAGGAAGAAAGAGAAATGGTAGCTACCAGTATCAGCAGATAAAATTGGACCTGTACGGGTCGTTTGGATGACGTATTAGTTTGAGAGGGATTAAATAGTAAGGGGTGATAAAATAGTAGGGGTGATTAAATAAGAAGGGTGGGTCCACATTGATGTGATAGTTAAGAAGGGGATTAAATAGTCCATGGTTTGGATGAGGGATAAAAAAGGAGGGATAAGGAGGGTGAATGATGTAAAAATCAGTCAAATGACTATTTTGTCCTTGTGAATACCCATATTAACTTATACATTTAAATAATTATTTAAATCCGAAAAATAATTATACAATACTTAATTTAATTATTTTATATAAATGAAGAATATTAAATATTAAAAGTATATATATTTTTTGTTTCTAATAAATAAAAATTAATTTTGTTTAACAATTTTTTCTCAAGTATATATTTTTTTAAAGAAGTTAATTATACAAAACTAATTTTATTATAGCTACTAGCATATATATATATGGGGTTGAGTAAATTACTATATTAAATATAGGGTGATGTAGTGTAATTTTTACAATTAAATCCCAATTAAATCGGGACCACTGACCAGTACTTCTTCTTCTTCTTTCTATCTTTTTCTTTTTCTTCTTTCGTTTTCTTCTTCTTCCGTTAACCACCAAACCAGACGACGGACGGTGGAAACCCGACCAAATCAACGGCGATGGTCCGACGAAAACGAAAACGACGGTGATGGTCCGGCAAATCCCTCACCCAGATATGTTTTCTTTTTTCCTAATCACTTGTATTTTCCGAAATTACCAGATCTGAAAATTTTGGGATTTTTTGCTTGAAACAATGGTGGTTTGTGCTTGTGCTTCAATTTTTTGCTTGAAACAGAGGGGTATGCTCGTCCTTTGGTCTCGGATGAGGGCCGGACTAAATACAAGCACCTGTACGGGGATGAATCCACGTAACCCTGGATCACGTGCTTCCTTGAATTAACCCTAAATCTGCAAGACAGAAAAAGGGTTAGAGCACCTTTGCCTCTCGTTGGCAAAGGCCCTCCGATGCCTAAGTTAGTATCACGTACTTGAGAGCTCAAAGCACAATGCGTATGAAAATAGGTTTCACAGCGTACCTTTTGTCATGGTTATTGCCTTGTATTTATAGGTGTAGACGTTCGTCATCCTTAGGCATCTCGTGCCCCCTGTTTCCTATTCTCTTTAGGAATCCGTTTCCTAATAGGACTTTCCTATTAGGGACGAGTCTCCATGTCATTCTAGATCTCATCTAGCAGGAGTCCCCCTTTCCATATAGGATTCTTTCCTATATGAGGTATACTCCTAATCTCGTTAGGATTTCCCATATTGATCCCCCATGCTACGGGATTGCTCCTTATCTCGTAAGGAACCACTTTAGATTATTCTGGAATGTCTCACCACTTTACTCATGGCGGTGCCGTGCTTCCGCGTAGCTCGGAGTAACCCGTACATAACTCAGCTCATCTTCACCGAGCTGATTTATGTATTCCAGAATGCTGCTTGAGCTATACACGTAGCTCACCTAGCTCGGCCATACCAGGGGTATCCCTTTATGTCTTATGCCGAGCTATCGCATCCTGATATACTAAATTACTTAATTATTCTGACCTTATTCGTGGTCTAACTAGCTCGGCACAGGGCTCACAAATTCCCTATGTGGTGCCGTGCTATTCATCCTCTCGTGGTGACCGCCATAGGCACGTGCTATGCCTAATAGTAGGGCAATCAGATTTTACCCACTCCGGCAATCAGATTTTACCCACTCCAATTGCTCCCCAGCTCTGCTACTGCTGTCATTCATCAGCAGTGCGCAGAGCTTCCACGGTTCCAGATGCATCTTTCGCACGCCCCCCTTCCACGTGGGTGGCAACGTCGTTATCGCATTCAATGCGAAATGACCCGTTGGTGGCTCGGATAAGCCCAAAGGACGATCCTGCTGACGTTTCACATACGTCACGTCCCACCTTTATGGGGTTTTGGGCGGGATAATAATTGTTTTTCCCCCCCTAAACTCTTCGAGTCTTAAAAGACCTTCTCTCTTCTTCCTCACTTCATTTCGTCAGAGGCAAAGAAGAGAGAGAGGAAAGAAACCCACCTTCTGCCATCAACGTAACTCCTCGAGTCTACTCACCTGCAGCGTCTCACTGTTTCTTCTCCGCTCTTCGCCGGAAAGTTTTCTCCTAGGCCGCCTTTTCACGTAAGTACACCTTCCCGTTCTAGATTTTCCGTTTCCCGTCGGAACCCCTAAGTTTTGTTTTCAGTTTCTGTTTATCTTCTCCTTCCCTGGGTTCCAACTGCGAAAACCCTAAACATGGGAAGGCATAGGGTTCTTCTTAGCACTCCCGGGAAAGTAATAGAATTCCGTAGGAAATACGAAATCCCTGCCAACATACAATTCCGGCTAAATAGGAGTGAGGATTTAGAGGAACAAGGTCAGGACCAAGATAAGATTCATATTCCTCTGATCTTCATAGTCGAAGGTGGACTAAGATTTCCTTTGCACCCATTTTTTAGGGAGGTCTGTAGTAGGTGCCAGCTTAACCCTATGCAACTCTGCCCCAACTTCGTTAGGGTAGTCATGGGCACAATCGCCCTTAATAGGCTGCTCGGCCTCCACCTCGACTGGTGGGAGTTGCACTATCTCTACAGTGTAGTCCCTACAGTCGACAACAACTACTATTTCAAAGCCAGGGACCCCAACCAGAAGCTCATCACCGATCTGCCAAATTCCTCAAAGGGAGAGGCAGATGACTATCTCATAGTCACTGGCAACTGGGAGCCCAGAGATGCCGAGGGGAGGACCATTGGCTTTGCCTGCCCTACCGCTCCAGGCCGTCTGCGTTAGTACTTCATACCCGAATAGTTTCCTTATAATTGTGTTTGTTCTTTCTTGAGACTATAATTGACTATTTCGTCTTCGTGTTATTCTGCAGCGGATAATCTTAATCACGGCGGTCGCTTGATACACGGCAATCTCCACCGCGAGGACATTGCCAGGGCTCTCTACTTCGACGGTTTCGCTCCAACTCCTGTTGGCCTCGGCCGTGCAGCTCACCTGCTGTTGGACTATACCCCAGCGTATTGGGGTGGTATCAGAAGAACAGGTGAACCAAGAACAAGACATCCTTGGCCTCCAGCCGCTCCACTGATCGTAACACGCCGACCAGCCAAACAAAGAGCGTCTCGTGCTCGGAGAGGCCGAGCTAGAGGAAGATCCGTGCGTTCTGCAGCTCCGGAGAATCTTCAGCAGCAAATCACATTCGCCCACATACCCGAGATTCCAACTGCCATCCCCATCCTTACTCGTACCGACCAAGAAGCCAGCACATCTGGGAGGGCGACAGTTGAGGAAGAAGAAGAAGAAGAAGGACTTGACTACCGTGCAGTCGTTCAGTCCCTAGCTGAGCAGGGTGCCCTCCTTGCTGATTCGGACGACTCGTCGGGTTAATCACCTTCCCCGGACAGAGGAGAAATGCCTCGCCAGCCGATCAACTTCCTCGACGAGCTGAATCTCGGCGGAACTTTTCGTGCCCCGCCCGCCATTCGCGTTATCACACCTTCCCACCTCCTATCCTCCTCTCTCCCCGAGAACCAGAGGGACAAGAGGCCGGTCGAGAGCCCTCAGCGTGATCAGCCTCCCTCGCAGAGGAAGAGGATTGGGGGCACTGGCCCGAGCCAATTCCCCCCTGACTCGCCTCCCCTGGTGCAGCCCTGGGCTCCCGTCCTGGCCCGTCCTGATGGCACGCCCCTCAATATGATCGATAAGATCTCTTCTACTGAGGTGGCCTTTGGCGTGTCCAGAGCTGCTCTGCTTCCGCTCGACATGGAGAGGGAAAAGAATAGCTCCTATGACACTCTCATGAAGTCCATCTTCCAGTCAAGTGCTAAGGTACCTTATTTGCTGTTTTTACTTTCATGCTTTCTTTTTAGTAGAATTTCTTTCCCTGACTGCTTGCTGTGTCCCCCTTTGTAGATCATGCAGAAAGCCGCTGCCGGTTTCGACCGAGCGAAGGAGGCCGAGAAAGAACTCAAAAAGGAGCAAAAGAGGGCTGACAGAGCCGAACGAGAAAGTGCCCAGCATGCTCAGTCCTCAAAAGAGGCTCAGGAGGAGGTGGCCAAGTTGAGAGAGGAGCTGGCCGAACAAAAGAGGAGGGCTGAGGAAAATGAACAGCGACTGCGCCTCGAACTGTCCTCTGCCAATGCAAAGGCCGAAGCTGAGTACGACCGGGCTGTGCTTGAGGTGACGGACAATTACAAGGCTCAGATGCCAGTTGTGCAGGACGCGGTCTGGGGCATGGCCTGGCGGAGGTGTCTTACCAAGCTCGGCGTGGACGAGTCGTCTCCTCACTGGACTGATATGGAATTGCCGAGCGAGGTGGCATCTGCCCAGAATCAGCTGGCCGATCAATCTCCTGAAAACCCAGAAGCTCAGCTCGAAGCCCTTCCGGAGCAGATCCCTCTAGAAGGTACCACAACTGCTGAAGCTGCTGAAGGTAACCCTGATTCCAATTTTGCCACTGATGCTGACCAGCACAGTGAAGAGGCTTGATGCATGCCATATCTGTTGACCCTGCGTGGTCTAGTTCGGCCGGGTGTGGCCTCTCAAATATTTCAATTTTCTCGTATTTACCCGTACTTGTTATTTTGTTTTTGGCAGTTGGTCCTGCGTGACCTGTTTTGGCTGCTTGTGGCTGTTGATACTGGATTATTTTGCTTCTTTAAATGCTATGGTGTTTGCATGTTCTGTCTTTCTAAGTGTTTTCAGACTTAGAGTAGCTGTGGTTGGCATTGTTCGTTGCAAAACCCTAAGTTTTTTCATACTTAGAATTTCTCGTGCAATATTCGTTGCAAAACCCTAAGTTTTTTCATACTTAGAATTTCTCGTGCAATATTCGTTGCAAAACCCTAAGTTTTTTCATACTTAGAATTTCTCGTGCAATATTCATTGCAAAACCCTAAGTTTTTTCATACTTAGAATTACACACATCCACTGCTCCCCAATAGGAATCCAAATTTGATGTTGAGACATCATTTGGTTCGTATTAAACATAATAAAATGAAATCTCATTAATGCTCGAAATAAGAATCTAAATGACTGATGTTGGTGATTTTTCTCGTAATCCCAATCACATAATAAAAAGAAAATAGAATGCGGATTTATTCGTATCTACTAGAAAAAGGTGTGATTATATTCGTAATCACGCAAACATGTTACTGGAAGAATTTCCTAAGGTTTTGGACATTCCACGGCCGTGGAACTGGATCACCATCCAAGTCGGTCAAACGGTAGGCCCCGATGCCAGCAATTCCCACAATCTTGTATGGGCCTTCCCAGTTTGGTCCAAGTTTCCCATCTGAGGACACTTTGGTGTTAGCCAAGACCTTCCTCAAGACTAGGTCGCCCACTTTGAACACTCTTGGTTGTACCTTTTTATTGTAGCTTCTTCGTAGCTGCTCCTGGTATGCTGCTAAGGTAATGAGTGCCCGCTCTCTTTTTTCTTCAGCGAGATCTAGCTGCTCGGCCAGGGCTCTATCGTTGCCCCCCGACTCTACAAGTGCAGTGCGAATGGTTGGCAAACCAATCTCCAAGGGAATCACTGCCTCTGTCCCATAAGCAAGGGAATATGGCGTCTCTCCCGTAGATCGCCGTGGGGTGGTTCTGTATGCCCAGAGTACGGCTGGAAGCTCATCGGGCCACTTTCCCTTTTTCTTCTCCAACCTCTTTTTAAGACTTTTTAAGATAGTCTTGTTTGAAGCTTCTGCTTGCCCATTGCTCTGTGGGTAAGCTGGGGTGGAGTAATAGTTCCTGATGCCGTACTGAGCACAAAAGGCTTTGAACTTCTTGCCGAACTGGGATCCATTATCTGAGATGATGGAGTAAGGTACTCCAAACCTTGTGACTATCTTGTTCCATACAAATTTTTCCACCATAGCTTCTGTGATTTTAGCAAGAGCCTCCCCCTCTATCCATTTGGTGAAGTAGTCAGTGCCAATGAGTAGGAATTTTCGTTTCCCCGTTGCCATAGGGAGAGGACCCACGATATCCAATCCCCATTGGGCAAATGGCCATGGACTGGTTAGAGGCAATAGATCCTCTGCTGGGGCTCGGATGAGGGGAGAGAACCTCTGGCACTTCTCACAAGTTTTGACAAAAGCTTTTGCGTCCTCCTGCATGTAAGGCCACCAATATCCCTGGGATATTGCTCGGTGGGCTATGGATCTGCCATCGGTGTGTCCCCCACAAGTTCCGGCATGAATCTCGTGGAGGAATTTCTGAACGAGGACTGGGTGTACACACAACAAATATGGACCAAGGAAAGACTTTCTATAAAGCTTACCTTCTGGAGAGAGCCAGAAGCGTGCGGACTTGGTCTTGATTTTGTGTGCTTCCCTCTTATCTTCTGGCAAGGTCCCATCTCGCAGGTATGCCACTATTGGGTCCATCCAGCTCGGCCCAAATTCTGTTTCCATCACGACTTCCACCGCTCGGCCAATGCTCGGTTCGCCCAGATAATCCACCGTCACTGTGCGGCGATACTCTGTCTTGACTGCTGATCCCAGGCAAGCCAGTGAGTCTGCGTGTGCATTCTGACTCGAGTTGATTTGCTGGATGTGAATTTCGCAAAATTTATCAAGTAAATCTTTGGCTGCCTCTGAGTACGCGGCCATCTTTTCGCTTTTCGTAGCATATTCTCCTGAAAGCTGGTTAACAACTAACTGTGAGTCACAAAATATTCTCAATTTGTTTACCTTTAGTTCTAGGGCACTCTTCAATCCCGCAATCAAGGCTTCATATTCTGCCACATTATTGGTGGCACTAAATCCCAGCCGCAGCGCTTGCTCCAGAACCAATCCCTCTGGAGAAAAAAGCACAACCCCTGCTCCAGATCCTTTGTTGCAGGCTGACCCATCAACGTAAAGCCTCCATTCGTCTGGTTCCAGACCGGCCATTCTCGTTGGCTGCTCGGGATTACTAGTTTGCTCCTTCTCGTGGAGAGGTGGTGGCGGTGGTGCCACTGTTGGAGTAAACTCAGCTACGAAATCTGCTAGAATCTGCCCTTTGACTGCTGTTCTGGGCTGGTAATCAAGGTCAAACTGACTCAGTTCTATTGACCACTTGGATATCCTGCCAGAGAAGTCTGCCTTTCTGAGCAAGGCCCTTAGTGGATACTCAGTGAATACGGTGATGGGGTGCTGCAAGAAGTAATGGGGCAGCTTTCTTGATGCTATGACAAGAGCGTATACCAATTTCTCTAACGGTAGGTAACGTGTCTCAGCATCCAAAAGTGTTTTGCTCACGAAATAAACTGGGGCCTGCTCCGTCCCCTTTATTCGTAGGAGGATCGAGCTGACCGCATGATCAGATACAGCTAAGTATAATATTAACCGCTCCCCAGCTTCTGGAGTAGAGAGTAAGGGTGGTGATGATAAGTAACTTTTTAACTCCTGGAAGGCCTGTTCCTGCTCGGCTCCCCATTCGTAGCCTTCACTCTTCTTCAGAAGTTGAAAGAAAGGTTTGCAGCGGTCTGAGGATTTGCTGATGAAGCGATTAAGAGCTGCTGCCATCCCCGTTAGCCTTTGGACCTCCTTCGTGGTCTTTGGGCTTTGAAGGCTTTGCAGAGCCGTGATTTGATCTGGGTTAGCTTCAATCCCCCTTTTCGTTGCTAAGTGCCCAAGAAACTTCCCCGAGCTGACTCCGAAGGCACACTTGGAAGCGTTTAGCTTAAGCTTGTATTCTCTTAGAATGTTGAAGGTTACCTTTAGATCGGCAAGGTGGTCAGGCCTCAACTTGCTTTTGACTACCATGTCGTCGATGTAGACCTCCATAGTCTTGCCGAGCTGTTCTTTGAACATCTTTGTAACCAGCCTCTGATAGGTTGCTCCAGCATTCCTTAGCCCAAACGGCATAACCTTGTAACAGTAGAGCCCTCTGGGGGAGATGAAGGACGTCTTCTCTTGATCGGGCTCGTACATAGCTATCTGATGGTATCCTCGATATGCGTCAAGAAAACTCATCCTCTCATAGCCTGATGTAGCATCCACAAGTTGATCAATTCTGGGAAGTGGGAAGCTGTCTTTGGGGCATGCTTTGTTGAGGCTGGTGAAATCCACACAGACCCTCCACTTCCCATTTTTCTTTTTGACTACAACTGTGTTGGTCAACCAATTTGGATAGCTCACTTCTCGTATGGCATCCGCTTCTAGTAGCCGTTCTACTTCCTCGATTACAGCGTCTGCGTGCTGTGGGGCCGACCTCCTTGCCTTCTGCACAACTGGCTTGTGCTGAGGGTCCACGTTCAAGTGGTGGCAAATGACTTCAGGATCTATCCCAGGCATTTCCTGGGGGGTCCAAGCAAACACATCAACGTGGTCCTTAAGAAAAGTAACCAGATCTCTTTCCTCTAGCTCGGAGAGGGTCTCGCCGATCAGGAAATACTTCTCTGCATCGTCCTCCTGAATCTGTATTTTCTTCAGTCCTTCCACCATCTTCTTGGTGGGATCACCTCCGACATCCTCCAAAGTTGGTTGGTCTTGAACTTCCACTGCTTGCACCAGCTCGGCCTTTGGGGATTTTCCCAGGACCATGGTGAAGCATTGATCGGCCATTTTTTGGTTACCTTTGATGCATTCTATTCCATTTGCTCCGGGGTACTTGATCTTCTGGTGATAGGTTGAAGAGACCGCCCTCATTTTGTGCATCCACGTCCTCCCTATAATCACGTTATAGGAGGAAGGGATATCTACCACAAGGAAGTCAGTCTTCAGTACTACTGATCCTGCTCGGACAGGTAGTGTGACCTTTCCCATAGGCCACACCGTTTGCGCACTGAAGCCGACTAGGGGAACTAAGCATTTCTGCAACGAGCTCGGTGGGAGTTCCATCTTTTTGAAGGTGTGGTAATACATGATCTCCGTGCTGGCCCCCTGATCCACTAGGATTTTCTCTACGTCGTAATCCCCTATTCGTAGGGTAATTACCAACGCGTCATTATGGGGTACTGATACCCCATCCAGGTCATCATCAGTGAAGGTGACCGGTGTTTCTTCGACTCCTTCCGCCCTCGGCCTCTTCATGCCGAGCTTCATGATTTGTTTTGCCTGCCCGTTGACCCTTTGGATGTGTCTTATCTCATTGTTCGTGTATGGGGCCACCAATCCATGTATCATATGGATCGTCCCTTTTGGACCTTTCTCGTAGTCCATTTCTTCTATTAGCTCGGCATCGTTCTTGCTGTCAGCCAAGAATTCCTTGAGATGGCCTTCCGCCACCTTCTCGTCCAAGAACTTCTTATACTCCACACAATCCTCGGTCATGTGTCCCCAGTCTCTGTGATAGCTGCAATGCTGATTAGTAGCTCTCCTTTTTTCCGGGTTCCCAGTCATCTTTGGGGGCCGTCTGAACCACTGTTCGTTCTTGATTCTGTACAACATCTTATAGATGGGGATGTTGAAAGTTGCCATAACGCTGAAATATGACTTGGGATCTGGATCAGCTTTGTCCTTCCTCTGCTGGGGGTAATCCTTTCTTCCCGTTGTGAAGTCCTTCTTGTATACCTTTGACTCCACGGTCTTCTTTTCTGGGAGCTGAGGTTGTCCTGCCACGATCTTCCCTCCAGCCTGCAGGATATCATCTTCTACCCGTGCATGTTCCTGAATTCTCTCCATCAGTTTGGCCACAGTCTTGACTGGGTGCATGGTAAGCGATTCTCGTAGCTTACTATGCACGGGCAAACTTGTTTTGAACGTAGCCAGGGCATACTCTTCACTACAATTTTCAATCTCGTTGAAAGTTTCCCAGTAACGCTTTGAGTATTGTCGCAGAGTCTCGTCATCCCTCTGTCTCATAGAGGTTAACGCGTCAAAGGTTTTTGGAGCCGCTCGGCTTGTAAGAAACCGAGCAGTGAACTCCTCGGCCAGCTGAGTCCAACACAGGATGGAACCCTCTGGGAGCTTATGGTACCAACTCAATGCCACTTTTCCTAGGCTGGACGGGAACATCTTGCATAGTAGTGCATCATCTTGCTCGTGCATGAACATGGCCTGTTGGTAATGCTGAATGTGGGCCATAGGATCCGTGCTGGTTTCGTATGGGATGAACGCTGAGTGCTTCACCCTGCTCGGCGTCTTCTCCGCGCGGATCCAGTGGGCCAATGGTGATTTGGAGATCTGTCCTAGGGCCTCTTTAGCTGCTTCTCGTGCAGTTCTAGGGCCTTGACTAGCTCGGTCAGTATCCCTCCTTCTCGCATGCTGCTCGGGAATGTGCTCATTGGATCCAGATCTCTCGTATCTGTCCCTAGCATGCTTCCTTTTTTCCATTCTTTCCACAGAAATACTCCTGTATCTCCTTTTTCGTGGAGAGGCAGCTCGGTCAGTGGAAACGTTGTCGTGGTGACGACCCTTTTCTTGTTTCTCATACTGCACGGATCTCGTCCGTGAGCGTAAATCTTTTTCCTTCTCTTGGAGTTGCTTCTTCAGGTCCTGAATTTCTCGTTCTCGTCGAGTGACTTCGCGGGCCAATTCCTCTGCCTCTTGTTCCTTTCTGTCGAGGCTATCCTCTCTTTCCCGATTTCTTGTTCGCCTGTGATCATCCCTCCTCGGCGGGCTCCTCCTCCGTTCACGTCGGGTTGAGGCCTCCCCACCTCTTGGTGGTGTTTTTTAGCGTTTCCGTCGCTCGTTTGATCTTGGAGAATCATGGTTTATCAGGCGCGTATCCCTAAACTTTGGAATTTCAGGGATATGCCCTATGCTAAACCTTCTGGTGGCAGGCTTCTTTTGTGGTGCTTTTAGAACTGCAGGAGTTTCATCCACCTTTGCACTTTTTCTCGTAGTGTAAACAAGGGTGGTTCCGCCATCGTCTTCGACATCCTTCCTCTGTGGGGTGCACAGAAGAGGTTCTGAAAGCACCATTGTTGATCTTTGTTGGATGGGATCAAGCTTTTCTGTCAACTTTCCCACAGACGGCGCCAATTGTACGGGGATGAATCCACGTAACCCTGGATCACGTGCTTCCTTGAATTAACCCTAAATCTGCAAGACAGAAAAAGGGTTAGAGCACCTTTGCCTCTCGTTGGCAAAGGCCCTCCGATGCCTAAGTTAGTATCACGTACTTGAGAGCTCAAAGCACAATGCGTATGAAAATAGGTTTCACAGCGTACCTTTTGTCATGGTTATTGCCTTGTATTTATAGGTGTAGACGTTCGTCATCCTTAGGCATCTCGTGCCCCCTGTTTCCTATTCTCTTTAGGAATCCGTTTCCTAATAGGACTTTCCTATTAGGGACGAGTCTCCATGTCCTGCTAGATCTCATCTAGCAGGAGTCCCCCTTTCCATATAGGATTCTTTCCTATATGAGGTATACTCCTAATCTCGTTAGGATTTCCCATATTGATCCCCCATGCTACGGGATTGCTCCTTATCTCGTAAGGAACCGCTTTAGATTATTCTGGAATGTCTCACCACTTTACTCATGGCGGTGCCGTGCTTCCGCGTAGCTCGGAGTAACCCGTACATAACTCAGCTCATCTTCACCGAGCTGATTTATGTATTCCAGAATGCTGCTTGAGCTATACACGTAGCTCACCTAGCTCGGCCATACCAGGGGTATCCCTTTATGTCTTATGCCGAGCTATCGCATCCTGATATACTAAATTACTTAATTATTCTGACCTTATTCGTGGTCTAACTAGCTCGGCACAGGGCTCACAAATTCCCTATGTGGTGCCGTGCTATTCATCCTCTCGTGGTGACCGCCATAGGCACGTGCTATGCCTAATAGTAGGGCAATCAGATTTTACCCACTCCAGCACCCCCCTGCTTGTATTTAATCCGGCTTCCCCCTGGTTATTTAGCCGCCGGCTATTTAGTCCGGGGCTGTTCTTTGTTGCCAAACGATGGGCTAAACGTCTAATCAGATGCTCATCCGCCCGGATTGCTTCATCCCCCTTCTGAATACTGCATCCAAACGACGCCGTATAGACTAAGCCAAGCTCTCCAACCGACAGAAACAAGTTGGGAGCCAGGGATGCTTGTCATTTATTTGAGCCATTTACGGGCCGGTCTTCTACGGACGACACTATTACCACGAGGCCCAACAAAAAATCAATTTGCACCGCCCAGGTAAAAATAAACTCAAATACCGAAAATACCCCGACTATAGAACACGGAGTTATCTTTCGTTCGGCGATTTCCGTTTTCTGGCAAACGTTTCAACCGCCGTCGGAAAATCAGTAATCGTCTCCACCACCGTCGGAAATGAGTCGGAAAATCAGTGACATTCAATCGTCTCCACCGCCGTCGGAAATGAGTCGGAAAATCAGTGACATTCAATCGTCTCCACCGCCGTCGGAAATGAGTCGGAGATGTAAGAAAAGTGTACATTCGGTTTGTTCGTTTCTCATTCAATCGTCTCTACGGCATATCTAAATTGATTAAACTTGAATGTCTCTATGGCATATCTAAATTGTAAGAAAACTGGACATTCGGTTAAGAAAGCACGATCGAGTTTATTTTGAGTTTCACAAATTCGCAGCCCTGCGAATTTCTCCAATCGTGTGAAATTAAAATCTTCCATTTGTCTTTACCAGGTAAAATTGCTTAAAATGACCATGGAATCATTAAAAATGGAGATTGAAAAAATTCGCACCCAAAATTCGCATGGAAAAATTCGCAAGCAAAAATTCGCACCCAAACCAGTCGCCGGAAACTGGTGGTCGTTGAAACGCCATGCTTTTAGATGTAATGAAAACACCGTACCCGATTCTCTACTGTTCCGGCACCATTGGAAGCTTCGAGCTCGTCGAAGCCCTCTCTATCTTCCGGCAAAGAAGGTACCCTATTTCGGCTTGGCCGGTTTCGAGATCCAAGGAGAAGATGTCGCAGCAAACCGACAAAGGCTAGAGTGAGAGGTTGTTCAGTGGCAACGTGCGAAAGCACGATGAGAATGCAATTACGTCGGAGGAGGAGCTTCCCGTGGATGTGGTTGAGGCGGGTATGGAGGAGAGAGAGAACAAAGGTAGGCTTGATGTGAGATTAGTGGGCGGAGAGAGAGAGAGAGAGAGAGAGAGAGAGAGAGAGATTGTCCGTGTTTTGAAGAAGTTGGTGCGAATTTGCGAATTTGCGAAGTTGGTGCGAATTTGCGAATAACCGGCTTACGAGAGGAATCTACTGAATTAGATAGGTTACTAGTGGAAGCACTTTTGGTGGAAAATGCATCAACAATTGAAGAAGAAACGGTGTTATCGAGGAATAAACCACCGACTACGGCAAAATAATCGATTGAAACTCGACTATATTGGTCCAAGGAAATAGAGTTTCTTCCCAACAGGGCATCCAGTTCAGGCATTTGGAAAATGCGAGGAGGGGTTGAGACTTGAGGAGTAGTGAAATATGTACCGACTGATTGTATGTGGGGTGAAGTCGATCATTTTGGCATTTCTCGGTTGACAATTTGTTGATTGGGATATTTTTTTGCAGGTTTTCAATCTTCTGAAAAATCGTAGTATTTTTTTTACAAATTCACATTATTTTTTTCTCAGTGTTTTTTTTTTTTTTTTTTTACAGATTTGTAGTCGCCAGAAAATTTGCCGGTCGGAAAAGTTTGCCAACCGGAAAAGTTCATCGGCCGGAAAAGTTCGTCGGCCGGAAGTGGATGGTGGGTGGAGTTGGGCCGTTGGGGAGCGGGAGGTGGAGTAAAGTGTAAATATGTGTTTCAAGGGTAGAACGGTAATCTTAATAATGAGATTGTACTTAGAGGTAATTAAAAATTGAGTGTATCCTTAGTGGGAATTAAGGATTAGTTTTCTAGACAATTGAGTGCATTTATTTCCCTCTTAACTTTGGATATGAAACGAATGGCCCAGAATAGTCCAATTACCTATTCGTCAACGACAGCAAAGGCCCACTTCATCAATTCGCGTAAAATGGCACAAGCGAAGATTTTATAACCAACGAAGGCCAATATGGGCAGGAAAAGAGAGGCCGAAATCTGGAATGGAAGGATTTCCTTTTTATATAGGAAGGATATATATCATTCTTGGTACCATTTCTCTCTCTCTCTCTCTCTCTCTCTCTCTCTCTCTCTATAGATATAGATATAGATATCATTCTTGTTACCATTTCTCTCTCTCTCTCTCTGGGATTTAGTTTCAAAGTATATCCAAGAAGTTTGTGGGGTCACACATCGAGCATTTCTTCCATCTGATTCTGGTATGGTATCTTCAGACTCCTCTACTTCCAAAGTTGAAAATGCTCTTTAAACTCTGTCTTCTTGATATTAGAAAA
Organism: Vaccinium vitis-idaea; assembly: GCA_963854785.1. Taxonomy (NCBI): domain Eukaryota; kingdom Viridiplantae; phylum Streptophyta; class Magnoliopsida; order Ericales; family Ericaceae; genus Vaccinium; species Vaccinium vitis-idaea. Next base: position 5,829,247 of record OY978226.1, on the reverse strand, counting down.
TATATTCGGGAATAATATGCAACCCAAAACGGTCTGCTACTCGGTGTAGCGCTTATTTGAGTTGTCCGTCTGGACTGTCTCAGCAATTTATTGTTCAAATTTACAGAAGTTACGGTAAGAGTTAATAAACATATGAACTGTCAACACTGATGGAGCCATTAAAGGGCTGAGAGGGGAGATGGCCCCACCCATTTTTTGGCTATTTACCCCATATATATGCGGATCAATATTTTAAGGGTGGTATATATATAGGTTTTCAAGCAATTTTGAAAGTGAAAAAAACCAAGGCTTGTTAATTTATGCGAAACTCCCTCATGTCACCTAAAAATATAGTAACATAGAAAAAGTATTCTTTATACTTTTATTTGATTTGTACTCTCTCTCTCTCTCTCTCTGTTTAATTCTTACTCCCTCCGTCCCTATTTAAGTGATGATGTTACTATTCCAGTTGGATTCGAAAGTTGTTTATAATTTTCAATATATATTACATAAAATATGCAATATGGATCTTGTTTTTATAGAAATCAATGAGTTCTAAAATACAATTTTTTCAAAAGTACATAATATATTATAGATTGAAAGTTATAGACAATTTAAAAATAAAGTCAAAAAGTGAAAGTGGTCATTTAAAAAGGGACGGAGGGAGTATTATTAATGGATTTCAAATACAGCAAATTGATTTGGATTAATTTTGGTTACCAATTGAAATGGGTGAATTTACCATTTATTATGAGTTGAGGCTTTTTCAATTACAAAGTTCGGCCCTCCCAAAATGAAATCCCGGCTCCGCCATTGGACAGTTGAGATGGGATGCTACACCGTGCAACGGGGATAGAGACGCTACAAGAATCCCTATTTCATTTAAAAGGGTATCAAGAGTTGTTATTTTGTTACAAGCTCGGTGAATTCTACGATTTTTTGATTAAAAATAAAGATTTCTAAGCATAGTATGGAAACCTTAAGTATACAACTTAGAACTAGAGCAGGACTAGCCCATGTTATTTTTCAGTTTACCACCGACAAGAATCGTTGATGAGTTCTAATAGATATAGCAGAATATGAACAACAATAAGAGTCCATTTTGATTAAAAGATAGGCAGTATTACTTAACTTTCCATTAGTTTTTTTAATTTTTCCTCATAATAAGTACTGTTACATGACATCGTTTGCTTCGATGAGAAATCAAAAAAGTATAAAAATTTGAAGTAAAATTGGAAAAATTTCATAAAAGACGAATCTAAAAACAATAAAAACTGTCTTTATGTTTTTTTTTCCGCTTCTGGTAATTTTTTTTTCTTTGGTCTATATTTTGTTTTATACATGTCATCTTCATCTCGTAGGGACAGACATTTAATCCAAAGAATCTTACATAAATCTAATAAATATTAAGAGCAAGCAATAAAAAAATTAGGCCAAATTGGGTCTAAAAGAGGTACACCTAGTGAGCCCTAACACTTTTTTTTTGGATGTGTGAGTGTAAGCCAATCTATGCACACCTCGATTAATCATCACATCTATCCATACCGGGACTAGGGAATTCACAAGAAATTATTTTCTTGCGACCTAATCACCCCAGAAATCAAACCTGTGGAAAGCAAAACCACCAATCAACTAGAAAATCATTGGCCCTTGGGGCTCTCTAACCACCGACACTAGTGCCCTATTTGTTAGAGGGATATATATATATATAGGGAAATTTTCTTATCCACACTCCCGGATTTAAGGAAAAAATGGGGTTTTTTTGTGTTGCAAATTTTTTTTGGAAAATCCGATCCGTCCAATGTGTTCAGAAGGTGTTTTCAAGGGTCCACGCGGAAAATCTTCAAAAAAAAATACCGGGAAGGGCTTGATCCAACCAGTTTTCGCAAAAACTATATAAATACAGTTTTTGCGAAAACTGCATGGATCAAGCCCTTCCCGGTATTTTTTTTTGAAGATTTTCCGCGTGGACCCTTGAAAACACCTTCTGAACACATTGGACGGATCGGATCGTCAAAAAAATTTTTGGATCAAAAGGTGCGGAAATTAAAAGTCCGGATGTGAAGGGGATCCTATATATATTAGATGCATATGGTACAAATCTTTAATAAGTGTGTATTGTAGACTTTTTTTTTATCGAAAAAACAAGATATATAAGAAATCTTGAAAGGGAACATCGAGAAGGGGGAAGGGGGCATCCAACCGAGATTGAATGAAAGAAAAAGAAAGGAGAATATGAAAAGCAAAGTTAACAAGATAGCCATCCAAACGAAAACCACCCAAAAGAGCCAAACCCAAAACCAAAAACAACCACCGCAACAGTCTCCCGAAAATCCGCCCCTAAAAGCCTGCTCGCGATAGCCAAAACTGCTTCCACCGAAAGACATCACCCAAAAATCGACTTCAACCCTTGTCATGCCAAGACAATCAATATATAACAAAAGGTTCCTTTACTTCTCAATAGATTTTCCCTCCAATTCTAAGCGTTCAATGGAAATCTTCCTCAATCAATTCCTTTAAGAGAGTTTTATCCCCTGGAAGAAGGTTAACATTGAGAGTTTTCGCCCTAGCTAAATTAAGAAACTGAAAATTCTTCCACCACCCTATTTCCCATGCTATTTCCTCCTTCTTGAGACACGAGCTTGGGCCCGAAGTCCGAATGTCGGTCGTCCCCCAAAGAGAGATTCATTTTTGGACAAACTATAAGGGGCCTTACCGTTAGTGTGTGTATGGTCAACTTTGCCCCAAGTGAATGAAAAGTTTCGATTTTCTTCATCTTGATCTTTGCCGTATGCCCCCGTTGTCATAAATTTTGCAACAATCAATATTTCCAAAGTTAACGACATACCCATGCTCGACCATAGAACATCCGAGATGTATCTTGTCCCTTCTGGGTCTCCACAACAATTTCTCTTTGCTTGGAATAAGGCAACATTGCCCATCTTGACTTGAGAATTTGACGAAGTGTCAAGTTCCGCAAAAATACTCTCTTTACCGGTCACGTGCATAGGCGGCTCTACTCTTGTGGTAGGGTGGTCACATGAACACCCTAAACAATTTTTTTTTGTTAGAATACATGTAATATTTTCATTTTTATTTTAGTTTAGTCTCTTTTTGTACACCCCACCCAAAAGTAGTTGAACAACCTACCCATAAAAATTTGAACACCCAATTTAAAAAAATTTGAACACCTAGCTCCAAAAATCAACCCACAATAAATTAAAGTTTATAGGGCTACTTCATAACTTCCCATAATTGGTCAATTATACATCTTGGAAATCTTTTATTGCGTTATATTACATGTAATTTTATCAGGGGTTTTATTTGAACTCTTAGTCTTTTACTATGAACACTCATCAATCCACATAATTCACAATTAAATAACTAATACATTACTTCAAAACAAAGTATACATCCTTAATGACAAAATTTTTAAAAATGGAGAGAGTAAAAAGTATCGATTGGTATCGATATTGTGATTTGGCTTCTCTATAAACAATAATCAACTCTATATATCTCAAAAAAATAAGAGAATATGTCCAAAATGATCCGTGCGAGCATATTCACCACAATATTTCCTATAAAAAAAATCTAATGTATTTATGAGTCAATCTATTTTTGCTTGGTCCAAAATATAAAATTTGCCGAGATAATACAAAAGGAACATCTTATGTATTTTCGTATTATTTGATCACATTATTGAGACTATTAGTATATAAAAATTCGGGTATATGGTTAGTTACACTAGTAGCGTCAAGATAATTGTGAACACCTGGAGGTAAAAATTCCTGGAGCGCCACTAGTCACGTGATTATTGATAGGAGTCTGATCCGCCTGAGGTTCTTCCCGTGTGCGCAGGCCCAATCCGTTGGGGAGTATCCACGGAGTCCACCACATTCGTTGGGCCCAATATACATTAAATGACTCATATCCACTTAAAAGGCTAAGCGTTGTAAGTGGTGAGTCATCCAATTGTATATTAAGGTCTAACTCTTTTTCTATTTATCCGATGTGGGACTCATCCTTCACACATGTTCCTAACAACTATCAAGAAACCATACATCTTTTGTATAATCCGACGCCATGTGACAAGTGTAAAACAATGACCTATCAGCTTCTTTCTTTTCACAAAATTTTCCTCCTTTGCAATCCTTCTTGACATGCCCAAATTTTTGTTAATTACAGTATAACATTGTGGTTTGCCCCGTAACCAACAATCTTTTCCGCATAAATGTTCACTAGTATTTATTTGAAAGTTACTCCTGCCTCAACCTATTGCATTATCACTTCTAAAGGTTTAGCTTTTAAATCACTTGAAGTTTGAAGAGCTTCCTTAGTTTTAGGAGTCCTAAAATTGAGCTTAGATTGAAAAGTACTTTTAAGTGACTTTTCCGTTTGCTTATTACTCAACCTTAGTAAATCTTATAATTGATCTCATCAGTTCCTATTCAAGGTTTCAATATCTTTAATATTTTCAAAAAACACAACGATATAACATTTCTTTGTCAAAGTTATCAAAATTTTCTCCACAATTCTTTGATTGCTGATGTTCTGCCTAAACTCATTTGATACAGAACTTTCATGATTCTAGAAAATTACACACTGTGTTTGGAACTTAGAGAAAATGGAAGGAAAATTTTTACAGCGTAAAAAACTTAAATTTGTTATTTTCTCTCATCTTTCCCTCTAAACCAAACAATGGCGGAGAAAGTAGCTCTCAAAGAGTGAAGTTTGATTGCTCTTACATTCAAGTTCCATTGTCCCCTCTTCCTCTTCCTCTCTAAAGGTTTCACCACTAGATTGATTAAAGTTTGAAGAGGTTCCTAAGCTTTAAGAGTATTAACATTGAGTTTATATTGAAAAGTACTTTCAAGTGATTTTTCGGTTTGTTTACTCAACATTTATTGAAATGCTTTAATTGTTCCCATCAATTCTTCAACACTGAACAATGTTTCAATCTCATTACCATTTTTAAGAACCGCAATAATAGGATTACATTTCTCCGTTAAAGAGATTAAAATTTTCTCCACAATTCTTTGAATAGTGATATTCTCCCATGAGTTTTTGTATGATTTCAAAACTTTCATGATTCTAGAAAAATAATCTTTTAACTATTCAACATCTTCCATTTTATATTTTCAAATTTCTTTCTCAAACATTGAAGTTTGATTACTCCTATACTCATTTTGGAGATTTTTTTTTTTTTTGCCCTTGTCTCATTGTTAACCATTGAAAGATTGTATCAGTAGCTCTTTGTTGAATCATTGAAGGGGCTTTTGTTCTTTTTTGAATCATTGAAAGGGCTTTTGCTCATTGTTGAATCATTGAGATGGCTTTTGCTTGCATCCTTGTTTCTATGTGCTTTCAATTGTTGATTTTGAACATTCATCAAACTATTGGAATCCTCAGGTTCTTCAAACCCTTCTTCAAACATACTCTCATAAATCATCTGAGGTTTGAATAAGTTGTAATTATCACCATCAAATTGTGGACACAGGGATTGTTGGGTACCCAAATCTTGATTGCTAGAACTTGTCATCTTCTGTTGCTTCACTGGGGTTTGTTTTCCCTAATTAACAATTCTTAACGCCTGGTGTTTATGGACGAACGGGACTCTCTTACTACTTCGTTGGCTTGAAATTAGCCTCCACCCCTAATTAACTAAGGAAAGATCAAGAACCAAGCTATCAAAATATGGGATACGCTTCACCGGAGCTACCCCTTTGGTCTTCTGGTTCTGTACAGAGAGATGGTGAGTTGGCTGAACTTGACTTGAATCCTAAATGTTGGCGTGAGCAGAAGAATTGCGCACTGAACACTCAGCTTAGCGCTTAATCCAGATGGTGGTGGTCCGAAAAGGCACTCCGATGGTCTAGTATGTAACCGGAGAAGAAGAAAGTAGACTGAAATTCTAGAGAGGGAGAGAGAGCTTTTGAATGTGGAGAGAGTCTGTAGAGATCCTTGAGAAGTTGGTGGGGAGGGCCTTTCATAGGCAAAGGCTTATTTGCCCACCAAACTGCTCGTGTAACTCACACACGTTGTCCATTCGTAACATTCCACGTGGTCGGGTCAGAGCATCTCGGGCAGGCTCGCCGCTTCAGCTAATATCACGCCTGATACACCTGATAAGTCAACAGGTTTGGGAGGACTCCTCGGTCCATCACGTGGTCCTGCAGTCTTTACCTGACGACCTGCCGCTTGACATCACACCTGATATGTCAGGCACGCCTGATGCCAAGTTAACAATACCCATCGGTTTGGTGGCTCGGCCAGGCTTTAGGCGAGGCGACTGATACTGAGCAAGATGTCTCAGAACCCCATCAGTTCGGATGACATCGCTTAGGGGAACCAGTTGATGGTCTAGAGGCCGCTTCAGCGGACTCCCGAGGCGATCATGCCGATGTGATGCACTCCAAACCCATCGGTTCAGTAATAAGGTAGCCACATATTCGAGCGTTTATCATTCTGAATTTCGAGCTGGACCATGCCAAGGGCACCCCCGACTCGGCGATGCTAATGGGGTTTGGTTCCCATAGCTGTGGTTGAACTTTTAGGAATGGTGGACCGTACCCCCGCCTCCGCACGGCCCATAGGCTTGGCTGAGCTTAATGGACCCTTGCTGATCCGGCCCACTACACAAATTAATTGCCACTAGATTGTCGGAAGAACAAGCACGAAATAACACGGAATGGGAAGCACTGATCTTTTCTTTTTTCTCATTCTCTTATTTTATGTTTCATTAAGTTTCTAACCTTCTAATTTTCCTCCCTGACATTGCAGCAAAAAACTCGCACCTATAACATGGAAGATATGAAGAGATTATTTGGAAGTTGGGATCTACGTGTCTTCATCATAATAAGCACACTCCTGCAGACATGTCTCATAGTCTGGACATACCAACGTAAACGAAGTTCCTCTCGCCCTGTGGGAAGGATAATGTGGCTTGCTGCTTATATGGCAGCAGAGTTTGCAGCAACTCTTTCTCTGGGAGGCATTTTTCATTTAAACATGAATCCAAACGAATGCCAAGACAGTTCTAAAGAGCAGTATCTGTTGGCTTTGTGGTCCCCTTTCATTCTTTTGCACCTCGGGGGTTACAGTAACATGACGGCGTTCTCTTTGGCAGACAACGAGTTTTGGCTAAGTGATGTACTCAGATTTATAAATCATGAAGTGACAGCTGTAGTTATATGCATCCTATCTTTTACAGAGAGGCGATTTCGTTATCTGTCCATCATTTTGCTCGTCATTGGTACAATAAAATTTGGTGAGCGAATTTTCGCACTTAAACGGGGGAGCATGAAAGAACTGAGAAGCTCCACTTTCAAGGATGTGAACCCCGGTTTAAAAGTCCAAGACTTGGTCCATATTGCCAGCAAGCAACGTCGGGCGAACAGAGGAGGTGACATAGCACTTCAATTGAATCGCCCTATTCCTATTGACAATGGCAGAGACAGGGCCATTCCGCTGGTAGTCCTTTCCAGAGAAGATGATGTGAAAACTTTGTGCGCAGCGTATCAATCTTTCAACAAATACAAAGGCCTTTACGTTGATGCTATTTTCATGTATACAAGATCAGATAGAGATGATGAGGGGACGCGATTTGCAGAGATGGAAATTGACGACGCCTTCAATATTGTGGAAACGGAGCTCAGTTTTGCACACGACCTCTTCTACACTAAAACTTCCTTGACGCACACCATACGGGGTTGGATTATTCGAATACTAAACCTAACTTCAATCAGTATTGTAACTCCCTTATTCGTTCACATCAATAAACATGAATTTCAGAAGGCGGATGTGTGGATTACCTATGGTTTACTCATTGCAGCACTTATCTTCGAGGTATGGGGCTTTTTGGAATCCCTTGCATCAAATCACACCATTGTTCAAGTGGGTTTTCGGAACGGATGCCTATGGAGACTTTTAGAGGCCATCATTCGAGGGCTTCGAAATTTTGCGAGAATAATTAAAGGCATTTGGCGTCCAAAGCCCAATTTCAATATTGGTCAGTTAAATATCTTGAGATATTGCTATTTTGATTCAAAATCAAGCATCTGGTTTAAGCGGCTGCTTGAGTTTTTGGAACTAAAGGAACTCTGGGACAATTACCACTATACTGACTATGTTTCATCTGATGACGATTCTCATCGCCAGCGCAGGAGGCGTATTATCAACGGAGTTAGAAGAAGATTAGAAGAAGAAGAAGAAGGTGAGGGCATGATTTTCTCGACTCTCGTAAGTCAGGGAGTATCATCACGGATGGATGAGATTGAACTTCGGGCAAATATCCCGAAAGAATTTGAGGAGTGCATTCTCAGTTGGCATATCGCCACGCATCTTTGCTTTGAAAACGTAGATGAACCTCCAGTCCCACTTCAAGACGCCAAGTTCCTCTCCGACTACATGCTATACTTGCTGACAGTGCATCCTTCTACTGTCTCATCAGTAGCGACAACTGAACTCACTGGCTATCGAAAAGCATGTGCGGCTTCAATCCAACTGTATACAGATTTCAAAGAGAGATTAAGGAATGGAACTGGAAAAGAAGTTTACTGGCAGCTAGGAGTGATAAACGACATAACTGAGGGGGAAAATCGGGAGGGGCCAATTTTCTTGTTGCTAGACGGGTATGCGATTGCAGAAAAACTCATGGGTTTGGCAAATCAACAATTAGAAAATGGTGGTAATAATGGATGGGAGCTGTTGTTTCAACTATGGGTTGATGTGGTCTCCTACGCGGCAAATCATTGCAAGGGAAACCGTCATGCGGAGCAGCTGGGCACCGGAGGGCAGTTTCTAACCTATGTTTGGCTTTTCATGGTCCATTTCCATCTTGATTCGCGCTACGAATTAGATTGATGGTGATCAAAATGGAGAGAGCCATTAGTCTCTAACAAGATTTGAGTTGATGAATCTACATGTCACGATCGATTTCTAGAAAGATTAAGGGTATCATCTATCTATCTCTGTATTTAATGTTAGATGGGGTACGTTGCTGCCATAACACCCCATTTTTCTACCTTTGTAAAGATGTGTTTATGTTTTGTGAGTATAGTAGATGATGTTGGTGTGTCTTGTTTTCCCCTGTCATCTGGTTTTCTTTTTTAGTTCTTTCATTCTAGGTGGGTTTCCTAGTTTTGTGTTTTGTAGCCTTCTCTGCCTGTGTTCATAATGTGTGCTTCGGTTCGTTTAGATTTCAAGGGTATGCCTTTCGTCACCCTCCTTTTTGGAAGGTTTGGTTGATACACATAGAAATACTCCTACCCTGTGAAACGAAATGGAAAAATATGACTTACAGTAGTTAAACAAATACGATTCGCCAACTTTGGTAACACAAAAAAAAGCATGCAAGTGTTGGTTCTAGTGCTTTTTTAAGTTTAAGTTTTAGGTTCATTTCCTTTATACTATTATGGTTGTGAAATTATGCAAATGAGAAACAAGTCCTGGGGGGGTGAATAGGAATATCAATTAAAAATTCAATACCATCAAGTGATTCACATTCACCCCAATTTCATGGCTATTTAATAAAACCAACAATTTCAATGCAAAGTAAATAAAGCAAAGACGCAAAACACGAGGATATACGTGGAAACTACTTAGGGTCTAAATACCATAAGCATAAAACCACGGCCTAATCTACCAATTGCTATAAATCAAAAGGTTAAATCAAAAGTTACAAGATTAGGAATGACCAACTTGCCCCAAGCTACACCTAACTCCACTCTTTGATTTAGCTCCCCGAGCCCCTTCTTGATTCCATAGACTCCACGAGTTCAACATCCCTCGATCTCCGTATCAAAGATAGCTCTGGATCATCCGGCCATGTAGATATGTAGGCAACACAACATGATATATGAAAGATATGATTTTTATGAAGATTTTTGAAAAACAAAATCAACCTAGAGTGGATCCATAGAGAGGAAGACTCTAGATTGAAGAAAGATGAGAAGAGCAAGCTCAAATCATCAAGAACATCAAGTTCCACAAAGAGAAGAATGAGACACTCTCTCTCTAAAAAGGGGGCTAATTTTTTTCCAATGAATGTCTACCCTAAAATGGGAGAAAGAGAGCTTATACAGTGCACAATTTCGGAGCTCTCAAGTAAGCCTCTCAAAACATGAAACATGTCATTAACACGGGCTACCAGACGCGTGTAAACGCATTGTGAACTCAGTAGTCACTAAAAGAACACGGTCTACCAAACGCTTACAAATGCCACGTGCAAAGCAAGGGCTAGCAGACGCGTGTAACCGCTTTTCAAACGCAGTGAGGGTTTCAAAAGATTAGAATTCAAATGCCTTTGTCAAAATCATGATTTAGGAAGTGTATCAATGCAATTTGTCTAATTAAGACCCATGTGGCCTAAACCATGATGATCAATACTAATGCAAATATGACATGCATGAGTATACCTTCCCGGATTGAGCTTTGAAACACTTGGAGCGGCATCAATCTTGACATTGAAGCTTGAAATCACGAGAGTGGAGTATCTAGACTCAAACACTTAGAACTCTATCACCCAATCCCATTACAACAAAAATGGTTTGACAAACCCGGAAATCGCCAATAAACCTAACAGGTTATTTACGTAAAAGATAGAAATTCTAAGAACATGTTTAATGGTGCCCCACCATGCTAAATTTCTTGCCATGCCACTGCGTGCACCCCTAAATGTTTATTGATAGTGACAACATACTTTGCACCCTGTGATTAAAAAAGCTGCATAATGCTAGGATAGAACTTGTATATGAGGGAACTTGCAGCAAATCTTCTTCGTTTGCTTATGATTGATGACCTTTATCAGTCTTTTCTTTAACGCTCCGTTTGTTTTCAGCAAATTAACAATGTTTTCATTCGAAAAAAACTTCACGAGCATAAAAACAGTTTAAAGCGTTCGTGTTTTTGTCCGTCCTGCTGATTGTTACTGTTTGGACCTTGTCCTGCTGCTGCTACCGCCGCCTTGTTTGCAGCTTTTGGTGCCGGTTGTTGAACTTTACTGCAGTGCTGCTAAAACTTTGTTTCTATGATGTCGCCTTTTGATGATCCAAAGTGTTGCTGCTATAAGGAAAGCTGTGATTTCTCTCAGATTGCTTGAAGATTTCATTTACTGTGCTTGCGCATCAAGTATATGAAGGGAGGTCTCACAACTGGTTAATGTTTCTTGCTAACATTGTCTTTGTTTATTTACCCAAAAAAACATTGTCTTTGTTCCTTAAAATCTCATTGTTATAAGTATTAATCTTCCTATAGTAAAACTTTCCTTTTAATTTGCTGATAAAAACAAATGATCGTTCTAGTGGCTATGGAAGTGATGCTAGTGTTGGATGGCGGCAGGAGCAATGGTGGTGACGGTGGTAGCTTGGTTGTAGTGTTGATTGCTAAGTAATTCGCTCATTTTACATTCGAGAGTTTGGGAGGTAGAGTTCTAGTGGTTGAGTCTAGATACTCTATTTCAAGAGAATTCAAGATGCGTTGTCAAGAAAATGCCATGCTGAATGCTCTAAAGCTCAATCCGGAAAGGTATAATCATGTACTTTAATTGTCTTGATTTTGGGTGTGTGATATGGCTTAGTCTAATGCATAGGTTCATCTTAAAATCATGTTTTTGTCTAAAGCATTAGATTTCTAGTCACTTGTATCTCATTGAGCCTCCTTTGCGTTTCCACACGTCTGTGGTAGCCCTTGTTCTTCCTCAGATTTGTAAAAGCGGTTCCAAGTGTCTGCAGACGTGTGTTTTTGGACAACCCCCTTTGTCCACGGGTCTTGATCCTAACAAATCCGATCACGTGAAGAGCTTCCCTTGCGTTTACACGTGTCTGGTAGCCCTTTTAAGACCGTGTGTCTTGTTCTCTGAAAACCCTAGCCACCACTAATATTACTCTTCCTCCTTCCCCTCTCCCCTAGGGTTTCAATACCCATGGTGGTGGGAGGGGAGGGCCATGGTACTATTTATTTTCTTCGTTCGTTCTTTCTTTTTCTTTTGTCTCTCCAGATCAATGACTTGTCGTCTGATCTGAGAGGATTATGTCTCTCGCTTTGTGAGAGTTGTTAGTTTCGTCTTTGGACAAATTTTTATCTACAGATCGGGTACTTTCAGGCGTGGTTGTTTTACAATGGTATCTGTGCCAACAGTGTTCTTACCCGACATGATATCGCTGGCAGGGCAACTCGTGGTGACTTTGAAGATCTGTAGTTTTGGGAGTTCATTGGTGCGAGCATGTTTGGTTGGAGTCCATCCGATCGTCTGGGTATTCTTTGTCTTTTATCTTTAACTAGCACTAAGTCTCTTCAGAGATGCTGATTCTAGGTATGAATCTTGTAAGTGCCGCTGTTTGCGTCAGGCTATGTCTGGGTTAGGGTGAAACACATCGATTGCCTTGTGCGTTTTTTGTTCTCTATTAAGATGATTAGTTTGGCTTTGTCCAAGATCTTTGTAATGAATTCCATTTTTGTAAGTGCCGTTGGACGTCCATTAATATAATCTTCTCATTTCCGTGTCAAAAAAAAAAAAGATTTATAGCAATTGGTACGTTAGGCCTTAGTTTTATGTTTAGGGTGTTCTTTCGATTATTGTTATATTTGCTTATATTGTCGCTTTAGTCAATTGACCATGGAAAATGATTAATTGACTTAAAAGTGGAATAGTTAATTTTTGATTTGGTCATCTTATTCAACCCCTCACCTGGACTTGTAGTGCTATGCATAATTTCAGCATCAACCAAAAACAAATAATTTTTGGGAAGACTGAATAAACTAATAAATGATAAGCCCCCAATATTGTTGATAACCGGGAGCCACAAAAAGACGATTCGGCCAAGGCCTGGGAATGCGAAATGTCACCAGTCACGCCGTTGGCTTTGAAGCCGTGTTTGACACTCGCAAAAACTCCCGGTGGAGTCCGGGAGTGAACGAGCACTCACATGACCAAGGAACACCTCCCCCAAGGGTCGCACAACTCATTTAAGTGTTTTGGAGGAAGTCCGGAAGCACGCAATTCAACGGGAGGGATCAAAGAAGTCAAATTCAAGTCAAGATCATTCCGGACCTATCCGGAATTATTCTGGACCGATCCAGAATTGCCCAAAAATTTCCAGACGATTCCGGACCTATCCGGAATTATTCTGGACCGATCCAGAATTGCCCAAAAATTTCCAGACAATTCCGGACCGATCCGGAATGATTCTGGGCTGGTCCAGAAGTGCTCCGAACCAATTTTTTTTGCACTTTATTTACTTTCTATTAATGGCAAGTTTTGAAAGATGTGAGGACTTTATTAGATATTTTGTAGAGAGAGAGAGTGGAAGATCAAATAGTCTCTCCTCTCTCCTTCCCACTCACTTCTTCCTATCTATCTTTACTTTCGTTCTCTTGCATTGAGGACACTGCAAATTTTAAGTTGGGGGGAGGGAATAGTGTAGTGTACATATTCCGTTTCTGTTTTTCAATTCCCGTAAAAAATTTTGCGATAAAACTTTCCGTTTTAGTACAATCTCATAGTGGGATACGGTAGATATGCTCAATCGTTCTATAATGGCTAGAGTATCGTACTTCGGTGATTTTGGTTGAGAGTTTAACTTGTGCATGCACATATACATGCAATTTGATGAACATGTTAGGCCGTATGCGTAGTGATTAACGTGCATCACTTAGAGTAGAGATTCACTCTTCCAAGCATCCCATGTTCCTTGCTTTCAATTCTTTGGTGTACACATAATTTTTTATTTGAGTTAAGCTAGCTTATTGTCACTCTTGCATTCATGTCGGAGTTTTTAGCGTGCTTAGGAAATGATACGAACATTGTCTTTGTGTTAATAAACCACATATGAGTCTTGTTGTACCTGTTTTTGTACCACGTCTGTGTTTCCGTCCATTGTTGAGCCTTGAGAAACCGGTGTTTGGAGAAAGTTAGGGGTGAGATAAGGGGCATGCCAATTGAAAATTAAAAATATCCAACGGTAAAAAAATGAGACCGGATGTTCGGAGGATAGGTTGGAAGTAGAGATGGGCGATACATCTCGAGAGGGGAGTGAATTCGGAGTGTTATGTTCCGTATCGACTTTGAAATATTTGAAGTGATTTTTGGGTTTGGAATTTGAATCAAGAGCAAAAATCCAAGGAAAATGGTCTAGAATAGTTTGGATTGATACAAGGTAATTAGTGGATTGATCTAATTTGAAACAATTGCTCACAGGATGATCTGGACCGATCCGGATTCATTGCGGACCAATCCAGAATTGTGAATAATCTAACAGAGGATTCTGGACCGATCCGGTTTATTTTTGGACCGATCCGGATTTGCAAAATGTTTTCCAGAGTGTTCTGGACCGGTCCGGAACAAAAGTGGACCGATCCACTTTCGGAAATTCCCCCAACAGGTTAATCCGGACCGATCCGGATTGAGTGTGGACCGATCCAGATTTGTTCATGCCCAAATTGAAAGACCCCAGTCGGGTCACTGTGCAAACCAACCTCTCTCTCTCAAGCCGATCGATTTTCTCTCTCTCTCTGTCTATCTTCTTCATCTTCTCCACTTCAAAATCCTCTCACATCCTCCATAACCCGTGACCTCTCTCTCTCCCTTACACCACTCCAAGCCACCACCACCACCGAAAACCACAACCACTGAAACCCTAACCTTCCACAACCCAACCACCGTACCTCCTCTCTCTCCATAACCACCACAACCACCGAAAACCCCCTTCTTTACAAACCAAACCACTACAAAACCCTCACCATTCCCTCCATGGCAGTCCGAAATCTAAGTGTTTCACTGGGGAGTTCAAGTTTGTAAGGAAATTTTGGGTATCTCCATCAAATTTCAGAGGAAATCCGAAAACTCAAAGGGGTTGTTGGCAAAATTCTGGGTTTTTCATCAATTAGCCAGGTAATCCATGGCTCACCTTTCTCTCTCTCTCTCTGATTCTGTTTGGCATGGTAACTGGTAAATTTAGTGAGTCCTAAATTCTGGGCTTGATTTCTGACTGATATGGCTGTGATTACCCTGCTTCTATGCTCACTATGAAATCAGTTGAATTTGAGTTGAAGTTTAGTGCTATCTGAGAAAATTCTGTTAGTTTGGGGCTTATCTGAATTGTGGTTCCTTTGTGAAATTTTTGGGGAATTTCAGACTCTGTATGCTGCTGTTTTACTGCATTGTTGCCATTTGTTCACTCAGTTGTTGAAGTGCATTATCTGTTGTGCTTTCTGTCTGAACTGTTGAAGAAGGGGGTTGGTTGGAGATTGATCGGAGGTTTAAGCTATTGTTGAATTGGGGTTTGAATTGACTGTCTGAAATGGCAAGGGGAAAAGGGAAGGCAAAACCGTCCGAGATACTTTCCAAGAAAATGGCCGTTGAGAAACCGTCTAAGGGTCGCCGACAAAATTCGGATAGTGAATCGAGTGGTGGGGATGATTCGGGGGCTAAACAAGCAAGTAAGAAAACACATGAAAAAGTTATTGGGGACCGTCGCAGGAAATGGTTGGCGGCGTTTCCAAAGAAAAAGGCCAAGAATGAGCGACAATTGGACGAGACAGATTTGGGGACGGATCTTGGAGTGAAGGAAATTCATCAAGAGGGGTTGCAACAATGGTTTGAGCCGGTGCCAGGGTTTAATTTGAAGTGCGTAAAAGAGTTTTACTCGACCATGAGGGTTGAAAAGGAGGGGGATGAGCCGGTGAAAATTAAGGCGAAAGTTGCAGGCAAGATGATTCAAGCCACCCCCGACCATATTGCGGAGCACTTGAAGTACACGCGGCCTGACCCCGAAACGGTCAATTATTCCGGGGAAAAATCATGGAGCAAATAAGATATCAAAGATTACCTTTATGAGGATCCTTCGGGGGAGCTGGAACCAATCAAACCGGGTCGTTTCCAAGATGATATTCGGATCCTTAATAAGGCCATTCACGTCAACCTCTACCCTAAGGGCAAGGTGAGCGCGCCTACTAGCAAGTCGCTTGAGGTGATGGCTTCCTTTGTAGATGAGGACACCAAAGTGGATGGGCCCATTTCATCTTTCTCCAAATGGTGGACTATCTTGGTACGCCCGTCGGTCAAACCATGTTTTGGTTTCCATGTATGATCACTGCCATATGCCACAAGCAAGGAGTTAAAGGGTCGGGGTACTCGAGAATGGATCCATGTGACCGGGGGTTGATTGACAACACCACTTTGGAGAAGAGCAAGGCTCAATCAAAGAGCCAGAAACCCCAGGTTGCAAAGGCCGCTCCAAGCTCGACACCCGGTGCTTCGTCCTCCACGATACCTCCCCCACTTCCAAAGGCAAAGTCCAAGTTGCTTGTCCCTCCTCCGAAAGGGTCAAAGGCCACAGTGTGGTATAAGAAGCTTTTCAAGCCAATAGCTTCTGTGTTCAAGAAATTAGACAAGGCTGAGAGGAAAGAGAAGTTGGAGAAGCACTATAAGGAATGGCAAACAGGGATACTTGAGGGCCTTAGTGGCCAACACTATGAGGTTCCTCCGGAGCTTGTTGTGGGAGATAGCGATGACAAATTAAGATGAGGATGAGGACGACTCCGACGATGAGGAGTGATTGGTGGTAGATGGTGACAACAACAAGGGTGGTACAAGTAGTATACAGTACATAGTAGTATTAGCGAGTCGGTGGAGTCGAGTACACTTATTTTTGTTTCATTAGTGTCACATCGAACTCTTATAACTCTTATAACTCTTTTTTCTTCTCTCTCGAAAATGAAACCCTACTGATTCCACACAACCCAACCGACGTGTAGAAGCTGGATTTGGAGGGGTAGAATCGTACCAAAAACCCACAAATACACCCGGATTTGTCAACGATAGGGGGTACCCCAGTCGTTAGCAAATCCACCACAGCCCTGATTTCCAGTCCAAACAGTAAACATATCGAGGAGGAAGAAGTGCAACCCAAACGCAGGAGATGATGGTGGGACCAGGATATGTAATCCGGGTCCTCTTATATCTGGGTGCATATCCTGCATCCAAACACGCTCTTAATGTTAATTGTACGGATCAGTTTGGATTCGGCTTTAGTTTGGGTTTAGGTTTGGCCGAATACTTGCTAAGACCAAACCCAAATCCAAACCCGCAGAGTATCATGTTCTGAAAATCAAACCCTGCCCATGGGTAGGAGAAAATAAGAAAAACCACCCCAATAGGGTCGGTTTGGTTCGGGTATCCATCGGTTTTGAGTGAAATTGTCATCCCTAATTTTTGGACATTAGACGGAAGGAGTATAAAATAGGCATGGCGTACTACCAGTTGCCTGTACAACGAACGAACAAGTCTTAGTAGGGGATCCGGGGTGGGTGTTGTGCAGAAATCTAGAGGTGCTAGCTCTTTGAAGAAAAAATTTCTGCAGTTCAAAAGAAAAATGTTCTTGGAAGAAACAAGCTTTCTACCGAATTTCCCCACAGGTTGGAACATCTGCCAAAACTTCATGTCTTAATCTTGCAATGTAAACAAATTTCATGTACACAAGCCAACTTTCAAGACCAAATTTCCCGTCTCAGCCTCGCGAGTAATTGATGTTTCGGACAACTATTTTACTGGTCTATTGCCAAAAGAATTTGGGAGAAAAAAACATTTAGGATTGCAGTGTGGGATTCAGACTTTAAGAGCAAATTCTGTTTCAAACAAGAACCTTGATAACCTCAATACACATACCAAAACAGACACAAGAGATACAGACTTCCAACTTGAGACACTTTCTTAGGTAGTAATACAGAAAAAATTGTTGCTATCAACCAGTTTTCGAGGAACAGTAGAATTCTACCTTGTGTTACTAAAAGTTATCAACCACAATAAAAATCATCAAACTCCCAGCAAAAGTTAAAGTACCATTTAGAAAATAGAAGTCCCCTTCCCCTTCTTATCTCCACCAATTTCAAAGTGTTTGCACCTAAACCGAACCAAACCGAGTCTTATGTTCCAATCAATTGGGGTCGGCTACATGATACTTTTTTTACCTCTGCAAAAAAAAAAAAAAAAAAAAAAAAACGAAGAAGGAATGGTATTCTGATCAATTAAAACAAGATTTATAAAGCAAATAAGCCTTCAGTTCCACAAAAGGAGTAAATAAGCCCTGAAAATTGAGGAACTAACCTTGATTGGGTGCTGGGATACATGTTTGCAGCTCTGGCATTGAAGCCTCAGCACAATCTTTTGTGTAGTTTTAGCCTAAAACAAACAAGACACCAGTCAAGAGTCTGCGAAGCCGACCTAAAAGTTCTACTCACTGCTTACCCTTCAATATGCATGATATTTATATACCACATGGAAGAAAGAGGATGCAAGGAAATGGTTCTTACCTACTTGTGGAAAACAGGGTTAGTTTGCCCACCGTACCCTGATTGTTTCCGGTCGTAATGGCGCTTGCCTAGCGCAGCCAACCTATTTTTCCCCTCTTTGTATTGCGTTACCGTATGCAAGGTGTGCTTTCGGCATTCCTTCGACTTGCAGTACGTCTTCTTTGTGTTTGGAACATTCACCTGTACAAATACACCACACCTGGTCAGAGCACAATAGATCTCGGACACAACATGCTCTTTGACAAAGTCCCGCATTGGTTGGAAAATTTACCAAACTTGAGGTTCCAAATCTTGCAATCTAACAAATTCCATGGGTCCATCCCGACTTCAAGACTGAATTTCACCGGTCCATTGCTCGTAAAGTACTTCAAAAGTTTTCAAACCAATGATGAATGTCGATTAAGTGCATTTTAATTTTGAATACTTGGAAACTTATGCTTTTCGTCGAAGTTATTTTGATTCTTTGACTATAGTAATGTAAGGATCGAACATTGAAATGAAAAAAATCCTTCAAATTTTCTCTGACGTTGATTTATCAAGAAACAAGTTTGAGGGTCAGATTCCTGACATCATTAGTACTGTACATGCTAAATTCGATTCGAGGACTCAACATATCACACAACAACTTTACAGGTTATATACCAATGTCACTTTGGTTAGACCTCTTATCAAACAAGCTCAGGTGAGGACCCCTTAGGAGTAGCCGACACGGTCCTCAAAGAAATTGTTGGAACTTGTGGCTCATATGGAGAGGTACCAAGGAGTTCTAATGAAAGGCCAGATGCCGGAGCGGAATGGAGCGGAGCGAGGGGAGCGCAGCGCACCAAGCGGAGCGGAGTGGAGGGTTGAAATAGAGTAGAGCTATATATACTCTCTATTGTAAAAACCCTAGCCGATTTTTTTCATAATACTATAGACTCGCTCTCGCTCCCATGGACGTACCCGATCTTGGGGAACCACGTAAATTCCTGTGTTAATTTCCTTTACTGTTTTCGTATTCTGTTGTGTGCGTGTGGTGATTATTCTGACAAGTGGTATCAGAGCGCGGGTTTATTCACGCGGATTGAATCACTCGAAGAACAATGGTGGGGAATACATCTGTGTCGAAGTTCGATGTTGTAAAGTTCGATGGGACTGGTAATTTCGGACTGTGGCAACAGAGGGTAAAGGATCTGCTGGTGCAGCAGGGTTTGTCGAAGGCGTTGAACGGGGCGTCCAAGAAACCAGAGTAGATGTCCAATGATGATTGGGAAGATCTGCAGGCAAAGGTCGTGAGTACGATTCGCCTGTGTCTTGCAGACAAAGTTATGTATCACGTGATCGGCGATGATTCGCTGGCTGGGGTTTGCGCGAAGCTGGAGAGCAGGTATATGTCGAAGTCCTTGACTAATAAACTGTTTCTGAAGCAAAAATTATTCGGGCTGAAGATGGTTGAGGGTTCTGACCTAATTCAGCATATCAACACGTTCAATCAGATTGTTAGTGATTTGTTACGGATTGAAGTAACATTCGAAGAGGAAGATCAGACTCTGATGTTACTGTCCTCTCTACCGGGTTCTCTGGATAATCTCGTTACCACTCTACTTTGGGGGAAAGAAACCCTAGAACTGGAGGAAGTTACTGCAGCCCTTCTGGCCTATAATCAACGCAGGTTATAGACTGAGTCGGTGCAGGGTGAAGGACTGATGGTTAAGGGGTACGAGGAACGTGGCAGAAAGTTGGAAAGGGGGAAATCTGTTGAGCGTGGGAGATCGAAATTGAAGGCAGGTTTTGAGTTGAAGTGTTACAGGTGTCATGAACCGGGTCACTTCAAGAAAAATTGTCCGCAGAAGGGAAAATGAGGGAACTGGAAGAAGAAACAGGGAAAGGCAGAGGATAAGAAAGATGGACCATCGAATTCTGCAAACGTGGTGGAGCAGGATGATTCTGAAGATGGTGATATGCTTTCAGTCTCTGCCAATCCGGATCACTTGGCAGATTCATGGATTCTGGATTCAGCATGCTCTTATCACATGTCCCCTAACAGGGAGTGGTTTGACACCTACAGGTCAGTGAATTGTGGCAATGTTCTTATGGGTAATGATGCATCATGTAAATTCATAGGAATAGGCACAATTAAAATCAGAATGTTTGATGGTGTTGTGAGAACCTTGGGTGATGTTAGACATGTTCCAAAGTTGAGGAAAAATTTAGTTTCGTTGGGAACTTTAGACTCCAATGGCTGTGGGTGTAAAACGGAAGGTGGAGTGATGAAGGTGACGAAGGGTGCCATGGTGATAATGAAGGGTTCCAAAGTTCCTGGTAATATTTACAAGCTGACAGGGAGTACAGTTGTAGGTGGAGCTACTGCCACCACAACGGTTGATACTAATGATACCATTCTTTGGCATATGCGGTTGGGGCATATGGGGGAACATGGGATGCTGGAGCTACATAAGAGGAATCTGCTGAAAGGGGTGAAATCGTGTAAAGTGGGGTTCTGTAAATTTTGTGTTCTGGGGAAGCAGTGTAAAGTGAAGTTTCGGAATGCTACTCACAGAACAAAGGGCATTCTTGACTACATTCATTCTGATGTTTGAGGGCCAGTGAGGGTAGCCTCGAAAGGGGGATCTCTGTATTTCGTGACCTTTATCGATGATTATTCGAGGAAAATCTGGGTTTACTTCATGCGACACAACCCTGAGGTTTATGCAACGTTCAAAGTGTGGAAAGTTAAGATGGAAAATCAGACTGGGAAGTGAATTAAGTGCCTCCGGACAAATAATGGGACAGAGTACAAGGATGGGGATTTTCTGAGGTTTTGTGAGGAGCATGGGATTCAGCGACACTGGACAGTTCAAAAGACAGCGCAACAGAATGGGGTGGTAGAAAGGATGAACAGAACCATAGCAGAAAGGGCACGGTGTATTAGACTTAATGCAGGGCTTCCAAAGATGTTTGTAGACACCCCAATTTTAATCCCTGTGCATCCCCAATGATGAAAGAAATACTCAGTAGTACCTTGAACAGGCACCCTGAACTTCAGAATTTTGGACAAGAAAAGCCCTAGCCGTGTGGCTCACTGTGCTAGCCGTGCGGTTCATCCTTCCCAAACTTAGCCGTACGGCTTACTTGTGTTAGCCGCACGGTCAATCTCCTTCAGCCGTACGGCTATGTGTCAGGAAATATTCAAAAAATCTGACAGCAAAAGCATCTCATCATTCTGAAAGATTTCGTACAGATTTTTATTCCTTTTGCGCCTATAAATAACTCTTCATCCCCTCCGATTCAGACACACAGTAACTTCGCTATTCCCACGACACGCCGGAAAATTTTCCGATCAATTTCCCGTTCAAAATCCCATCCAAACATCCGCAAAAACTTTGAATTTATTCTGTTTGCTTCGTTCGAACCTCCCCCTAGTGATCCACCTGTATGTATCAAATCCGTTCCCAAGGAGTTCAAGTCAAAAAATCTGAAGTTCTCGAACCGTTCAAGGTTTCCAGTAAGGTACAATCACATTTCGTGAAACCGGGGTCCAAGCCTTGAAACCGGGGTCCAAGCCTTGGTTCTTTGAGGGGATCCTCCCGGGTCGAGGGTGACTCTAATAGTCATCTCTATGCTCGGGTGGTCAAATTTTCCATAAAAATCAGATTCTATAAACAAAAACAAGTTTCTGTTGGAAAAACGAATTTTTGAAAAATCTTTCAAAAAGTTAACCGTGCGGCTAACCTAAGTGAACCGTACGGCTAACCTTTGCAGCATAAAAATTTCCCTTGTTTTCCCCT
Source organism: Vaccinium vitis-idaea (assembly GCA_963854785.1). Taxonomy (NCBI): domain Eukaryota; kingdom Viridiplantae; phylum Streptophyta; class Magnoliopsida; order Ericales; family Ericaceae; genus Vaccinium; species Vaccinium vitis-idaea. The sequence continues at coordinate 5,807,195 of OY978226.1, read as the reverse complement.
TTTCATGCTCTGTTTTCTGATTTTCTGCAACTTATTTATTGCACTTTCACCCCTTCTACTTCTCTGTTATTATTATTATTAAGTCTTTTTATTTAATTTTATTTCCGTTATGGTTTTATTTATTGTTAATTTTCATTATTTATCTATTTATTCGTCAAGGTTGTCAATAAAACGTTTTCCAAAATCCCACAAAAATTTAGTAGAGACCGGGAATTTCCCGGGCGAGCGGGGTGCTTTCCAATAAAACCTTCCCCGTTCGTAACCTGGCTTCCGAATCCAAGAATTTTTTTCGCAGATCAAATCCTTTTCCAAAAAAGGCACGAGAGTCATCATTTTTCGAAACGGTTTCTCAGGTACCCAAAATCATTTTCTAAATAAATCCCGGGTGACGACTCACATTTTTCTTTTCACTTTCCAAAACGAAAGCCGAGCCGCGTGGCGCCATCCACAATGTTCTGGGCAAAAGCAGTGAGCATGGCAGTGTTTGTGATAAACAGGTCGCCTAGTATTGCTTTGAAGGGAAAGGTAGCGGAAGAGGTGTGGACAGACAAGGGGGTTGACTACTCAGTTTTGAGGATCTTTGGGTGTCCAGCCTATGTTCATGTTCCGGGCAATGAGAGGTCAAAGCTTGATGCGAAGTCCAAACAGTGTATCTTTATTGGGTATGAAAAAGGGGTGAAAGGGTTCAAGCTTTGGGATCCGGAAGCAAGAAAGGTGGTGATCAGTAGAGATGTGGTATTTGATGAGGATTCCATGGTCAAAGCACATCAAGGGGTACATAAATCCGAGTCAGGGGAAAGTAGCAAGCAGCGGGGTATACAGATTGAGCTGGGTGATTCTGACACAGGTGGTGACACAGATATAGGTGGAGACACAGGTGGTTCTCAGCCAAAGGAACAGCTTGATCAACAGCAGCAAGAAAGCATAGCCACAGGAAGACCCAAACGTGTTATCAAGCCACCGGTGAGGTATGGGTTTGAGGATATGGTTGCTTATGCATTGTCCACTACTAGTGGGGATCCGTCTACTTTTCAGGAGGCCATTACTACTTCTGAAAAGGACAGATGGATGGAAGCCATGGTGGAGGAGATGGAGTCATTGCATAAGAACAAGACTTGGGAGCTGAAAGAACTGCCTCAAGGGAAGAAAACAGTGGGTTGCAAGTGGGTTTATAAGAAGAAGGAAGCTACGTCTGAAAGGAAAAGGAAAAGTTCAAGGCTCGATTGGTAGCAAAGGGGTACTTGCAGAGGAAGGGTATTGATTATGATGAGGTTTTTTCTCCAGTGGTGAGGCATACTTCGATCTGGATTCTCTTGGCATTGGTGGCTAGCTATGATATGGAGTTAGAGCAGCTGGATGTGAAAACGACATTCCTCCATGGTGATTTGGAGGAGGTTATTTACATGGAGCAGCCTGAGGGATTCATGCAGCCAGGGACTGAGCACCTTGTTTGTAGGTTGAAGAAGTCACTTTATGGGCTGAAGCAGTCTCCAAGACAATGGTATAAGAGGTTTGACTCCTACATGATTCGGATTGGGTTCACACGCTGTGAGTATGATTGCTGTGTTTATGTTAAGAGTCTTGATGATGGTTCATGTATTTTCCTACTACTTTATGTGGATGATGTGCTTATTGCTGCAAAGAGTATGGTTGAGGTGAACAGGTTAAAATCTTTGTTGGGCAAGGAGTTTGACATGAAGGATTTGGGTGCTGCTAGAAAAATACTTGGGATGGAGATTCGCAGGGATAGGTCAGCGGGGAAGCTGTGGTTATCTCAAAAGGATTATGTGATGAAAGTGTTGGAGAGGTTCAGCATGGATAGTGCTAAGCCTGTTAGCACACATTTGGCGAGTCATTTCAGGTTGTCTACAGCACAGTGTCCGAAGTCTGATGAAGAGATTTAGGATATGTCAAAGGTGCCTTATGCCAGCGTAGTTGGTTGCTTGATGTATGCAATGGTGTGTACTAGACCCGATTTGGCACATGTGATTAGCACAGTCAGTAAGTACATGGCCAATCCAGGCAGAGAACATTGGAATGCAGTCAAGTGGGTTTTCAGATACTTGAGGGGTACTGTAGGCCGTGGGATTGTGTTTGCAAAGCAGGAACAGATTTCAGTTGTAGGGTATGTGGATGCGGATTATGCTGGGGGTATGGATGACAGGAGGTCTACTGCGGGTTATGTGTTTACACTTGCAGGTGGGCCTATTTTTTGAGATCCATGGTTCAACCTCTAGTTGCTCTATCTACTATTGAGTCTGAATACATGGCGGTGACTGAGGCAGCTAAGGAAGCATTGTGGTTGAAGGGTTTGGTGAAAGATCTGGGCATAGATCAAGGTGGAGTGCAGTTGTACTGTGACAGTCAGAGTCCCATTTATTTGGCGAAGCACCAGGTGTATCATACGAGGACCAAACATATTGACGTGAGATTTCACAAGGTGAGAGAGTTGATTGCTTCAGGTGATTTGATATTGGAAAAGGTGCACACTTCTGAGAATGCAGCTGACATGTTGACAAAGATTGTGACTGTGGACAAGTTCGAGCATTGCTTGGACTAGGTTAACGTCTCTAGGTGATAGAGAGGAGACGTCCCCCCTAACGGTTGGATCCAGATGGTTTTGTTTTCTGAATGGGTGAGGTTATTCGCCAAGGTGGAGATTGTTGGAACTTGTGGCTCATATGGTACCAAGGAGTTCTAATGAAAGGCCACATGCCGGAGCGGAACGGAGCGGAGTATTAGGGTTGAAATAGAGTAGGGCTATATATACTCTCTATTGTAAAAACCCTAACCAATTTTTTTCATAATAATACAGACTCACTCTCGCTCCTGTGGATGTACCCGATCTTGGGGAACCACATAAATTCCTGTGTCTATTTCATTTACTGTTTTCGTATTCTGTTGTGTGCATGTGGTGATTATTCTAACATAAATCTTTATATCCTTCAGATATAGCACCAAACAAATGGCAATTTTACTTAGATAAGGTTCGAGGCCAGAGAAACCATGGAAATTCCCAAAAGCCTCTTTAATTAGATTTAAGGAGGTAAGGAGACATGTTTGTTAGATTAGTGTCCATGGAAACAAATGTAAACAATATTTTATGTGTTTCTTCAAGGTACTAGTCCCATTCCCACTCAATTATTTGGTTTCAGTTGCCCTTTCATAGTAACTTGATCAAAATAATTCTACACTTTAGAAGTTGGACTTTCGCTGGATTGAAGAGCAATTACCTGAACAACATCAACATCCTTGTCCTCCTCCTCCTCCTCATCTTCTATATCGATTTCTGGCTCAGACATAATATCTGCATCATTCTCCATGGGCTCATCCTCAGTACTTAGGGTGCTAGCAGTATCATATTCATCATCATCAGATATAACGATTTTTGGCTCAGACATAACATATGCATGACTCTCGATGGGCTCATCCTCAATACCTAGCTAGGGTGCTAGCAGTATCATATTCTACTTCTCCGGTGATTGACATCTACTAGCAAATAGGAGACAAAATCAAAATCAAATTTTGGAATACTCAAATCATGTTAGTAATTAGATAGAGCATGGAGATGAAATAGAAGTGCGTTTACCCCTCAACCTAAGAGCAAGAATAACATTTCGAACACATGGAGATGAAATAGATGTATATATATATATATATATACACACACACACACATACACACAGTAGTAGAGTTAGCTATTACATGCTAGTTGGTATGTCTTTATCATACCAAAAATATAATTTATAAGACAGGGAATTAACTAACATCCCGAAGAATAGTGGTTAAGTATGAGATCGTTAAAAGCGAGTAAAAGCTGAGTTGCGGTACCCCTTTAATTAATTTCTAATTTAATTCTAAAAAAGAATGAAAGTTTGGATTTGTATTGATTAAACCAATGATTAAGCTAAAATTAACTAGAGCGATTTAAGTTTAAAAAACAAGTGAGAGAAGGGACTAGGGTTTCCGATTCAACCTCCCTTCATAATATAATTGTGGCGAGATCTAGAGTTTCATTCAACTAATAACCAGACCACTGTAGGGTAGCAAATCCTATCAATAATCTCCAAAATATTCTCGGGACTCGTATTCCATATAGACTATCTAAACACGGCACGGACCGTCTCACTGGACTTAACGGGTGGCACGATCCGTCTCTCATCGTATAGTCTATCTCAGAAACTATCTTGAAGCATTAATAACCATTGTATGACTGTATTTAATAACGCGCATATAAATACGGTATGAAAATTTGAAAAATAAAAACTTTCATAAGAAATTATGAATCATCCGAGTTATACAATCAAAAGTTTGAATATAAAATCCTAGAAATCTGAACAATTATATTACTTGGAGAGGCATCCCCTTTACCCAAATCGAATAGTTTAGCCGCTCGTGGAGTTAAAACAAATAAACATGAAACCAGTAAACTCCATTGAAACAACTTAAATGCTTGCGGGAAAAATATAAAATATTAACTCCCAAGCCTGCTCGTGTTGTTTGCTCGGTTGGAACCAGTAGCAGTTTGCTAGTGCTCGTTGAAACAGTGCTTGTGCCGCTTTTCTCTCCTTGTGTCGAAAAAGATCCGTAATTTCTCCGAGGTCCCTCCCCCTCAAAACTTTTACTGCCTCCTTTTACAGTGTTCTACTAGTCGGTCAATTCTAGGGATGCACGAAAAACCACCCCTTCGTAATGTACTGGTCCCATAAATTAGAACTTAGGCTGAGTTTTTTAAAAGATTTTAGTAAATGAGTTTACCAGGTGCTAAAATTATGGTTAAAGAACTCATTTGCTAAAATCATTGTTGATTTTAGCAACTGAATTGCTAAAAACTTTTGAAAAACTCAGCTAACCCAATTACGTGTTGGTGACTAGTAAGCCATGGTCCCCACATGAAAAACTTATTCACAAACCACGTGCTGCAAATCTCCACATAGGAATATGATTCAGTGCTTTGTCTTTTACAATCTATTATAACTTTGGTCCCATCTAAATTAATTTGATCGATACTGGCTTTGCTTCGACCCAAAGTTAAATATAATTTTGTTAGCTCTAAATATTATTCATGTGTTCCGCAAGTCCAGAAATAGATAAAACGAGTATCAAACTCCAAATAATATACTAAACGTGCGTAACAATAATAAATTAGGGGCCGCTAAGGGGCACATTTGCGCCCCCATCACTACCTAAGTAAATTATGCCCAATGAGAGCTGCCCTCAAAATCCGTGAAAATCCAATTTTCCTCTGAATTAGTTCACTTATTAACTTCTCAATTTAGCTTCGCGTGCCAACCATGCTCCACAAGTCTGAAACGAGAAAAAACGAGTATTAAACTCTAAGTAATCCAATAAATGGACGTAACAATAAAAAATTAAGGGGCATTTTGGGCACCTTTGTGCCCCTATCAGCGTTGCTAGACCGCTGGATGAGTTTAGTTGTTTAGGGTTTGGTTATGAGAATATGTGAGACAAATAGACAATATGTATATATACTGTTCGTGTTTCCAACTTCCCATAAAATTAAAATTACAAATTACAGTTAGCACCCTTAGGTTTTATTTATCCCATATTCAGCCATTTAGGGTAAATAACTAATAATAATTAAGAATGTTATGTTAAATTATAATTCTCACGGTCCGGTTCGATTTATTCAAGATTTTTTTTAATGAAAATTTATAAACCGAAACGCAAGTCACAGTTTTCTAATTTTTCAATCTATGTCCAGACCATTAATCCACGGACCCAATAAAAAACCTACGGTCCAAATCGGTTCGATTTGGATTCTTGGTTCACGTTTTTTTTTATTTTTTATTTTTATTACAGCCCTAGGAAAAAATAGGGCAAACAAGTAGCGGTTTGCATACCTCCCCTTCTAACCTCTGCGATGAGATCTCTTTGAGATTTTTGGGCGATTCTCTTGCCGTCCGTTCGCCGGCCACCCACTGGCATCGATAGCTAGTTGGGAGTGGGCGCAGCGTTTTCTTTGAGGCACTGCAGCCATGTATTCTTTCTATTTCACATGGAAGAAAGGGTATGGATTTTTAAAATGGTCACCATCCGCCTATTGTGAACTAGGAAATTTCTGTAGAAATGTCAACTTCTTGATGGTTTCATCAATCACAACGAACATAAACGTAGAACATTTACATATTGTTGTAAGGGTGGTCTACTGTGTTTTGTTCAAGGATATAGGTAGTCTTGCGAACTTTTCATACAAGTGTTGATATGTTTAGGCATGTAAGTTGGGACTTGAACATGACTCTATAACTGGACAAATGCCCCTTAATTTATATACCCTCTTCTCTAGTGACCCAATCTTTGAAGTAAAACCTGTTGACGAATGAAGGATTTCATAGTTCCTCGCCGTAAGTTGAGAACTTGAGACCTTTTTACCATCATTGCCGGGTGTTTCCATAAGCACCTGGCTGTGCTTTAGCTAAAAGTTTTAGTGAGGGAAGCAGGTGGAATTTTCTTAAATTAGAACCTCATTAGTTGGAAACGAATCTAGGAGTTGCGATGATGCAGGCAAAAGAATAATGGTCTACGAACAAAAGACCAAATGGCCTGGATTAAGCCACGCAGCAGGATTTTTAATTTATAAAATGGATTTGATAAGCATCCAAGTGGTTCAAATTTAAGTGTTACTATAGTAATGCTGGTGAGTGTACATGGAAAGCAGAATTCGTGATCTAAAAGCAAGGTTCTTGAAAATTACCGGTTTATTCCAATTTTAATTTCCAAATGACACTGTTGCTAATGCTTTATAACTTTGTTATTTATATGCCTATTTGAATGAAATCGGTGAGCCCGTTACCGCCGTCTCTCTCTATTGATTGAGACCGCAAACCGAGATTACAAGACCCATTCCCCCCCTCTTTTATCTCTCAACGCATGGGCTGATTAACCGATTTGCATTTTTTTTAATAAATTTATTAATTAAAACGCGCGTTTTGGAACTTTATTCCCAAAGTATGTGAAAACATTTTTAGCAAACACGCTTTTGGGAAAACGTGGTTCCGTTTCACGTTTTCACTGTGGGTTAAAATGGATTAACAAAAAAATATTAAGTTAATCCTAATTGGGCTCGAAAACGTGGTTAGTAAACACACTTTCTAAAAACGTGGTTCGAAAACACGCTTTGTGTAGGTTAGAAACGCAAAAAAAAAAAAAAAGAGTAAAAGCGTGTTTACCAAACACGCCTTCTTAAAACGTGTTTGGTAAACACGTTTTCTCATTTTTGCCCCCAAACAGCTATTACACCCATGACAACAAGGGTATGCGTCCAATGTACAACTTATAAAATGATAAAAAAAAAAAAAAATTTCAAAGAATACACTCCTATCAGGCTAACAAATTCACAAAATACTTGTACCGGTTTTCGGTATCCGATTGAGGTGATTTTCATTCGAGTGTGTTTAACTAATATTTTGAACATCTGTTAAAAAATCAGCTCAATTAGGTAACAACAAGAGTATTTTTTAAGGGCCTAACACTTATTATTTTGAACGTTTATGTAAAAAATCAGCTCAATCAAATATTAATAGGGGTGTTTTATTAACGGCCTAACACGTAGAAGTAAGAGTATTATTGCCAAAACCAACTCCCGCCAAACAAGCTGTTAGTTCCATCCCTTTCCCAATCGGATACCGAAAACCATTAGAAGTATTTTGTGCGTTTGTTAGTAGTACCCCACACTTGTAAGTGTCAGGAAGTTTAAAAACACTCCTATTGTTACCCAATTGAGCTGATTTTTAAATGGACGTTCAAAATATTAGTTAAACACACTCGAATAAAAATCAACTCAATCGGATACCGAATACAAGTATTTTGTGAATTTTAGCCTTATAGGGGTGCTTAAAAAAAATTCACATTTTGTAAGTTGGACCTTGGACGCATACCCTTTTTGTCAAAGGTAATGCCCGAGACCAGAGGGCTCTGCCTGTCAGAGGAACAAACTGTCAGCACTGTAAGTCTTCTTCTTCTTCTTCTTTTGATATCATCTGTTTCTTTCTTTTTCTTTGGAGTTTTTGAGTCAGCTTTGATTCATTAGCTCACAATTTGTGTCTTATTTACCTCAAATATGATCAGATATTATGGTGACCAAGAATTGGAGGAAACAGAGGTATGGGCATGAGAACAGAACCCCCCTGTGAGCTCACCCGTCGTTGTGAGGTGACTGCGATTCTAATTTTGTATGGCCTTCCTAGGTAATCTCTCTCTCTCTCTCTCTCTCTCTCTCTCTCTCTCTCTCTCTCTCTCTCTCTGATTATAAGGATATATGGTAAAGGAAGGCTTATGTGATAGGCAACTAATCAGTTATATATAAAAGGATACGAACGGGATAATATATGCCGCTTGAATGATTAATTACAAGTACAAACCTCAAAGTAATCACATAATTGTACCTTTATCGTGCGCGTTATATGGGATCCATTCATGTCCTAAAATTGAGCGCTCAGTTGCATCGAGGTTGCAGCCTTTTATTTGCTTCAAATTTTAGCAATTTTAATTTTAATTCTCCGAAACATGGCCCGAAGATACGTTTGTTTTGCCTACACCCAGAGCCAATTGGTTTGATTATGAAGATGGGAGAAGACTAATTCATGTACTATATGATTACTTTCAAAGGAAAAGAGGGAAACAAACATATACTACCAAACCAAATCTATTATTCCATTAGAAAGCCGTGTACATATAAGACAAATGAATGGATTATATAGGCTAAGCCTAAAAACCCTAGCAAAACCCTAATAACATAAAAGGACTAAACTATCCCAAATAAAAAAGATAAATAACAATTTAACTGAAACTCTAACAGACAGAAACCCTAAATTAAGATAAATAACCATAAAAGGACTAAACCATAAACTCTAACTAAAGCATCGTGAGTTTGCCAAGAAGTTAACAACTACAAATAAACATGAAGGCACCTTCTTTTCATGAGCTACCTTTTGGGTTGAGTTATACCAAAGACCGTGTAACATGGTATCAGAGATGGGTAGGATGCGTGTCTCTGGCGTGCACGCGGCGGGTGCTGCCAAGTGAGCATGTTGTGCGTGAGGGAGTGTGTGAAGCGAAGTCCCACATCACCTGGGTATGAAAGTAATACGAAATATATAAGCGTGAGTGGACCCTTACTTCATAAGCTAGCTTTTGGGGTTGAATTCTACCCAAGATCGTGTAACACTATAGCACTCAGTGCTTTTTTTTGTGCATGGCTATATGGCCCCGATTGGATGCGGGATAAGTTTTGGTGGGATTAAATAGTAAGGGGGGATAAGATAGTATGTGATATTATTTAGTAAGGGTGGACCCACAGTGATGTGACATTTATGAAGGGGGATTAAATAGTATGTGGTTTGAATGAATTTGTGATAGAGGATAAAGTTGGGTGGATGATGTAAAAACTTGACAAATAACTTATTTGCCCTTGTACAGTCATATTAGATTTTATGATAAAATAAATACATAAACACAATACTAATTAATTTAATTATACTTTTCAATAAATAATTCCTTTTATTAATTATATCTAAAATTAAAATCTTTAGTTACTATTTTTTTATTATTCATTTTAATAATATTTCGAAGTTTAACTTTTTGCCTTTTTTTTCTTCTAATTATACGTTTTTAATAATAACTAATTAGTAACTTTTTTGTTATTCCCCAACAATGTCAAATTCTAAAGTATAAAAAAATTTAAATTTTTTTGTATCGAATTAAAGATCTCAATTTGTAGTTTAATTTGGTGCAAAAAAAGTAAAAAATTTAATATGAAAATAAGTTATTTTTTTATCCGAAGGATATTGCAAAGCAAGTCAACAATGTTAAATTCTAAAGTATAAAAATTTTCAAACTTTTTTATATCGAATTAAAGATCTCGATTAGTAGTTCAATTTGGTGCAAAAAAAATTAAAAAATTATACGCGAAAGTACTTCATTTTTTTATCCGAAGGAAATCGCAAAGGTTCGCAAAATATTAAAAATGGAATTCGGTTTGTCATTAACAGTAACGAGAGGGAGGGAGGGGTAAGGGCAAGGGGTATTGTAGACACCCCAAAATGAGGCGTTCGTATACATTTTAATCCCCAATGATGAAAGGAAATACCCGGAAGGCCTCTTGGATTGAAATTCTCCAAGTCAACTCAGTCAACAGTACCATACGGTACTCATCTCTCACGCACGGCACAGCCCAAGTCACGTACGGCCTTCTTTTGAATTTTGGCGGTGAAAGTGTGCCGCACGGCACAGTTGGTGTGCCGCACGGCATAGTTTGTGTGCCGTACGGCAATGTCACTTGTCACACAGCTTTTGTAGAGCTCCCAGCAGCTCGAATTGTTGACGTTCGGATCCCCATCTTCATGATGATTTCTTGCAAATGACCAAGAGGATTCCTACGCCTATAAATCCCAGCCCAAATTCGGGTGAAAAAAGGAGATCGGAAAAAATTGGTAAAAAAAAAAAATCATGAAACTTCACCCTTGAATTAAACACCATTTCTACTGTCAATCATCTTCATTGCCACCTCTAATCTCCAGAAAATCAGCCCAATCCTCTCCAAAGCATATCCCAATAAAAAAACCCAACTCTCTGTTTTCGGTTCCAAAGCCGTGAGGTCGTCATTCCAAGCTTGCTCAAATTCAAGCCATCAACCCTCTCTGCAACAATACCTGATTGAAGCTAGAATCCAAAGGGAGTTCAAATCAAGTTCAAAAGGTTTCAAAAGTATTTCAATCCGAGAGTTCAAACCCGAGGTATAATCCCGTTTCGCCAAATTTCATAACTTTGGTACCTTGAGGGGAGGGGTACCAAGTGTGGAATGATTTCCTATATCATCTCCACACTTGGTATGCCCATGTTACATAAAAAACCATTTTGATTTCATACCTCCCGGTTGCGTCGTATGGTGAAAATATCGCCTCGTACGGGATAATTCAATGAGGAGGAACATTCCCCATTTGAACACATCATTTTCTCATTCAAAATAATCTGTTTTTAACCAAGTTTCATGTCTTGTATGAGTTTCTATTCAATCATTTCAGAAAACCAAAGTTTGAACTGTCTGTGAAGGAAACAGTGCCGCACGGCACTCCTCCTGTACCGCACGGTACAGTGGGAGTGTTGTACGACACTCTTTTGAAAATTTGACCGTTGGATTGATGAACAGTGCCGCACGGCACACCTTTTTGTCAAATTTGAAGTTTTAACCAGTGCCTTGCACGAACAGTTTGAACCTTTGATTGGTTGTTTGCTTATAGTTATAACTTGCATTATTATCTGTTTTCATTATTATCGTCTGTTTTGCTTGATAAATTGGTTATTTGAATAAAGTTCGGCATTAAAATATTTTCTAAAAATCCCACAAATGTTTAGTAAAGACCGATTTTTAATCGGGCAAACGGGGTGCATTAAAACCCTTCCCCGTTTGTAACCTGGCTCTCGAATCCAAAACGAATCTCTGGTTTCCAAGTTGTTTTATAAATCATTTTCTCAACCATTTTTTGAAACGGTTTCTCGGGTCCTAAACCATTTTCTAAAAACCCGGGTGGCGACTCTATTTTCAAAACAAACAAAATCGGCGTGGGAGGTCAACCGTCCACAAAATGGCGACTCCGCTGGGGATTCTCAAATTAATCTCCAATTTGGCATTTCTATACTTATGAACTTCCCGAAGGCTTGTCAAAACGAAAATGCCTAGCGCTATCGCAAGGAAGGAATGGCGGATTAACAGGGCCTCGCCCGGCCATCCTGACTGGAGCTTTTTGGGTTGTTTATCTGTGTGAAGATATCAAAGAAGAAATTAATTTGGAGAGCCAAGCTTGAAAAATATTTGTGGGATTTTTGAAAATAATTTTATTGCTAAACTTTTGCATCACTTGCATCGATGTTGGATAAACCCTGCTGCTGCGTCTTGGTTACCCTACCCAGTTCACTGGTGTTAGGACATCCCCGGATGCTCAGCAACCTTGGACCATGATGAGTTAGCCTGCCGCTTGACCTTTGCCATGCAGTACACTTGGCACTGGGAGGCAAATATTGGCTCTAGTCTGGGGAACCCCCTAAACCAAAACCGGCCTTTGCATATAATTAACCTAGAACCTTCCAACCTAGGACAGGGACCCACAGGTTAGGATTATGTGATATATCTTGTTAACTGTTTAACTGCTTACTGTTTGTTGCTTGTCTTGCATGCACATACATGATAGTTCTTCACCCTAGATTGTCACATCCCCCTCCACAGTAATAAGAAGGATTATCCTAATAATCGAATGCTCTGTCAAATAAACAAACTCCTTTTTCAAATAGAAGTGCTGCCATTGGCTCATTCCCTCCTAATATTTAGAATGTTGTATTTCTTTTTATCAGAGTCTGTAATCGAAAATGAGTAATCAATCTGGAAGCAAGAAACTCAAGTCCACCTTTGCCATCCATCATGGTGCACCGGTGTGGATACTCGAAGAAGTGGGAAATGAAGAGATTGGAAATGAAGCACCATGTCACGCCCCAAATCCGGGAGCATTACCGGCCGTGAACCAAGAAATAATTCTCGGAACACGAAGCCTATACAAAAAGAAAGATAAAAATAATAATTTTCACAACCCAAATAAATCAAATTGAATCCTGAATTATAAAATTAAATTGGAAACCGAAACCAACATTTTTGTAGCCAGTGAACAATATCTCAAATTCCCCATACTCCAAATTTATTAACAAAAATTCTAAAGAAACAAAAGTGCGGAAGCTGTTAACAAAACTAAAAGAAAATGATAATGCGAATGCCCTAGAGGTCCAAACGATGGGTCCCGACATTGTTTTAGAGTCCACTATGATGCTCCCCAAACTCACCTGAAAAGAATGTGGAATAAATCCGTCAGCTCACAGCTCAATGAGTAGTTAAGCATGCTATGGGTTTAGAATACAACGTGGCATACATTTTAAGGAATGATAGTGAGAGCTCCAAAGAAATGGTTTCAAATAATAAGGTCGCTGGCTCAACAAGTAGTATCAAGGAGGAGAATTTCTGATTAACGATAATAGGAACAATAATTGATTCACAAAAACAAATATGCCTTTATACCAGTCAGTCTGTCCAGGAATATCAAAACGACGAACAACAACAAATAGGGAGTCTTAACCAAATTACGTGGGAACCATAATAACAATAATAACCATTGCCAAAAGACAAATATTTTCTCAGGGCTTTGCCCGTTGGATCCAACACCGAACTTAGAGTCACCTCAGGATGGCGCCTGAGTCTTTTCCCTAAGCCGATCCAGAGTAGGGTCACAGGGTATTTCACAAGTCTTTTCCCTATCCGTTGAGCACTAGAGTCACAGGGTATTTCACAAGTCTTTGCCCTAGTGGCCAAAGTCACCACAGGATGGCACCCGGGTCTTTCCCTTGGACTTTCACAAATATATACATGGTCCCAAACACGAAAGAGTGGCATTTCGAGATATCATGGAATCAACAAATAAACAACAAGTGAAATGAGAGCAATCAAACATTCAAAAATATTATCAATTAGCCTTGTATGCCGAAGGGTACGTCAATAGTCAATAAATGATCAACAGATAAGAATACAATTATCCATCACAACAAATTAAAGAATACGTAAAGAAGCGATAGGCTCAAGAGGAATCCAAATGAAGGGATCACATGCTTAACCACTCACCTGGGGTCCGAAAGAATGCAATTGAATGCGAAGCGTAATAAATAGTCCACTAATCTGAATCACAATAAAAGTTACACATAAGCTATACATATTCTCATAAGTAACTATAAAATCAATAATAGAACTATAGGTACTGTTATTAGTCTACTACTTGAGCGTTACTAGTAATAATTTAATACTTAGATTAATATATAATCTAATCACCAAAATCCTACACCAATTGACCACCACGTTTTCCTTAACCATGCATCATTTGAATGTTGTCCTCACACTCTATATGGGCATAGAACACTCATGTATTACACGACAGAAAAGTAGAATCCTAATTTGTTTATCTAGTATAAGACAAAAACCACCGCAACACTTGTTAATCCCAACCAAAACTAATCTGCGTGTGGCGTGAAGGCATATGAAAGGAAAAAAGAAAGAAGCAAATAAGGGAGTAGACTCACCACGTTAATATCTGCCACCGCTTGCTCTCTCTCTCTCTCTCTCTCTCTCTCTCTCTCTCGTGGCCGGAGCTCTCTATTTTTTTCACCGCAGTCTTATAGCTCTAAGGTATAAAGTATAAACCCTAATGATCTCAACTTGTAAAGAAAAATGATTTCATCCTTCTATTTTTATATCTAAATATCTGTATTGCTAGGAAATTCCTAAATTAGACCCAACTTATAATTCCAGTCTAACCCACACCAAAATGATAGTCGGCCATATAATACTAAAATAAGCGGCCCATTATACTTACGCTCTTGTAGCCATATTCAATTTAACTCAACTATATTTATAAAAATAAAATATAAGTTATTTGATTTTTAAGAACACCCAAAATAAATATAGTACTTAATAATCTGTAATTTTTTTATTATTAGAAAGAAGTGTGAAAAAGGAAAATGGAAGAATTAATTATTTCTGTTAAAACAATATATATATTTTTAAGGAAAAAGTTGGGATGTTACACACCAGACAAAGACAAGCTTGAAAAGTTGCTTCACCAGCTAGTCATGTCTGATCAACCAGGCTTAACCCTTCAATGGCACGACTCTGAAAACAGGAATGGTCAAGGTTGGGAATTCCACCTTCCCGCAGATGATGAATCCAAGGATATCCCCGACAAAATCACTGTCAAGGTAGAGCAAGAAAGTGATAATGAAGATATAGACGTCATGCCACCAGTCAAATACTTCCAGCCAGACGGCACGCCAGTCTACTACTTCCAAGACCCGGTGACAGGACATAAATACTGGGATGAGTGTGACTGTGAAGCTTGCTATGAAGAATGTCTCCTTCTGAATGATGGTTTGTCCCCCAAACAGCTCAAGAGAATGTGTGCTCTGGAAAATCCACCAAAGCAGCCAGAGACAAGTAAAGAAGCGAAGCCAGAGGAACCAAGTCAAGAATGCTCACCCAACAAATCCAGCACCTAGATTAGAATCAACAGCAAGCCAGTTGTCAGCAGATCTAGCCTGCAGGGCCTTTTTGAGACTGTCAAGTCTATCTTTTGTAGCTCAAGACAGTTTGAGCTTTATCGAGTCTGTACGTTGCTTTATTGAGTCGGTTTGTACTTTTCTTTATATCAGTTGAGTCAGTTTGTACTTTTCTTTATATCAGTTGAGTCAGTTTGTACTCCTCTTTGTTGAATTTCTCGTTGTTTGAGGGAGAAAGCCAGTTGTAGTCTCGAATTACGTCATGGCCTGATTCCTCCGAAATGGGGATACGTAGGCAACCCCTGAAAAGGTTCGGCCTTTGTTTTGCAAAATCTCTTAAAAAAAAGAATTCAGATACATTCAACAGAGCACTGAAAATTGGGGCAATCCTTTCCAAAACTGTGGTTGCATTGCACATCATGCATCATTCTTTCATTTGTACATAAATTCATGCACATAGCATTCTTTGCACCAGTCACTAAATTCATTTTGTTTTCACTATCAGTTTCAATCATTGGTAAGAGCGAGAAAAACACTGTACCTAGTTGGACTAGAACTCCCAAACAGCGATTAATTCGAACTGAGTCAAAAGCGGTACAGTCAGATTCAGCAGATCCTACGGATATGGCAAACAAGAACGAAATCGAGGCTCTCAAACTAGCCTTGGAAGAACAACGGGAACACAGTGATAGTCAGATGGCAGAATTGCTACTCCTAATACAAAGTCTGACCCTTCAGAACAAGCCGCCAGGAGGTCCAGGGGAGCAACCACCACCGAATCCACCTCCGCAAGAGAATCCAAACTTGGAAGCAATGATGGCGAAGGTCGCCAAACTCGAAGAATCAGTCCATAAACAAGAAAAAGTAGTTGCCACAGGTGTTGATATGGACAAGTTGTGTCTATTTCCCGGCGCCAAACTCCCGGAAGGATTCAAGCCTATAACCTGGGAAAAGTTTGATGGAAGTGGAGACCCAAGAGCTCATCTACAAACATATGTGGGCACGCTGTCTATGTATAACATTGAAAAGAATACCATGGGTCAGATGTTTCAGCAGACTCTAACAGGACCAGCACTGCGATGGTTTCTGAATCTTGGCATTTCAAAGAAAGGAAGTTGGGAGGATATTGGGGCAGCCTTCATGGCTCAGTACAATTATAACATTCACGTACGAACCACGTGCTTAGCCTGGACACCACGTGAGGGTGGCCCAGTTCGGGGGGACCACAAGACGGTGCCTAAGGTTATGGCCGAGCGGGGTAGGCCAAGTGTGCAGCCAGGATAGCACCACGAGATGGTGGCAGCACCATGAGAAGGTGCACGAGGCCAGTGCCGAGCTATGTATCTGGTCGGCAACAGTATATAAGAATGGGCAAGTATGTTGCCGAGCTAACTGCCTACGTGATGAGGTGGCAGGTCAGCCTCTTACGTGATAAGGGTTAAATCCTGAGAGTTAAGGGATTATCATTAGGCTTCCATATTGGACAAGAAGTCCAGTATAGATACAGAATCCTTACGAGAAGGGAATTCTGATTGTATTGCCATATGGGACGAATCCCATATGAGAAAGGAATCCTAACTTAAAGAGGATTCCGATAATGGTAAGGATTCCTAACGTGGAGGGAATCCTTGTAGAATAAAGATTGTGTTTCTATATGGAGCGAGTCCCATATAGGAAAGGACTCCTAATGTGAATAGGATCCTTGGACAACAAGCACCCTGCATCTATAAATAAGGTGCAATACCCATGAAGAAAGGTACGCAGTAATTCGTGTTTACATGCTTTACGTGTTTTATGGCTTCCTCCTAGTACGTGATACTAACTTAAGCATCGGAGGGCCTTTGCCGACGAGAGGCAAAGGTGCTCTAACCGTCTATTGTCTTGCAGTGCTAGGGTTCCGGCGAAGAGTGCATATTGTTGATCTCATAGAGGCGTGGAAATAGCATACCCAGATTTTTCCCCTCTACAATTGGCGTCGTCTGTGGGAAACGCTTACGAAAAGCTCCTTTCTTTTGAACAAAGATCAACAATGGTGGTTCCGGAACCTGTTTTATGTACTCCGCGAAGAGAGGACGTGGAAGACGATGGAGGAACCACTCTCGTGTACATTACGAGAAAGAGTACGAAGGTGGACAAGACTCCGCAGGCCCACAAAGCGCCTCAAAAGAAGCCCGCTGTTAGAAGGATCAATATAGGGCATATTCCTGAGATTCCGAAATTCAGGAACACATACCTACTGACCCATGATTCTCCAAGATCAGGCGAGCGGAGAGGACGCTCAAGGACGCCTCCAAGAAGAAGGGAAGCCTCCATCCGACGTGACCGGAGGAGAAGCCCCCCACGAAGGGAGGATTGAAGGCGAACGAAGGATCAAGAAAGAGAGGACAGCCTCGACCGAAGAGAACAGGAGGCAGAAGAATTGGCCCGTGAAGTCACTCGACGAGAGCGAGAGATTCAAGACCTAAAGAAACAACTCCAAGAGAAGGAGAAGGATTTACATTCACGGACGAGATCTGTGCAATACGTAGAGGAGAGAAGGGGTCATCACCACGATGATGTCTCTACCGTGAGAAGAGCCTCTCCAAGAAAAAGGAGGGAGAGGAGTCCCTCCATCGAGAAAAAAGAAAAAGGAAGCATGCTAGAGACAGATACGAGAGATCTGGCTCCAATAAACGTACTCCCGAGAGGTATGTGATAAGAAAGGAAACTGGCCGAGCTGATGGGGGTCCTAAGACTGCATGAGAAGCAGCTAAGGAGGCCCTGGGCCAAATCTCGAAGTCACCACTAGCTTACTGGATCCGAGCAGAAAAGACACCAAGCAGGGTGAAGCACTCAGTGTTCGTCCCTTATGAAACCAGCACGGACCCAGTGGCCCACATTCAACACTACCAACAGGCCATGTTCATGCATGAGCAAGACGATGTCTTGCTATGTAAAATGTTCCCATCAAGTCTAGGGAAAGTGGCCTTGAGTTGGTACCACAAACTCCCAGAGGGGTCAATCCTGTGCTGGGCTCAACTGGCCGAGGAATTTACTGCTCGGGTCTTAACAAGCCGAGCGGCCCCAAAGGCCTTTGATGCATTGACCTCTATGAGACAGAGGGATGATGAGACTCTGCGGCAGTACTCCAAACGTTACTGGGAAACTTTCAACGAGATTGAAAACTGCAGTGAGGAATACGCTTTGGCAATGTTCAAGACAAGCTTGCCTATGCACAGTAAGCTACGAGAATCGCTTACCATGCATCCAGTAAAGACTGTGGCTAAACTTATGGAGAGAATCCAGGAGCACGCACGGGTGGAGGATGACATCCTGCAAGCTGGAGGAAAGATTGTGGCTGGACGGCCACAGCTCTCAGAAAAGAAAGAAAATTGCACGTAGCTCGACCAAGAGGCAACAAAACACGTGCTTGGAGTAGCCACCACGAGAAGGTGCTTAACTCGGCATTATTAGGAAGGGGTTTCTTAGACCCATGCAGAACAGATTTGACCACGAGTAGGGTCAAGGTGTTAAAAGGGACACTAAGTGGAGGTGAACTAGCTCGACATCAACTACGATGGGTGTCTCAGGACACGGCCGAGCTAGTCAGGCTACGAATATAGCCAGAGTTACATTATGGATTACATGTCCAGCTTGGTATAGCTCAGTATATGGGGAGCTAGCCTTGGAAAGACCTTGCCGAGCTATGTGGAAGAACGGCCAAGGCCGCCTTGAGAATATAGGGCGGTGGAGGTTCATACCGAGCACAAATCCTATGAAGAAAAGGATTTGAGCAAAATTAAAAAAGAACATGAGGATTAATTTCCTTGACGTAAAACAAGGATATCGTCGAACGTCCACGAGAAGGCAGCAGATTTGGACCATGTACAAAGATCCAAGGATGAGATCGTTAGAGCAAAACAACGGCTTCACATTGATCGGCCAAGGAGACCCATGATGAGAAAAATAATGGGGAGCATAATTTCTCTTCGGTAGTGACACTACCACAACCTCAGGGGCATGCAGGAGCCGATCGTCATGGTCTCCGAAAAGGGGAATCTGTTGTGCAGGATTTTGAAGAATGGAGGCTATGCATGGATGGGTCTGCACAGAGCAAGGGGTCAGGAGTAAAGATCTAATTACCCGTAGAAGGAACAAATCACGTGACTCGGAATTGCTACCACGTGAGGGTATGGAGCTCAGCCTTGCTGTGAAAGGGTTCCTTAACCTTATGCCGAGTTGTGTTGACCACGAGTAAGGGTCAAGGCATAATTTGGGCACCAAGTGAAGGTGTACCAGCTCGGAAGTAACCATGAGGGGATGTCCTAAGACATGGCCGAGCTGGTTGAGCTACGAATATAGCTAGGATATCATTATGGGACTACATTGATTCAGCAAGGAACAACTCGACATGTGTGGATTGGGTCTCGTACGGTTCATGCCGAGCCATGTGGAAGGACGGCCAGGACCGCCTTAAGAGTATAGGACGGTGGAGCATTCCTAAAGAATACACTGCATAAGCATGTAGGAAAGAGACCTATATGGAAAGGAGTTCTATCACAAGAAAAGATCTTGCACGCTATGGGAGCAAGTCGCTCGGTTCGAACAAAGCCGAGTATGAGCCTCTGCTCGCTAAGAGATTGAGGGTCAATTGTGGCTCATAGTTGGTCGAAAGCCAGCTATCCGACGAATGTGTTGCTCGGTAATTAAATAAACAGGAGGAAGTTTATGTGAAATAAAGTAGCTCGGGTAAAGTGTCTACATAAATTCAATGGACTTGGATTTAGGACCAAGCTAGATGGATCCAATCATGGAATCCCCACGAGAGGGTACACGTCCTAGTGATAAAAAGGAAACGCACCGGATCATGACCAGCTTGTTTGTGCGCACCACGTGATGGAGCAAAAGTTTCTATATAAGATTCACGAAAGGACTTATGGAAGTAACATTAGTGGAAGAACCATAAGCTCACCAAGCAACATTTTGGGGATAATGATGACCCTGGTTGGACGCACCACGTGAAGGTGCAAAGTGCTCGGCCACACAGAAAATTCCACGAAAAGGAAGTTCGGCCTAGACGAGGAAGAGCCATACAAGGGATAACTGGAACCAGAGTTCATCCCCAAGCAGACTTGGATGGGAATCTAGTGCCATTGCCATGGAATACACAGATAAGTAGTCAAATTACTTATTTCAATTTATTTATTGTTTAGCTACAAATTGCTATGATGGAATTATGAACAGAATTCTGGAGTGGATAAAATCCAGTTACCCTCAGAAAAGGCAGAACACGTGCCCTAAAATAACCACCACGTGAGGGTAGCTAGCTCGGCGCTGTTGTATAGGGGCTCCTTAACCCTATGCCGAGCAATGATGACCATGAGTAGGGTCAATATAGTAAATCAAGTACCAAGTGAAGATATAACAGCTAGGCAGTACCACGAAGCGATATCTTAAGACATGGTCGAGCTAAGATAAACTACAAATATAGCTATGATAGCATTCTGGGATACATGGTTTAGCCCAGTGCAAGCTCGGCACGGATGGGCTGAGCCTTGTACAAGTCATGCCGAGCTAAGTGAAAGCATGACATCGCCTTAAGAGTATAGGGCGGTGAGACATTCCAGAAGGTCCTAAATCGGCTCCTTATGTGATAAGGAGCAACCCCGTGTATAAAGGAATTAACATAAGCATTCCTAATGCAATTAGGAATACGTTGCATATAGAAAGGAAACCTACATGAAGAAAGATGCAGGGTTCCAGTGAGGAAGCACGTGATCAAGACCTTACGTGGATTTTATCCCCGTACAAATTCCATAGAAATTATTATTTGCTATGAGTTGCTATAGTGAAATCATTTGCGATATCCATCTTTTCTAGTTTTGTCAGCTACAAATTGCTTTAATACGGTGAGAGTTATGAATAAAACTCTGTTTGACTTGAAATAGGTTGTTTCTGTATGGTCTAAGCATGAATAAGCTAAGTTTGGACCCAAAGACGCTTAGCCTCAAAACTAGGGAGCGGAGAGTGTAAAAACTTATGCAATAGGCAACAAATATTGCTCAAATTTTCCCAAGTACGAAGAAACTTGGAGGCCGGCAACGAATATTGCTCAAATTTTCCCAAGTACAAAGGAACTTCGAGGCAAGCAACGAATATTGCTAAGAAACGAATATTGCTTGAACATTCCCAAGTACGAAGAAACGTGGAGGCAATCAACGAATATTGCTTGAACTCTCCCAAGTACGAAGAAACTTGGAGGCAAGCAACGAATATTGCTTGAACATTCCCAAGTACGAAGAAACTTGGAGGCAATCAACGAATATTGCTTGAACTCTCCCAAGTACGAAGAAACTTGGAGACAAACAACGGATATTGCTCGAACATTCCCAAGCACGAAGAAACTCGGACAGTGAGCAACGAATAATGCTTGAACATTGCTAAGTACGTGGAAACTTGGGCAATAAGCGACAATCATTACTTGTGGTCTGCTAAGTACAAAAAATTCTTAGCTGGAAAGCTAAACGCGAGTATTACGGCAAGGAAAAACACAATTAGCAGTAAGCTTTGACCATCATTCACGAACAACAATGGTGATCAAAGCTGGGGAGCAATTGGAGAGGGAAGAATCCAATTATACAGAGGAAAGTACCCAAGCACGTACGAACCACGTGCTTAGCCTGGACACCACGTGAGGGTGGCCCAGTTCGGGGGGACCACAAGAAGGTGCCTAAGGTTATGGCCAAGCGGGGTAGGCCAAGTGTGCAGCCAGGATAGCACCACGAGATGGTGGCAGCACCATGAGAAGGTGCACGAGGCCAGTGCCAAGCTATGTATCTGGTCGGCAACAGTATATAAGAATGGGCAAGTATGTTGCCGAGCTAATTGCCTACGTGATGAGGTGGCAGGTTAGCCTCTTACGTGATAAGGGTTAAATCCTGAGAGTTAAGGGATTATCATTAGGCTTCCATATTGGACAAGAAGTCCAGTATAGATACAGAATCCTTACGAGAAGGGAATTCTGATTGTATTGCCATATGGGACGAATCCCATATGAGAAAGGAATCCTAACTTAAAGAGGATTCCGATAATGGTAAGGATTCCTAACGTGGAGGGAATCCTTGTAGAATAACGATTGTGTTTCTATATGGAGCGAGTCCCATATAGGAAAGGACTCCTAATGTGAATAGGATCCTTGGACAACAAGCACCCTGCATCTATAAATAAGGTGCAATACCCATGAAGAAAGGTACGCAGTAATTCGTGTTTACATGCTTTACGTGTTTTATGGTTTCCTCCTAGTACGTG
Source organism: Vaccinium vitis-idaea (assembly GCA_963854785.1). Classification (NCBI taxonomy): domain Eukaryota; kingdom Viridiplantae; phylum Streptophyta; class Magnoliopsida; order Ericales; family Ericaceae; genus Vaccinium; species Vaccinium vitis-idaea. The sequence continues at coordinate 5,784,809 of OY978226.1, read as the reverse complement.
ATACTAATTTAAGCATCGGAGGGCCTTTGCCGACGAGAGGCAAAGGTGCTAGGGTTCCGGTGAAGAGTGCATATTGTTGATCTCATAGAGGCGTGGAAATAGCATACCCAGATTTTTCCCCTCTACACCTATCACCAAATGCCCGGTCATCATACCAACAATTGTATCCGTCTCAAGCACAAAATCCAAGACCTCATTGAAAATGGAACACTTCCGCTTCCCCTCAAAAAACCAAACACTGTCTCAAACCCCATGCCAGAACACAAGTCCAATACCCAAATCAACCAAACCTCTCTCAGCTCCACTCCAAATAACCCAAGCTCCACTAAATTCAACCCTAGCTTATACATCATACCAGCCACCAAACCTAAACCCCTCATCCCTGTACCAGAAGATCTTGAAATTCGCTTCCTCGAAAATGTTAAACCAAAACAGAAATCGAGATGGGCAGATATCACGGAAAGTGAAGAATGGGCCATGAACGATCAAGATTGGGAAGAACTCCGCCAGGAGTGGGACCCAAGCCAGTTTATTATCCCAGATTCTCATACCAAGCCGGTAGTATCTATACCAACAGACTCCAGTATCTGTCGGATCGACAAAGTCGTGTGCATCGCAGGAATGGTGCATACTCTTGAATATGTTGAACCAAATGAACAAGAAGATTGGCGAGAAAGGTGGGAGGCAATTTGTGCTGATCCTCTGGATGCAATTTCGCTCCCTGCATTGTTTGACGAACCCGGAGACATATGGAATAGGACACTCGGTGAAGTTTATCATTGGGTCCCTAGCAGTATCCCTTCAGATAATTTATTGCCACCTCCGCTTCCTGGGATTGAAGAACATTTTGCCATAGAAACTGTTTTTGGTGACCATGACTGGTTTCCTAAGGCCTACATTATTGGGGAATCTCTACCTCGACCATCCGTGCCATTTCCTCCTCAGCCAGATGTTTCGGTTTTAATTGCAGATTCATTTTGGAACGAAGAAGACGTGATCGATATTCTATTCGACAACGATGAAGTATGGACCGTCAACAGAGCCATGTTAGATGATTCATTTTGGCGTAATCAAGCAGTAGAAAATCTGGGGAAGAAGATGGAGAACATCAAGATCGAGAAACGAAAAGTTGAGGATAGTCTTGCAGGTTTTTGGTCCGAGTATTTTGACACTAAACAGAAGTTGGAATCCATTAAAGCCAGAAAATGAAAGGTCAATGAATTTTCAAATTTTTGGGATGAAGAGTCGCCATCAGTCAACCGAGTAACAAGAAGCGGACGGATTTATCAACCTGCTAACCTGCAAAAAGGCAACACCTCTAACCATGCTCAGGCTGGGGCATTTGCTTGGAACGATCCCGTCCAGGACAATTCGACTCCAAATAATCCGGAAGATGTCACTCAGGCACCGGAAGTTGTCACTCAACCACCTCAAAGGAATCCTATGCCAGTGGAAGACCCCATCCAGAAGCAACTTGAAAGAACTCCAGCATCAGTGTCCGACTGGGGGCTGCTTTCCTCATCTAGGGAACACCGTCAAAAACTAATCAAGACTCTGTCTAAGATGGAAGTGCCACCTGACACTCCCCCTGAAACACTGGTAGTTTTGCTCGCGCCAAACCAGGCAAAACATGTTGTGACATTCACTGAGAAAGATTTGCCGCCAGAAGGAGCCGGTCACAACAAGCCACTGCACATCACCATGAAGTGTATGGGGAAATGGGTCCCCGTTATTCTCCTTGACAATGGATCTGCTTTAAATGTCTGCCCACTGCGCACAGCCTACTGTTTGGGATTTACAACTAAGGATTTCGAACCCTCGAACCTCGGAGTACGTGCTTACGATAATACGCGCAGGGATGTAGTTGGAATTGTTCAAATGGAAATATCCGTCGAAAATTTCAAGTCCAACGTCGAGTTTCATGTACTCGACATTCCTTCGTCTTTCAACTTATTGCTGGGTAGGCCATGGCTTCACCATCCAGACATTATGGCAGTACCATCTTCCCTGCATCAGAAGGTTCAGCTTGGTCTAGACACAGGGACTCTGACGATCTATGGAGAATCCGGGATTCGTCCTCATGTCTCTGATAACACCCCCGTGCTTGAGATCACACATGGGGAAGAAGACGTCACTCTTGGAGGATTCTCTTTTAACACCGTTGGGACCGTTCTCACTATCAAGATGGATGAAGATTTCTCAATTAGCTCTACGGTTATTGAAATGATGAGAAAGATGGCTTACATGCCAGGTTTGGGGTTGGGCCGCAACAATCAAGGAGTGGCCGAATTCCCAGATTTCCCTATGAACAATCACCGCTTCGGCCTCGGTTATCAACCCAACAAAGATGAGCTTGGAAGTGGATGGAGAGCTCAAGCCCGTGCTCAGTCTGTGAAAGGTCCCATTCGTTTCATCAAAGGAAGGGAAGCTATCTACCAAGGAGAGCCAGAGCCATTTTGGGACATGGAGAAAAGGACCAAGCTGCCGGGGTTCGAGATCTTCGCCAACGACACATGGGACAGTGATGATGAATCAGCAAAGCTAGAAGAATTGGTCAAACAATGCAAATCTGACTGGATCGAAGTTTTTGACTCAGGGAATCTAATATCGTTGTTTGGGGATGAAAGTCCAATAGGTATGGTCGAGGATGGGCCTGCTGCAATGTTGATTGATTTGGAACCTGTTAGAGACATGGAGATGATGATGCTGGGCCAAGAAACCCTTGGAGATGTTACATCGCTCATTGTGGATGCCAATGGAATTTATAAAAATTGCACTTTTGCACCTAAAATTATTTACACTGGCACTGAATTTGAGTCTAAGTCAGAATCTAGCATTGAGTCTGAGTTTAGCACCGAGTTTGAGTCCACTTCTGAGTCAATGCATGTGTCTGTTAGTCCTCTACATCATCATTTCTCTTTTGAGTTTGAGTCCACTCTCATGTATCATGCCCTGGGGCCACTTCTTTTCCAATGAATGAAATTGACTTTGCTTATCTTGCTGTGTTTGAAATAAATTGTGTTAACCCTAACGATGATGGGATTGAGTTTGAGGAAGAAATTCCAAAAGAACTCCAATCTCTACTCGAGCGAGAAAATGAAAGGCTTGCTCAACCTATAAAAGAAGAAGTAACTTTAATAAATCTGAGAGATGAGAGTAATCCACGAATGGTTCAAATCAGTTCTGGGTTGTCTCCAAAAGAATTTAAAGCTCACTCGGATCTTTTAAAAGAATTTCAAGATGTTTTTGCATGGTCTCATGCGGATATGCCTGGAATTGATCCTGAAATCGTAGAGCATCGAATCCCACTTTATCCTGATGCAAAACCTGTCAAACAGAAATTGAGAAAAATGAGGCCCGATTGGGCGCTGGAAATCAAAAAGGAAATTCAGAAACAGATAGATGCAGGATTTTTAATGGTAACAGAATACCCTCAGTGGGTCACCAACATCATGCCTGTCCCCAAGAAGAATGGGAAGATCAGAGTCTACGTAGACTTCAGAGATTTGAACAAAGCCAGCCCCAAGGACGACTTTTCGCTGCCACATATAGATGTCCTCGTAGATAACACTGCGGGGCACGCATTGCTTTCTTTCATGGATGGTTTTTCAGGTTACAATCAGATTCTCATGGCCCCCAAGGACCGAGAGAAAACCACTTTCACCACAGAGTGGGGGACCTACTGTTACAGGGTTATGCCGTTTGGATTAAAGAATGCCGGATCTACTTACCAGAGGGCCGCCACAACTTTACTGCATGACATGATCCACAAGGAAGTCGAAGTATACGTGGACGACATGATCGTCAAGTCCAAGGAAAGAGAAGGGCACTTGCACGCTCTCAGAAAATTCTTTGAAAGGATTCGCAAGTACAGATTGCGTCTCAATCCCGAAAAGTGCACATTCGGAGTTACAGCTGGAAAGATGTTGGGTTTCATGATCACAACCCGAGGAATCGAAGTGGATCCATCCAAAATCAAGGCTATTCTTGAAATGGAACCACCGCAAACAGAAAAAGAGGTGCGGAGTTTTCTCGGCAAGATTCAGTTCATCAGCAGATTCATCGCCAAATTAACCTCAACTTGCGAGCCGATGTTTTATCTTCTCAAGAAAGGTGTGCCATTTAAATGGGACGACAGGTGTCGGAAAGCCTTTGAAACAATAAAAAAATACTTGCAGAATCCTCCGGTTCTGATGCCACCTGTGCCGGGGAAACCTTTGATTCTGTATTTGTCAGTCACTTCATCAGCTATGGGATGCATGCTAGCACAAGAAGGAAAAGGTGGATCTGAGAAGGCTGTCTACTACATAAGCAAGAAGATGGTTGGATGCGAAGAACGATACACTTCACTGGTAAAAACTTGTTGGGCATTGGTCTGGGCTTCCAAGAAGTTAAGGCATTATATGTTGGCTTACTCTGTAATGCTGATTTCTCGAATGGACCCTCTCAAATATTTATTTGAGAAACCCGCACTTACAGGTAAGTTGGCACGATGGTTGCTTTTGCTAGCAGAATTCGATGTCAAGTATGTTACTAGGAAGTTAGTAAAAGGAAGAGCCATTGCTGAGTTTCTTGCCAATCACCCTGTGGAAGGTCCAGAAGATGTAGAGTTTGAATTCCCAGATGAGAACGTGATGACAGCCACCAATGATGTCTGGATGTTGTATTTCGACGGGGCAGCCAATTAGAAAGGATTTGGAATTGGGGTATTGTTGATTTCCCCAGAAGGATCACATATCCCTCTTGCTTTCAAGTTAAACTTCGAAGTCACTAATAACCAATCAGAATATGAAGCCTGCATCGTAGGGATGGAAGCTGCCTTGGAAATTGGAGTCAAAAGACTAGAAGTGGTCGGGGAGTCAAACTTAGTGGTGTCACAAGCAAACGGTGACTGGAAAGTCAAAGAAGACAAATTGAAGCCTTACAATCAAGACTTGGATGACTTGATCCCACGATTTCAGATGGTTACTTTCACGCATGTGCCAAGGTTGAAGAATCGGTTTGCCGATGCTCTCGCAACGTTGGCATCCATGGTTGAAATACCAAACGGAGTCAAACTCAGGCCAATTATGATTGAGCAACGAGACAAACCTGTCTATGAGTACGTCATGGCCATTGACGAGCCAGACGATAGCTTGCCGTGGTATCACGACATTTGGAACTTCATTGAGAAAGGCGAGTATCCAACAGGGACCGATAAGAAGGATCACGTAGCTCTTCGAAGATTGGCATCTCAGTACGTCATTTGCGGAGGAAAGCTATATCGAAGATCTCATTGCGGAGCACACAAACTGTGCGTGCACGGAGAAGAAACCAGCCGGATCATGGAAGAAATACATAAAGGAGTTTGCGGCCCTCATATGAACGGCATGATGCTCGCCAAGAAAATCTTGAGTCGAGGCTATTATTGGTCAACCATGGAAACTGAATGTGTTGAGTATGTAAGACGATGTCACAAGTGCCAAATTCACGCCAATCTCATGCATGTCCCGCCATCAGAATTGCATTCCATGACCTCGCCTTGGCCCTTTTCCGTCTGGGGCATAGATGTTATTGGCAGAATCACACCGGCAGTGTCAAACGGGAACAAGTTCATCCTGGTCGCAATTGATTATTTCACCAAATGGGTTGAAGCTGCTTCTTATACGACCCTCACTGCAGTCCAAGTTGCTCAATTCATCAAACAGAACATCATCTACAGATATGGGGTCCCTCAAGCCTTCGTGTCAGACAACGGGGTTCATTTCAAAGGAAGAGCGGCAGAAACTCTTGAAGAATTTGGGATTCAAGTTCATAAATCGACAGTCTATCGACCACAAACCAATGGGGCTGTAGAAGCGGCCAACAAAACCATCAAGTCTATACTAGAGGAAACCATTGAGTCTGCACGGGATTGGCAGGAACAACTGCCTTTAGCATTATGGGGATACCGGACATCTATCTGAACCCCCACAGGAGCAACGCCCTACTCTTTGGTTTACGGCATGGAGGCCGTTCTTCCCATCGAACTCGAAATCCCGTCTTTAAAGATCATGGCAGAATCAGGAATTGATGAAGCAGAATGGCAAAACGCGAGGTTCGAGGAGCTCATGCTATTCGATGAAAGGCGGCTTAAGGCCTTATATCATGTTCAGGGATATTAGCGCCGAGTAGCCCGTGCTTTTAACAAGAAGGTGAAATCCAGGGATTTAAAGGAAGGCGACATGGTCTTGAAAGAGATTCGAACTCCAGTTTTTAATCCGCGTGGGAAGTTTCGACCAAAATGGGCTGGGCCTTATATTATCAAAAAGATCTTATCTGGAGGTGCAGCACAACTCATCGATCTCGACGGCAATGAATTCTCTACTCTGGTCAACTTGGATCAACTCAAGAGATATTACCCCTGAGAGAAGCTCGCTGGACTGAAAACCGCAAGGGTGGGCAGTTCCAGGCAAAAATTAGAGCAAAAAGCCTGCTAGGTTTGAAAACCCGAAAGGGCAGCCTAGGCAAAAGATAAGGCTAAATAAGTCAAAAGCTCGCTAGACCGAAAACCCGCAAGGGCGGTACTAGGCAAAATTCAGAGCACAAAAGGAGAGTGTAAATACCCGAGTGAACCCTAACCAAACACTTGTAGTCCTGAACTACGTCATGACCTGATTCCTTTCTGTGAGGGATACGTAGGCAGCCTCATCCTGAGGTTCGGTCACAATCTTTTGAGTTGATTCCAAGTCATTATACACATTTAAGGTTTCACAGACAGAGCCGGTAAGAATCAAGAATGGAAAATTCTCAAAACTCAAGTTTTATTCAGACAAACTTTTTCGATTACATGGCTGAGCATGAAACTTTCAAAAGAAACAAACAACAACAACATCCATAACAGTGGGTACACAACTTATTTCAAGCACAGTAAGATTGAGTCTAAAGTCTGTCTTAGTTTCCATTTGCTCTTGCTTCAATATCTTGTGTCAGCCATCTCTTGTAACGTGCTGGAAGGAGAACACTGGGACATGAATCTCTTGGAATGGTCACGCGCTCCCTCCAATTGTTCTGATAAGCTCTGAATGTGGCAACATTGAAATTTGGCATGACAAAGTTCTCGGGACCTGCAGGAGGCAATACTTGACGAGCACCAAGTTGACGGAGAACACGGTTTGGAATGTAGAAAGTCCATCGAGTCAGGCCTGCCAAAACCATTCGCTGACGCCCCATTTTGCTAATAGCCATGTCAGGAAGATCAATCCAAGTCAAGCGCCAAGAAATCACTTCCTCTGTAAGATGGGAGAGATTCTGAACCCAACCTCCCACATCATCAAAAACTTCCTTGAAGCCCCTGATAACAAACCCTTGTGTTTCATGAACCCGGTTTCTTGGCACAGGCTCCAGCAGATTAGCCTTGTCACATAACCACAGCTGTGTGAAAGAGAGAAAACAAGTAAGAAACCTTAGAAAGCCTTAAACTGAGAGTCGAGGTAAAATGAGAACAAGTGAAAAAAAAACCAGAAAAAGGAGAGCTGAGTGAGAAGCTTACCTGTAGGAGCAAAGGACTACCCTCGAAGATGTCAGTCCGACCGGCATGAACCCCATCTATACCCATCAAAGTTTCAGCCAGAACCATGGGAGCCACATCTTTGTGCTCCTCAATTTGCATGGCCACACCAACCAAGGAAGAGCTTGCCTGACCATCAGATTGCACAAACAAGAATGTAGCCAGTAAACACAAGCACAAAGCAAAGTCGTTGGAGCGAAATCCTTCAATAAGGCGTGGAATGTTCAGAAAACCTCCACGAATCATGGACTTGGCAGCATTATTGCTTATCTCGAGTTTGGAAGACAGCACTGGGGCAAAACTAACCCCTTGGAGAGGGATGATAGGATCCGCCAAATCAAAACCTCTGATGTATGCATAGAATTCTTCCACGGTGGGGCATAACTCGTGAAGACCAAAGCGAAAAACATGCACCTCAGGGTCCCAGAATTGTGTTGTAGCGTGCAGCAACTCAGGACGTATGGACACGTCTCGAATGTAATGAAGGGAAGTCAGCCTATGGCCCCGGAAGTGGAGCCAATCCAAGCCATCGAGATCATCAAGCCAAGGACGCATCAAAGCTGAGAAACTCACCGCCATTGTGAGAAGAGTTGAACAAAGGAGAAGTTTATGGGTTTGGGATGCAAATGAGGAATGAAATGAATGGCTTTTATAGCTGCCATGCATGAAGAACGTTACAAAGTTTAAAGTCCCGAAGAACGGCCGTCTCGAAGAACGTGCCGACTCGAAAATCGTAAGGAATCAGGCTAAATTTGCAAAGCTTCTAAAAAGGTACCTTACAGTGGCCCTTCAAGACCCTAGGACGTGCATTGGAGTGATGAAATGCCAAAAGGAAAGACCAGAAATCGGCTGCAAGTTGCAAAAATTTTGGCACTACCAGGCAAGTGTCGTACGGCACAGTAAGAGTGCCGCACGGCACAGTTTTGATGTCACACGGCACAGTTGGACAGTTTCAGCAAAACTGGATTTTGAACATTCGAAACTCATTCCATGTTTCTTTTGGGCACATGTCTCGTGCATACAAGTCATAATACATGCATATGACTTAATGGCAAGATCGGTTGACATTCCCGAAGGAGTTTTTAATGACCGGACACTTCGAAAAGTGGAATACAACAAGAATACATGCATCAGCAAACTATGCTTCATGATATTGTCATCTCTCAAGATTGGTTAATTCATGTGCATAATGTTCCGCAAAGAAAGCATTCCATTCATTTGTCAACGGCGATGCCGGCACGTGTGCACAATAAGTATTGTTCTATTATCATTGATTCTTGCGTTGTACATACAAATTCATGAGTTTATTCATTCCATTGAGTCATGTAAGCCATAATGCCACCAATACGAGTCAGTTTCTCCATAAATACAAGTTCATACAATTCTCAACTCGGTTATTTTAACTAAAATACTCATGTGCAGTATTTGATTTTCCAAATTCATTGCCAGTATGAATAAAAGCAAATCAAAGTGCGAGTTTTTATAAAACCAAAATATCCGCATCAATGCTAAATCAACTACCACGACTCGCAGGCCATCTATACAGAAGGGCTAAACAGGCGCCCAAGTCAAAACGAGGCATGCAGGCCCCACCTAATAAAAGCTACTACTAACAACTGTCTCAGGTACGAGGGCGCTTCGGTGGCACGAATCCTAAGTGTCTATACTCCTTCGGCGTAGAAGGATGGCTCTCAGTACTACTACTCTCCGCGGACTCCTCTCTCTGTGGTGCACTCTCCCTTCGTCTCTCCTGGACCGCAGTAGAACGTAGGACTCGACCTGAAGCTGGAACTGCTGAAGTAGCTCAAGGCGCTGAACGCCTGGCACTCTGGGAACCTGACGCTCCCTGCATAAGTAACAAAGTCTGTCAAAACACAATGGGAAGTATGAATGATCAACAGAAAGGAAAGGCATGTCTAAAATATACCTCAGCAGCTCCACTGCTAGGAGTAGCCCTGCGACTAGCTCCTCTCTCACTGCTAGTACCTGCTCCACGACTACTCTCTCTCCTCCTACGGGTACCGCGACCAGTCTCTCTACCTCTGCTAGTCTCTCCAGCACCTCGGCCTGTGCCTCCGCCAGCCTCTTTGGAACCTCGCGCTGGTGTCCTCTCTCTGGTAGCACTCCGCCTACGACCAAGTACAACACTCGGCTCAGCTCGCGGGCGTACCACTGGAGCCATGCCCATCACAAACTGACGGACCATGGCCTGCAAGTCTTGCACCAACTGGTACGATGCCGCAGCCCATTTAGCAGGAATCTGAAAAACAAAGGTACATCAGTAATGCATGGGATATTGATACAAGGAGATAATCAAAGCAGGTACAACAATTAGAAGTCACCTCTATCGTAGCAAGAGTAACTGTGGGAGTAATAAGAGGCACCGTCACTACTCCGAGCGCTCCATCAGCAGTCACTACCTCAATCTCTCTCCTCAACTCAGGTAAAGAAGGGGCAGCTCTCAGGTGATTCTCCATATTCAGGTTATATGCCAAATGAGTACTCAAATATCCCTCATAATCTATCGAAGGGCTGAAAATCACCTCTGTCGGCACTGTGTGTCTCTCTATCTCTGCTCGAGTATACTCATCAGACCTCTGAACAAGCAAAGGAAGGGGCGAAGGCACTCTGAAATGGTCAATCCCAAGAGATTGACAAGACACTCTGTCACCCAAGTACCATTGCCAGCCGTATGGACACTCCAAAAGCACTCGACTCCGTGTCCACTCCCTGCTCCTGATCAGATAATCCCTGCGCAACCTGTCCCAGACATTCCACCTCACCTGCAAGGAAAAGGTTTGTCATTTTTCAGAAAATGAGAAGACAAGAAAGCATGAAAGGTTGAATCACAAAGAAGCTTACTCTATCCCCGTGGTAGAATCATGGAAAAGTCTGAAGCTCCTCAAGTCTCCCTTATGATCACCTGCTCCTGTGAACTCCAATCCCCACTTTTCAGCACGTGGAAGCACATTCTCATTGTTGTGAGAATTGGCTGGGGCAAATATTCCTAACACCTCATAAGCCCACACCTGCATGTTCAGAAACCAATCAAGTCAAGGAATATGGCTAAGGCATATCATGGTTTTACACAAAGGAGAAATGCTAGCAAAATTTACCTCTATAACTCTCCAATAGCCACCAAGGCTCGTGCCTACTCCACGGCAGACGCAACCCAAGAAGCAGTACACGGTGCACAAGCCAGCACCACCCCAGTCAAATCTCCCAGCAGTCTCCAAGCTCTCCAGCGCCGGTAGCCAACCCAAGTGCACCATGCCCTGCCTGTTCGGAAACAGGGAAGCACCAAAGAGGTATAACAAGTAAGCCCTTGCCATCTGTCTAGCCTCCTCCTCTGACTTTGGCTAATGGTCCCAGAAATCCACCAAGACAGTATATCTCACCCCCGGCTCAATGCCTCCAGGCCTCCTCCCCAAGTAGTGCTCTACGACAGCAGTGTCCAAATACAGCTCTGAGTCAAATGGAATGGGCTCACCTCCAACTCTCAGACCAGTGATAGCAGCAAAGTCAAGGGGAGTGATGGTTATCTCCCCGAATCTAAAGTGAAAAGTATTGGTGGTATCCCACCACCTCTCCACCAGGGCTCATATCAGCTTGCGATCTGTCCTGGTCACTGTCAAGAGTCGAATAAAGATGGTAAACCCGGAGGCATCAACCAAAGCCCTCACACTCGGCGACAACGCGTGGTAATAGGCCAAAGAACTCGCAGAACCTCCATAACCACCCATGGATCTCTGAGTCTGTCAACAAAAGCACGACAAAACTTTTATCAGTCATCATTAAAAAGAATGTATAGCAAACAGGTACAAGCAGCAAAGAATAAACAAGATGCATACCAAGGGATTTTTGTAAGCAATATGGGTCGGGCGGTCACGAATAACGTTTGTATCCAAATACGCAGGCAGGATGGGAGTATATGTGTCACATCCCTGAGGAACAAAGAAGTGAACTCGCGGGACATAAGTAGCAGGCGTAAAAGGAACCCTGTGCTCCAATGCCAACTCAACCTCCCGAACTATAGACATGCGCTCCTCCCCGGCAGCTACCTCAGCCTCTCTCTGTCTCTCCTCCTGCTCAACATCCCTGACATGAGATGGCATACCCTCCTGAATCAGAATATTCTCAAACCGAGGGAACTCCTGCAAAGTAGCTGCAATGTCCTCATCTCTCGCCCCCTCCAAGGTGTCTGCTAAAGTCAAGCCTGGCCTACGGGAAGAACCAACCGTAGGAATAAACAGTGGAGGCTCTGAAACCTCTGTCTCTCTATCAACACTCTCTGCTGGCACTCTAGCAGTACCAATCGCAATAGCCGGACCCGGAGCAATGCGTCTCACCAATGGTATCTCCTCACTCTCAGTGTTACTCCCTCCTGCAACATCCTCCACCAGAACATCTCTATCACCAGGGCCTCCCTGAATCACCGGTATGTCAGTCACAACCTGCTCATCGCCTATAACAATTTCAGTCACAAAAGTAGCCTCCAGAATATCACTCGGAATACCCCCGGTCTGAGACCCACTCTCCTGAGCACTAGTTTTCTCTACAACAACGTCAATCCCACTGAGATTCATCGCAATATCGGAAGGTGAAGTACCCGTACCTGGAGGATCAATCTCCATAGCCTCTCGACCCTCGTGGCTAGCCACGGAACTCTGATCAACAGGCACAACACTCTCAGTGTGTCGTGCAACACTTGGGTCATCACCAATGGTACCACCACTGCCTACGGTACTCGGATCCCCGATCACAACACTCCCAACACCACCCACGGCACTCTCAGTGTGTCGCACGGTGCCCTGGTCCCCATTAACATGATCACCGCTAGCACCACTGGAACCCATGGTCTCCCGTACCTCCACCGGAGTTGAGGTCTCGCCGGTATGAGCCTCACCGATCCCCGTTGGTACTGTTTCCGGCATGGAGGATGTTGCTACAGCCCCAATCGGCGCCATACGAGATACTTCGTGAATCGGATCTGTAGCAACCGGGCTGGTATTGGCCGGAATACCCATGGACGATTCACTCTCAGACTCGTCGGATGATGTACCCATTTCCTCAAACACCGATGACATCATATCGGCGGCGGATGCAGTGGAACCGCTTGGTTCCTCGCCGGAATCTGCCATGGCAAGTGTATCTCGGAAGAAGGAAGTCGGTTTGGGTAAGATTGGACCGAAATGTTAAAGGGAATTTAGGGGAAATAAAAGAGAAGAAAGGGAATAAGGAGGAATGGGATTTTTGGATTCTTCACTCTCTCTTGATAACCGACCAAGGAGTTTGAATGGGTTAGAAGTGGGAGAAAACCAAGGATTTCGGGCGGTTATAAAAACTGCCTGTGCCGCACGGCACACTCACTCCACCGTACGGTACACTTACTGTGCCGCACGGTATACTCCCCTGCCATACAGTATATATATTTCAAGCCAGGCTGCACGATGCTCACACTCAGCCGCACGGTACAGATTTGATGTTGCACGGTACAATTTCGACACTGAAATCAATTTTCCAAAGAGATGTTTTAGACTCAGCTTCGAGTCTTCCAAGGAGATCGCCATCAACTCGAACTAATCATCAAAAATAAGAAACCTCACTCGCTGGTTCTATCTCATCATCAAAACACCGAAGGGTTTCGTAAGTCCTCTCCGGCATTAACGATGGTTTTTCTCGACACCGACGGGTTTCGTAAGTCCTCTACGGCATTAACGACGGTTCCCTCAACACCGACGGGTTTCGTAAGTCCTCTCCGGCATTAACGATGATTTCTCTCAACACCGACAGGTTTCGTAAGTCCTCTACGGCATTAACGACGGTTCCCTCAACACCGAAGGGTTTCGTAAGTCCTCTCCGGCATTAACGACGGTTCCCTCAACACCGAAGGGTTTCGTAAGTCCTCTCCGGCATTAACGACGGTTCCCTCAACACCGAAGGGTTTCGTAAGTCCTCTCCGGCATTAACGACGGTTCCCTCAACACCGAAGGGTTTCGTAAGTCCTCTTCGGCATTAACGATGGTTTCTCTCAACACCGACGGGTTTCGTAAGTCCTCTACGGCATTAACGACGTTTTTCTCGACACCAACGGGTTTCGTAAGTCCTCTCCGGCATTAACGATGATTTCTCTCCACACCGATGGGTTTCGTAAGTCCTCTCCGGCATCAACGATGGTTTCTCTCAACACCGAAGGGTTTCGTAAGTCCTCTTCGGCATTAACGACGGTTTCTCTCAGCACCGCCAGGTTTTATAAGTCCTCCCCGGCTTAAACAAAGGCATTCAGCACCAACAACACATCATTTGTTTTTCCCTCGTTAAAGAACGAGGTAACAATCCTCGCAATCCGATCAAGATATGTTTTCTATAACTCTTATATCCAGATAAGTCACTTTGCATTTTGCATTTAGCCCCGATGAACTACGCTGGTCTAATCCCTACAAAGGGGTACGTAGGCAGCTCTTACGAGCACGACCACATGCATCATGTTTAGCTGTTTGTTGTCATACGAAGATGTCCACATCGAGGGGTGTCTTCTATCTTTGACGCAACTTCCATCACACAAATGATTGTAAGCCTCGTTAAAGAGGGGCAACTGTAGACACCCCAAAATAAGGTGTTCGAATATATTTTAATCCCCAATGATGAAAGGAAATACCCGGAAGGCCTCTCGGATTGAAATTCTCCAAGTCAACTCAGTCAACAGTACCGTACGGTACTCATCTCTCACGCACGGCACAGCCCAAGTCACGTACGGACTTCTTTTGAATTTTGGCGGTGGAAGTGTGCCGCACGACACAGTTGGTGTGCCGCACGGCATAGTTTGTGTGCCATACGGCAATGTCACTTGTCACACAGCTTTTGCAGAGCTCCCAGCAGCTCGAATTGTTGACGTTCGGATCCCCGTCTTCATGATGATTTCTTGCAAGAAGAAGAGGCTACCTCATAGCCATGATTACTTGAGTGGAGACCAAGTTTACGTAATGACCAAGAGGATTCCTACACCTATAAATCCCAGCCCAAATTCGGGTGAAAAAAGGAGATCGGAAAAAATTGGTAAAAAAAAAAATTCATGAAACTTCACCCTTGAATTAAACACCATTTCTACTGTCAATCATCTTCATTGCCACCTCTAATCTCCAGAAAATCAGCCCAATCCTCTCCAAAGCAAATCCCAATCAAAAAACCCAACTCTCTGTTTTCGGTTCCAAAGCCGTGAGGTCGTCATTCCAAGCTTTCTCAAATTCAAGCCATCAACCCTCTCTGCAACAATACCTGATTGAAGCTAGAAGCCAAAGGGAGTTCAAATCAAGTTCAAAAGGTTTCAGAAGTATTTCAATCCGAGAGTTCAAAACCGAGGTATAATCCTGTTTCGCCAAATTTCATAACTTTGGTACCTTGAGGGGAGGGGTACCAAGTGTAGAATGATTTCCTATATCATCTCCACACTTGGTATGCCCATGTTACATCAAAAACCATTTTGATTTCATACCTCCCGGTTGCGTCATACGGTGAAAATATCACCTCGTACGGGGTAATTCAATGAGGAGGAACATTCCCCATTTGAACACATCATTTTCTCATTCAAAATAATCTGTTTTTAACCAAGTTTCATGTCTTGTATGAGTTTCCATTCAATCATTTCAGAAAACCAAAGTTTGAACTGTCTGTGAAGGAAACAGTGCCGCACGGCACTCCTCCTGTACCGCACGGTACACTGGGAGTGATGTACGGCACTCTTTTGAAAATTTGACCGTTGGATTGATGAACAGTGCCGCACGGCACACTTTCTGTACCGCACGGTACACCTAGTGTGCCGCACGGCACACCTTTTCGTCAAATTTGAAGTTTTAACCAGTGCCTTGCACGAACAGTTTGAACCTTTGATTGGTGTGGACGGCCCACCGGAAATGGTTTTGGTTTGCGTTCGAAAAGATTGTGATTGTTAGAGTCGCCACCCGGATTTGAGGTCCGAACCCGAGAAACAGATAAAAATATGACTCGTTCGCCCATTTGAAAAAGACTTTACCGATCATGGCGGAACCAAAGATTTCTCGGATTCGGGGGTTTGGTTACGAGAGGGGAAGGGTTTTACGGCACCCCTCTCGCCCGGTCCGTGAACCGGTCTCTACTCGACATTTTGTGGGATTTTGAAAATATTTGACATTCAATCTATTCACGAAAATAGGGAATCGGGGATGGGAATCACATAACAACGGTATATTCATAAAAGATACGATTCTACAGTGGATGCTTGTGTATGTGATCTACATGAGTGATGATGATGATAACAATAAAGGAAAACACAACAAATATTTACAAAATAAGAAATAACAGAAACTGTACAACAAATTCAAGAAATATTGAACATGAGACTTAATAAACTGATTCACAACTTGGATTCTAGAATAGAGATTAAGCGCTCAAGGGTGATAGCTTGAGCGCTCAATCATCATTCTTCTCATGCATTTTCCTTGCTGGTTTTTCATGATTAATCACACTTGAAACTCATTGACACTTCAGAAAGATTAATTGAACGTTTTATTCACCCAGAAATGACTCAGGAGTGCCAAATTAGAAACTGTCCACAAACCAGTTTGAGCGCTCAAGGATTATGGATTGAGCGCTCAAACCAGTTTCTGGTTTCCATGAATTCAAGCCTTCTCACTACTTCTTTGCTCATTCTTTGTAAGATCAATCACTAATAAACCCTTTTAATGAAGAAACAAACTAAAACATGCAACTTTGATCTTCCAAAGAATGGTAAAAGAAGAAGACCACCACAAATCAACAAAGGAAAACACTCAAAAAGAGTATGTGAGAGAGAAATCCAGATCACAAACATAAATATAACAACACACACACACCAGAAAGGAATTAAACTGTGATCCATCATCGAAACAACCAGCAACCAACAAATGGCCCTAGAACAGCTTGAGCGCTCAAAGGGATGACCTTGAGCGCTTAAGCCATAATGTGGCTTTCTGGTTTCTGACTTGAAAATAGATTTTGGGCGATTCTCAGGACCCCCAACTTATTGAAAAAGAGTAATTAAGGATAATCCAGTCACTGTTTTGCACTCAAATATGAGATTTGCAAAGATTTTGATGATTGATCATCATGAAAATAATCAACTTACACTCATGCATGTGATTTTGAGGTAGAAATGAGATATTTTGAGAGTTTCATGAGTATAGTTAACTATTAAATGACGATCAAAACCAAGAGAAAGCACAAAAATCATCAAAATAGAAACTGTTCAGTACTGGGTTTGAGCGCTCAAGGCCCGAGGCTTGAGCGCTCAACCCCTGTTGTAACTACAGATTTTGAAAGTGTTTTGTTTGATTATTTTAGACCACTGTAAGCCCAATGCAAGTACAGAAAGCTTGCTTGGACCTACTGGTCTACCTCAGAAAGACCAAAACAGGGAAGTTTTCACATGTTTAACTAACTTTTGGAAATGATTATAACTTGAACTTGATTCTTGGTTTGATAGTGGTTGATTTTGGACGTTTTGGTTGATATTCTGGATGAGTAAGGCAATGTATGTGATGGATTGATGATCAAAGATTGAATTTAGAGTTTGAAGAGTGGTTTTTGTGAGTGGTTTGGATGGTGACTGAGTAGTTTTGTAGAGAGAGAGAGAGGATGTTTTCTGTGGAATTGAGAGAGGTGGAGTGTGAGAATTCGTAACCCTTTAACCAGGGGGGGATTGATTTTTATAGGCAGTGAGTGGCAGGGAAGAGAGGAGAGAGAGAGAAAGTGGGTTTGTGGGTTAGGAGTAGTTTTAGGTGTAGTTTTAGGATGGTTAGAGTGTATTGTACGTATTAGGATCGTAGAAGATCACCTCAGACGCTCCCATGCAGAAAATCTCATGATGAGATACTCTGCAGATTCCTGACTGGATCAGAGTTGAGCGCTCAAAGTCGTAGGCTTGAGCGCTCAAGGTGTTTCCCAGGGTTGAGCGCTCAAAGCCTCAAGCTTGAGCGCTCAAGGCTCTTGGTGGCAGATTGATGGTTTGGTGTGATTCAGCAGTGCTTGGGTTGGTTTGGGCTGTTTCGATTGTTTGGGTGATGTATGGTTGATTTTAATCAAGTTCAAGCCATTCTCACAAGTTTTGGGTAGTCACGATTGGTCCGTTTCATCATCAGGAACGCTCGATCACATCCCGGGTTCAAAATCGGGGTGTCTACAGTTGCCCCTCTTGGATGGGACTCGATGCCATTGATTTGGTATGAGTGACGTCCAAGATATAGACAACCCGACTCATTCCCCACGATATATCTCAAGCCACAAAGGAAAACTTTAAAGATCAATCGGTGGTGCTCTGCGAGCTGCCTACGTACCCCATTGTAGGGGTCAGACCAGCGTAGTTCTGAGGAGTGATTGAAAATACTTTAACCAATAAACAAACATCAACAGGTCCAAGACCTTTGAATGATTTAAACAAACACTAGGTTTTCAACATGATTTAAACGGGCGCAAAGCCCTCAAAGAAAATGATTTTAAACGGGCATAAAATCCTCAAAAATGATTTAAACGAGCACGTGGCTCTCAGACCGCAGTCAAAACACTTCGCGCATACGCTAATGCGAAACGTGATTGGTGAACTATGATTTAAACGAGCACGTGGCTCTCAGACCGCTGTCAAAATACTTCGCGTGTACGCTAACGCGAAACGTGATTGGTGAACTATGATTTAAACGAGCACGTGGCTCTCAGACCGCAGTCAAAATACTTCGCGTGTACGCTAACGCGAAACGTGATTGGTGAACTATGATTTAAACGAGCACGTGGCTCTCAGACTGCAGTCAAAATACTTCGCGTGTACGCTAACGCGAATCAATGATTGATAAACAACGATTTAAACAAGCACGAGGCTCTCAGACTGGAGTCAAAATACTTCGCGTGTATGCTAACGCGAATCAATGATACACGACACGTCTTGATTGATTAACATGGTCTAGCGCGACCAACTACCGAGATTTAGATCCTTGGATCTATACGCGTTCGATTGATTGGGACCAACGAGTCCAAAACACACTAACAAATCACAAGGGATGCCCAAAATGCCCTTGCAAAGCTTGCAAAAGAAGCCAAAACTTCTGCCAAGATTGGACTTGAGCGCTCAGGGTACCCCCTTTGAGCGCTCAACTCAACTTGAGCGCTCAACCCTAGTGCTTTGAGCGCTCAACCTCAAATGTTGACCCTCCAGCGCTCAAAAGGTCCAGCTTGAGCGCTTGAACCCCTGAACGGGGACGACGGTTCAGAATTGTAACGTCCGTTTATAACTCTGATTTTACTCCGATTAAACTTCATAACGTTTCAAAACTTCCAGAGATTAAAACCGTGTACTCCTCTAGCGAATCCGATCCAAACCCATCCGTTTCTTCACTCAAATTTCTTGAAAAATCAAAACCCCCAATTTCTAGGGTTTTCCCGTTCGATTTCGGTCCGAATACAATCGATTAGGGCTCGATTTACGGTTTAGATCGGTTTTCATGGTGAATCCCGACGAGTCTCAGCCTCAGGTGGGCTCACCGACGGTGGAGAGAGGTGGGTGTAGTACGGTGGTGCCACCACCAGCATGTTCAAGCGCTCAAGGGGGTGATCCAGTGGTTGGTACGAGTGCTACAGGGGCTGTGGTGCCACCAGAGGGGCACACGGTGGTTGAGGATGGCGGCGGCGTGGAGGAACAGGAGGAGGATGTGGTGGGTGCCGATGGTGATAGGTCAGAGGTGGCTAGGGGTGATGATGGTGGTGATCCGACGGTCTCCGGCAGCGGCGGAGATCCAGCCATCGAGACGGTGGTGGCTGGTGGTGATGTCAGTGGGGGTAGGAGTGAGGGTGGTGATGTTGGTGGAGATGGTGAGAGAGATGGCAGCGGGGGTAGTGGTTTAGGTGGTGATGACGTCACACCAGTGTTAGAAAGGGTAGAGGAGAGAGACGAGAAGATGGTGGAAGTCCATGATGTGGACAGCGACGATAGTAGTGATAGCAAGGAGACGGTGGAGGAGAGAGGGACCGACGGAGATAGGGTGGAGGGCACGAGTGGGGTGACCAGGACTGGGGCACCCCGCTGGAGGGTAGAGTCGAGACCCAGCCAGCAGCCTAGTGGAGTAGATAGGGGGAAGGCAGTGGTGATAGGTGGTGAGTCGGCGACTCAGGGACCGAGTGGAGGGCCATCGGTTCAGGGACCGATAGGGATCTCCTGGGAGGATTACATCGAGCACGCGCCACAGGAGGTAGTGATGGCTGCTGCAGCGGATGCCCCGGGGATTCTAGATGTAGCGAGGGAGGCTACTTTTTAGAGTAGAGAGAGGGAGGCGGCGCTGCTACGGGAGGCAGCAGACGAGGATGAGGCGGCGAGGGCCTTTTTGGAGGAGTTTGAGACAGAGGAGGCGGCGGAGAAGGCCAAGATGCAGGCTGAGGAGGAGGAGAGGGTGGCTGGACCGAGGACGACGGTGGTCCAGGCTGCCAGACAGTGGTTGAAGAGGAGGAGGCCAGCTTTCGATGCGGCGACCTATGCCCCGCCGGTGCACCTTTTCGTGCCTTCAGCTTCAGAGGACTACACTCCTCGCCGGGAGTTGTATTTCGGAGAAGAGGTGCTACTGGATCCCGAGGTCCATCTTTCGACCGACTGCCTGACGGTATGCTTGTTCCGCTTTCTTGTTTATTGCTTTCGCGCACTTTCAGTACCTAACAAACCTAATTTGCATTGAATGATTGAATTACTGCTTGATTGATGACTGGATTTGAATGAAAGATTAGACTAACGCCTGATTGTTTGCCTGTTTGTTGATTGTGTGCAGAGAAACTTGCACTTGAAGGCTCATGGAGGCATGGGTTCTAGTTGGGAGATCTACCAGCAGCTGCATGCCTCCATGAGGGCTTTGGTAGATCTGGCAGGGTTCGGGAGGTTCATCCCGACTCTCACGAGCACACAGCACGACCATGCCGTGGTGACAGCATTGGTCGAGAGGTGGAGAGACTCTACGAGTTCTTTCACCTCACCTTCGGAGAGGCGACGATGACGCCGCTGGACTTCTCGGCGATCACGGGACTGCGGGTAGGAGGAAACCCGATCCCGTTCGACTCGGGGATTGGCAGGGATGAGGCTGCACTGAGGTGGTTTTTGGGTTTTGTACCCAACAAGGAGGGAGAGACGGCCACATATGGCCAATTCAAGCTAAAGGGATTGCGTGAGCCGACTGACGAGGAGGATGCAGCACGGAAGGCGAGGTGCTACTTGTTATACCTGTTTGGGGCTTCTCTGTACCCAAACAGGCGTAACAGGGTGCACCTCTCCTTTCTCGGAGGGTTGAGGGACTTCGCCGCGGCGGCGAGGTACAACTGGGGTGGAGCAACGCTTGGAAGCTGCTATGCGTTCATGAATGCCGTCTCGAGACGGAAAGGGACTGGCATCTCGGGATTGTGGAGCGTCTGGGAGGTAAAAGCTCAAAAACTTTCGTTTCAAATTTAATTGCACGCATTTCAATACTCGCACTTGATTATTAAAAACTCGCATTTGATTGATTCATCTTATTGTTTATCATGCAGCTCTGGGCTTACGATGTGTTGGGGTTGCATCCCCCATAGACGCGGCACCAGGATCCGAACGTCATCCCCCGGGCACTGTGCTGGGGGGAAGGCTTCCGCTACGGTGGTACAGCGCGGGGGAACATCCACGTTCTTTGGTAAGTATCGAACTCTCGCACGTATTCAATTTGCTTTCAATTCGCTCACGTATTCGATTACTGATGCTCTTAACAACTCTTGCAGGTTCGCTGGGAAGTATGGGATGCCGTTGACAAGCCTTACTTGGCTCAGAGCAGGGAGCTCACGAGAGGGAGGGTCCTACTTGAGTGCCAGTACGGCTGGTTCTGGTACCTTGGAGACAGGGTGCCGCGCCAGTCGATGCGGGCTGATAGACCACAAGTGCCAGGACGCCTTCCTCCTCGGGTACTGATGACGTCTCGGTATACGCTAGCAGAGATTGAGCGTTACACGACGCCTGATCTGGACCTGAGCCAGTACTTGCGGCCAACCTTGAGCTATATTGACTACCGGAGTAGGTACCTGGCCGGTCCACTGAGAGCAGAGGAGTGGAGGGAGAAGATGGAGAGGGAGAAGGCCGCGAAGGCGCGTCCCTCAGCTGGAGGGGTAGCAGGAGGTGAGGGTGAGGACACTGGTACCTCGACCCAGGAGACAGTGGCGGCTAGGTGGTGGGTGCATGTCACTTCCGCCGGTGGAGAGGCATGGGATATAAACATCCCAAGGCCACCGGCAGACTTTCCACGGCTTTCGGCACCGGTAAGAACCATTCCACTTTCAAATTCGCATGCTTTGACTACAAATGCCCAAATGCACTGATGATTCGAATCTTTTGACTCACTTGCAGGTTTCACAGGAGGCGGCACTGCTTGACCGAAATCCTATACCTAATTTAATGGGTTGCCCTAAGCGTAGGGCGGAGACCGGTGTAGCACAATACCCGGTAAGACCAGAATCGAATCCACAGAGAAGGTGGAAAGTGCTTACTAAAAACTCGGGTTGCTAGTTTAACACGGCTCTTAGGTGGCCACCCTTGTGATTTGATTGGTGAAATTACCTAAACTAAGAGAATTGATTTTACTTAAATTAATTAAAAGGAAGTACGGTCGTAGGATTCATAACACGGTGACCAGGTCCGGATATTTCCTGCTCCATTTGTTGTTCCAAAGAGAACGGTTGATTTTAGAGAGAAAAGGTTACCCCGAAAGATGCGAATCCTCGCAGTCGCCGTCACCCATGTACAGCGAAGAACAAGTTTTGGTCCCCCGTTCCTCGCGTTACATAGGCTCCAACGAGACTCAGATTCGTCCAACGGAAGCTCTTTAATAACCTAAAATTGCTTTTTCATTCTTTAGTGTAAAAATCGGAGTAAGAACAAATCCGTCCCTGGCCACGGCGTGTTAATCACCCCGCGACCATACTTTTGAAACTACTCACTCATATTGATCATAGCAGATAACATAATTCTGAAATAAAACATGCTATTAAACTTGAATAAGAATTAAAACAAAGATCCAAGTCTCAGAACGCGGACAAACCCCCGCGAACTGAGATTAAAGTGAATAAACAGAAACGTTACCGAAGCAAAACGAGAATCAGCGGAAAAACTCCAAAACTTCGATGCAAAAATAACCCGGAAAGTAGAATCTTCAAAGGAAAAAACGGCTGCCAAAAACTAAGAAAAACCTAACAAAGTTCGAACCCTAATTCGGCCTCAAAACGAGGTATTTATCCCTTTCCGAAGTCAAAACACGTGGCAAAGTCAAACGCTGATTATAAGCCTCTCGGTATCGATACAGCTAAAAGCCTGTATCGGTACCCAGACATTCTGTTCGCGTATGAGCACTTGGGTATCGATACAGGAGAAGTCCTGTATCGATACCGAGCCTGCTAAAATGAAATTCCAGCTGTTTGGTCGTCCTTGCTTGGGTCCCACCGGTTCCCAACATGCCCGATGTCCTATTGCCACTTTCCCGTGCTCCTCCGGCCTGTTTCCTACAAAACAAACACAAACACCAAAAACAAGAGACAACACCGCATCAAGTGGAAAATGGAATAAATCGTGCCTCTAATGCGCTAATTTGCCCTACTTAGGCGCTTATATCTTGAGATATTGCGCGCCTATCACACCCCCCAACTTGAAGGTTGCTAGTCCCGAGCAACGAAAAGAATAAAACAAATAAATAAAAGGATAGATCTTTTAAACCCCCGGGCGGCCCCGGTAGGACGAGTGAAGTCTCGTGAGGGTTTTCAGCAGTGATAACCCACAAAACACAAAGGACTCGGACATTTGAATGCAACTCAACCCAATCAATAGCTTCTCGAAACACTATAGTGACTGTCAGGCAAGTCAAAGACAAGACATTTCATCCATGGACAAAGTTAAACAAGTGAACTTCGCAGCAAACTTAGCACAAAAATTAATCCTCTCACCTACGATCGGATAGGGATTTATCACATAACATGCGTGTAAATGAGAATCACACATAGAAATTCACTAATCCCGAAAACAGTTCACACAATATCAATAGCCCGGTGTGTCTCTAAAAACTCACCCCTTCCCCTAATGATTAATCTTTTTTTTTCTTTTTTTTTTTCTTACCACTTTTTCCTTGTGGTCGTGCAATGCCTGGATCTGTCGGGCTTTCTAGTTGACCCATGTAACGAGCTTTAGGTCGGTCATCCCCAAGCCAGATGGCCTTAGGGTACCAGGTTTAAAGAGACCCCTCAAACTTAATTGCTCGAGTCAAAAAGGCTTTAGGGAGAGACCCAAACTAACCACATTTAACCAATGCCTTCACAAGGTCTATCCATCTTGTAATGCGAACAATACGGTGGGAGCAAACCCCGATTGCCCGAATACTCAATGAACGCCCGGATAAGCAATACCAATTTAGCGCACAATGTAGGAAAGGGGTTCCAATAAGCCCGTGGGCGCAATCAACTAACACCGAAATATCAATAATATGTAAACCAAATTCAAGGCTAGTGAATGCTCAGAGTGGGACAGTGTGCGTGAAAAGCATGAACTAAAGTGATCAAACACTATCCAACTATAGATGATACGGCTAACTGGGTGCTTCCTAAACATCATGTTCACGAGCTTAAGTCTATTCATGAAATCGTATCGAGACTCCGACTCGCACAACAACCACTATAGCGCTAATTAACAGTCATCAACCAAGAATAGTTACACCCAAGCATCCAAATTCCTGTTTTTTTTTTTTTGGAAAAACAAAAAAAATGAAAAACATGTACGAAGTACACCCTCCCCCCAACTTAGAACATGCTATGTCCTCAGAGCATGAAGACAATAAGAAAAGAAAGAACAAGAGAGAGAAATGGACCGTCGGATGGCAGCCAACCATCATGACCCCGGCCGATGTATGAGGAATTTCGGGTACTCTCGCCGTGCACCCTGCAAAAAACATCAGTCCAGCCCGGCACGTGGTATCCGGGCGTACACAGAGAAAACGAAAGAACAATAAAAGAAAAAGAAAATACACCACCACTTTCGTCACGTGAAAGGCACGGGTACTACTTTTCTCCCTAATTTCTCACTTAAATTTGTGTAGAGAAGGTCATCATAACAATCCCGGGTAAGTCATGACTCAATAGGTTAAATCACTCAAGGTTTGTCCTTAAAGAAATCAGAGCCAATCATCTTTTGACTATCCGAGACACGGCAATAAGATTGTTAGAAACCCAGATACACAAATTTAAGGCTAGAAATTAGGTGGCTATACCGGACCGAATTTTTTTTTTTTTTTTAAAAAAAAAAAAAAAAATTAAATTAAATTAAAAACAGACACGACAATACACAAAACGCCCTTACTAACCGGAGCTGGGCACACGATCCTTATTTTAATAGTGGCGTGCGAAGCTATACATACCCAAGTCAATGATGGGTACCCCTATCGCTAGGAGTCGGGTCCACACTCAATGAAGAGCATGGTACGCGTGAGCTACCCGTAAAAACACAGCCCAACGGCTAAACAACGGGAGTATCCGAGTAAACCGGATCAACTAAGTCCTCATCAGGTTCACCCACGTCCAAGATTTCTAAAAATGGTTTAAGACGCTGCCCATTAACTTTGAAAATATGATTATCTTTAGGATCGCAGACATCTATTGAACCGTTTGGGTAAACCTGATGAACTATATATGGCCCATCCCAGCGAGACCTCAACTTCCCTGGAAATAAGTGAATGCGCGAGTTATATAATAAAACTTTTTGCCCCTCACTAAAGGTTTTGCGTTGGATATTCCTATCATGGTACGCCTTAACCTTAGCTTTGTAAATGCTAGTACTCTCATACGTGTCATTCCTAATTTCCTCAAGCTCACACAGTTGGAGCTTCCTATGGGCACCTGCCTCTGGCAAACTTGCGTTCACCGTCTTAATGGCCCAATGGGCCTTATGCTCCATCTCCACGGGCAGGTGGCAGGCCTTACCGTAAACAAGCCGATAGGGTGAAGCACCCAACACGGTCTTGTAAGCAGTGCGGTAGGCCCACAACGCATCAATCAGTCGCAGGGACCAATCCTTCCTACTCGGGTTTACTGTTTTCTCTAAGATTCCCTTAATCTCCCGATTGGCCAGCTCAGCGTGGCCATTTGTCTGAGGGTGATAGGCCGTAGACACCTTGTGAGAGATGCCATACTTCCTCATCAATGCCTCAAAGGACCGATTACAAAAGTGGGTGCCCTGATCAGAGATTATGGAACGTGGCATGCCAAATCTCGACAAAACATGACTCTTTAAAAACTCAAGCACCACTTTAGAATCACTGGTCCTAGTAGGAATCGCCTCTACCCACTTAGACACATAATCCACCGCCAGGAGGATATACTCAAAACCATGTGACACTGGGAATGGGCCCATGAAATCAATGCCCCAACAATCAAAGACCTCCAACACATAAATATTGTGGAGGAGCATCATATTTCTCGGGCCGACTTTACCTAATTTCTGACATCGGTCACAAGACTTGCAAAAAACATATGCATCCTTAAATAGATTTGGCCAAAAGAAGCCACACTGAAGAACCTTGGCGGTGGTTTTCTTGGCGGAAAAATGACCGCCACACGCCTCTGAGTGACAAAACTCTAGAATTCCCCTCTGATCAACCTCGGGAACACAACGGCGCACTATCTACAACGGCGCACTATCTGGTCCGCGCAATACTTAAACACATAGGGATCATCGAAAATATACTGCCGGACCTCTCTCAAAAATCGCTGCTTCTCAGATGTAGACCAATGGGGTGGAATCTGCCCAATCACCAAATAATTGGCGATATCTGCAAACCACGGGCACGTATTAGCAGCGAACAACTGCTCGTCGGGAAAGGTATCCACAATAGGGAGATGAGAGGTGGGGTCCTCAAACTCCAACCGAGACAGGTGGTCAGCCACTACATTCTCGACCCCTTTCTTATCCTTAATGATGAGGTGGAATTCTTGCAACAAAAGAATCCACCGGATAAGGCGAGCCTTCGCATCCTGCTTGGTCATCAAATACCTCAAGGCCGCATGATCGGTATATACCACAATCTGCGACCCCACCAAGTAGGACCGGAACTTATCTAAGGCAAACACAACTGCTAATAATTCCTTCTCAGTGGCGGTATAGTTCAGTTGTGCCTCATTCAATGTCTTGCTCGCATAATATATCACACAGGGATCTTTCCCTCGCCTCTGACCTAAAACCGCTCCGACTGCATAGTCGGATGCGTCACACATCAGCTCAAATGGCAAACTCCAATCTGGGGGCTGAACGATTGGCGGAGTTGTGAGACTCCGCTTCAACTTCTGAAAGGCCCCCTCACAAGCGTCGGACCACACAAAGGGTGTGTCTTTCACTAACAACTGACACAAAGGCCGGGAGATGGCGCTGAAGTCCTTAATGAATCGCCGGTAAAAACCGGCGTGACCTAGAAAAGAACGGACATCCTTAACAATTTTCAGAGTGGGAAGATTCGCAATTAAGTCTATCTTCGCCTTGTCCACCTCAATACCCTTAAATGAGACAATGTGTCCCAACACAATACCTTGGGTCACCATGAAGTGGCACTTCTCCCAATTGAGCACAAGGCGCTTCTCCTCGCACCTAGTCAAGACTTTCCCTAAGTTCTCGAGGCATCCGTCAAACGAATCCCCAAAAACTGAAAAGTCATCCATAAATACCTCCACTATCTTCTCTACCATGTCGCTGAAAATTCCCATCATACACCTTGAAAAGGTGCCGGGAGCATTGCACAAGCCAAAGGGCATGCGACGGTAGGCAAAAGTACCATATGGGCACGTAAAGGTGGTCTTTTCCTGGTCCTCCATGGCTACCTCGATCTGATTGTAGCCAGAGTATCCATCCAGGAAGCAATAGAATGCTCTGTCCGCAACTCTCTCTAAAATCTGGTCAATGAATGGGAGGGGAAAATGGTCCTTCCGAGTGCTAGCGTTGAGCTTCCGGTAGTCAATGCAAACGCGCCACCCGGTCTGAACACGGGTTGGCACTAACTCACCCTCCTCATTCCTCACTACAGTCACTCTTGCCTTCTTAGGCACAACCTGCACAGGACTTACCCACTCACTATGGGCAATCGGGTAAATGATACCCGCATCTAACAGCTTAAGCACCTCCGTTCGAACCACCTCCTTCATATTGGGGTTCAGACGCCGCTGAGGTTGCCTGGAAGGCTTCACATCCTCATCTAGAAAAATGCGGTGTGTACACACCGTAGGACTAATACCCTGAAGGTCTGCTATCGTCCAGCCAATTGCCCCTATATGCTCTCTCAGCAGGGCAAGTAATTTAGCCTCTTGATCCACCTCCAGGGAGGAGGAGATCACTACTGGAAATGTATCATTACCTTTAAGGAAGGCATATTTCAATGTATCCGGTAGAGGCTTCAAATCAGGTTTCGGTGGCTGGACCGACGATGGGAGAGCTTTAGATAATGGGGCGCCCAGCGGTTCGAGAACTGGGTCCCAAACGGCACCACATATATCCTCTACTGCTAGCATCTCCATCAAACTCCCGACCTCTGGAGAATCTAAAAATAACGCCTCATCGGCGGTCAGTGCTATCTCCAGAGGATCCTTATACAAGATACTTTCGACATGCTCTTGCACCAGCGTGTCGATCAAACTAACCTCATAGACCTCCTCATCATCCTCTACCCGACTATCGACATTGTAGACATT
Organism: Vaccinium vitis-idaea; assembly: GCA_963854785.1. Lineage (NCBI taxonomy): Eukaryota > Viridiplantae > Streptophyta > Magnoliopsida > Ericales > Ericaceae > Vaccinium > Vaccinium vitis-idaea. Next base: position 5,756,521 of record OY978226.1, on the reverse strand, counting down.
CACCTCCATTTTCAAGTCCCCAAATGATAATTGGGCTTGTCCAGTTTTGCAATTCATTACAGCACTGGAGGTGGCTAAGAATGGGCGGCCAAGGATAATGGGAGTCTTCTCAAAGACTTTCGGGATTGGACACGTGTCCAAGACAATGAAATCCACGGGGAACAAAAACTCCCCAACTTGTATCAACACATCCTCACTACCCCCTTAGGAATTCTCACACTCCGGTCAGCCAACTATAGCGTGACCGGTGTGGCTTTAAGATCACCTAAGCCTAATCTCAGATATACCGAATAAGGGAGCAAGTTGACACTCGCTCCCAAATCCAGCAAGGCCTTTGTGGACGGTGAGATCCACGCGGCTTGCTCTCGAAGTTCGGATGTGAAAAACTAAAGAAAAACGTGAGTCGCCACCCGGGGTTTAAATTTGGGAAATGTTTGGTACCCGAGAAACCGTTTTAAGAATGATTGTTGACTCTCATGCCGTTTTGGAAAAGGATTTGATCCGCGAAAAGATTCTTTTTGGATTCGGAAGCCAAATTACGCGCGGGGAAGGTTTTTATTGAAAAATGCACCCCGCTCGCCCGGGAAATTCCCGGTCTCTACTAAATAATTTGTGGGATTTTTGTAGAAAATATTTTATTAAGAACTTTGACAAATAAACAAGCAAATAAAGAAATTAATTGAAACCATAACGGGAATAAAATTTAAACAAAAGGACTAAATAGTAATAGTAAAAAAAACAAAGGGTGAAATATGCAATAAACACAGGAAAATGGGTGAAAAGAACAGAGAAACAGGGTACGAACAGGGGAAAACAGAGTATAAAAATCTGATTCAAATGGGAGCCGCGCGGCTCCTGCATAGGGGCCGTGCGGCTTATGCTACAAGCCGCGCGGCTTGCACGCAACCTATTTTTCAAAAATTTTGTTTTGGGACCAGTGAGCCCAAAATCCGTTCAAAACCTGATTTTCTTCTTCAAATCAACTCAAAATGGATTGTTTTTGTTTGTGATCAAGTTATTGAAATGAAACTCATTCCCGGTACGGATCATACCGTGCGTTTATCAAGAAAAATCACCCGGTACGGCTCCGGAAAGCCGGTTTTTGTTTTGAAAATGATTTACCGAGTTAAGATATGGTCATTGAAACCGTTACTAACTCGGGATACCCTCGGAGAACCGTGATTGAAAAATCGAAGTTTGAAAACGACTTATACCTTTCTGGAACTCGAAACGGAGGTTGAAAACTTCGGATTCTTCGGGTTTGGACCTATAAGATCAAGATTTGGTGTGATTGGGAGTAAATAGGGAGAAACTGAAAGGGAGCGGAGAGTGTGAAGTTTTGGGAAGTTTACAGGCGGTTTCGAACGAAAATTTTGCCGGAAAATCAAACGGAAATTCTCTCGAGGTAGGATTTTCGGTGTCCGTATTTCTGTGTGTGTTTTCTATGAGGAGGGAGCCTCCATTTATAACCGAAATGAGAGAATAAAAATGATGATATTCTGCGGTGGCGAGATGATGATATTCCTTGAGCTGGCCTGTCAAGAATTTTTCAAAGGATAAGAACACCAGCCGTGCGGCTCCAAGGGGGAGCCGTGCGGCTTGCATGGGGGAGCCGCGCGGCTTGCGTAGGAATGGATGAGCCGTACGGCTTGAGGGAGAAACCGTGCGGCCTGTGAGGCTGAGTTCCCAATTTTCCTGGACAAGTTCCAAGGCAGTTTAAACGTTTCATTCGTCATCGGGCATGCACGGGTATCCAAAATTGGGGTGTCTACAGTTGCCCCTCTTTGGCGAGACTTGGTCATCATTCTGAGATGCAAGTCACGTCAAAGATATAGACGTCCCAATTTTGAACGCCCTAGTGCGAGAAAGAAACAAATGATTCAAAAACATGGTCGAGCAGAGAGCTTCCTACGTACCCTGTTTGTAGGGATCAGACCGATCGTAGTTCGGGGCTAAGAAATTTAACAAATACCACAGAGGAGTTTTTGGAAAAACTTGGATTGCCTTGTTGAAGGCATCAAATGATTTCTGAGTAATAAACAATGCCGTGACGGACTTTAGAAATGATTTTTAGAAAATCATAATGGTACCTGACGGATTTTTAAAACAAAATTGATTTTTTTAGAATAGTACCTGACGGATTTTTAAACCAAAGATGATTTTAGAATAGTACCTGACGGATTTTTAAAACAAAAATGATTTTTAGAATAGTACCTGACGGATTTTTAAAGCAAAAAATGATTTTTAGAATAGTACCTGACGGATTTTTAAAACAAAAATGATTTTTGGAAAATCAAACTGGTGCCTAATAGATTTTTTTTTGAAAAATAATTTTTAGAATAGTACCTGACGGATTTTTAAAACCAAAATGATTTTTAGAATAGTACTTGACGGATTTTTAAAACCAAAATGATTTTCAGAATAGTACCTGACGGATTTTTAAAGCAAAGATGATTTTTAGAATAGTACCTGACGGATTTTTAAAACAAAAATGATTTTAAGAATAGTAATTTGTGAAATGCCGTTGAGGGCTTTTTAAACGCGGGAAATTTTGAAAAGCCTGGGGTTAAGACGTACTGGGCTACTTTTGAAAGTATAAATGATCAGGGGAAAAGTGTAATTTTGGAAAGAAAGGGGGTGAACCGTATGGTTTGCCGATGCAAGCCGCACGGTGCAGAAAACGAGCCGCGCGGCTCCCATGTTTCCAAAAAATTGATTTTCTTTCTTCTGGTAACCGCCTTAAACCTCGGGTATTACGCTCTTTATTTGAAATTTCAGTCTGTTACCTTCATAGAGAGCCGATTCGATCGCCTCTTACACTCTTTGTCGATTTTCTCTCAAAAAAAATCCCAAACCCCAAAACCGATTGTTAGAGTTCTTCGATCATGTCGGGTTCCGGTGAGCCAAGAGTTGGTTCTAGTGACCACGGGGTCGACCGTGGGGATGCTTCTTCTTCATCTAACGACCATACATCGTCGCCGGCGGTGGAGGAAAAGCAAACGGCGGCAGAGGAGAGTCAAACGGCCACGGGTCCGGCTATGGAAGACTCGGCTTCAATCATTTCGAGCGAGGGTGACCCGATCTTGGTTCTTCCTACGGCTCTTGAGCACGGTTTAGCGCCGATTGGTGATGTGGTTGAGGAAAGTGGCAAGGAAGGAGACCGTGCGGCTGGCGATGAGCGTCGCGCGGTCGGAGAGGAGCACCGTGCGGCTGGCGATGATGGAACCGCGTCAGTGGGGGCCTTCGGGGGTGATTCAGATCTGATTTTTGGGGATCCAGTCGCCGATATTCCTTTGGGGGGCAGTGATATCACGGCAGTCGACCGGGTGGGGTTGCATGGCAACATCGGAGGTGACCAGAGTCTTGCTGATGTCCGGGTAAGCACCACGATTACTCCCAGTGTTTCAATACCTATGGATTTAGACTTGAATGTTTCCATTTCTGAGATTGAGATGACTATGGGTGGTGTGGACTGTCTGGTTGATCAGAGGGCTGTTGAGGGTGATGTGGTTGGTGAGATTGAGGTCCCTCAAGAGGTTATGAGTGCGGTGTTAGGTGGTGATACGCCAGTTGGCGGGGACTTGCCCCCGACTGGTGTTTCAGAGACGGTCGTTGAGCCCGAGGACGTAGAGATGGAGGATTTGGGTGCGACGGGCGATAGTGACGGTGAGGGGAGAGATAGTGGTGAGTTGAGGAGAGAGAGTACTCGTACTGAGGAGGCTTATGTTGAGAGGGTGGAGAGAGTAGGGACTGCGAGAGTAGTATAGGCTGAGGGGACGGCCCCTGTTGTACCTGTTGCTCGTGTTTTCAGGAGTTTGACTCAGGCACTTGGATCTGATAGGGTTGTAGAGGAGAGTGCTGACACTGGGGAGCCTTCTGACCCGGTTTTGTTTCCTTCACGGGTTGGTTCTTCACGAGCTCCGGGAGCTACTTTAGGAGACACTTTGGAGGCGGCCACTGACGAGTCCTTAGCTAGGAGCGTGCAGGACTTTCCTGAGCTGGAGAGTGTTTTGGTTGGTCAGACCCCACCGGCGATTGTCCAGGACGCCGAGAGAGAGGAGAGATAGGCAGAGGAGGCGGTCCATGTGACCATTGTTGAGGAGGTTCGACGGGCTTTGAGGGACAGGCCACCTTTCACCCCTGAGACTTACGTGTTTCGGCTTCACTTCATCATACCGCTGGGGTGTGAGACTTACGAGCCGCAGTTACCTTTTTACCCCGAGGACCAGGTTCTTTGGGACTCAGCGACACACATGTCGAACAGGACTCTGGTATGTGTTTGAACTTGAATTTGAACTTGTTTCCTTCTGATTTTGCTTTCTGTTTATTGCAATTCCTGTTTGCTTGTACTGATTGAGTGAGTTTGTGCTTGAAACAGGTGAACAGGGGACTGTTCGCATACGGTGGTTCTTCAGATTGCTTGGAGCAGTATGGCATGTTGCCTGAGAGAGTGAGGTGGTTCGTGGACGCCTCAGGTTTTACTCCGTTTATTCGGACCTTGATGGAGACTCGGGGGAACAGACAACTAGTGAGAGCTCTGGTGGAGCGCTGGTGGGACACCACCAACAGTTTTCACTTCAGGTTTGGGGAGATGACGATTACTCCACTGGACTTTGCAGCGACCATGGGTTTGAGAGTTGGAGGAGATCTGATCCCTTTCGACTCAGGTTTGTACTTGGACAGAGCAGCGATTCGGCATTACCTGGGGAGAGAGATGGGGGATGAGCCGATGGTGAGGTGCGACCACTTGCCAGCCCTATGGGACCATGTGCTTGAGACTGATTTGGAGGCACGTCAGATGGCCAGAGCCTACTTGTTATATATGTTCGGACAGTCTCTGTTTCCGAACCGCCGGCACACGGTTCACTTAGGTTGGTTGCCTGCTTTGGGAGAGCTGGAGACGGCTGGGCGGTTTGACTGGGGTGGCTCTGCCTTATGCTCACTTTACTGTTTCCTGGGTTTAGTAGTTCGTGGTGCGGCGAACACCATCGCCGGTTACTGGAGGATCCTGGAGGTAAAACACCGCATATTCTGGCTTTATACATTTTGCACTGCGTTTGGTTGTTTCTGCTTCTGTTACTGACGAGTTTCTTTGAAAATGCAGATATGGGCTTATGAGGTGGTCGGAGTACCGGGCCCGGAAAATTTTTACCACGACGACCGAGTGCTCCCACGTGCGATGAGGTGGGGAAAGGCATCCCTTGGCAAGCAAGCAGAGAACAGGGATTTGAGGTTCTGTCGCCTCTTCTTTGACCGGTCTATGGGTGAAACGGTATGACATCACAAACCTTCTGAGATTTTATTTCAAACTCTTCCGTTGGTTTTCAATGAATGATCCAAAGTGATTTGCAGGTGCGCTGGGGTGTGTGGGACAGGCTGGATCGTCCTTACTTGGCCAGGAGCCGAACAGTGACACGAGGGTGTATACTGCTGGAGTCCCCTTTCGGCTGGCAGTGGTACTTAGGAGACAGAGTGGCGCGTCAGTCCTGGGGGTTGGGCCACTTTAGAGTACCAGCTTCGCTTCCACCGCGTGTTTTGCGTACTCAGGAGTACACTCTGGCCGAGATAGAGACGTACACTGTGCTGGACACGTCTTGGACCTTTCACCCTTCTGTGGCTTACGACCACTACGTGACGACCACACTTGCCCATGATTTGCGCATGGAGGCTCGGTTGGCTGGGCCTGTTCCGGTGGCGGACGCTGCTTTACCTGCGGCGAGGAGAGAGATAGAGGTGATGACAGCTGGTGGAGTTATGGGAGTGATAGATGTCCCCCGGGTGACTGATCCGGTGGTTTTAGCAGCGAGAGAGGTAACCTGAAATGACAAAAATAGCAATAGTCAGTTTTCATTTCAAATATAGATTTCTTGTTTTAGCTACCTGCTGATGCTTTTATTTCTTTCTCTCAGTTTCCTGTTGAGTGGGTCACATCCCAGGTTGAGCTGGTACGTGATTTGGAGGCCTTGATTCGTCGCCTTATGATAGGCAATATACCGGAGGTGCGACCCAGAGCGGAGCCCGGCATTGTGCCACAGGCAGGTGATGACGACGATGGCGACGGCGGAGATGACGGAGCTGGTGGTGGACGTAGAGGCGGTGGTGCCCGTCGCGGTGGGCGTGGCTCAGGAGGTAGAGCGAGAGGTGAGTGCGGAGGCGAGCGCAGAGGTGGCGGAGCTGGAGTTGGTAGCCGTGGGGCCAGTAGTAGTCGCGGCGTTGGCGGCAGGTCTAAGAGTCGCCGTAGGCCGCGACGTGACCGCTCTGTAGGCAGTGAGACAGACCAGTCCGGGCGTCACCGGAGGCCGAGGCGGGGTGGTTCAGCCGGCAGTGAGGCAGACCAGGTATGCTTTGTGCTGTGGTTTTTTTTTTTTGAGTATTTGAACTGTTTGATAAATTTTCTCATTGTGCAGGACGTGCTCCTTTCTCCACCACGCCGTACGAGGCCTCTGATGAAGAATGCCGGCGGTGGCCCAGTGCACGTTCAGCCTTCACCCCCAGTTTCTGACAGGGTTTTACGGAGTAGCCGCTCTCCGACAGAGAGACCCGAGGGATGGCGTTTGCGAGTGAGAGACTCGGAGGGCAGCAGTGACCATGATGAGGACCAGACTGAGAGTGACCACCCGAGTTCTTCTGACGAGTAGCAGTACCTGATAGTTAGCTTTTATTTTAGGACGAGCCTGCGTGCTCGGTTTTTGGTTCGGGCGCCTGTTTGCCCTTTCTTTTACTTTTTATTCATGGATGAGGCCTGCATGCCATATTAGCTTTAGATGTTGGGCCTATTTACCCCAGATGGATGTACTATTATCTTTCATGATGCATATGTTACTTTTGTACATGTTATCTTTTACATTGGCATTTTCTGAGTTCAAAGTCTGAATTTGATGCACAAATGACTGAAACTGACAAAATAGGACAAATGCCTCTGGGGCTATGAGAAAATATGACTGTGGAATGGAAATACAAACTGACTTGACAAACTTGAATTTTGTATGTGAAACGAAAAACCGAGCGATACAGGACCTGACATGCTCAAAATTGCAATTTGCATGATAAACGCCAAATGACACTTCCAACAAGTCATAAATGCATTTTGAACCAATGAAACAAAGAATGCGTCACTCGAGCAAATTTCGACTCGCCGACGCCCCATTTTCGCAAATTTTCATGCCTCGAAACGCCCGAATTTCGAACTTCATATCAAGCTCTTCCAATGATCTTTTTTTGTTGTTGCAGACATGCATTGTGATTTGCGGGAGTCCTCGATGCCCCAGAAATAGAATCGACAGGTGCCCTGTTTGCCGATTATGCCGGTTTTGCCATATCTGAGATTTTGGAGCACCCAACCACTCAAATTTGACAAAAAGTCTCAAATAACCTTAAAACACCAATTATGACTTGAATGAGCAAGAAAAGTGCCGAAAATATGCTTGAAATGTTCTTGGGAGTGCTAATCCGGAATTTGTCCTGGAAAACCCCAAAAGAGGCCGCACGGCTCCTCTATGCAAGCCGCGCGGCTTGTGTACATGAGCCGCACGGTTCATGTACGCAACTGTTATAGCTTTGATCCTGGCTTCTGACTTCTGGACCTCCGTTTGGCTTTTTGCTTGCACCTGAGCACACTTCAGACTTGATAGGCCTAGGGAAGGCCTATTTTGTAGTTTTTCATTAATGCAGTGCAATCCTCACATCGTCCGATGATGGCACGCATTCCGAGGTGATTCTTTCTCTTTACAAAGGGCTGGCCTCTGTTGCATGTTTCTTGTACGCACAACTTCAAGCTCCTTTCACAGTATCAAAATCCAGCTCTTCCTTGTTTTCACACTTTTCTCATGGCAGTTAGCATTTCAGCCTTAACTCGACCATGGCTCGATGAGCTCGACGGCATGGGTTGGTTAAACTTCCGGGATCACAGGCTTCATTCATTGCGCTATGTTCGGGATGTAATGATTCGTCCGGAATTGTTGCACGCAGCTGTTCAATTCTGGGATCCTGAAGTGCATGTGTTTCGCTTCGGCCTTCATGAATTATGCCCGACGGTGGAAGAATTTCATGCATACCTTGGTGGTTTTGACTTGGAAATTCCCGTAGTTCCTGTCCACGGGGTAGGCTATGCTGAAATCTTGTCCCAAAAACTTGGTTTGAGCAATAATGCTGCGAGGTCTATGATGAACAGAGGTGTGTTGAACATCCCACGTCTTATCAGCCAGTTTCGTCCCGAGGGTTTTGCACTGTGCCTTAGCATTCTTGCGGCATTCTTGTTTGTTCGAATAGACGGTCAAGCCAACTCTGCACTTGTCGGGGTGGCTATGCAAATTGAAGAACGCAAGGACGTGGCTCCCATGGTTCTTGCTGAGACTTTGATTGGATTAGACAGAGTTTGTGCCGGCCAGACGAACATCTTTGAAGGAAGTGCTTTGCTCCTACAGGTAGGCTTCTCACTCAGCTCTCCTTTTTCTGGTTTTATCTCTCGTTCTCATTTTACCTCAACGCTCGGTTTTAGGCTTTCTATGGTTGCTGACTTGTTTTCTCTCTTTTGCAGACTTGGATTTGTGATAAGGCAAATCTGTTGGCGGCAGTGCCGAGAAATAGCATTCACGAAACACAGGGTTTCGTTCAAAGAGATTTTCAGGAGTTTCATGGGAATGTTCAAGGTTGGGTTCAGGTGTTTTCCCGGCTTACTAAGGAGATGATTTCTTGGCGTTTGTCTTGGCTTGACCGTCCGACCATGGCTTTGAGCAATATGGGATGCCGGCGAATGGTTTTGGTTGGTTTGACTGGTTGGACCTTTTACATTCCCCACCGCATTCTCCGCCAACTTGGTGTCCGTCAGGTAGTTCCGTCGGCTAACCCTGAAAACTTCATCATGCCCAACTTCAATCATGCGACTGTTCGAGCTTATCAAAACACTTGGAGGGAGCGAGTGACCATTTCGAGAGATGACTACCCCACTGTCTTGCTCACAAGGCGATACATAAAATGGCTGCTGAAAGATATTGAAGAAAGAGAAAATGGACACCAAAATTGACTTTGACTCAACCTTAATGCACCTGAAATAAATTGTGGACCCACAGGGGCCAATGTTTGTGTTATTTTGTTTTATGAAAGCTTCATGCTCAGCCTTGTAATCGAAAAAGTTAATAAACTGAATTATGAGAGTTTTCCCGCTTTGATTCTCAATAATTGTGTATGCAAATGACAGCTTTGGACCAGTTCAAGAGATTTTTTGGAAAGGTTGCGACCGGTCCTCAAGGTGAGGATGCCTACGTATCCTTGAAAAGGAATCAGGTCATGACGTAGTTCAGGAGAACAAATTTGGCTAGGGTTCACTCGTGTATTAACACTCTCCTTTTTGTGCTCTTAGTTTTGCCTAGTACCGCCCTTTCAGGTTTTCGGTCTAGCGAGCTCTTTTGAATGTTTCTGCCTTAACTTTTGCCTAGACCGCCCAATGTGGGTTTTCGATCTAGCAGGCTTGCTCTAAGTTTTGCCTGGCACTACCCGCCCTTGCGGTTTTCAGTCCAGCGAGCTTCTCTCATGGGTAATATCTCTTGAGCTGGTCCATGTTGACCAAAGTGGAGAATTCGTTGCCGTCAAGGTCAATAAGCTGAGTTGCGCCTCCGGATAGAACTTTCTTGATGATGTACGGACCTGCCCACTTCGGTCGGAATTTCCCTCGAGGATCGAAAACCGGAGCTCGGATCTCCTTCAAAACCATGTCTCCTTCTTGTAAGTTCCTGGATTTGACCTTTTTATTGAATGCCCGCGCAATTCGACGCTGATACCCTTGAACGTGATACAAAGCCTTAAGCCGCCTTTCGTTGAACAACATAAGCTCTTCAAACCTTGCGTTTTGCCATTCTGCTTCATTGATCTCTGATTCGATCATGACCCTCAAAGAAGGTACCTCAAGCTCGATTGGGAGGACGACCTCCATGCCATAAACCAAAGAGTATGGTGTTGCCCCTGTGGGAGTACGGATAGATGTCCGATATCCCCACAAGGCCAATGGCAATTGTTCGTGCCAGTTTCTTGCAGATTGAGTGGTTCTCTCGAGTATCGTCTTGAGGGTCTTGTTTGCTGCTTCGACAGCTCCGTTTGTTTGTGGCCGGTAGACAGTTGATTTGTGGACTTGAATTCCGAATTCTTCAAGTACTTCAGTTGCCCTTCCCTTGAAATGGACCCCGTTGTCTGATACAAAAGCTTGAGGGACACCGTACCGGTAAATGATGTTTTGTTTGATGAAGTGAGCGACCTGGACTGCTGTGAGGGTAGTGTATGAGGCAGCCTCGACCCATTTTGTAAAATAGTCGATAGCAACCAAGATGAATTTGTTCCCGTTTGACGCAGCCGATGTAATTTTGCCGATAACGTCAATCCCCCAGGTGGAGAACGGCCAAGGCGAGGTCATGGAGTGCAGCTCGGATGGTGACACATGCATGAGATTGGCGTGAATTTGGCATTTATGGCATCGTCGCACGTATTCGACACACTCAGTTTCCATGGTGGACCAGTAGTATCCTTGGCGGAGAATCTTCTTAGCGAGCATCATGCCGTTCATATGAGGACCACAGACACCCTCGTGGATTTCTCCCATAATTGCGGTGGCTTCTGCACCATGCACACAAAGCTTATGCACTCCACAATGTGATCGTCTATATAACTTCCCTCCACAGATGATGTACTGAGAGGCCAATCTCCGAAGAGCGATTTGATCCTTCTTTTCCGTTTCTGCTGGATATTCACCTCTTTCGATAAAATTCCAAATGTCATGGTACCATGGCATACCGTCATCTGGTTCCTCAACCACCAAGACATATTCAAAGACAGGCTTATCCCTTTGCTCAATTGTGATTGGTCTTAGCTTAACTCCATCTGGTATCTCCACCATTGAGGCTAGAGTAGCTAGAGCATCTGCAAACCGGTTCTTCAACCTTGGCACATGAGTGAATGTGACCGTCTGAAACTGAGGAATTAGATCCTCGAGATCTTTATGATAAGGTTTGAGCTTGTCCTCTTTTACTTTCCACTCCCCGTTGGCTTGAGATACGACCAAATTAGAATCACCAATTACCTCCAGCCTTTTGACTCCGATTTCTAAGGCGGCTTCCATTCCGACAATACATGCCTCGTATTCTGCCTGATTGTTAGTGACTTCGAAATTTAATTTGAAAGCAAGAGGGATGTGTGACCCTTCCGGTGAGACTAGCAATACTCCGATTCCGAACCCTTTCTGATTGGCGGCTCCATCGAAATACAACGTCCAGAGATCATCAGTTGTGGTCATTACACTCTCATCAGGGAATTCAAATTCTGCATCTTCAGGACCTTCCACAGGTCGGTTTGCTAGAAATTCTGCCACAGCTCTTCCTTTCACCGACTTCCGGGTGACATACTTAATGTCAAATTCAGCCAACATGAGTAACCACCGTGCTAGCTTGCCAGTGAGTGCCGGTTTCTCGAATAGGTATTTAAGGGGGTCCATCCGGGAAATTAGCTTTACAGAATAAGCTAGCATGTAGTGTCTAAGCTTTTTGGAAGCCCAAACCAATGCCCAACAAACTTTTTCCAACGAAGTGTAGCGCTCTTCACATCCCATCATTTTCTTGCTGATGTAGTATACAGCTTTCTCGCTTCCTCCTTCTCCTTCTTGTGCCAGCATACATCCCATTGCAGATGAAGTGACGGACAGGTACAGAATAAGAGGCTGCCCCAGAATGGGTGGCATCAATACTGGAGGGTTCTGGAGGTATTTTTTGATGGCATTGAAAGCTTTCTGACACTTATCGTCCCATTCGAGCAGTACACCCTTCTTTAATAGGCGAAACATCGGCTCGCAAGTTGAGGTTAACTTGGCGATGAATCTGCTGATAAACTGAATTTTTCCCAGGAAGCTGCGTATTTCCTTCTCCGTTCGAGGTGATCATGAATCCAAGCATTTTCCCGGCGGTGACCCCGAATGTACACTTCTCGGGATTGAGACGCAATCTGTACTTGCGGATCCTTTCAAAGAACTTCCTGAGGTTAGGTAGATGCTCTTCCCTCTCCTTGGCTTTGACGATCATGTCATCTACATATACTTCTACTTCCTTGTGAATCATGTCGTGTAACAACGTTGTGGCTGCCCTTTGATAAGTAGACCCCGCATTTTTCAAACCAAACGGCATGACTCTGTAACAGTAAGTGCCCCATTCTGTGGTGAAGGTGGTTTTCTCCCGATCTTCTGGAGCCATGAGAATCTGGTTGTAACCCGAAAACCCATCCATGAAGGAAAGTAATGCGTGCCCTACGGTGTTGTCCACTAAAACGTCGATGTGCGGCAAAGGAAAGTCATCTTTTGGACTAGCCTTGTTCAAGTCCCTGAAATCCACACAGACTCTGATCTTCCCGTTCTTTTTAGGGACGGGAACAATGTTTGCGACCCACTGGGGGTATTCTGTTACCATGAGAAAACCTGCATCTATCTGCCGCTGAATCTCTTTCTTGATTTCCAACACCCAATCTGGCCTCATCTTCCTTAACTTCTGCTTGACAGGCTTTGCATCAGGGTATAATGGGATTCGGTGCTCCACTATCTCAGGATCAATACCGGGCATATCTGCGTGTGACCATGCAAAAACATCCTCGAATTCTTTCAAAAGGTCCGAGTGGGCCTTAAATTCTTCTGGAGTCAATCCGGAGCCGATTTGAACCATGCGCGGATTATTCTCATCTTTCAAGTTTATTGAAATTACTTCTTCTTTTATAGGCTGAGCATGCCTTTCGTTTTCCCTTTCGATTAGGGATCGGAGTTCTTTCGGAATTTCTTCTTCAAACTCAATCTCTTCATCGTCAGGGTCAACACAATTTATTTCAGATACAGTAAGGTAAGCAAAGTTGATTTCATTTATTGCCAAGAAGGGGGCCCCTGGGGCATGATACATGAGTGTAGACTCAAACTCAAAAGAGAAGTGATGACGCGGAATGATGACAGACTCATCTTTCGACTCAATGCTGGACTCAGACTCAGACTTAGTGCTAGACTCAGACTCAAACTCAGAATTAGTGCCAGTGTAAATGATTTTAGGTACAAATGTGCAATTTTTATAAGTTCCGCATGCATCAATGATGAGTGCAGTGACATCTTCCGAAGCTTCCTGACCCATCATCATTAGCTCCATATCTTCCGCAGGCTTTGAACCGACAAGCGTCGCAGCAGGTTCATCCTCTCTCATACCTAGTGGATTCTCCTCCCCAAACAGCGATAATAGATTCTCTGAGTCAAGAACCTCAATCCAGTCAACACGGGGCATCTTAGCCGGCTGTTTCCATCCTTCTGTCTCATCATCACTATCCCAGGTGTTGTCAGCAAAGATTTCAAATCCTGGTAGTTTGGTTCTTGTTTTCATGTCCCAAAATGGCTCTGGGTCCCCCTGATAAATGGCCTCTGGAGCTTTTACGAACTGGATAGGCCCTTTCTTGGCGCAAGCTCGTTCTTTCCCATCATGACCAGATTCATAACCAAGACCGAAACGGTGATTGTTCGTTAGAAACTTAGGGAATTCTGCTATCCCTTGATTGTTGCGACCAAGTCCCAAGCCAGGCAAATACTCCATTTTCAGCATCATGTCTAGAACTGTTGATTTTATAGAGAAATCTTCATCCATCTTGATAGTAAGTACACCGTCAGAGGTATCAAAGGAAAACCCTCCAAGAGTGATGTCTTCCTCTCCATGAGCAATCTCGAGTAGGGGAGCATTGTCAGGGATATGCGGGCGAATTCCAGAATCCCCATAAATGGTCAAGGTTCCTGTAGCTAGTCCAAGCTGAACTTTCTGATGCAGGGAGGAAGGTACAGCCATGATGTCTGATCGGTGGAGCCACGGCCTGCCCAACAACAAGTTGAATGATGAGGGGATGTCGAGTACATGAAACTCGACGATAGTCTCAAAATCTTCGATTATTATTTCCATCTGAACTGTCCCTATCACATCTCGTCGGGTATTGTCATAGGCGCGAACTCCAAGATTAGACGGCTGGAAATCCTTATTCTTAAAACCCAAACAATAAGCTGTACGCAGGGGACAGACATTCAAGGCAGATCCATTATCCAGTAACACGACCGGGACCCATTTTTCCATGCATTTCAGAGTAATGTGCAATGGCTTGTTGTGACCAGCCCCTTCTGGTGGCAGATCTTTTTCAGTGAAAACCACAACATGCTTTGTGCGGGTCAGCGTCAGCAGGGCTATCATTGTTTCAGGAGGAGTGTCTGATGGCACTTCCATGTTTGACAGAGCTTTGATTAGCTTCTGACGATGCTCTCGAGACGAAGAAAGTAACCCCCAAATAGATATTGAGGCTGGGGTTCGTTCAAGCTGTTTCTGAATTGGATCATTTGTTACCGGGGAATTCTTCGAGATTGGCCTGGCAGCTGAATTTTGTTGAACAATAACCTCTGGATGGTTAGTAGTTGTGTCCTCGAGAATGGGATCATCCCAAATGAAATCTCCTGTTGTGGCATGGTTGGAGAGATTCCTATTCTGAAGATGGGCTGGCTGGTAGATTCAACCACTCTTGGTTATTCTATTGACTGTTTCTTCCCATAACTCTTGATTTTCACCCCAGAAATTTGCGTATTCCTCATTAACCTTCCGTTTGCCAGCCCTGATGGCTTCCCTTTTCTGCATGGCTTCTTGATCTTCCGTCCAGAAATTCATCAGATCACTTTTGGCCCTTTGTTCCTTGATTCCCACTACTTCCATTTTTGCCTTGAGGTTGTCCACTTCGGGGTCTTGCCAAAAAGATGGATCCAGCATGGCTCTGTTGACAGTCCATACTTCATCATTGCTTACTCGAATATCGACTACCGCTTCTTCATCCCAGAGGGTAGTCATGGGGTCAGTGACTAGAACTGACACATTGAGTGACTGCGGGAACAGTACCGATGGCTGAGGTGAAGATCCGTCACTGATGTATGCTTGTGGGTGCCAATCTTGGTTTCCAAAGGCGGCTTCTATGACAGAACGGCCTTCTTCTCTGAAACGCGCGAGTGGTGAGCCATGATTCGCGGAATGCTTGTCCGGAGTCAGCACTCCTTCTAGGGGTTCTGGATTCCCTTCTTCTGTTACATGGGGATTTTCTATAATAGGCTCATCAAGGAATTCGGGGATGACGAATTGGCCTGAGCCTCCAGGGATTAGCAAAGAACCGAACAATGCTTGTTGGGATTCCTCCCAATCTTGATCGCACATGGACCATTCTTCTTCTTCCGCAATTTCACTCCATCTGGACTTTGTGTCGCATCCGCATATGAAAGGAAATAGACCTCAACATCTTTTGGCAGGGGGACAACAGGTTTTGGCTCAGTGGCTGTGATGATATAAAGGCTAGGATCGAATTTAGTGGAGGCAAGGTCTCTTGTAGCGGGGGTGAGGGATATTTGGCTGATTTGGGTGTTTTGCTTGTGGTTGGGTAGGGGATTGGAAATGGTGTTAGGCTTTTGATTAGGGAGCGGAAGGGTTCCGTCGTCCACCAGATCTTGGACTTTATGTTTGAGACGGACGCAGTTATTGGTATGATGGCCGGGCATTTGGTGGTAGGCACAATAGGCGTTTGGGTTATAGTTAGGAGGGAGCTCTTTGGGTGGCTCTCGAGGTTCAAGTGGTTGGATGAGGTTTTTGTCAAGGAGTTTTTTGTATACTGTAACAAGGGGAAAAGGGAGTGGGTGGAATTCTCTTCTCGGTGGGGGAGCTGTTTGTGGGAACCGTGACTGGGTTGCGATCTGGTTAACAGGTTCGGCTTTGGTTAGTTTGAGATTGGAAGAGCTGGCTTGGTTTTGATTGTAGTTGTTGGGTCCAAACAAGGCATTGCTGTTGCCAGAGTAAACTCGTCTTGGTTTAGGGGCAGATTCACCTTTTTCAAATATGTCGTTTCTGAGGGCATCTTCAACTGCTAGGCCGGCTTCATAGAAGGTTTTGAAGTCAGCGGTGGTTTGGAAGACCACCAAGTGCTTGGCGAAATCTGGTTCTAGATTCCTTGTGATAATTCTCATCTGCTCCTTTTCTGAAGGCCGTTCCATCATTTGAGAGGCTTTCCCTCTCCATCTCTTAACAAAGTCTGCAAAGGACTCATTTTTCCCCATCTTGGTTGATTCCAGTTCTCGGACAGTCATCTCCAGTTGGATGTTGTAATTGTACTGAGCGACAAAGGCTGCCCCAATATCTTCCCACGTCCTTTTCTTGGAGATGTCCAGATTCAGAAACCAGCGGAGTGCAGGCCCAGTCAGAGTCTATTGAAACATCTGGCCCATTGCATCCTTTCCGACGTCGTACATGGACAAAGTGCCCACATATGTTTGCAGATGAGCTTTCGGGTCACCGCTGCCATCAAACTTGTCCCAATCCATTGGTTTGAACTTGTCGGGGAGCTTTGCATCCGGGAAAAGGCATAACTTCTCCATATCAATTCCTGTAGCTGCTATTTTCTCCTGTTTCTGAACAGACTCCTCGAGCTTGGCTAACTTGGTTAATACCGACTCCATGTTCTGACTGCTTGAGTCTCCTGCTGGTGGAGGGAGTTGAGCAGTTAATTTTTGAATCATGATCATCATCTGGGCCATCTGCTTGGCGCTATTGGTTTTCTGCTCTTCTAAAGCGTCTTTGAGGAGCTGAATCTCATCTTTTTCCTCTGCCATGGCTAAACCCCCGGTTGATTGTTCTGTTCCTGACTCAGTTCGAACCAATCGCTGTTCGGGGATTCGGGTCCAACCCGGTATGAGGTTCTTCTTCTTTTTGCCAATGGTTAGTACTGATCATATGCACAAACAGAACTCAGGGATGGAATGTACAGTGTATGTGCATGATGCATGACGCATGAAAGGATTGCCCCAATTTCCTTCTTATTATGTTGGATACTTTCAAATTTCCTTGATTTATGAAAACAACGGCCGGACTGGAGGTTGCCTACGTATCCCCATGGAGGGGAATCAGGCCGTGACGTAGTTCAGGACTACAAGTTTGGCTCTTTTTCCCAAAAGGTCTTTTCAAGGATTTTTTACAAACTGACACGACAGACTTGAGCACAGACTCGATAATGAAACGGCAACAGACTCGATAGCAACAAACTTGATAATCAAAGGTGATAAGAATCACAAGCTGGCTTGATTCTTCAAAAGAAGCCCTGCTGGCTGGATTAAGTTGGTAGATATTCACATCTGGCAACAGACTCGATAATTAAACAGTAACAGACTCGATAATCAAATAGCAACAGACTCGATAATAGACAAGAATCCCATGTTAACCTGATTCTTCAAAAGAAGCCCTGCTGGCTGGATTTGCTCTTTGCACAATCACTTCTGGTTCTGAAAGCTTGCTTTTAGGAGGGGTGATTTGGAGATGTCGACCCTGCGGAGGATCCTGCTTCATTGGCTTTTCCTTTTCCCTTAGGATCTTCCTTCTTGCATTGATCCTTGAGCTGCTGTGGGGTCATGCCGTCATTATTAAGAAGGCAATCTGCGAAGCAAACATTACATTCGCACTCGTCCCAATATTTGTGGCCTGTGACTGGGTCTTCAAAGTAGTAGACAGGCTGGCCGTTGGCATCAAAGTATTTCACGGGTGGCATGGCTGCGAGTGCCCCGTCGTCCTGTTCCATCATTAAGGTGATCTTTTCTGGCACTGGCTCTGGTTCTTCTGGGAAACAGAATTTCCAACCTTCATTGTCGTCCCACTGGAGGGATACTCCTGGCAGGTTGGCTTCGGCCAACAACCTGAGTTTCTGATCGAGTTCTTCCCCCATATGGTCTTCTATGTTGAGCTTTCCAGACTGAGGCTTTTCCGGCTTGCATGGAGGTTGCTCGGGCAGAACTTCCTCAATTATCCACACGGGTGCCCCTTGATGGGTGGTGAGGGTAGACTTGAACCGCTTGTATGGTGATCCAGACATGATGACTCTACCACAAAGGAAATGTGTATTTCATTTTGGGAAACAGAGCCATTTGTAGCATTTTTTTTTTGATTTTCTGTTTTTGATTTTTTTTTTTAATGGGGAATTATCGTATATTCGACATAACGCGCAGTTGTCAGGACAATCCTCATGAATGCGGACATGATGCAATAACCTAAGGCAAAGTTCCTATGTGCATGCATGTAAAATGGAGACAACATGTTGATGAGTGATATATACAAAAATGAGTGAACAGTTAACAAATAAACAAAACGTACGTAGAACAGTTAACAGATAACAGATAAACAAGATAACAGGTAAACAGGATGTAACAGGTAGTCCTATCCTGTGGATCCCTATCCTAGGTTGGAAGGTACTATGGTTTACTACATGTAAAGGCCGGGTTTTGGTTGAAGTGGGTTCCCTAGACTAGAGTCAATATTTGCCTCCCAGTTCCAAGTGTACTGCATGGCAAAGGTCGAACGGCAGGCTGACTCATCATCGTCCGGGGTTGCCGAGAATCTTGGGATGTCCTAACACCGGCAAGCCGGGTAGGGTAACCAAGACGCAACGGCGGGGCTTATCCAACATCGATGCACGTGCAATGCAAAAGTTTTGATAACAAAGTATTTTCTGCAAAAATCCCACAATTATTTTTCAAGTTTGGCTCACCGATAAATTAATTTTTATTTTGGAATTTCACACAAGCAAACTACCGGGAAAGCTCCAGTCCGGATTGGTCGGGCGTAGCCCTGTTATTGCACCATTCCTTTCTCGATCACGCGTGGCGTGTTCGTTTTGTCAAGCTTTCGGGGGTAGTTTTACATGTGTAAAACACCAAAATAAGAATTAATTTTCGATTCCCCAGCGGAGTCGCCATTTTGTGGACGGTGAGATCCACGCGGCTTGCTCTCGAAGTTCGGATGTGAAAAACTAAAGAAAAACGTGAGTCGCCACCCGGGGTTTAAATTTGGAAAATATTTGGTACCCGAGAAACCGTTTTAAGAATGATTGTTGACTCTCATGCCGTTTTGGAAAAGGATTTGATCCGCGAAAAGATTCTTTTTGGATTCGGAAGCCAGATTACGCGCGGGGAAGGTTTTTATTGAAAAATGCACCCCGCTCGCCCGGGAAATTCCCGGTCTCTACTAAATAATTTGTGGGATTTTTGTAGAAAATATTTTATTAAGAACTTTGACAAATAAACAAGCAAATAAAGAAATTAATTGAAACCATAACGGGAATAAAATTTAAACAAAAGGACTAAATAGTAATCGTAAAAAAAACAAAGGGTGAAATATGCAATAAACACAGGAAAATGGCAGAAAAGAACAGAGAAACAGGGTACGAACAGGGGAAAACAGAGTATAAAAATTTGATTCAAACGGGAGCCGCGCGGCTCCTGCATAGGGGTCGTGCGGCTTATGCTTCAAGCCGCGCGGCTTGCACGCAACCTATTTTTCAAAAATTTTGTTTTGCGACCAGTGAGCCCAAAATCCGTTCAAAACCTGATTTTCTTCTTCAAATCAACTCAAAATGGATTGTTTTTGTTTGTGATCAAGTTAATGAAATGAAACTCATTCCCGGTACAGATCGTACCGTGCGTTTATCGAGAAAAATCACCCGGTATGGCTCCGGAAAGCCGGTTTTTGTTTTGAAAATGATTTACCGAGTTAAGATATGGTCGTTGAAACCGTTACTAACTCGGGATACCCTCGGAGAACCGCGATTGAAAAATCGAAGTTTGAAAACGACTTATACCTTTCTGGAACTCGAAACGGAGGTTGAAAACTTTGGATTCTTCGGGTTTGGACCTATAAGATCAAGATTTGGTGTGATTGGGAGTAAATAGGGAGACACTAAAAGGGAGCGGAGAGTGTGAAGTTTTGGGAAGTTTACAGGCGGTTTCGAACGAAAATTTTGCCGGAAAATCAAACGGAAATTCTCTCGGGGTAGGATTTTCGGTGTCCGTATTTCTGTGTGTGTTTTCTGTGAGGAGGGAGCCTCCATTTATAACCCAAATGAGAGAATAAAAATGATGATATTTGGCGGTGGCGAGATGATGATATTCCTTGAGCTGGCCTGTCAGGAATTTTTCAGAGGATAAGAACACCAGTCGTGCGGCTCCAAGGGGGAGCCGTGCGGCTTGCATGGGGGAGCCGCGCGGCTTGCGTAGGAATGGATGAGCCGTACGGCTTGAGGGAGAAACCGTGCGGCCTGTGAGGCTGAGTTCCCAATTTTCCTGGACAAGTTCCAAGGCAGTTTAAACGTTTCATTCGTCATCGGGCATGCACGGGTATCCAAAATTGGGGTGTCTACAGCCTTCTCAAAACTCTGGCCCGCAATAGCTATAGGGATAGTGGGACAACCCGGATCTTTCCGCTTAATCGGAATATCAGCTTGGAGAATGGAGCTCACTTGCTCCGTCAGTAGCACGTTGCACTGACTCTTAGTTCTCCGTTTCGACGTGCACAGCTCTTTTAACACCTTGGCGAACTGAGGAATAGCGTCAATGGCTTCCATCAAGGAGATAGGAAACTGAACCTTCTTAAACAACTCAAGGATCTGGAAGTTCACATTGACGCTTGGCTTTGCCACCAAGCGATGGGGATATGGTGCGACGGGTGGCAAAGGAGTCGTGGGGGCCGCAGGAGCGGGCACCACCACCTCAGGTGACTCTATCTCTCTCTCTTCCTCAGTACCCTTCCCCACGTCCGAGACTACTACTGGTGCAGCGACCGGAACCAGAAGTGGAACCGATTTTTGCTTCAGAGGAATAGTCTTATCGATCACCTTCCCACTTCTGAGAGTGGTGATCGCCTTTGCTTCCTCCGGACTGGGGTTCAAATTACTCGAGCCTGAACCATCTCCCAGATAATTAGAACCGACAGAATTGGCGTGAGGTTGAGAGGGAAATTTTCCCCTCTCCTGTTGGTTTTGCCCAACTACTGCCGTCAACTGGGTTAATTGAGACCTAATGTCTCCAATTGCTTGGTTAGTCTGCTCAGTAAAGCTCAGTTGAGACTGCATGAGAGCCTTTAACATGTCATCAGTCTGCTTATCCCTCGGTGGATGATTTATGCCTGGGGGTGGTCCAGAATATGAAGGACCGTACCCCTGCTGATTCTGTGAGGGATAACGATATTGGGACATTTGGCCTTGCTGAGGCCGCTATGGTTGCACCTGTTGCTGAGGTGGTGCCTGGGGTGGCACTGGTGCTTTAGGATCTCTCCATCCCAGGGCTGGGTTATGAGCCCAGCCCGGATTATAGGTGTTTGAATACGGATCCCAACGTTGGTTCACCGCATTCACCTCAGCCTGGTTACTTTGGTATGCCTCCTTAACCATCGGAAAAGCGGGGCAAGCAGTCACTGAATGCCCCGGACACTCACAAAGCGCACACACCTCCTCAACTCTCACATCATTCACCTGTTGGACTTGCTTCATCCGCAAGTCCTCCATCTGCTTGGTCAATCTATCCAACTGAGTCTGGACGGTATGGTCTCTCACACTCATGGGGAAGATACCGGACCCACTGGGTCCCTGTGCAGCTATGGCCCTGTCAGCGAGGTCGGAAGGTTCCCAACTTCGGTACTTATCGGCCAACTCCTCTAGGAAATCCCATGCCTCATCTGGGGCCTTATCTAAGAAATCTCCCTCCTTACAGAGGTACTCAATCTACTAGGCCGTCGCAATGTTTAGGCCCAACTGGAAGAATGTCACCAACTGGTGCTTCTCATACCCATAGTGGGGTAGAGACAACAACAAGTCTTTAAACCTCTCCCAGCACCTCAGAAATGACTCGCCCTCTTTTTGCCTAAATGACTGGATTTGGCGAGTCAGGTACTGTGACTTGCTCTCTGAGAAGTATTTCCTATAGAACAGCTCCCTAACAGCGGCCCATGTCGTGAGAGATTGCTCCTTCTGCATTATGAGCCACTTGTCCGCCCCATCTTTCAGAGAAGCAGAGAAAAGCTTAAGGCAAGCGTTTTCCCATTGGGTAGTGGTGGCTAGGGTGCGCACCAACCCCTCGAAGTGGCGGACATGCTCATATCACTACAAGAAAATATGCTTTTGGTGTCAACCTATTTGCGTCGATAGAGATTGCCGTTGCAAAAACCTATTTTATTGTGACAGCAATAGATTCCGTCTCAAAAAATACCAATTTGCGTCAGCCAAATCCTGTCTCAAAAAAACTGGTGGCAAATAGGATATATTGGCGACAGCAAAATAGCTCCCGGACGTAAATGAGTAGTTTTGAGCGCTAAACAATTCCAACTAGCGGGGGAGACCAAAAGTTTTAAATTTCGTTCTTATTTTTTGGGGTAAAATTTAAAGTGCTTTCGTTTAGCCCTAAAAACAGAATTGCCCCCAAACCCAAAACGATGCCTCCAAAACTGAAATCACGATTTCCCCCCAAACCCAAATCTCTCTCTCTCTCTCTCTCTCTCTCATCCTCTATTGCCTCTTCCTTCTGCCTTAACCTTTTGCTTTTGAGATGTAAAAGAAGCTACCATCTATTGATCAAAGACTACAAGCACCGCAAGGATCACGTTGAACACCACGCTGTTGCTACTACCACTTGATTCCACCATCGGTATGCTCACAATTCTAATCGTTAATTTCTTCTCTGTCGAGTTCATCAACGGAGGCGTATTAGGGCTGGAAGTGGCCAGGGCATCAATCTGTAGTTTCAAGTTTGAAGTGTCTCATTGGAATCTCAAAAACCCAAGATTTCAATGGTAATTTTGTCTCGCACTGAACTTTCCGTTTGATTTTTAGAATTTTCTTTCCATAGATTTCGATAGTAGATTTGTAACTTTTCATTCGCCTTTTTAGATCGGCTTAGTTTGTAGTTTCTCACTTGAATCTCCAAGCCTGAGATTATCATTCCACCAAAAGACCCCCCGGCGACGACTTCCATTGGTGCGCACCACAGCGACCTTCCCTCTGGATGCGTACGGCTACCAATGTTCCCCCACCAGGTATTTTCCTTCCTCTCCCTGCCTCTGAATGTGCATATGTACGATATTCACCGATCCCCAATTTATAAGCCCTAAATTGTGGTAGACGGTCTGTGAAAATTGTTTATCGCTTGGTATTTTGTTTACTCCTGGTATTTTGTGCTTAATTCCTAATAGAAAAATGTTTGACCTTCAAATAAGTCTTTGTTTATCGCTTGGTCTAGGCGCTTGAAGGTAGGCTTACGGGGAAAACTAAATGTAAACAATCCAACTAAAGTAATTACCTTAGGTAGAAGGGAAACAAAGATAGCTTCAAGACTGAGCTCTAATAGATTTTTTTAGGATTCTATATACGTTTCTGTGTCACTTGTCCGGTTACATCAGAGGCTAATCAAAGCCTCTTCCATTCTTACTCAAACTAGTAGTATTTCATCTCTCTTTCTCTATACAAATATGAATACTCTCATTAGGGATTAATACTCTTGTATTCTACTGACATATTTTGCAATAATACACTACAGCTTCATTGATTTTAGAGCTTAGCACTAATTATCTTATTACTTACTTGCGACAAACAGAGTCTGCCATAATCTGGTAGTAGCACCAAATGCATTTTGCTGGTTAAGTATCTTGTCCAAACCTTTATATTAGACCACTTGGTTATTATGGAGGTGAGCTTTAATGCAACTTTATTTCATATTTCAGTTTACTCTATGGCCGTTCATTTAACAAGTGATTAAGAGTAGAACATGTGTTTGCCTAGGGTTGGTTTTTTTTCCCCCCTGCAATGATTGAGAGTCTCTCAAGTGCTGAAAATTGGCTGTAGCATTAACAATCTAATGGGCCTTACCCAACCATACAAATACACATCATGCAAGCTCTCTGGTACATACAATGTGTCCTTATTGCATTGACTTGAATCTATGATATGTGTTCAAGCTATTTGATGATAATGATGTTTTGCAGATAGGAAGGATTTTTGGTTCGAATTGCATATGCAGATTGTACATGTTATTGAACTTGCTATTAAGGTAAGTCTTTTGCCTTTTTTTAGCATACTTGCTGTAGGCTTTAGAACTTGAAGCTCATCTTATTGATTAGGTGGTATTGGTTAAATGTTTGACACATAATTTCGCAGAAAAGAATTATTACTTAACACTCAATCTTTCATAATATATGGGTATGGTCATAATGTTAATGTGGGGAGTGTTTTTTTCTTCTTCTCAATATTATAGTGTACAAGGCAAATCTAATGTTTGCAGAGACTTTGGCATTTTAGACCAATCATGTTCGTTTCAAACTTGTGTCTCTGATGACTTGGTTACAAATATAGCATAATTATTTCTACACAATTCCTTTTAAATTGTGCAATGTAGTTTGACTATTTCATTGTAGATAGTGGTTCTAATTACAAGTTTAACTCCCTTTGTGAAGTGCATTCAATATTCATAAGTAGGGACCAAAAGTATGTAGGGGGAATTGTTATTAGTAGGGACCAAAAGTATTGATACTTCACAAAGTTGGAGAACCCGTTGGCTGCATTGTTGCTTGGCGGTCTACTGATGTATGTTACGATAATTTTTTTTTGTTTCTGTGTGTTTGCAAATGCAGAAATACATATTAGCATCTCATTCTTTTATATCTTCTTTTTCAGGTGTTTGTCAAGAACTAAAGTGAGCCGACCGGGAAGATGCAATATTTTCAAATTCAGTTATTTTGCATGGTTGGGTTAAACTAAACCATGTTCTTTTGACGTACTACTAGTGTCATAGTCTACTTTAGCCTTTATTACCTAATCACGTTATTTGAGCACTGTAATATGGATCTTTTGAGATTGAACGAATGGATTAGTGAATGTTGTTATTTTTAATGAATGATGATTTTTGTATTGGAATGCTTGAGAACATGTTTTGGATGGTTTGTTGATGTTTTCTATGTCCATAAAATTATCCAGCTTAGGTGCAATTAAAAAATAAAATAGCAAAGAATTTGCTCCCAGCTAGGTTTGTATGTTTTCCTTTTTGCGACCGCCCATATCCAGATGCAAAAACAATATGTATGAACCCGAGCTATGGTGACGGCTTTAAATGTTATTTACGACGGCATAGCCACCCGATGCTAATAATTATATGTTTTTTTGTCTTTTTGCGTCGGGATCCAAGCCGATGCAAATAAGCATATTTGCCGTCGTAAATACTTTGCGACGGCCCCTTGCTGACGCAAAAAACTTTTTGAGACCCCACCAACGACGACCCCCACATTGCCGTCGCATGGCCGTTGCAAAAGACTATTAGCGTCGGCCTTGTTACCTTTTGCGACGGGGGGCCCTTGACACAATAACCCTTTTCTCTAGTAGTGTATGGGTCCTCATTCTCCCTCCCGTAAAAGAGAGGAAGGGCATTGTGGGTTCCCGGTTTCACAATGAAAGCGTTGCGTGCCTCCACAGTCTCAGTTGGCAGAACTATTGGGCCACGAGGAGTAGTCCTCTCGGGATGCATGTAATCCCGCATAGTTCTCTGTTCCGCCATCGGTGGTTCACTCTCTAAGACGAACAATGGATTGGGAAATTCTATGAAAATGTCGTCTATGGGAATGGATTCAGGTTGACCTACGGAAGACTCGGACTCAGACTGACTAGACTCAAACTGGAATCCTACTGACTCAAACTGACTAGACTCAAGTGGAACTTCTACCAACGACTCTCTATCTATCCTAACTAGACGCTTAGACGGGTCTCGGTAGAAGAGCGGGTCCTCCTTTGGTGAACCCTTCCTACCTTTACCTATTTTGACTTGATTCTAAAAATAACAACTAAAAAAAAAATTTCCTAATTTTTTTTTTATGACCTAAGAAAGATACAATTAAAACTAAAATTCACTAGACACTAACGACCCGAATTTTTAACACCTCTTGCCTTCCCCGGCAACGGCGCCAAAAATGCTTGACCGAAATCCTATACCTAATTTAATGGGTTGCCCCAAGCGTAGGGCGGAGACCGGTGTAGCACAATACCCGGTAAGATCGGAATCGAATCCACAGAGAAGGTGGAAAGTGCTTACTAAAAACTCGGGTTGGTAGTTTAACACGGCTCTTAGGTGGCCACCCTTGTGATTTGATTGGTGAAATTACGTAAACTAAGAGAATTGATTTTACTTAAATTAATTAAAAGGAAGTACGGTCGTAGGATTCATAACACGGTGACCAGGTCCGGATATTTCCTGCTCCATTTGTTGTTCCAAAGAGAACGGTTGATTTTAGAGAGAAAAGGTTACCCCGAAAGATGCGAATCCTCGCAGTCGCCGTCACCCATGTACAGCGAAGAACAAGTTTTGGTCCCCCGTTCCTCGCGTTACATAGGCTCCAACGAGACTCAGATTCGTCCAACGGAAGCTCTTTAATAACCTAAAATTGCTTTTTCATTCTTTAGTGTAAAAATCGGAGTAAGAACAAATCCGTCCCTGGCCACGGCGTGTTAATCACCCCGCGACCATACTTTTGAAACTACTCACTCATATTGATCATAACAGATAACATAATTCTGAAATAAAACATGCTATTAAACTTGAATAAGAATTAAAACAAAGATCCGAGTCTCAGAACGCGGACAAACCCCCGCGAACTGAGATTAAAGTGAATAAACAGAAACATTACCGAAGCAAAGCGAGAATCAGCGGAAAAACTCCAAAACTTCGATGCAAAAATAACCCGGAAAGTAGAATCTTCAAAGGAAAAAACGGCTGCCAAAAACTAAGAAAAACCTAACAAAGTTCGAACCCTAATTCGGCCTCAAAACGAGGTATTTATCCCTTTCCGAAGTCAAAACACGTGGCAAAGTCAAACGCTGATTATAAGCCTCTCGGTATCGATACAGCTAAAAGCCTGTATCGATACCCAGACATTCTGTTCGCGTATGAGCACTTGGGTATCAATACAGGAGAAGTCGTGTATCGATACCGAGCCTGCTAAAAAGAAATTCCAGCTGTTTGGTCGTCCTTGCTTGGGTCCCACCGGTTCCCAACATGCCCGATGTCCTATTGCCACTTTCCCGTGCTCCTCCGGCTGTTTCCTACAAAACAAACACAAACACCAAAAACAAGAGACAACACCGCATCAAGTGGAAAATGGAATAAATCGCGTCTCTAATGCGCTAATTCGCCCTACTTAGGCGCTTATATCTTGAGATATTGCGCGCCTATCAGGCACAGACATTGCATGAGCAGAACCGAGGACTATGCGTCCTGATTCGCCGCCTCATAGCCGGGGAGGAGGTCACTATCCGCCGGGAGGGCGAGCCAGCACCTCCTGCTGTTCCTGGTCCTTCTCGACCGAGAGTCGCACCGGTATGTAATTCACATTTCCTGCACTTTCAATTCCTTGATTATACCGTGCACTAATTCCTTTTCTTGTTTGCTTGATGATGTAGCCGCCCGTGATTAGGAAGAGGCCCCATGCTGGAGTTGGCGGTCCTGGAGACATGACCGTGCGGCTCGGGCGTTCGAAGCCAGCGACGGAGAGACTTGAGGAGGAGAGACCGCGGAGATCGTCCCGCCGGAGGGTAGAGGTAGTACCTGAGGGGATAGTAGAGACTACGAGCTCGAGCGACGACAGTGTTGATGACGTTAACTACCCCTCTTCCCGGCAAGAGCGACAGGAGCAGCGACAGGGAGACGAGACTGAGAGCTCGGACGAGACGATGGATGAGACGGTGTAGTACATAGTAGACATAGAGTAGTTTAGAGTCTTGCTTTTGCTTTTTATCTTTTCTTTTGATTGGGTCTGCGTGCCCCAGTAGATAGGTGGATTGGGCCTGCGAGCCCCAGTTATGGATTTCCTTATTGGGCGATGTGTGCCCTGGTAGATGGTGATGATACTCGGATTTGACATTCTGACTTTCATGGATTTTGATCTGATTATATACATGATTTGCACTTTCATTGTTCATTGTATTACTTTCTGCTTTTGATATTCAAATGAACAAACCTATTGTAGAATGTACACAACTCATCCACCAAACCTTGAATTCAAATATCCAAGAACAAAGCTTTAAAACTTGACCTTAAAGAAAAGCTAACATGTTCGAGAATTTGGACGAAACATGATTATTTGAGTTTATGTACAACTGGAATATGTATTTACATGCCGCGTGACTTGACACGCTTCTCGTATATAAGCGATCAATACAAACTATACAAAACGACCTTTGAACGGAATTTGATGTTCATAAGGCATATTTGAAAATAAAATGCTTCGTGAGCCTGTTTAGATGTGATGAATTTCCATGTTGTCACCTTGACCAAGTCACAAACGACATAAACGCCCCTGCGATTGTCACCATTAGGCAAGAAAAATCCCTGAACCATTTTTGATATGGTGACGGCCGCCATTCCATTGCTTGAGTTGGCCGTCGAAACCCCGAAACCTTGTATAATCAAAGAATTGTCTCGGGAATCGCTTCGACAAGTCACAAACGCTTATTGACACATGCCTCGATGATTGGAAATGGCTAGCAAGGTTAGGAAATAGATTCGGACGTCCGACGGCCGTTTCCTAGCTTCAAACTTCCTTATACGCGTATCCCGTGTCCGAACACGTATCGGCTTGGTAACTCGGGGAACAAGACCCCCCGTGAAGTCACAAATGCCTAATGAGACTTGGTTTGGGTGTTGGATGAGCGTTAGGAGGCTTAGAAGAGGTTTCGGGCATCGAACGGGCCAAAATACTGCTGCTGCTGTCTGCTGCTGTTTCTGCAGGCCTTGCCTTGAGCGCTCAATGGGGTTTGAGCGCTCAAGCTCACCACCTTGAGCGCTCAAGGTGGTTTCAGGGAGTTGAGCGCTCAACTTCACTGGTTTGAGCGCTCAATGTCTGTGCTGGGCAGGTAGATTGTGTTGCTTCCCAATGCATTTTTGGACCCTTTTGCATGGTTTCCTCTGCCCCAAATGTCTTGTTGCTCTGTTATAACACCTTCCAAGCTTTGAACATCATCTTCCCAAGGTCTTTTCACATTTTCCCCACAAATGCCATGCATTTCCAATGCACTTTCAAACTTTCCAACAAAATACTTTGAAAGCATGCATTTAACCATCTTGAAAATGTAATCTTTGATTTCCAATGTTGCATGGCAAATTTGTAAGGTTCCTCCCAAGTCCCCTATAAATACCATTCATGATCACACACACCATTTCCGCATCAATTCTCATTTCTTACTCCACACATCTTCTTCATCAATTCTCCATTGCTTCCATATGACTGCCCTTGACCCTTCCGTTATCAACACTTGGGTTGCTAGCTTTGAAAACATCGATTGGTTCAACTTCCGAGGTCTCGGCCTTAATGCACTTCGTCACCTCCATACTTTTCCTATCCGTCAAGACATCTTACGTGCCGCCGTTCGTTGTTGGGATTCAGAGCTCCATGTGTTCCATTTTGGGATGCAAGAACTTTGCCCGACTGTTGAGGAATTTCAAGCTTACCTCGGCGGTTGTGCTTTCCCCGATCCCGTCATACCACCCATTCGTCAAAACTATGCCGACATTCTTAGTAGGAAGCTTGGTCTTGGGAACGGTGCTGCGCGCTTTTTGATTCGCAATGAGACCCTCAATGTCCTCCGTCTCTTTGCGGATTACGGCCCAACAGGCGATCTTTTAGATTTTACCATTCAAAACCGGCGCATGTTTGCACTTTGCATGTGCCTCTTGGCATTATATTTGTTGGTCCCCTGTGATGGCCATCCCAGTTCTGCCATTGTCGGTGTTGCTGCTCAGATCGAACAGCGGAGGGATGTGGTTCCTTTGGTTTTGGCTAAGACAATCATGGGCTTGGATGCGGTTAAGGCTGGAAGGACGAAAACGTTTGCCGGGAGTCCGCTTTTGCTTCAGGTTTGGTTTATTTGGTTTAGATGTTTTGGTTTTGGGAATTTTTTGGGGGATTTTTGGTTGTTTGGCTTGGTTTTGACTTTGGCTTGGACGTTTTGGTTTTGTAGATATGGCTGTGTGACAAGGTTGGGCTTTTGAGGGAGCCGGCAGGTGATTGGGTTTACGAGCCTCGGACTTGGGTGAGTAGACCATTTGTGCATGATGAGGCTGATGAAGATGAATGGACTGATTTCTTCAGGTCATTGGAGGAAGATCACATTGTTTGGCGATGCCATTGGTTGCCTTTGCCGGACATGACGGCCAATCACATGGGAAACACATGGGTGATTTTGGCGGGATTGCAAGGGTATGCATATTATTTCCCACAACGCATTCTCCGTCAATACTGCATTCGCCAAGAAGTGGAGTACTCAATTCTCGCCACCTTCAGCCTTCCCACATTCAAACATTCTGTTCTTGAGCGTTATCGTACTTCTTGGAGGGACAGGGTCGTTTGGGCTCCTGATCCCTACCCAACCATTCATTTGAATGGACATTACAGAGATTGGATGAGGGAGAAAATGGGGATACGACGCCGAAGAAATTAGCACAACTTGACTTCTGACTCGCTAAGCTGTTTCCCAAAATAAATGGTGCATTTTTTTTTTTTTTTTTTTTTAAGGCTGTGATGCTCAGTTTATGCAATCGAAGAAGTGATTTGAATAAAATTGAACGATGAAGGGTTTCCCCCTCTTGGTTCATCTAGTTCCATATGCTATCTCCTTCGGATATCGTGAACTGCGGACCAACTCATCAGATTTAGACCGAACCCCAAGATAGGGTTGCCTACGTATCCTTTTTCAAGGACTCAGGTCATGGCGTAGTTCAGGGAAAGATTCACTC
The DNA here is from genome assembly GCA_963854785.1 of Vaccinium vitis-idaea. Taxonomy (NCBI): domain Eukaryota; kingdom Viridiplantae; phylum Streptophyta; class Magnoliopsida; order Ericales; family Ericaceae; genus Vaccinium; species Vaccinium vitis-idaea. Next base: position 5,725,887 of record OY978226.1, on the reverse strand, counting down.
GGGCATTAACACTCTCCTTTTTGTGCTCTGAATTTTGCCTGGTACCGCCTTTCTAGGTTTTCGGTCCAGCGAGCTTCTTTTAAATTTTTGCCTAGACTGCCCACTGTGGGTTTTCGGCCTAGCAGGCTTGCTCTAATTTTTGCTTGGGTCGGTTCGCCCTTGCGATTTTCCGCCCAACGAGCATCTCTCAGGGGTAATATCGCTTGAGTTGGTCCAGGTTGACAAGATTGCTGAACTCGTTACCATCCAAATCAAGGATCACCGCTGCTCCACCGTCGAGGATAGTCTTGATGATGTATGGTCCCGCCCATTTTGGCCTGAATTTCCCTCGTGGATCAAAAATCGGTGCTCGAATCTCTTTTACCACCATATCTCCTTCAATCAGATCCCTGGATTTCACCTTCTTGTTGAATGCGCGGGCAATTCTTCTCTGATATCCCTGAATGTGATACAATGCCCGCAACCTCCTTTCATCAAACAACATTAATTCCGTGAACCTGTCGCTCAGCCAGTCAGCCTCATTGATTTCACTTTCTATCATCACCCTCAATGATGGCACTTCAAGCTCGATGGGAAGTACTGCTTCCATACCATAAACCAATGAGTAGGGTGTTGCCCCTGTTGGAGTTTGGATCGAAGTGCGGTATCCCCACAATGCTAATGGTAACTTCTCATGCCAATCCCTGGATGATTCGATGGTTTTCTCCAAGATGTTCTTGATTGACTTGTTTGCCGCTTCCACTGCTCCGTTGGTTTGTGGTCTGTATACTGTTGACTTGTGAACCTGAACATTGAATTCTTCAAGCACCTCTGCTGCCCTTCCTTTGAAATGCACACCATTGTTTGACACGAAGGCATTGGGAACCCCATATCGGTAAATGATGTTTTGCTTAATGAAATGAGCCACTTGTACTGCGGTCAATGTAGCGTAAGAGGCTGACTCCACCCACTTTGTGAAATAATCAATTGCCACCAATATAAACTTGTGTCCGTTCGATGCTGGTGGCGTGATTTTCCCAATCACATCTATTCCCCATACTGAGAAAGGCCAAGGCGTTGCCATTGTATGAAGTTCAGATGGCGGAACATGCATGAGGTTAGCATGGACTTGACACCTATGACATCTTCGCACATATTGAACGCAATCCGTTTCCATGGTCAACCAGAAATACCCTTGCCTCAGAATCTTCTTTGCCATCATCAATCCGCTCATGTGGGGACCACAGATTCCTTCATGGATTTCCTCCATTACCCTTTTCGTGTCATCACCATAGATGCATAACTTGTGCATGCCACAGTATGACCTTTTGTACAACCTTCCACCACAGATGATGTATTGTGACGCCAACCTTTGTAATGATATTCGATCTTTCTTGTTTGCTCCTTCCGGATATTCTCCCTTCTCGACCAGGTTCCAGATATCATGATACCAAGGCAGACCATCGTCAATTTCTCCAACATTCATCACATATTCATAGGCTGGTCTATTCCTTTGCTCGATTATAATTGGTCTCATTCTCACCTACTGGTAATTCTACCATTGATGCCAGAGTAGCGAGTGCATCGGCGAATTGATTCTTCATTCTCGGTATATGAGTAAAAGTGACTTGCTCAAATTGACGAATTAGGTCGTCGAGATCCTTGTGGTATGGCTTCAACTTTTCTTCCCGGACTTTCCAATCACCGTTGGCTTGGGAGACTACCAAATTCGAATCTCCGACCACTTCCAACTTCTTTACCCCAATTTCAAAGGCGGCTTCCATTCCAAGAATACATGCCTCATATTCTGCCTGGTTATTAGTAACTTCGAAATTTAACTTGAAAGAGAGGGGAATGTATGGCCCTTCTGGTGAGACCAACAGTATGCCGATTCCAAATCCTCTTTGATTTGCGGCTCCATCGAAGTATAGCTTCCAGACATCCTCTGATACCATCATGACATCTTCATCGGGAAACTGAAATTCCGTATCTTCTGGCCCCTCAATTGGATGATCTGCTAAGAACTCTGCCACGGCCCTTCCTTTCACTGATTTTCGCGTTACATACTTGAGTTCAAATTCAGCCAATAAGAGCAACCATCGTGCCAGCTTTCCGGTGAGTGCAGGTTTCTCAAACAGATATTTGAGAGGGTCCATTCGAGAAATCAACACTACCGAATAGGCTAACATGTAGTGTCTTAGCTTTTTGGAGGCCCACACAAGAGCCCAACATGTTTTCTCCAAAGGCGTGTATCTTTCTTCGGCTCCGACCATCTTCTTACTTAAATAATACACCGCCTTCTCGATACCTGCTTCACCTTCTTGTGCCAACATGCAACCCATTGCAGACTGCGTTACTGATAAATACAAAATCAGAGGTTTCCCAAGTGTCGGCGGCATCAATACTGGGGGACTTTGGAGATAATGCCGGATTGACTTGAAGACTTTTTGGCACTTGTCATCCCACTTGAACGGTACTCCTTTCATTAATAGACGAAACATCGGCTCGCAAGTTGATGTTAACTTGGCGATGAATCTACTGATGAACTGGATTTTTCCAAGAAAGCTCCGTACCTCCTTTTCTGTCTGGGGTGGCTCCATATCGAGAATGGCTTTGATTTTTGACGGATCCACCTCGATTCCCCTGGTGGTGATCATGAATCCCAACATCTTTTCGGCAGTGACTCCAAATGTGCACTTCTGCGGATTGAGACGCATCCGGTACTTACGAATCCTTTCAAAGAATTTGCGCAATGCCGGAAGATGTCCTTCTCTGTCTTTTGCTTTCACAATCATGTCATCCACATACACCTCGACCTCTTTATGCATCATGTCGTGTAACAAGGTTGTAGCGGCTCGCTGGTAAGTCGACCCAGCGTTCTTCAGTCCGAACGGCATGGCTCGATAACAAAACGTTCCCCATTCAGTGGTGAAGGTTGTTTTCTCTCGATCTTCTGGTGCCATCAGAATCTGGTTGTATCCCGAGAAACCATCCATAAATGACAATAATGCATGCCCTGCCGTATTGTCCACCAGTACATCAATGTGTGGCAAGGGAAAGTCGTCTTTTGGGCTGGCCTTGTTCAAATCTCTGAAATCTACACACACTCTGACCCTTCCGTCCTTCTTGGGCACCGGCACGATATTTGCAACCCACTGCGGATATTCAGTTACCATCAGAAAGCCGGCATTGAATTGCTTAGTAACTTCCTCTTTGACTTTTTCAACCCAATCTGGCCTGATTTTTCTCAATTTCTGTTTCACCGGTTTTGCATCGGGATACAAAGGAATTCGGTGCTGTACAATTTCAGGATCAATTCCGGGCATATCTGCGTGGGACCAAGCGAAAACATCTTCAAATTCTTTGAGTAAATCGACGAGTAATTCTTGTTCCTCCGAAGATAGCCCGGAACCGATTTGAACCATGCGAGGATTTTCCTCATCTTTTAATTTAACTGAAATAACTTCTTCTTTTATTGGCTGAGCATGCCTTTCATTTTCCCTTTCGATTAGAGACTTAAGTTCTTTGGGTATTTCTCCCTCGAACTCAGTTTCATCATCGTCGAGGTCAACACAATTTATTTCAGGAACAGCAAAGTAAGCGAAATCACCATTTATTTCATTAACAAAGCCCTCCGGGGCGCAGTACATGGCATCAGACTCAAACTCAAAATAGAAATGACGACGTGGAGGGCCATGAGGCACAAACTCCGACTCACGGCCAAATTCATGCCCTGACTCAGATTCGAACCCTAATTTAGTGAATGCATTAGTAAATTTTACAACAGGAGTGAAAGTGCAATTCTTGTATTCACCGACTGCATCCACTATCAGCACGCTGGGATCATCGAGGGCCTCCTGTCCGAGCATCATCACTGCTGGCTCTTCTTTATCCTTACCTGTCAGACTGACCTCGTCGAACATCGACATCAAGATCCCACCACCCAAAGCCTCCATCCAATCCGCTTTAAGGTCTTTCACCAATTTCTCGACCTTTTCATGTTCATCTTCGCTATCCCAAGCATCGTTAGCAAAGATTTCGAACCCAGGGTGCATCTCTCCACTTATTTCATTTACGAACGGCTCAGGCTGGCCGTGATATGGTGCATTTGACCCTTCCCTGACAAAGCGAATCCGACGGTTTGCACTGTTGCTTGCTCCATTGGTCTTTCCCCTTTGCATCTCTTTTAGTGTAGGTTCATACCCCAACCCAAAACGGCCTCGTTGAGAAGGGAATTCTGGAAACTGAGCCACCCCCTGGTGAGTTTGACCCAAGCCAGTGCCTGGCAGATATGACATCCTTCTCATCATCTCAAGAACAGTGGTGCTGATTGAAAAATCATCATCAATACGAAGCGTGAATACACCACCGGATGTATCGAAAGCAAAACCTCCAAGTTGGATGTCATTCTCATCATGCATAATTTCTAGCAGGGGAGCGTTATCTTCAGCATGAGGGCGAATGCCTGTGTCTCCGTAGAGAGCAACCGTCCCGCTTTCCAAACCAAGCAGAACCTTTTGATGCAGAGTAGATGGAACTGCCATTATATCGGGACGATGCATCCAAGGACGTCCCAACAGCAAGTTGAATGAAGCTGGAATCTCAAGCACATGAAACTCTACTATCGATTTAAACCCTTCCGCAGCAATCTCCATTTCAACAGTCCCAAGCACATTGCGACGGGTGTTATCATAAGCCCGAACAGTGAGACTAGATGGCGTGAAGTCCTTTGGCTTAAGTCCCAAACACAGAGCTGTTCGGAGAGGACAAACATTGAGCGCAGATCCGTTATCTATCAGTACAACTGGGATCCATTTCCCCATGCACTTCATGGTGACATGCAAAGGCTTGTTGTGGTCAGTTCCTTCAAGCGGTAAATCAGCCTCAGTGAAGGTTACAACGTGCTTGGTAGGTTTGGTAGCAATGGTAGGTTTAGTAACAATGGCGGCCATCATAGCTTCAGGGGTAATATCAGGAGCGATCTCCATGCAAGACAGCGTTTGAGCAAGTTTCTGGCGATGTTCGCTGGAACTCATGAGTAATCCCCAAATGGTTAAGGCGGCTGGAGTTTTCTCAAGTTGTTTTTGGATGGGGTTTTCTTCGGCTGTTGGCGGAGGTTTCGGGCGAGGCATACGGCTGTTGGTTGCAGAGGTAGCATGGGATTGGTTGGTTGGCGGGTTGAAAAGGTTTTGGAAATCGATAGGATTGGCAATTGGGTCATTAAGGTTGTTTGGATGATGTGGTATGGCTGAGTTATTTTGTGGAGTTGGGTTATTTTGTGGAGCCGAGTTAAAAGGTGGCTGGTTTAGGGAGTTAGGAGGTGGGTTAGAGGTATTTCCGGTGTACATCTGAGGTGGTTGATAAAACCGACCACTCCGAAGAAGGTGAAGAATTGAGTCAATATCATCCCCCCACAAATCAGTGTAGTTTGTGTAAAGATCAACTAAATCGCCCTCCGCCTTTCTCTTTCCCTTTTCAATGTTGGCTTCTTTCAAACCCTTGGTAATCCCTTCCACAGTTGCTTCGCTCCACACATCCCCATTTTCCATTGCAGCCTCGTTGACAGCCCAGACCTCGTTGTTTCAAACCCACAGTGGTGAGAGTGCTATACCTTCATTCAGATTGGCCCACACATTAGCCACACCATTCTCTTCCATTTGCTGTCCCCAAACATCGGGTAGACCTCCATTCAAAACCATGATGTTGCAGTCCTCCGGGATTTGCACTCGGGGTGCCGGAAGATTTTCATCAACTATGTAATCATAAGGCGTGAACTCTATCCCTTCCGTCATTCGATTTATTGCATATTCACTCATCATGGAGAAATCAGGGCGACCCTCCCATAGTGGTGGCATTGGAAAATATGCTTCGTCGAAGAACATGGGAAGTGTGGACCCATCCAAAGGATCGTTGGGGTCCATGAGCTGCCATTCATTGGGTGTGGGATCCCATTCATCTTCCTGTGCACCATTGGGTGCCTCATTCTCTTCTTGCCAATTCTGTCCTTGTCCTTCTTCCACAGGTTGTTGATTTTGTACCACAGGCAAAGGTTCAAATAGGTTAGGAAGCGCAAATCCATCCAGTGGATCCTCAAACATTGGATCCCAAAGTAGGTTAATCATAGCGCCAAGCGGAGGTCCTTCATCAAGTTGTTCATTATGTGGCCAAACTTCTTCATTTGCCACATTGTTGGCCACCATTTGCTCATACTCCCGAGCTTCCATAGCCATTATCAAATCACCCCATTCTTGCCATACAGTGGGGTCCAAGTGGACATCAAGAAAGCATATCTCGCACTCGACAGGTATTGGTACGATGGGTTTGGGATCCGTTTCGGGTATGATGAACTGGCTTGGGTCAAATGGAGTGGATTTTAGGTCTTTTTGAGTAGAGCTCAGGGTAATTTGACCTATATCGGCATTCCTTTTGTGTGCTGGCAAAGGATTGGTGACAACATTGGGCTTTTCAGTGGGGTCTTGGATTTGTTTATTGTCGATGAGATCTTGAATCTCATGACGCAATCGTTGGCACCTTTCAGTGGGATGGCCAGGTGTTTGGTGGAAAATGCAGAAGGTGTTTGGGTTGTATGATGGTGGGGGATTTTGTGGAGGTGGAACTGGCTGGAGAGGCTTAATCTTCCCCTGTTGTACGAGTCGCTCGAAAACAACAGGTAGAGGTAAGGGGAGAGGGGTGAAGATACGCCGCCCTCTTTGGTTTTGTGGGGGTTGAGTTGGTTGGGACAAGATAGCATTTATAGGCTCGGCTTTATGTGACTGGTGATTCATGGAGTTGGATGAGGTACCGGTTGTATAACTGGGGTTTGCATACAGGGACGATGTGTTCCCCATGTAATTGCGTTTAGGCTTGGGGATGGGATCTCCTTTCTTTAACACTCCACTTTGCATGGCTTCTTCAATCGACAGACCTATCTCAAAGTAAGTCTCGAAGTTATGCGCTTGAGCCATCACTATATACTGAGCCAAATCAGGCTGAAGGTTTTTGGTTATGATGCTCATTTGATCTTTGTCGCTGGGATGATCGGTCATTTGCGCGGCCTTGGCTCTCCACCTTTTCACAAACTCCGCAAAAGATTCTCTCTCCTTCATCTTGATACTTTCAAGCTCTCGAGTAGTGACTTTGAGCTGGACGTTATACTCATACTGCTTAATGAAAGCAGCTACCATTTCTTCCCAAGTCTGTCTCTTTGAGATGTCAAGAGACAAGAGCCACTGGAGTGCGGGCCCTGTAAGCCGGGCAGGATTGCCAAAACACGCCAGCGGGGCTAAGAACCATGCAAGTGCAATGCAAAATCAAATTTCAAACATTTGAAAAATCCCACAAAACATCTTTCGAATTAAACCCACTTTGATTAACACATATTTCAATAAAATTACACAAGTGTAATAAAAATTGCACAAGTGTAATTAAATAAAATATATATTAACCAATGTCCCCAGCAGAGTCGCCAGCTTGTGGACGGCCCACCGGAAATGGTTTTGGTTTGCGTTCGAAAAGATTTTGATTGTTAGAGTCGCCACCCGGATTTGAGGTCCGAACCCGAGAAACCGATAAAAATATGACTCGTTCGCCCATTTGAAAAAGACTTTACCGATCATGGCGGAACCAAAGATTTATCGGATTCGGGGGTTTGGTTATGAGAGGGGAAGGGTTTTACGGCACCCCTCTCGCCCGGTCCGTGAGCCGGTCTCTACTCGACATTTTGTGGGATTTTGAAAATATTTGACATTCAATCTTTTCACGAAAATAGGGAATCGGGGATGGGAATCACATAACAACGGTATATTCATAAAAGATACGATTCTACAGTGGATGCTTGTGTATGTGATCTACATGAGTGATGATGATGATAACAATAAAGGAAAACACAACAAATATTTACAAAATAAGAAATAACAGAAACTGTACAACAAATTCAAGAAATTGTGAACATTGGACTTAATAAACTGATTCACAACTTGGATTCCAGAATAGAGATTAAGCGCTCAAGGGTGATAGCTTGAGCGCTCAATCATCATTCTTCTCATGCATTTTCCTTGCTGGTTTTTCATGATTAATCACACTTGAAACTCATTGACACTTCAGAAAGATTAATTGAACGTTTTATTCACCCAGAAATGACTCAGGAGTGCCAAATTAGAAACTGTCCACAAACCAGTTTGAGCGCTTAAGAATTATGGATTGAGCGCTCAAACCAGTTTCTGGTTTCCATGAATTCAAGCCTCCTCACTACTTCTTTGCTCATTCTTTGTAAGATCAATCACTAATAAACCCTTTTAATGAAGAAACAAACTAAAACATGCAACTTTGATCTTCCAAAGAATGGTAAAAGAAGAAGACCACCACAAATCAACAAAGGAAAACACTCAAAAAGAGTATGTGAGAGAGAAATCCAGATCACAAACATAAATATAACAACAAACACACACACCAGAAAGGAATTAAACTGTGATCCATCATCGAAACAACCAGCAACCAACAAATGGCCCTAGAACAGCTTGAGCGCTCAAAGGGATGACCTTGAGCGCTTAAGCCATAATGTGGCTTTCTGGTTTCTGACTTGAAAATAGATTTTGGGCGATTCTCAGGACCCCCAACTTATTGAAAAAGAGTAATTAAGGATAATCCAGTCACTGTTTTGCACTCAAATATGAGATTTGCAAAGATTTTGATGATTGATCATCATGAAAATAATCAACTTACACTCATGCATGTGATTTTGAGGTAGAAATGAGATATTTTGAGAGTTTCATGAGTATAGTTAACTATTAAATGACGATCAAAACCAAGAGAAAGCACAAAAATCATCAAAACAGAAACTGTTCAGTACTGGGTTTGAGCGCTCAAGGCCCGAGGCTTGAGCGCTCAACCCCTGTTGTAACTACAGATTTGAAAGTGTTTTGTTTGATTATTTTAGACCACTGTAAGCCCAATGCAAGTACAGAAAGCTTGCTTGGACCTACTGGTCTACCTCAGGAAGACCAAAACAGGGAAGTTTTCACATGTTTAACTACCTTTTGGAAATGATTATAACTTGAACTTGATTCTTGTTTTGATAGTGGTTGATTTTGGACGTTTTGGTTGATATTCTGGATGAGTAAGGCAATGTATGTGATGGATTGATGATCAAAGATTGAATTTAGAGTTTGAAGAGTGGTTTTTGTGAGTGGTTTGGATGGTGACTGAGTAGTTTTGTAGAGAGAGAGAGAGAGGATGTTTTCTGTGGAATTGAGAGAGGTGGAGTGTGAGAATTCGTAACCCTTTAACCAGGGGGGGATTGATTTTTATAGGCAGTGAGTGGCAGGGAAGAGAGGAGAGAGAGAGAAAGTGGGTTAGGAGTAGTTTTAGGTGTAGTTTTAGGATGGTTAGAGTGTATTGTACGTATTAGGATCGTAGAAGATCACCTCAGATGCTCCCATGCAGAAAATCTCATGATGAGATACTCTGCAGATTCCTGACAGGATCAGAGTTGAGCGCTCAAAGTCGTAGGCTTGAGCGCTCAAGGTGTTTCCCAGGGTTGAGCGCTCAAAGCCTCAAGCTTGAGCGCTCAAGGCTCTTGGTGGCAGATTGATGGTTTGGTGTGATTCAGCAGTGCTTGGGTTGGTTTGGACTGTTTCGATTGTTTGGTTGATGTATGGTTGATTTTAATCAAGTTCAAACCATTCTCACAAATTTCGGGTAGTCATGATTGGTCCGTTTCATCATCGGGAACGCTCGATCACATCCCGGGTTCAAAATCGGGGTGTCTACAATTGGTTGTTTGCTTATAGTTATAACTTGCATTATTATCTGTTTTCATTATTATCGTCTGTTTTGCTTGATAAATTGGTTATTTGAATAAAGTTCGGCATTAAAATATTTTCTAAAAATCCCACAAATGTTTAGTAAAGACCGATTTTTAATCGGGCAAACGGGGTGCATTAAAACCCTTCCCCGTTCGTAACCTGGCTCCCGAATCCAAAACGAATCTCTGGTTTTCAAGTTGTCTTATAAATCATTTTCTCAACCATTTTTCGAAATGGTTTCTCGGGTCCTAAACCATTTTCCAAAAACCCGGGTGGCGACTCTATTTTCAAAACAAACAAAACCAGCGTGGGAGGTCGACCGTCCACAGGTATATCGGGGGTTATATGGGTAAATTGGCGGGGGTTTAAGGGAGGATAAATTAAAAACGGGCGTGTGTTATTATTTTATAACTAGGAGGGGTATTACTTGGGTAGGGGGATAAATTTATCCGAGTTTGGTTTTGGTTCCCAAACCATGGATAAGTACGTGGGACCAGGATAAAAGTAAGGGGTATAACTTATACCCCTCCTTAAGCCCAGCCAATCAAGGCCTAGGTCTACTACATCTGATAGCATTTCGAACCTTTGCAAAACTGCTTTGATTTCTCAAACCTAGTCAGTTCCCAAGAAACACCCTTAAAATCATGTGGGAGAAAAGGAACAAATGGACTGTTTGATTATGTTCCCATTCTCCATTAATAACAGGAGAGACCTCGCCACTTATTGCCAATTAGTTTTGAGTTGGATATAAAATTTCCACATGGTATTAGAGCAGGCCTATTTCGTACCAAATTAAAAATTGAGAAAGCCCACACTCCACGAGGACAAGCCCATGAAGACTGCACGAAGATGGACTAAAAAAAATGGCTACACGACACAGACCTAAAATTCATGAGGGACCTGTCCTCATATTGCCTATTGGTTTCGAGTTAAATGCTTTAACAGAAGCCATTCGAAATCACTATTTGCGAAAAGGTTTACTATAAGGCTCCATTTTTCCTTCCCCTGATGGTACAATCTACATCAATGTTGTACAATGTATTTTAGAAAACTTCCTAGTACCTTATATTTTATTAATTGGTTATCTTAAGTAAAATGTGCTTGGTTCGTAATGTGAACTTGGGATTACTCACCGACCATATAAGCTCCAAAAAGCCGAGCTCCTTTGTTGGCAACACATTTCCATCCTGGATTTGGAATTTGTCATCTTTACTACTACGCTTCTTCCCTAAGATTTGTTTCCAATGACACAACACTTTTCATGCATACAGGTTGCTGACTGGGTCAATATTAGCTCACAAGATGATGCATGCATGGCTTCGAATTAAAGGTGATTCCCTATTCTGTTGCCCATTACTATTCATCGTATTGCTCTACAGAAGCACCTTAAAGATTTTTGCCATTTTCAAACACTATTTTTTGTCATGAATGCATGAAAAACCCGAATAAGCTGTGTTTTTTCTCAAAGATTTCAAGGGTGGTTTGGGATATCGGAAACAATTCCAAAGAGGCTTTTAACTTTGCGATCCTTGTAATGTCTTAGTTTTAAAAACAAGGTCAACAAGTATTGCATTTATATTTATATACAAAAATTCCAGTGTTAAATGCTCTCTATCACCATATTTGCGGGGAATACCTGACATAATTTTCATTTGCTTGAAAAGAATATCGAACTCTGAGTCACTGGCAACTCCAGCATAGGTTCAGAGAGGTCAAGCGACTTGCTGGGTTCAAAAAATGCATTGAAAAAGAAAATTAGATATAAATTAAATTTTCTTTATTATTGTCAACACTGGGTTACTCATATGAAATTAAAATAAATGTTTCCAACTAAATTTGAATCAAATTGTTATAACCCAAAAAAACAAAACAAGCCTAGCCCAAGTATGAGAGCTCAATATATAGCACATATTTAAGGATAATGGTTGTCTGACATTTGATTCAATGTGGAATCAATAAAATATTAAAGGGAATCAGGCGGCTTTTTTTTTTTTTTTTGCATACAACTTTTAATCATAGACACGCTGTGTATTTTTGTCAGCGCTGGATGAAATTCCTGGAGTCGCCCCTGCTCTGAGTCAAGATGTTGAAGAAGGTATTTGTCAAGTTCTAGCCGACATGTGGTTAGAATCCCAGATTTTGTCCATGTCTGGTAGCAACGCTGCTTCAACCTCATCCTCATCGTTAACGAAGGGGCCAACATCTCCATTTGAGAGGAAGCTTGAGGTTTTCTTCAAACAGCAGATTGAATTGGATACATCACCAGTTTATGGAGACGGATACAGAGCCGGTAAACAAGCAATCCTCAAATATGGCCTAACAAATACCCTTGAACATATTAGGTTGACAGGGTATTTTCCTTGTTAAATTTGTTGGGAATTGATGATTTTTTCTTTTAGAGTGAAGAAGTGTAGCTTCACAATATTGGTATAGAAATATTCAGATATAGAGAATAGAGAGGGAAGTTTTGATTCTTATACCTTTATACCTTGTGATGTAGTCCTTTTTGTACAATGACACAAAATTAATAAAATTTGAACTACGTATTTTTTAAGTTTTTTGTGTGAGTGCCTTTCCTTTGTTTTAGATTTTTGCCAGCTTAAAAATCAAAATTTATTGTTTTTATAAACTTTTTCATCATTCTGATCTTCAATTCAGTTTACATGCATCTCAACTGATACATTAGCTAAACTCTTCCCAGAGGGCTCAAATTGGCCTTGTTCCATAATTTTTTTTAACCAAATTGTCTTTTCACGCTCTATGAGACAGTCATTATCTCACAATACATCAACCCAAAAATCCAAAAAAGACGGTAAAAGACAGTTTTTTGGAACAACGTCAGTTGGGACATGTTCCATATGAGTTGGTTTCATAAGATTTGATAGCACTAAAGGATTATTTCGAGCCTAGGACTTAAAAGAGGAGGCAAAACCCTTAGTTTGAGGCATTGACCACCAGTCCAATTTCTTACACCCTGTTTGTTTTCAGGGTATGGGAGTCAAATATAGAAACTTGAGTGAGGAGATATTCGGTGTTTGTGTAATTTTTTGTACTGGTAGGTTTTGACCCGGATAAGACAGAAAGAGAGAAATTCTGATGTCCAAAACATATTCGGTGCATGGATTACCAAAACACCCCTTGGAATATTTAACCTCAAATTGATTTTAAAAAAGAATTCTATTAAATCACAGAAAATAGACTTATATTTTTCAGACTCGAGATTATGGTCTCACTCTCTTTTTCTGCTCCGTTTATACACTTAAAATATGCTTTGTTTAAAGTTCTGTGTAAAATTAAATCCCAAAAATACTTATATTTTTCTAGTTATATATGAAAACATGTATATGCTATTAATACCGAATAGAAATATTTACTGATAAAAGGGCTACTAGAAAAGGACTTTTATAACATGGGCTCAAAACAACCATTAAATAATGGCAAAAATGAAATTTGACGCGTACATTATTTAAGCCCCATATTGTCCTTTTAAAACTTAACATACCAAATAGCTTTTATTCCCCCTTCTAAATTATTTCACTTTTCAATCATATCTACCTCTTTATTCCCTCTTACTCTATCACCTTATTCCGTCAAAAAATTTAACCCCTAAAGCAAGTTGTTGGGATTCTCTTCACTAGAATGGTGTGTTTGGTGTGACTTATTAGGGTGAGTTTAGCCTAATTTTTTGGAACTTTTTGGGATGGTCTCGTATTATTTTGTTATGTTTTGTTTTTTCTTTGGTCTATATCTTTATATTTTTCAATTCCTCTCCTCTAGACGAATAATATGATGCAAAAGTTACACAAAAATTACTAAAAATTAAGAGAAAACAAACAAAAAGATCATACTACGCGATGAAGAAGTTTCTCGCCCCATCAACACTTCCTAATTGTTACTATTTCAATCTGTCTTTTTTGCTTTGCAAGAACGAAAAAATTGATAGGCTAATGCAATTTAGAAGCAAAAACATTACTGGTCGATCTTAGTATAAAAATTACAGAGTAAAATATTGTTGCGCCCAGAATTTTCCGCTGCGAGCGTTTCCCCAAATTCAAGAAAACGGCAGGAGAGAATACTTGACAAAAATGCGATGATTATATTAATGAAATTTGACAAATGTGCCTTGCCTTTTAAAAATCAGAGTCGTCATTTAACAAGGAGTTTGGGTGTGTTAAGTCACCCCCTAAAGATATTTTTAGAAAAGAAAACATCCTTAGGAAAATATTTCGGCGATTTTGCCACTTTGGTCTGCGAAAACAGAGAATGAGTTCGGGGATTTACTGTTACGAGTATAGAAGGTGTTAGGCACCCTACATCGCCCTTTTGGTACTTCTATTCCAATTAACCCTTTTTCAAAATCATCTCTAGCCGGAAAAAATAAAGAATAGAGAAAGTTTCCATATGGACGAAAACCCGAGCGTACAGACGGTGTAATGGCGTGAGTGGGTTTCACCTTTCATACCCTCGGCTCCATTTCCGTGGAGACTCGTGAAAAATCAAGGTTCCTTAAAAATCTGTTAAAACCCTAACAGTATGAATGCGAATCACTAGTAAATACTACCAGCAGAGATTAACGCAAGCAGTCAAATCCCACAACACAGAGATAAACGTGGAAAACCCTAAATGGGTAAAAAACCACGGGAAGGAATCAAAATCACTATACTCATTGTGCAGTTACAGAAATGCCGAGTCACACGTACACCGCACCAAGTGATCTTGATCGCCAATGCCTTGAATCGCACAAGCCTTCCTTGGATACTTTTGGAATCCCACCAAAAGTATTCCCTAGAAATCACTTCTAGATTGTAGAGAACTTCTTGGAGATGAGCATGTAGTTGTACGATCGCTCGATTGCTTAGAAACTCCAAGGTAATCACTCAAAAAATCAAGAAACCTTTCTCTCTCTATTTGCCTCAAAGTGTGGCTCCTATGTTATGAGAGATAATGAAAAAACCCTAGCACATCGGTATTTATAGATAGCTATTCACGCCCAACTTGCTCGACAGGTTGCTCGAGCAAGTCCTGAAGTTATTCTTGGCAGAAGAGTTGTTGGATATGTTGCTCGAGCAAGTCTTGAGCAACTTCTGAACTAGTAAAATAACCCACTCAACTCACCACTAAAATACATACTATCGCACTCTCAACCATTACATAAAGAGATGATTCCTTTCCACACCTAAACAAACACTCTAAATATAAAATTACAACTCGATGTAAATGTGTGTTTTGTCAAACAGAATTGCCAAAATAAAGAACTCCGGAACTTGGTTCTTACAATCTCCCCCTTTGGCACTTCCATGACAAAACACACTACAAAGGCAATCTATCCTATATGAACGAGTTGTAGAAAGCCTGCAAACAAAACTCAACATCCAAACATATTAGAATAGTAGGCAACCTACTCCCCCTTTTTGACATGGAATGACAAAGGGCGAATAGGATAAACAATAAAGCAATAAATGTGAACAAAGGAGAATATTGAACAATTAAAGACCAAGAGAAGCAACCAAGTACAATATTTAAAAGAGAATCGAACACTAGCACAAATAGCATGATGCCTAAACTCAATAGCAGACAAAGTACTAAAAGCACGCAAAGCTCAATAAAAACAAAATTAAACTCAATGCTAAAAGATTATAAATTTTTTGAAGATATGAGCATGAGAATGTTTTAGGGCAAGTATTATATCATGAGATGAGATGAACAAGATATCCAAACTTTAAGACACAACTTGATGATAGAACACCATGCAAGGCAAAAGAAGTACAACACACCATGATCAACGACATGTGAGGAAAGTGTGTGTGTGCATCCATGGCCTAGATATCAGGTTAGCTCGATTTAGGACCCATATTCTCATGAACAATAGGAGTATCAAGATAAGTCCCCCTCAAGAAGTCAAACCAAGCTAGGTCCTCAATGATTTTTTGTTGATAAGTACTTGCGGAGCTCCCCCTCAACCTCTATTTTTTATTCTTTTTACAAAGTATTCTCTTTTACCCCACTCGCCGTTTGACGCGACCATTCGCACTGGATAGAGCCGAATGCAACCGGTTACTAAGCAAGTGGTCCAATACTAATACCACCTTTTCCTTAAACTCTCATTTTTTTATATAACCTTACCGATGGAAATAATTTTTTTTTCTATTGTATTTTGCACTATCATCGGCGGCTTTCACACTACTAGGGCTTTTGTCCTATAGGTAGCCCTTTCCTCAAGTCATCCATTCTCTCAATTCCGGAGGGGGAGATGGAGACAAAAAACAAATGGTGGTGGATGGATTTCAACATCACATTTGGAATTCTAACCACGGGTCAATCTAAAAAAAAAATCTCAAGAAACAGACCAAGTTTATGAGAACAAGACCCCTAATTGTCAACCATCCATAATAGCCATGAATAAGTGTACAGAATGTCAGATACTCATGGTTTATTGACATTCAAATGTTCTTGCAGGGAGAATACCAAAAAGAAGTGCAATAAAAAATTACGGATGAACATGTTCATGAAATCCGATGATATTCAACTACGCGTTGATGACTATCATGCTCAATCCATACAAAAAAAAAATTGATTTTTTTTTGGATATAATAAGTCAAAGAAAACAAAAATAAGACAACTATGAAACAAACCATAAAACTCCACAAATCTAGGTATTAAGATATGCATGATCAAACAAACGTAGTTTATGGAACCAAACCTAGCCTTAAAAGGCAATGTCAATCTCTCCGGATGAACTATAATCATCTAGAGAGTCAAGGTCATCATCAACCGCAGAGACCAAATCACTTTTACGAACCCAAATATGTCTAGGTTTTCCCTTTTCAACACTAGCCTTTTTAGTAGTTATGGGTGTTGGATTTCTTGTAGTATAATTAGTATGCGAATTGGTTCTTCGTTTAGGCCTTTGAAAATGCTCTTTATGATTATTCATGTTATAGTAACGGGGAGGAGTCCTATGATAGCCATGAAGAGAAAAACAGTAAGGACGAATATGGCCTCTAATTCCACAATAATGACAAGTGGGAACAAAAATCTTATGACCATAAGGACGAGCTACATGTGGATGTGAAGTGTATGACTCATGCATTTTCCTACAGTGCGGTCTAATATGGCCAGTCATACCACAATAATGATAAGTAGGTACAAATTGAGCGACAGGAGTAAACACTTGAGACTTAGCATGATTAATAACTTTAGCTTTTACCTCCTTGCGTTTGGGATGTCCGTTTACCACTGTTGTCGTTTGCTTCTTTGGCGTGGGAGAATTGAGCATGTTTTGCATGCCATTAGAATTCTTCTTCTTATCTTTATGATTGGTCCCTTCTAGGAAGGGCTTCAATTAAGTCTTTTATGACATTCGACATCGCACCCACAAGTCTGTTTTTAGAGCGGTCGCAGGGAGTGGCATTGTGTAACCAAATCCATGGGAGCACTCCGGGCCCAACAATCCCTCCCTCACGATGACGCTCCCGCGACTCGAACCCATGACCTCCTGGCTCTGATACCACTTGTCGGACCGCTTTTCCACCAACTCTCCTAAAACCAATTGGTGGAGTTGAAGATGTCGCATGATAACCCAGCCCTGAACAATCGCTAGGATGCTGTTGGATGGAAAGAATATGATCCAACACTTGGGTCCCTGTCTTTGTATCATCCTCTAATTTTTCCTTCGACTTTGCACTAGTCAATGCCTTATTTTTCTCAAGAAGGAGCTCAATTTCTTTATTCCTCTCATCCCTCTCTTGAGTGCGTTCATTCAGAGTAGCTTCTTAACTCTTGACCTTATCAGAAAGCTTATCATTCACCTTCATCAATTTTTTACTAAAAACATGAAGTTTGTTGTACTCCTCTTTGATATCATCCATGTCATCACAACTTTCCGTCTCACTATTATCCGTCTCAGAACCACTCGATTCGGAAAGACCCTTAGGATTTAAGGAAACTCCGAAAGCCAAAAAGTTTCTATCATTATTTTCGTTGCCGTCCTGTTCTTCATTTGATTCATCAGAATCGCTATCATCCCACATTTGAGCAACAAAAACCTTCTTTTTTCTTTTTGTTAGCACAATCTAGGGCATAATGACCAAACCCATGACACTTAAAACACTGTGGTCCCTCAGGTGGTCTTTTTCCCTCCTTTTTAATTTTTTTAGAAAACTCTCCTTTTTCTTTATCATTTTTTTTTCATAATATTTTTAAATTGTTTGAAAAAAACTTTCATCTCCTCAAAATCGACATCACTATAATGGATTCCTGAAGCTAATAGGAAACCAAGGCACGAGATGCCCAAATCAAGCCTTCTTCACCTATAAATACAAGGCAATAACCATGACAAAAGGTACGCTGTGAAACCCATTTCATACGCATTGTGGTTTGAATTCACCAAGTACGAGATACTAACTTAGGCATCGGAGGGCCTTTGCCAACGAGAGGCAAAGGTGCTCTAACCCTTTTTCTGTCTTGCAGATTTAGGGTTGAATCAAGGAAGCACGTGATCCAGGGCTACGTGGATTTTATCCCCGTACACAACTAATGCACTGACACAACTTGAATTTCTACTACTGGTGAAGCTAACAAATTGCCTTGGCTGTAGGGAAAAACTTCATGCCCACCGAGACCCTTTTTTGTTTCCTTTAGCTTTCTTCCCCCCAAAGGTTTCTCCCCTCTTCCATGCTGCACTGGCAGTGCCTTAGGGCATTCTTATCTGACACACCAAAAAAAACACTAAATTTAGCCTAAAAAATACGTTTTATAATTTAGCAAGTCACTTTTCAAAAAATTCACAGAATGAGACTCTCTATTCAAACTTTAGCAGGTCACTTTATCAAAAACTCACAGAATCAGACTCTCTATTCAAACTTTTACTCTTCCCTTCCTCCTCCTCTTTTAGTGAGTGAACACTAGGTCATCAAATTTGCTAAGTTACTGTAGCAAAGTTAGGAAATCTTCAAATTGGTGAGTTTATTTTGTGAGACTGATTTTTGAGGTTTTGGAAGAGTTTGCTCTCTTCTTTAACTGGTAGAGAGGCTGATATTGATACTCTTATATAAGGTGAATTGGGCGGTTTGTTTAAGGGTAAGGCGGCAAAGGTTGTGGGCCATAGGGCCACGACTATACATGTGGCACACTCCTTTATGTCGTGTTCACACATGAGGCGAGGTCCAATTACACAAACAGCACCCCTTTAATTTTCGCGATGTCCTTTCAAACTCCTAGAAGGCATACGGCTGCCCCTTCGAGACGTGTACGGCTGTCCTTCCGAATTTTGCAATATCCTTTCGAGGCTCGAATTGATTTATTTTGTGCACATTTTTTACACTGCTAAAATGCAAACTTTGTCCCATTGCGCTCCAAAATATATCGTTGCACTCGCATTGTCGCTCGCAAAACCACAGTGAGGATATTGAACTATGAATTGCTGCTTTTGAAGAATCGCCTTCTCACGTCTTGCTTTATTTGGAGCGGCGGGGAAAAAATGGGGTGTCAACAAATATGACGATCAAATAGTGTTTCTTCTAATTTAATGTGCTTATGCCTTTTGATTAGCAGTAACCTACAGCCAAATGGACGCAACGCGCGCATTTTAACCGTCCATCACATAAATCAATAGTCCGTATTTTAAATGAAACAATTCGCGCGAAAAGTTTCATTTAAAATCCGGAACGTCGAAAATGTTTTTGTACAGTTAAGATTTGTAAGGACCAAGTTTCGGAGTTCTTTATTTTGGCAATTCTGTTTGACAAAACACACATTTACATCGAGTTATAATTCTATTTTTTAGAGTGTCTGTTTAGGTGTGGAAAGGAATCATCTCTTTATGTAATGGTTGAGAGTGCGATAGTATGTTTTTTAGTGGTGAGTTGAGCAGGTTATTTTACTAGTTCCGAAGTTGCTCAAGACTTGCTCGAGCAACATGTCCAGCAACTCTTCTGCCAAGAATAACTCCAGGACTTGCTCGAGCAACCTGTCGAGCAAGTTGGGCGCGGACAGCTTCTATAAATATTGATGTGCTAGGGTTTTTTCATTATCTCTCATAACCTATAGCAGCAACACTTTTTGGAAGAAGAGAGAGAGAAGTTTCTTGATCTTTTGAGTGATTATAACCTTGGAGTTTCAACACAATCAAACAATCGTACAACTACATGTTCATCTCCAAGAAGTTCTCTACAATCTAGAAGTGGTTTCTAGGGAATACTTTGGGTGGGATTCTAAAAGTATCCAAGGAAGACTTGTGCGATTCAAGGCGTTGGCGATCAAGATCACTTGGTGCGGTGTACGTGTGACTCGGCAGGTGATACTTAGAACGTTGTGAGGATTTACATCGTTTGGATAGGTATTTCTGTAACTGCACAATGAGTATAGTGATTTTGATTCCTTCCCGTGTTTTTTTACCCATTTAGGGTTTTCCACGTATATCTCTGTGTTGTGGGATTTGACTGCTTGCGTGAATTTCTGCTGGTAGTGTTAACTAGTGATTCACATTCATACTTTTAGGGTTTTTACGGATTTTTAGGGAACCCTGATTTTTCAATTGGTAGCAGAGCGAGCTGCTCCTTCCGTTAGGATTTATTTTCCTAGAGCAGATCCATCATGAGTATGAATATGAATCACGTGTCTAGAAATTTTCCTATACTTGATGCTGATAATTTTGATTATTGGAAATCAAGAATAAAGGCTATAATGAGATCTGCAGAAGAAGAAATTTGGGATTCATGTATTGTGGGGTACACTCAGCCCATGAAAACTGTAGAGGACAAACAGGTTAAAAAACCCCAATCTGAGTTATCAGTCGCTGAAAAAACATCACTTCAGGCTAACAACCGTGCACTTGATATTTTATTTTCTGCTGTTGATATTAATGAGCACAGGAAAATAGCTAACTGTGAAATAGCGAAAGAGGCATAGAACATTCTGGTTACTTGTCACGAGGGGACATACGTGGTTAAGCAGTCTAAGCTGCAAAGGCTTACTACGGAGTTTGAGACCATCAGAATGTAGGAGGAAGAGACCTTCAATCAATTTTATTCCAAGCTCATTGCCATCGTCAATAGCTGTGAGAACTTGGGTGAGCCAATTCCTTCGTTTCGTATTATTAAAAAAATATTACGCTCCTTACCTCCTAGATTTAAAACTCAAGTAACTATGCTGGAGGGTAAGAGAAAATTAAAAGAAAAATTTGTTCAAGAAATAGTTGGGATTCTCCAAACTTATGAGGCTGACCTATTGCAATCTGAACCTGTTCAGCCTAAAGTAAAACATTCGGAGTCTTCAATTGCTTTTAAAAGTACTCAAAAAAAATATGGGAAAGGTTCAGATAGTGATAGTGATGTCGATTTTGAGGAGATAAAAGCTTTTTCCAAACAATTTAAAAATCGTATGAAAAAAGAAAAATGATAAAGGAAAAGGAGATTTTCTAAACAAATTAAAAAGGAGGGGAAAAGGACCACCTGAGGACCACAGTGTTTTGAGTGTCATGGTTTTGGTCATTATGCCCTAGATTGTGCTAACAAAAAGAAAAAAGAAGGTTTTTGTTGCTCAAACGTGGGATGATAGCGATTCTGATGAATCGAATGAAGAACAGGACGACAACGAAAATAATGATAGAAACTTTTTGGCTTTCGGAGTTTCCTTAAATCCTCAGGATCTTTCCGAATCGAGTGGTTCTGAGACAGATAATAGTGATGCGGAAAGCTGTGATGACATGGATGAGATCAAAGAGGAGTACAACAAACTTCATGTTTTTTGTAAAAAATTGATGAAGGTGAATGATAAGCTTTCTGATAAGGTCAAGAGTTTAGAAGCTACTTTGAATGAACGCACTCACGAGAGGGATGAGAGGAATAAAGAAATTGAGCTTCTTCTTGAGAAAAAAGGCCTTGACTAGTGCTAAGTTGAAGGAAAAATTAGAGGATGATACAAAGATAGGGACCCAAGTGTTGGATCATATTCTTTCCATCCAACGGCATCCTAGCGATCGTTCAGGGCTGGGTTATCATGCGACATCTTCAACTCCACCAATTGGGAGAGAAGAGACCAATCGTAAAGATAAGAAGAAGAATGCTAACGGCGTACAAAACAAGCTCAATTCTCCCACGCCAAAGAAGCAAACGACAACAGTGGCACACGGATATCCCAAACGCAAGGAGGTAAAAACTAAAGTTATTAATAATGCTAAGTCTCAAGTTTTTTATCCTGTTGTTAAATTCGTTCCTACTTGTCACTATTGCGGTATGATTGGCCATATTAGACCGAACTATAGAAAGTTTCATGAATCATACACTTCACATGGTGCATATGTAGCTCATTCTTATGGTAATAATAATTTTGTACCCACTTGCCATCATTGTGGAATTAGAGGCCATATTCGTCCTTACTGTTTTTCTCTTCATGGCTATCATAGGACTCCTCCCCGTTACCACAACATGAATAATCATAGGGAGTATTTTCAAAGGCCTAGATGAAGAACCCATTCGCATGCTAATTATACTACAAGAAATCCAACACCCATAACTACTAAAAAGACTAGTGTTGAAAGGGAAAACCTAGACAGATTTGGGTTCGTAAAAGTGATTTGGTCCCTACGGTTGATGATGATCTTGACTCTCTAGATGACTATAGTTCATTTGGAGAGGTTGGCCTTGTCTTTTGAGGCTAGTTCGTGGTTCCATAATCTAGATTTATATGATCTTACATTTTTTGATACCTAGAGTTATGGAATTTCATAGTTTGTTTCGTTTTTTTTAATTAAAAAATAAAAAAATCTATGTGTCTATTTTATCAGTTGTTTTGTGGATTGAGCATGATAGTTTTTGGTGTGTAGTTGAATATCATTGGACTTTATGAACATGTTCGTCCTTATTTTTATTGCACTTCTTTTTGGTATTCTCCCTGCAAGAACATTTGAATGCCAATAAACCATGAGTATCCGACATTCTGTACACTTGTTCATGGCTATTATGGATGGTTGACAATTAGGGGTCTTAATCCTCATAAACTTGGTTTGTATCTTGTGATTTCTTTTTGAGATTGACCCGTGGTTAGAATTCCAAATGTGATGTTGAAATCCATCCACCACCATTTCTTCTTTTTGTCTCCATCTTCCCCTCCGGAATTGAGAGAGTGGATGACTTGAGGAAACGGCTACCTATAGGACAAAAGTCTTAGTAGTGTGAAAGCCGCCGATGATAGTGCAAAATACAACAGAAAAAGTTATTTCCATCGGTGAGGTTGTTTAAAAAAATGAGAGCCTATGAAAAAGGGGCAATATGAAATAAGGTGATATTAGTATTGGACCACTTGCTTAGTAACCGGTTGCATTCGGCTCTATCCAGTCCGGACGATCGCGTCAAACGGCGAGTGGGGTAAAAGAGAATACATTGTAAAAAAATAAAAATTAGAAGTTGAGGGGGAGCTCCGCAAGTACTTATCAACAAAAAATCATTGAGGACCTAGCTTGGTTTGACTTCTTGAGGGGGAGTCATCTTGATACTCCTATTGTTCATGAGAATATGGGTCCTAAATTGAGCTAACCTGATATCTAGGCCATGGATGCACACACACACTTTCCTAACATGTCGTTGATCATGGTGTGTTGTACTTCTTCTACCTTGCATGGTGTTCTATCATCAAGTTGTGTCTTAAAGTTTGGATGTCTTGTTCGTCTCATCTCATGATATAATACTTGCGCTAAAACATTATCATGCTCGTATCTTCAAAAAAATTATAATCTTTTAGCATTGAGTTTAATTATGTTTTATTGAGCTTTGCGTGCGTATAGTACTTTGTCTACTATTGAGTTTAGCATTATGCTATTTGTGCTAGTGTTCGTTTCTCTCTTAAATATTTCTCTTGGTTGTTTCTCTTGGTCTTTAATTGTTCAATATTCTCCTTTGTTCACATTTATTGTTTTATTGTTTATCCTATTCGCCCTTTGTCATTCCATGTCAAAAAAGGGGGAGAATGATGAAAGGAGGAGTAGGTAGCCTACTGTTCTAATATACTTGGATGTTGAGTTTTGTTTGTAGGCTCTCTAAACTCGTTCATATAAGATAGATTGCCTTTGTAGTGTGTTTTGTCATGGAAATGCCAAAGGGGGAGATTGTAAGGACCAAGTTCCGGAGTTCTTTATTTTGGCAATTCTGTTTGACAAAACACACATTTACATCGGGTTGTAATTTTATTTTTTAGAGTCTTTGTTTAGGTGTGGAAATGAATCATCTTTTTATGTACTGGTTGAGAGTGCGATAGTATGTTTTTTAGTGGTGAGTTGAGTAGGTTATTTTACTAGTTCCGAAGTTGCTCAAGACTTGTTCGAGCAACATGTCTAGCAACTCTTCTGCCAAGAATAACTCCAGGACATGCTCGAGCAACCTATCGAGCAAGTTGGGCGCGGACAGCTTCTATAAATATCGATGTGCTAAGGGTTTTTCATTATCTCTCATAACCTATAGCAGCAGCACTTTTTGGAAGTAGAGAGAGAGAAGTTTCTTGATCTTTTGAGTGATTATAACCTTGGAGTTTCAACACAATCGAACAATCGTACAACTACATGTTCATCTCCAAGAAGTTCTCTACAATCTAGAAGTGATTTCTAGGTAATACTTTTGGTGGGATTCTGAAAGTATCCAAGGAAGGCTTGAGCGATTCAAGGCGTTGGTGATCAAGATCACTGGGTGCGGTGTACGTGTGACTCGACAGGTGATACTTAGAACGTTGTGAGGATTTACATCGTTTGGATAGGTATATCTGTAACTGCACAATGAGTATAGTGATTTTGGTTCCTTCCCGTGGTTTTTTACCCATTTAGGGTTTTCCACGTATATCTCTGTGTTGTGGGATTTGACTGCTTGCGTGAATTTCTACTGGTAGTGTTAACTAGTGATTCACATTCATACTGTTAGGGTTTTTACGGATTTTTAGGGAACCCTAATTTTTCAAGATTCACTGTCTGTACATTTTGTGTACGAGAGTGTGCGCACTCATAGCATTTTTGGGTTACATAATACTCGAACTCCAATCCAAATTCAAAATAAATTGGGAGGCCACATAGTGGGTCCCCAAATACGGAGAAAGTCGCAAATTTTATTAATCGTTGAATAAATAGTACAATTGAGAGCATGCATCCTAACTAGGTTAGCACACAAGCCTCGGACAATATATAATACAAAAGGATCAAAGAGAAAAGGAAAATGGCATTACAATTGATAGCATGCATCAAACTAGGTTAGCACACAAGCCTCGGACAATATGCCAACCAAACCCCAAAGGCAAAGAAAGGGCAGGCGAGAAGCCAACCCGAAGAACACGACCATTGGGCCCAAGACACCAAAAGCTAGCAAAACATCACCACATTTCCTCTAGTATTCTGTGGTGCATCACCAGAACTATTGGAGAGCCAAACCAAACAGCCGTCCACAAGTAAATTTTTTAGCCGATTGGAAAAAAAAAAAAAAAAACAACAACAACAACAACATTGTCAGAGAAGTATTCATGCAGGCAGGCTTAATAACAGAAGCAGCAGGAACAGAACATAGCAGGAGAAGCAGCAGCAGTACAGAAGTAGCACACCAACAAACATGGAGCCGCTTATGGCACCTCAACCAAAGCAGCATGACCTTTTGGAAAAACTATAGAATGGAAAAACCTTCCAGCTCCCATTAAATGGAAGTTAGAATGCTATCCGGTCTGAACAAGAAATCATGAATTGCGTAATCATTTGATTTCCACTTGGTTCACACCCAAATTGCTACTTTGAGATTTATACGTTCCAGCATCTCTTCCCGGTCAGGAGTTCCGTTTTCAAACACCACCCCATTCCTCTTGGTCCAAATCATCTTCTGTTTCGGTTTAAGCTTGCAGTCTCCCACACCATTTCAATAAGGCCTCCAAAGGTGGTGTGACTACCCATTGTACACCCCACCATGCCACATCCTTTCTCCATAATTCCCATACTGGATTGCATTGCAGAAGGAAGTGATCCATGGATTTGAGTTTCGAGCCTTGGCAAGAATGTACAATGAACTTACTGTGTCTTTATTAGAGCTGTATCCACTCCACCCAAGTTGATCTAGCCTTCCATCTCTTGCATTGATCCCACACCCATTAAACGACGCATACAGTTCTAGTAGTGTCTCTTCTTTCCAATCATATTTGTCTTTCCTCTCTGCAAAAAATGCCAGTAGCGACCCTTAGAATCTTGATTTTTTGTTGGTACGTGTAAAATTGTTGTTGCCTACATTGATTATACTACTATCTAAAAATATAACAACCTTTAATGAATTGACATGATTAGTTTCAATTTCAACACAAGACTATTCTTCTAGAAATCTCTTTTGGAGTAACGGACGATCAAAATACTTAATAGAAAATAGAAAACATTTTGCAGCTTTGGTGATGCGCTCCAATAAGAGAGCTGCCAAATTTTAATCAATTTACGTACCGACACTTCCCACAAAACATAAGCACTGTCACTACAACAAAAATGATAAACCGTGACGAAATTGTGGTGACGAAATTAATTTTTGTCTCCTATATGACTATTTTCGTCACTAATATGTTCCCTCTACATCTTTTTGGTGACGAAAATATTTTCGTCACTAATATGTTCCCTCTACATCTTTTTGGTGACGAAAATATTTTTTTCGTCACTAATATGTTCCTTCCACATCTTTTTGGTGACGAAAATATTTTTTTCGTCACTAATATGCTTCCTCCACATCTTTTTGGTGACAAAAATATTTTTTCGTCACTACTATGTTCCCTCCACATCTTTTTGGTGACGAAAATATTTTTTTCATCACTAATATGTTCCCTCCACATCTTTTTGGTGACGAAAATATTTTTTTCGTCACTAATATGCTTCCTCCACATCTTTTTGGTGACAAAAATATTTTTTCGTCACTAATATGTTCCCTCCACATCTTTTTGGTGACGAAAATATTTTTTTCGTCACTAATATGTTCCCTCCATTTACTCCACCAAAAGTAATTTTCCTTATTTATTTAATCATTTTCTCGTAAAAATTTGCCTCGATCGGGTTTAGAAAGCTTCTTAATTATCGAGACACAATTTCATTAACAAAATTTTTTTTTTTTTGTCTGATCAATTGTGTAGCGATAGCTCCCCCGTTTTTAATAAAAATTTTCTTTGCCGATCAAAAAAAAATTGTGCAGCGATAGCTGATTAACTTTATTTTTTGTATGAAATTAATTATGTACTCTTTAATTAGCGTAAACTGGATTTAAAATAAATTATTAAAAGGCGTTTGTTAAAAAAGAAAATTTTTTGTGTTAAAAAATAATTTTTTTATTATTAAAGTAGTGATATTAGTAGGTGTTTGTATAATGGGTGTTCAAATGGGGAGCATAAAATAATGGGAATAAAAAAAACTTATTTTTATAGTATAAACTGGATTCAAAAAAAATTATTAAAAGGCGTTTGTTAAAAAAGAAAATTTTTTCTCTCAAAAATTAAAAATATATATTTAAAAATATATTAGTTGGTGTTTGTATAATGGGTGTTCAAATGTGGAGTGCAAAACAATCGGAATAAAAAAAAATTATTTGTATAGTATAAACTCGATTAAAAAATTTATTAAAAGGCTTTTGTTAAAAAAGAAAATTTTTTGTGTTAAAAAATAAAAAAAATTATTAAAGTAGTGATATTAGTAGGTGTTTGTATAATGGGTGTTCAAATGGGGAGTGTAAAACAATCGAAATAAAAAAAAATTATTTGTATAGTACAAACTCGATTAAAAAATTTATTAAAAGGCTTTTGTTAAAAAAGAAAATTTTTTGTGTTAAAAAATAAAAAAAATTATTAAAGTAGTG
Source organism: Vaccinium vitis-idaea (assembly GCA_963854785.1). Lineage (NCBI taxonomy): Eukaryota > Viridiplantae > Streptophyta > Magnoliopsida > Ericales > Ericaceae > Vaccinium > Vaccinium vitis-idaea. The sequence goes on along the minus strand of OY978226.1, from coordinate 5,698,274 downwards.
ATATTAGTAGGTGTTTGTATAATGGGTGTTCAAATGGGGAGTGTAAAACAATCGGAATAAAAAAAAATTATTTGTATAGTAGAAACTCGATTAAAAAATTTATTAAAAGGCTTTTGTTAAAAAAGAAAATTTTTTGTGTTAAAAAATAAAAAAATTTATTAAAGTAGTGATATTAGTAGGTGTTTGTATAATGGTGTTCAAATGGGGAGCATAAAACAATGGGAATAAAAAAAAACTTTTTTTTTATAGTATAAACTGGATTTAAATTTTTTTATTAAAAGGCGTTTGTTAAAAAAGAAAATTTTTACTTTAAAAAAGAAAACATATATATTTAAAAATATATTAGTTGGTGTTTGTATAATGGGTGTTCAAATGGGGAGTGTAAAACAATCGGAATAAAAAAAATATATTTGTATAGTATAAACTCGATTAAAAAATTTATTAAAAGGATTTTGTTAAAAAAGAAAATTTTTTGTGTTAGAAAATAAAAAAAATTATTAAAGTAGATATAAGTATAAAATTTATATAAGAAATGATATTAGTAGGGGTTTGTATAAGAATAATCCGGTTGTTATAGTATAAATATTTAAAAGGTGTCTAAATGTAGCAAGAGTTTGCGTAGCTCAGTTGGTCCGCGCATGCGCGCGCACACGCGAGGGCTACGGTTCGAATCCCAGGGGGAGCAAAAATTCACAAATTTCAGCCCCACCTGGGCGCCAGCTGGGCGCCACGTTGGCGACACCTGGGTTGCCATGTTGGCGCCACCCAGGCTGCCACGTTGGTGCCACCCGGGCGCCACGTCAGCTGCCAGGTTGGCTCCACCTTGGTGCCACGTCAGCCTCCATGTTGTCGACACCTGGGCGCCACGTCAGCGGCCACGTAGGCACCAAAATCAGCGACACTTCATCAATTTCTGTTACGGTTAGTGACGAAAAATTTCGTCACCAAAATTTAGTATAGGTGACGAAACAATAATTTCGTCACCCATTTCTGTCACGGTTAGTGACGAAAAATTTCGTCACCAAAATTTAGTATAGGTGACGAAACAATAATTTCGTCACCAGGTGACTTTCGGAGACAACCTATAGGTGACAAAACTATTTTTCGTCACCAAGACTATCAGAGACAAAAACCATGCTTTTTGTGACGATTTCATTCGTCTCCAATGACCAAATTTCTTGTAGTGTGTGCAGAGTTTGAGAAATCTGAGAATTTCATAACATACAATTCTTCGACACCTGGGCTGCCACGTTGGTGCCACCCGGGCGCCACGTCAGCTGCCAGGTTGGCTCCACCTTGGTGCCACGTCAGCCTCCATGTTGTCGACACCTGGGTGCCACGTAGGCGCCACGTCAGCGGCCACGTAGGCACCAAAATCAGCGACACTTCATCAATTTCTGTTACGGTTAGTGACGAAAAATTTCGTCACCAAAATTTAGTATAGGTGACGAAACAATAATTTCGTCACCCATTTCTGTCACGGTTAGTGACGAAAAATTTCGTCACCAAAATTTAGTATAGGTGACGAAACAATAATTTCGTCACCAGGTGACTTTCGGAGACAACCTATAGGTGACAAAACTATTTTTCGTCACCAAGACTATCAGAGACAAAAACCATGCTTTTTGTGACGATTTCATTCGTCTCCAATGACCAAATTTCTTGTAGTGTGTGCAGAGTTTGAGAAATCTGAGAATTTCATAACATACAATTCTTCGATACTTACGGGTCTATGTAAATTTTGCCTGTACTGTACCTCACCGCGACTGAGCAATTCCTTTAGAAACCCCCATCCAACATCGTTCGAAGCAGGCCGAAAAGTCGTGTTGTACTGCTGTCTATCACTGGCGAATTTGCAAGTACAAAGTTAATGAAATCCAGTTCACATCTCACACCGTATATGTCAAGTTTCTTAAGACGCAGCAAGTGGTTAAATGGACAGGTGTAATAATGTTCCACCAAATGTTTGGAACTCTTCCCAGAACTGTATGTTGCTCTGTGCGACCTACACAACATTTCATGCCAAAGAAATTCAAATAATAAATCTAGCTATTCTTTTTGAACTGGACAAAAAGAATAGCCAGATATAGCATTTGAATTTCTTTGGCTAAATCTAGCTATTCAATTTAGAAATCTATTGCAAGGAGTTTCTAATGTACTGCATCAAAAAATTAAAAATAAATCAGGAAGTCAAAGCCCGGCCTGGAGCTGGAGAGCATTGTTCCAGATTTGGGTAAATACCCAATACCAGAAATGCCCACGATCCAGTCGTGAAAGACGAACCAATTTGACAAATCTATCGCCTATGGGGATTTCATTCAAGTAACCTTCGCACAATTCGGATACGGTGACATAACAACGCAGCTCACCTCAAAAAGTGCTTGATGTAAACACAATTGAGTGCTTAACACATCAAAATCCAAATCCAAAGCATAGAAGTCCACAATAAACATGAACCAATCAAATTTCAAGTTCAATATACTTGTAGAACCATTACCAATCTTCGTTGTACATTTGAGAAAACCCAACTCAAACAAGGGACAAACCCCAAACTAGATCCCTGTTAAAACGAGAGGGAAGGTGACAGATGACACTTAAAAATCATGTAAGAGTAGATAACGGTCTCTTTTCCAACAAAAAAAAAAAGAACAGAAATTTTAACGTTTCTCTTGCACACCCATTTGAAAACTGGATTCTAAAAGAACTATCCTATATTTTGCCAATCAAAAAAAAAAAAGAAAAAAAGAGCCATCGTATATACTAATGAAATTTTGCAAACCATTGAATCAGTAAATATCCCGACAGCCTGTTAAGTACGGATCCATCAAAGCATCTCAGGCTGAAGACTCGAAACACATCCTTCAAATTTTGTCCTGCATTCAAAACCTAAACAAAGATGTCACTAACTTATGTAGTCTCAGGCTTTTCGGTATCCATTGGCTCTTCATCAGCTGGTGACCCTCACTTCTAGCAGCTCCAGCAAACTCTTGTTACATATGTTGTTAATTTAAAATTTTAGAAGAAGATTTATTAGGGGACGGCTGATATATGTTAACTGCCTTTGGATTCTTATCCTTCTTACATTATTCAATTTTGGAGTTGGGACTTGGAGAGGACCATTCTCATTAACTTCTCTTTGATAGGCTGCCACTTCACATGGCAGTAACTCTTTTACTTCAACATGCATGTAACCAAATCTCTTACATATGTGTGCCACTAATAGTGCAAGAAAAAGAGGAAAACATACACTTCTTCTTCTCTGTGGACCAGAAAACTACTTCTTCTTCAACAGCCAAAAAACAATCACAGATATATGTACACCCTGTTTCAACTCTCTATATTTTCCATACATACTTCGAAGCTATATATTTTGAGCATACGGCAATTCTTGGTTCGAGGAAAGTTTTAGCTGCACACAAACCTTTTCAGGATCGTTTTATCTTGGGAGTGGAACGTCACACAACTCGGTGCAAGTGGGGACGTATCTTCTCTTAAGAGAGCGCTTTATGCGTGACTCGATCCACATAAGTTTTTTCATAAACTCTTAATTTTGTGCTTACATAATTATCTCAATTTTATTGTCGTGTTGTTTTCTCCAGTTATTATAATTTACAGAATTTCTAACAAATAATTTCCAACAACTCTCATTAGGGTTGGTGTTTGTGGTGCCATTTCCATCACCCTGAGGTGGTGCTGGTGATGGAGTTTCAGAAGTAGCTGGTTTGGCTGGCTTAGGTTTCGTCATAATCAGCCTTGCAACCTTGTTTGGAGACATGGTACAAGTCAATAGCCTATAAATCTAGGAAAATAAAAAAGTTCATGAGCAAAGACCCATGCTTAGTCAGAGGCTTAGAGCAATGCTTCAAAGTTCAAATTTTAAATGTCAAAAAATTGAAGGTTTTGTAAGGTCTTAAGTGCTCTTCAAACACAAAACTCTTCAGATGCTCTCTTCAAATTTGACATAGGGCTGGTAGCACACTCCAAATCTCACTAAAACGATTTGATAGTTGACAAGTCCATTTGAGGAACACTTTTAAGCTAACAACACATGCCATAAAAATTTGTCCTTACTAAACGAAAATCTAACTCATCAACGTCCACCATGAATCATAATCAGCCTGGAAAGGAAAGGAAACTACTCCTATGACTGAGAAACCAAAACAAAAATCACATAAACCAGAAGAGAAGAGACACTTACTATCAGAGTGTGTTGTGATGCGTGGTTCCATTGACTCACACACCCCAAACTGCATCTGGGTCATCATCATCAGCCCCACTAATTCTGAAATTCACGAGTGAGCTCGACTCAGCTAGGCCCAAGACGTAATCTGTACAAAGATAGAGGTTTAAGCAGTTACCTTTTCGGCCACTTGAGAATCCAATTTGCTCAATCTCGATTGAGGAGGATGAGTCCTGCAACAATTTCGCTGATTCACGAGTGAGCTCGACGCAACTATCCCGTTGCCTCCGACATTGGTGGTCGAATTAGTGGAATTGAGGATGTGGAAATCAAGAAGTTGTTGAGATAAATTGCAGAAGCACCCAAGCACCGAGATTCAAACACAACCACAACGCAATAAATGGAAATGCGATGGAAAAATAAAATGGAGAGAGCCACACAAGATTTACGTGGTTCGGCAATAACACGCCTACTCCACGGAGAGGATACCGTTCTTCCACTATGAGTAAAATTGTACAAGTACACTTGAGTATGAATATCCCACACCCAATCCCTTATACCCCACTCATAGAAGAACTCACTCTCACCCCAAGCCAAAGCTTGACACTTGCACACAACTTTATAACTCTTGGTTACTCCACCACCCGCTCTACTTAATCTGCCGTACCAAACAAATATATATATATATATAGCTACCCAACAACCCATGCATTAAAGCTTAATGCATGTTCCAACAAAGAAGTTGGAAACCCACCAGAGAGGTACACGGCAATAAAGAAGAAAAATGACCAGCTAATCAAGCTATTCCCGAGAGTTAAAAAACCTGTGCAACATAATTAAAATCCATTGGAATTGGAATCAATCCCAACAATCTCCACCTTGGTGAGAATTCCAAGTGCACGACTGCACTCCACCAAGCATGATGCAACGACTACACCACCCGAATCAAAACAAAAATAATTTGATTCGAACCACACGGCCAAATCACATGTGTAGCCGCCCCGTGCCAAAAAACATCAATTGACACGTGAGAAGGACCTCGACCCATCCTCTCCACCAACGAGCTTTGCACCCTCACATCCATTGGCAACTTGGAAACATGACTTTGTCTTTGCCGCAAAAGACTCACACCTTGGGTACCCACTTCCTTGTGCACACCGTTTCCAAACTTTTGTCGAGTAAATTGTTTTGCCAATCAACCGATATAATCCTCGGCACTTCTCTCCTTTCATTAAGACCTTACCACCACGTGTGATTTTCATGTCTCCACCTCCAGCAAAATACTTGCATCCATTGGAGTCCATCCGTCTAAGTGAAATTAGATTCCTTCGTAACTTTGGGACATAAGCCACACCACCCAAAGTACGAACCGCTCCATCAAACATTTTTACCTTTACATTCCTAAAGCCTCGAATTTCACATGGAGTCCCATCGCCTAAAAACAGTGACCCACCATCTTTTTCTTGGAATGTGTCAAAAAATTCTTTCTTGGAGCAAACATGCATAGTGCAACCGGAATCTAAAATCCACTCATCATGAGACGAAGTGTTTATACCTTCAGAGTCTGTGAGAAGATCTCCATCATCCGCCATCACCAAAGAATTGCAACTCGAAGCGTCATCGCATTTCTTCCCTTTGTTCTTTCTCAAAGGACAATTGCGCTTCACATGGCCAAATTCTTTGCAATTGTAGCATTGTACACCCTTTCCTCTGGAACTAGAATTGGACCTGTTGCTCCCTCCAGATCTACCATCAAATTTCTTTCCCCGATTTCCACTTTGAACCGCAAGAGCCCCACTTTCTCCACACTCAAAGCTTGACCTTTTTTTAACAATGAGAAACCAACGCCGACTGCACTTGCTCCAAACTCACCGTATCTTTCCTATACAAGAGAGTTGTCACCAAAGTATCATACGAATTCGGAAGAGATGTAAGAAGCAAAAGGGCCTCGTCTTCTTCTTCAATCTTTACGTTAATTTTCTACAACTGATCCAAATAACCATTGAACGCACTCATGTGCTCCATGAGGTTCCCGCCTTCCTCCATCTTAGCTTGTACAACTGCCGCTTCAGATGTAACTTGTTAGTCAAGCTCTTCACAAGATATAGCTTTTCCAACTTCTCCCACAAGGCCGATGCCGAATCCTCATACATGACATTGAATATTATCAGCAATACAAAGCCAAATCGTGCTCACACACCTCGACTCCAACTCCTCCCATTTATCATCTTTCATCGTCTCCGGCTTCTTATCATTTCCCTTCAACACCTTAGCCAACCCCTGTTGAACAAGGATATCCTTTACCCTCCGCTGCCATAGAGTAAAGTTGCCACTTCCATTAAATTGCTCAAGCGAAAATTGAGAGTTGATCGTCGCCTTCATTGTGGATGAAACGAAAAAACCGAATCTCAAACACCGGTCAAGAAACCAAGCCGGCTCTAATACCACTTGTTGAGATAAATTGCAGAAGCACCCAAGCACCGAGATTCAAACACAACCACAATGCAATAAATGAAAAAATAAAATGGAGAGAGACACACAAGATTTACGTGGTTCGGCAATAACACACCTACATTAAAGCTTAATGCATGTTCCAACAAAGAAGTTGGAAACCCACCAGAGAGGTACACGACAATAAAGAAGAAAAATGACCAACTAATCAAGCTATTCCCGAGAGTTAAAAAACCTGTGCAAGATAATTAAAATCCATTGGAATTGGAACCAATCCCAACAGATGAGTCCTGCAACAATTTCGTTGATTCGACCACCAATTTCGGACATCGATCAATTGATTTCATCTCTTTCTCTCCCTCTCTGAATTTCATTTTATTCAGGCTCAAACTATATTCTCTGCTAAAAATAATTTTGATCCTGTGTAGGCAGCTCTATTATTAGAATTTTTTTTCACTTAAATCGCTTTCGATTATGTATCATTCAATAATGGATTCACGTGATTCTTAACATGGTTTATCATCTTGACAAAATCTACAATATGAACTGATGAGATCGTATTAATAATCTTGTAATGAATCACAATCGAGCAATTACTCCATTGGCATTATTCTTTGATTAAAGGGCTTAGATCGTATGTGGTCAAATCTATTTTTATAAAAAAAAATTCACACAAATCATCTCCGGTCATGCGCTAATAAGAATTAATTTGGTCTAATAATCAACAATATTTATCTTATTGACAAAATCAAAATGTTGAACAGTTTTGATCCGATTAATAATCCCGGAATAAATCTCGAGTGACGATTTAAGTTCCATTTCGGTTGTAAGATCAAAACGACGTCGTTTACGGGGACATGACATAGGTGAACTTATGTCATGTCCCCGTAAACGAGGTCGTTCCATATAGCATCGCATCAAACGGCTTGCCCCAAGGCGACATCGTTTTGTTCCGTCCCTCTTCTATCTCCTCCGGCTCCTCCTAACCCTCTTCTCTCTCCTCCTCTCAGCACCACCGCCTCCTCCTCCGACCGCCACCACCACCAGTCACCACCACAACTCGCGAAATTTACATTGACAAGTTATTGAAAGCTGCAATACACAGATCATTTTGCGGTGAGATAATAAATTCAGAATCAAAGCTGCATTGTTCATCAACAACTACAACAATACATAACGCAATTATCCAAGAGAGAGAGAAAACCGACCTTAATCTGGAAGTCGACATCACTGGAAGCCGCTTTATAAACAGTGTCCGCCACCTGTTTGAAAGAAGCCTTAAGAGAGAGTGACTGGTCGACGCAAACCCCGTTGGCGAACGACAACCTCAGGCCGCCACTGGGACCGCCAATAGTACTTGATGCAAACTACCCATTTTTGTTTCAAAAGAATTGGAGTTCAGTTGGGCTTGAGATATCCTTCTTTAACACTGGTTATCTGCTTCCTAGCTGGAATGCTACGTGCATTACTCTTGTTCCTAAAACTGCTTGCCCCTCTGGTCTTAAAGAATACAGGCCTATTTCTTGTTGTAATGTTCTTTATAAATGCATTACTAATCTTAGCCATGAGATTGCAATCCACACTTCCTGATCTTATTACCCAGTCTGCTTTTGTGAAAGGTCGATCCATAGCTGATAACATTTTTTTGATCCAAGAGTTAGTAAGGTCTTACCATTCTGATAATCAACCCGCCCGTTGTGCAATTAAAATTGATTTCATAAAAGCACAATGAGATTTCATACTCTCTCCATCCCTTACTGTTGGTCCCTTGGGGAAATTTCAACATTTGAGGAGAAATGCAATAAATGCGTTCAACGTTGAATTTTCAGTATTTGTTGCCCATTTTACTACTTTATATCAACTGTTATGTACATTTTTGTCTCTGTGTTGGAAAATAGTTAAAAGTTTTATCCTTCGAATCTCCAAAGAGAACTAAGAATTTGGAACATCCCAAATTGGAAAGATCAACGATTTTGTTCTGGACAATATGTCAATAACATACAAGGGTGCTGAGGGATTCATTGTTTTTACCTGAAGCATATATTGGTGGGTTGTAATATGACTTCTAACTTCTAATCCATGGACTGGTATCTAGAAATCTTGTAGTGTCAAATAATAAGAATCATATAGTGCTTGGGTGTGGTGGTTTGTAGTTTGAATCTAAGTGCCCTTAGTCCGTATTCAACATCCTAGGGTGCTAGATTGGCGGTTCATGCTCTAGTTTGCGAATAGATGGTGAGATCAGCCAAAGTTAACAAATTCTTTGAGCAGCTTGCTTTTTGGGGGACAAATTCAAGGTTTTGTGAATATATTGTTGTCAAGTGGCTGTACACTGGACACTGCCCCTGCAGTTATGAAAAAGCTCATGCTTTGCCCCTTAGGAGTATTTAATTAGTGACAATGTGCAAGTAATTTATAGATTCCCAGCACTTTATCCACTGTTTCCTACATGTTACATGTTTGAGTTTTCCTATTGTGCCATTTATCTTATGTATGTACAGATACGTAATACATTTCGTTACCCCGCAGAAGTTGTACACATAACTACGTAAGCTTGTAAACGTAACACGTAACTACATAGTCTACACACACGTGCTTGTAAGAATCCCTTTCTCGCTATAGTTTTTGTTAGGGCCTCCGCTCAACTTCCGTTCCTGCTTGTTGGATTGGTCACTTAGGTTTTAAATTTTAAAGGTTTATACGATTGAAAGCTAGGGAAACATGAACTGACCAACTTATTTTGGAAGAAAGGGAGATTGGATTAAATCAGGTGACCTTAACTTATCCGAGAGTGCTGCTTTACAACTGATTTATTATAGCATTCCGGTGGTGACTATTAAGGTTGTGATGCTCACAAAACCTATTTATTTGCTTTTATCAGAAAGATAAAAGTTAAACTCAGGCACAGAAAAGGAGCAGGACAGGTTTTCTTGCTGCCTGTCCCTTTTAACTAGGAATCTTGAATCAATCAAACGACCCTATTAGAAGTCTCTGAAGTATGTTGAGCATAAGTGAAAAGCAGATCGCAAATTATGAAGAACATGGGTTGCATGGTGTAAGGTTCAGGAATGTCGGAGAGCTTCTGCAGATTAAGGGAAATCTGAAGTCGCCGAGAGACTATCATTGAGGGACTCTTCGGAATTACGAATCAACACACTCGAAAAAGAGCATAGTGGGGCTTCGGCTCATTGCCACGGCAAAGTGCCGAGACCCATCCTACATCTAATTCATTTGTGGCCTTTCATGGTCAATATCAAAAAGGCCTCGGGTCATAGCCGAGGAGTGACCTTAACCAACTTCATGAGGCGGATAACATGCCGGCAAACTCGGTTCTGAGTCAGCACAGCGGTTAATGCGGCATGTGCTCGTAACAAACTGTGATCGTGACAGATGACGGTTATGACACGCGTCAGGATCTTATTGGGAGCATGTGCATGCAGTTTATTCTTCCGGGTTCGTCATCGTGACGTCAGCCGAGCGGTTATATCACGTGACGGGCACGGCTGTACTTGAAGGCCAAGTCAGGGCTCACCTATAAAAGGTAAACATCATCTCCTACCAGAGGTACGCGCGATTCACTCTAAAACCCTAAATCTACTGCACTTCATCTTCTTCTCTTACTTACAAGACCGTCGGAGTGCCATTCCGGACTCAACGGTCCGGTCTGGTGCTAACGGTTTGCTTAGTGTGCAGGCCTAGAGTTCTATCTGAGAGTATTCACCATCACCAGGAGGAGCTACCAGAGAAAGAGGGCTCCACAATTGGCGACTCTGCTGGGGATGACTGATTTTCGTCATTTCCCGGCGATCTACTCTTCTTCTTGGAGGATACTCTTCCTCTGCTTCTCAGCATTTCCATGGCGATCGTTGAAGACGACGGAACCACCGGACCGGCGGCAGGAGCTAACCCCGGGGGTGGTCTTCGGGTGGGCATCGTTACCCACCCCATTTCAGGCCTCACTCCGAGCCCAAATCCCTTAGACACCGTGCAGCAGATGCAGGAGCAGATGGCTGCCATGAAGGCTCAGATTGAAGCACTGACGAAGAAACAACCCACTGCCTCAGCCTCCCGATCAGGGGCGTCGAGGCGGCGGCGTAAGGCGGCGGCGGCTGCTCAAACAACTCAACTTACCCACCAAACTCAACGCCCTTCGGCTAAAGACCGTCTGGGCCAGCCGATCATCGTCACCGACGCCTCAGGACGAGTGATTCCACAAAGACAGCGGACTCCATCTCCGAGAAGACGTTCGGAGGTTGTGCGTACAGATCGCACTACTCGGACTGGAGGCCACTCTTCTTCCAGTTCTCAGTCAACTACGGGGCGTTCCGGGTCCCGAGCATCACGTCGAAACAATGAAGGCGATAGTGTTCTCCGTGGGAAAGCCCCAGTGCAATATGATGCGGATGGCCGAGAGATCATCCGTAGCAGATCAACGGGACATGATCGCAATAGAGAGCGTGTGGACCGAGAACCGAGAACCTACAACAGGGATCGGAGTCCTCGGAGACACCGAGATCAAGAAACCCAACACTTCCCAGAGTACGTCATGGATGATACCGGCGATTATATTATCGTTCGGGACCCACGTACCGGGGAGTCAAAGCGATACCGAGCGGAGGTAAACCCTCCTCAAGCAAGAAGCTGTGAGAAACGAAAAGAGCCTCCCCGAGACCTCGGTGCGAGCGATGAGCGGCACAGACTGAACGCCAAAAGAGCGTTCAGCACTGACAAGGCCTTCGAGGCCCCTCGTTCCGCCGAGAAGCCAGCTGATTCAAGGCTTCGGAAAATCCAGGAGTCACCATTCACTCGAGAGATCCAAGAAGCTCTACCTCCGAAGAACTTCACTGTCCCTAAATTCACAAAGTATGACGCTAAGACAGACGCCGTGATGCACCTTGTGCATTACCGGCAACTGATGGGACTTTACGGCTACAATGAGGCCATGATGTGCAAAGCTTTCCCGGTGAGCCTTCAGGGGACCGGTCTAGTCTGGTTTAACCAACTACAACCGGGCTCCATCGGCTCTTTTGAAGAACTGGAAGAGGCCTTCACTGCTCGGTTCGTGACGAGCAGCACTCAACCAAAAACGATCGACGCTCTTGTTGGTCTAAAACGACAGTCCGGAGAAAAACTCAGAAAGTATGCCGAACGCTACTGGGAGATTTACAACGCCATCGAAAGCTGCGACCCACAGATGGCAGCCACGTCCTTCAAGTATGGCTTAGACGAGAACTCGACGATTTTTGAAGAGCTGATGCTGCACCCCCCGGCAAACATGAGCCGGTTAATGGAGACAATGGAGAAGTTTGCCCAGTTGGAAGATGTCATATCCGAGAGAAGGCTTTCGAGAACCTCGGGAAGCCAGAGGGGCAACACTGGTGATTACTTAGGGAAAAAGCAAGTCAACACAGTTAAAACGGGGGGCAGCAAAGGATGGAAAAAGGACCGCGACTCGTGGAAGGAACGGGAACCGCGCAGGGAGCGGGAACCGAAACCTAACGAGTTCGTTGGCGTAAGAACAGTATTCAACCTGCCACTCTACAAGCTTATAAGAGAAATCTCTCGGGAACCGTGGTTCGCCTGGCCAACTGGTAAGCTGGGGACCGCCGAAGGCCAACCAAGCGACAGCAAGGTCAAGTGCACTTACCACAATGAGCTGGGACACTATACCACTGCTTGCCGACCCTTCAAGGAGTTCCTTGAAGGGCAGGTTACGCAGGGGCGATTGAACCAGTTCATTGACCGACAAAAGACAGCAGCCCGAGCGCAGCAGCAGAATAACCCTCCGGAAGAAGTGGTTGTCCATGTGATCCATGGGGCTGCAACCAAAGAAAAGACTGCAGCACTTAAGGCAGTGCCGAGCCCCTCCTCGCAGGTTCTGGCCATTGGGGAAAGCAGTAAGCGAAAGCTCTCGGACCGTGAGGAGCAGTGGACAATCACGTTCACCGAACAGGATCTAAAAGACGTTCAGCTACCTCACAGCGACGCTCTGGTAATTTCCGTTTACATGGGAATCCCCAGGGTCAAGCGAGTGCTTGTTGACCAAGGAAGTTCCACTGAAATCCTGTACTACTCGGCCTTCAAAGCGCTGAACTTGAACCCGGACCATCTGATGCCGGCCGACTCCCCACTCTTCGGATTCAACGGGGCTCCGGTCTGGCCGATGGGACGGATCATCCTTCCGGTGAGGGCAGGCTCAAGAACCTTGCAGATGGAATTCATTGTTGTAGACGCGCCGAGCCCTTACAACGCTATCCTCGGCAGAACTTGGTTGCACGAAATGAAAGCCATCGCTTCAACTTATCACCAAGTCGTCCGGTTCATAGGCGCCGAAGGATGGCAGGAGGATATCAAAGGTGACCAGATGGCAGCAAAGAGATGCCAGGTAAACGCGGTGCATATGAAGAAGAAAACCACCAAGGGAAAGAAGAAGAAAGAGCCCAAACAGAGATTTATCGAGGAACATGAGGGTCCGGCTTTGGAGGATGTCGGGACGGCCGCGGAGGAGAAGGCGGTAGAGGACCTCATCACTGTACCCATTAACAACGACGGGACTCGCTACTTTCTTCTCGGGTCGACATTGACAACTTTTGAAAGAGAGGAGCTGGTTGAATTCCTTAAAGGGAACATCGAGGTCTTTGCCTGGACTCCATACGAGATGCCGGGCATTGACCCTCAGTTTATCTCTCACTCACTCAACGTTGATCCTCTCCGAAGGCCCGTGGTACAAAAACCGAGACGTTCGTCTCCGGCCCACTCAGACGCTGTTATTGCTGAGGTCGGGAAGCTACTTGATGCAGGGGCTATCCGAGAGGTACAGTACCCGACATGGTTGGCAAACACCGTAGTAGTGCCAAAAAAAGAATGGGAAGCTGCGCGTCTGCGTAGACTATACCAATCTTAATGAAGCCTGCCCAAAGGACTGCTTTCCTCTTCCACGGATTGATCAATTAGTCGATGCTACGGCGGGACACGCTCGGCTTAGCATGATGGATGCCTACAGCGGGTACCACCAGGTAGCAATGGCAGTTGAAGATCAAGAGAAAACAGCTTTCATTTCCCCCCGAGGGACTTATTGTTACAAGGTAATGCCGTTCGGCCTCAAGAACGCTGGGGCTACCTACCAGCGCATGGTGACAAAAATGTTCGCCAAGCAGCTCGGGGACACAATGGAAGCCTACATCGATGACATGGTGGTCAAAAGCAAGCACACTTCGGATCACTTGGAGCACCTCGGCGAAATTTTTGCCGTCATGAAGAAACACAAGCTGCGCCTCAACGCCGAGAAGTGTGCATTTGGCGTCGGATCAGGTAAATTTCTCGGATACATGGTCACCCGGCGGGGAATTGAGGCGGACCCCAAACAGATAACAGCAATCCGAAACCTTAGACCGCCGAGCACCATCAAAGAAGTTCAAAGGCTCACTGGAATGGCCGCGGCCCTCAACAGGTTTATCAGCCGGTCTTCGGATCTGTGCCGACCTTTCTTCGAGTCCCTGAAAACGAGCAAAAGGAGTTTTCAGTGGACCGAAGAATGTGACCGAGCGCTGGGCCAGTTAAAGGATTATCTCTCCAGAGCCCCCCTCCTCGTGATGCCAAAGCCTGAAGAAGATCTATACCTCTATCTCTCGGTTTCAGGACATGCTGTGAGCTCGGTCCTTGTGAGGAAGGAAGGGGCTAACTTCCAGCCCATCTACTACGCCAGCAAAACATTGATCCCTTCCGAAACAAGGTACCTCCCTCTTGAAAAGTTGGTGTTGGCTCTCGTCACCGCTAAAAGGAAACTGCTGCCTTACTTCCAAGCCCATACAATCATTGTGATCACCGAGTACCCATTGAAGACTGTCCTCAAAAAGTCTGACCTCTCCACTCGGATCTCAAAATGGAGCTTGGAATTGGGGAACTTCGATATTCGATACGAGCCCCGAACAGCTATCAAGGGACAGGCTCTGGCAGATTTTATTGCCGAACTGACACCTGAGCTGAAAGATGATGATAAGCAAATACCCGAAGGAGTGACATCGGAAGATGGACCAGATGAAATAACTTTAGGGACTCCGGCGGAAGCCGAGAAACCTAACGACGAAAGAAAGGGCAGAATTTGGAAAATGTTCCAAGGAGATATATGGCGCTTGCATGTTGACGGAGCATCAAATGGCCGAGGGGCCGGCGCCGGCATCGTGCTCGTCAGCCCGGAAGGAATCATGCACGAAAACGCGCTAACCATTGGATTTCCGGCGTCAAACAATGAGGCCGAGTACGAAGCACTAGTCTCCGGCCTAAAGATGGCTAAACACTTGGGTGCCGAGACGGTGCAAGTCTACAGTGATTCACAGTTGATTGTAAACCAACTCAAAGACCAGTACAACTTGAAAGATCCAAGGATGATGAAATACTACAACAGAGTGTGGGAGCTGATTACGGAGATTGGAACCGTGGAGATTGATTGGGTGGGCCGAGAGCGAAACGCCCATGCGGACGCTCTAGCCTCCTTAGCTACAGCATGTGCAGCCTCCCCTAACCGAACCATCATCTTTGGAGAAATCGAGAATCCAAGCATCGAGCAGATGACAAAGGAAGTGCTGCTAATATCCCTCGGCCCCAGCTGGATGGACGAGATCTACGCCTATCTCAAGCACGAGAAGCTCCCGGCGGACAAGAAGGAAGCCCACAGAGTCAGGTGCAAGGCCACCTACTTTTATCTAGACCCGAACGATAAAATGTACCGAAGGTCCTTCACAGGCCCTGACTTGAAGGTAGTACACGACTCCCAAATTGAGAGCATTCTCCGAGAACTCCATGAGGGGAGCAGCGGGTGCCACTCTGGTGGACGGTCTCTTTATCTCCGAGCTCTCACTCAGGGATACTGGTGGCCAAAGATGAAAAAGACTTCGGAAGAGTATGCGAAGAGATGCGAACAGTGTCAAAAGCACGCCTCGCACCTACTCCAGCCAGCCGAAGCCTTACACCCTATAACCAGTCCCTGGCCTTTCGCACAGTGGGGGCTGGACATAGTGGGAAAGTTGCCGACGGCTCCTGGAGGTTTCAAACACTTGATAACAGCGACCGATTATTACACCAAGTGGGTGGAGGCCGAGCCCCTAATCACAATAACTGCCACTGACGTAGAACGCTTTCTTTGGAAGAATATCATCTCTCGCTTCGGTGTCCCTTATGCGATCATTTCGGATAATGGGACCCAATTTGTGGCTGAAGCGATCGAGAAGCTCTGCAAGAAGCATAACATCCGGATCTTCCATTCCTCGGTTTCATATCCACAGGGAAATGGGCAGGCCGAAGCATCAAACAAGACGATATCAACTGGAATCAAGAGACGCCTAACTCTCAAGAGGGGTCGGTGGGCCGAAGAACTACCAAAGGTTCTATGGGGCTATCGGACCACACCCCGGCGCTCAACTGGCCGAACCCCATTCTCTATGGCGTACGGCATGGAAGCTGTTCTCCCACTAGCCACCCTAATCCCAACAGCTCGGACTGAAAATTTTGATGTGCCGACCAATGATGAGGCCATGGACAGGGAACTCGACCTAGCTGAAGAGCTCAGGGACGAAGCACACCTGAAACATGCCTCGTATCAGCAAGAGGTTGCCAGAAGTTATAACAAGAATGTCCGGATGAGGCCCTTCAATGTGGATGATCTTGTGCTCCGAGAGGTGGTCCAAAAATCTAAAAAGACTAAGTTCAAACCCAACTATGAGGGCCCCTATCGTGTGATCGAGAAAGTCGGACATGGATCTTATAAGCTTGCAGAGATGGACGGTACACCTATTGGCAACCCCTGGAATGCCACTAAGCTTAGGAAGTTCTATGCATAGGCTAAATTTTGTTAGAAGAGGTATATTTGGGCTGCCTGTTTTGCCCCTTTTTATCTTGTAATTGGAGGTGTTCGGATGATAAATGATAAGAGAATCTTTCGCTATGACTGTTGCCCATTTTGTTAACTGATTAGAACTCTCAAGGTCCGGAAATAACCTTAAGCCGGCGCCAGGATTTTCAAATCCGCTCTGTGTTGCTTCGGTTCCAATCCGAACAACTATTTCCTCTGATTAGAACCGAGCAGGGGCTATCAGTGGAAATTTTTTCCCAAGTTGGAAAATTTTCATTATATTTCATGTTGCTTCGGTTCCAATCCGAACAACTATTTCCTCTGATTAGAACCGAGCAGGGGCTATCAGAGGAAATTTTTTCCAAGTGTTGGAAAAATTTCATTCCATTTCATGTTGCTTCGGTTCCAATCCGAACAACTATTTCCTCTGATTAGAACCGAGCAGGGGCTATCAGAGGAAATTTTTTCCAAGTGTTGGAAAAATTTCATTCCATTTCATGTTGCTTCGGTTCCAATCCGAGCAACTATTTCCTCTGATCAGAACCGAGCAGGGGCTATTAGAGGAAAATTTTTCCAAATGTTGAAAAAATTTCATTCCATTACATGATTGCTTCGGTTCCAATCCGAGCAACTATTTCCTCTGATTAGAACCGAGCAGGGGCTATTGGATGGATGTATTTCTTATAAAGCGTAAGAAATTTTCTAAGTATTGAAAAGGTTTTCATACCAGTTAATAAGAGCATATAGCACGCAAAATGCAAGACATTCATATATGAAAAAGCTAAAACATCCATTCAAGATATTCAGACCAAAACACTTTCACCACTTTGGCGAAACCGGAGAATGGCGGGGTGGTACTTGTTCGGTGCCATCTCCATAACAAACCTGTTTTAAATTACATAACAACTGGAACGGCAAACTCCTACTGTTCGGAGCCGTCCAGTAATACCCAAAACAGTTAACAATTAAAAGTTTTAAAACCCTATCCTACTGGGTTACATTCGCCGGTTCATTCTCCGGAGAATTGACTTGCTCGGAGGACCTCTCTAGGTCTGAAACCTTGACAGCAGCATCTTCATGATCCGAAGCCTCCACATTATCTCCTTCTGGAGTCTCTTCGGCATCATCTTCTTGACTTTCTTCAGCAACTGGAGAGTCCGGCGCATCAGGCACTTCACGCCTCGGGTCATCAACTGGAATGCCAAAGGCATCACAAGCAAATAGGTACCCTTTGCCGAAGCCTTTGTGCTCGCCGTCCTTCACCAGGGCATAGATGTCTCCGGCATAGGCTTGGCCCGCCTCATCAAAACCAGCCGAATGGCCTTCGGCTCTGGCAGCATCTATGGCCTTTTGATGTCCCGTTCTCTCCTCCTCCAACTGCTCATCAGCCTTCCTCTTCAACTCCACCAGCTTCGCGAGCTCTCCTTTGAGTTTCTCGTTCTCATGGCGAAGCTCTTCGGATTTTTTCTCGGCTGTCCCGACCTTCTCAAGGGCCGCGTCAGCTCGGCGCTTCAGCTTCTTAGAAGAGTTGCTAAGGTCGAGAGCTTGGTCATAGAGCTTGAGCATTGATTGTCCGGTCTGAAAAACCAAAGCATGATATCAGTATCAAGGCAATAAAACAAAGAACGGAACATCAGGATTCGGATAAGAGAATACCGACCTTCACGATTTGTGCCGTGCAATGAAAGAGGTTATCCTCCAGTTTGTTCGGCACCAGGTCAAGATCCTTCTTCAAGGCCAGCCCCGGAAGCAGCCCCATAGCCAAACGAGGGTTCTCGGCAACACTGTCATCTTCCAAGATGACATTGCCATTTTCCTTCACAAAAATCGGAGAGAAGGGGTGTGACGAGCCCTCAACATTAGAAGAGTCCGGCTGCTGCAACGGCTGATCAGGAAGATCATCCTCAATCGTATGGACCTCGGATATCTTCACCCTCTTGGCCGCCCTCTCTTCCGCAGAAGCTGCCCCTTTGGACCGAGCGACTGTCTTCTTATGGACAGTAGCGACCGAGACTTTGTCGGGCATGCAGGTAGAGCTCGGTGGTGCAGAGGTTTTCTTCAGCGCGCCCTTCTTGGCCTGAGATGCCAGCTCAGCCAGTTTTGCTCTCAGGTCGATCTTCGGCGGCATGATGTCTGAGGGTTCGGGGGATACCCTATCTACGAGGACCCTTTCACGCCCTTGGAGGTCTTCTAAAGGCTGCTCCTCTAATAGCAACCTTTCGGCCTCAGATATCGTGCGGCTTGCCTTGGATTTTTTCGACCTCTTCTTCTTGGGCTTTTTCCTGATCCAACACTTGTAGGTCGGAATATAGCCGAGCAGATCGTGGGTATATCGCCCCTGCACTTCGTACAAAGCTTCGGCGCAACTTTTCCTTGCGATCCTCTTTAACCTCCGGGATATGGGAGATGGAGCTGAAAGATAAACATCCGAAAGGTCAGTACACAGAAATACATAAAGAAAAGCAACGGGCGAAATACGAATTAAAAACCGACCAGTGTTCCCTTTAATAGTTGGGACGGGTAAAAGATCAGCATCGGGGGGCCCGGCAAAGTTGCCGGAAACCACCACATACAGATCAGCCCATTTCTCGGAGTCGGGAAGGTGCTCTACGATCTGCCGTTTCATCGGACGTGTCATCAAGAAGTACCTCCCGAACGATTTGTTCCGGGACACGGCATAGATCTCAAGAAGATCCCAGACGCTGAGGTCCAAATCTTCCTTCAACATCATCTCATAGGCCGAACTAAGGACCCGATAGCTGTTACATGTGAGCTGGTCCGGAGAAAGTTCATAAGCATTTAGAAATGCTCGGACGAATTCGCTCATCGGAATCCGAACCCCTCCTTCAGTGATTGCCATCAAGGGGATGTTAAGATGGTTCGGTCCATAGACAAGCTCTTGACCCTTCGGGTGAAGGGTAACATTGACATCATCTGGAATGTCATACTTCTCCCGGAAAACCTTCATACCAGCGTCTCCGGTCATGAAGTAGCAGAGATAGGGGCACCGTTGCTCCTTCTTCCCGCTACTTGATGCCCCTTCGGAAGACGAAGGAGGCTCGGGCAACTCAACGCCGATCTCGGCAAGGATTAGCTGCTCGACTTCAGCGGCAGCGTTATCCTCCAAAGGATCAGCGCTAGCGGTAGAGGGTTCGGCACTTGTGGTTGTCGTTTCAGAAGGGTCCCACTCTGAGCGGTCATCAGACTCGGTAGCCTCGCTGTCATCTAAGAACCCATCCGAGACGTCGACATCATCGTCTATGTCAATGGGGGCTTCGGGGATCCCATGGTTGGGGCTCGGAGCTATGGATTGAAGGGGCCTCTCGTCTAAAGGGACTTCGAAATCGTAGCCCATTGGTATGATCTCTCGGCAAAGGTTAGGCCGAGCTCTATATTTGTGAAGAAGGAAGGCTATATGGGAAGCAGCGGTACTGGAAGTCTCGGATCCTGAACTCTCGGAGTCTGAAGAGATCTCGAAGACTGGTGGCGCCAGACCTAACAAAAGAATGCACGGTAAAAGACCGTTAGCTATGAGCAATGGGTCCTGAAATCAATTCTGAGCAACCTATCTCTCGGCGGCCACCAGATGTTTGAGATCCCTAACAGAAAGTGCATGTGTGAAGTGACCTCCCTCGGCGCTCATGGCCGAGAGGGTAATAATCTATGCTCTAGGTCTTTCGGCGTCATCTTCAACCTCAAGAACAGGTTGAAGATGACCGTTCATCTTCAAACTTAAACTCAGAAAACGCAGAGACGACAACGCAGAAAGCATGGCAAAAATGCGAGAAAACAAGCAGAAAACGCAGAAATAAGATGGAGATAGAGTTCTACCTGAAGATCTGGAGTGAAATCTGCTGCAACAAGCTTGATCCGCGTGTAAACTCAACGATTTCTAGAGAGAGAACGTCTGGAAGTCGAGCGAGTAGAGAGAGAAAGTGTTTGCCCTTCTCTCTCCGTGGTATTTATAATGGCTCCAAGGTTTCGAAAAACGGATGAATATTGGGCGGGAAACGAACAAGATCTCGGTGCAGAATTCGGATCGGTGTGTGCACGGCCAACAGGAGTATTACACGTGTCATCAAGGGCGGTTCACCGTAGCATCTCTATCCTCGACGTCAGCATTACGGCGTGATGTGACTACAGCTGTCACATCATCACTGAAACCCTACTCTTAGGGGACACGTGGCGGGCTCCGGATGGCCGACAAGTCGGCGTAGACAAGGAATCTCATTATGAGCCTTATCTCAAAACTTGGGGCTCGGATCGGAACCCGCTCGGCACCCGAATGATCAACCCCTCGTGTGGAAAGTAATCCACACGGAGGGATCGAGGGGCTATTGTAGGGGTCCGGATATACCGAGCACCTGATTCGTTCGCTGAATCAATATGAGACACCTCATTTGAAGTCGCCGAGAGACTATCATTGAGGGACTCTTCGGAATTACGAATCAACACACTCGAAAAAGAGCATAGTGGGGCTTCGGCTCATTGCCACGGCAAAGTGCCGAGACCCATCCTACATCTAATTCATTTGTGGCCTTTCATGGTCAATATCAAAAAGGCCTCGGGTCATAGCCGAGGAGTGACCTTAACCAACTTCATGAGGCGGATAACATGCCGGCAAACTCGGTTCTGAGTCAGCACAGCGGTTAATGCGGCATGTGCTCGTAACAAACTGTGATCGTGACAGATGACGGTTATGACACGCGTCAGGATCTTATTGGGAGCATGTGCATGCAGTTTATTCTTCCGGGTTCGTCATCGTGACGTCAGCCGAGCGGTTATATCACGTGACGGGCACGGCTGTACTTGAAGGCCAAGTCAGGGCTCACCTATAAAAGGTAAACATCATCTCCTACCAGAGGTACGCGCGATTCACTCTAAAACCCTAAATCTACTGCACTTCATCTTCTTCTCTTACTTACAAGACCGTCGGAGTGCCATTCCGGACTCAACGGTCCGGTCTGGTGCTAACGGTTTGCTTAGTGTGCAGGCCTAGAGTTCTATCTGAGAGTATTCACCATCACCGTCGTTCATCATCACCAGGAGGAGCTACCAGAGAAAGAGGGCTCCACACTTTCTGGTCCTTTCGAAAGTAATAGAACATGTTTTTCCTCTTTACAGATTCCAACAAACGCTGCTGGTCTTATAGAGCATAAGGCACATCCTTTCTGGTCCCAGAAATACTGCCCCTCTCATGAGCATGGTGGGACTCCTAGGTGCTGTAGCTGTGAGCGTTTGGAGATCAGTTTGAACAAAATAGAATTGAAACAGCAACTATTTCGGTTGTATTTGGTTGATGGGAAGGGGTTGTTTCTTCGTGGTATTGGGATCAAATATTTCTTTCCTTCTTGTTATGAAATGTCTTCCGATGGTGGTTATCTTATTAGGAGGAGGTGTTATTGTGAATGTATAACTAAGTATAATGACCATATAAAGTGAGGCATTTGCAAACTGAATTAAGTAATCTTCCGTTCTAATCTGTTTGTGCTGTTTCTGCCCGTCTTGCCATTTAATCGAGTCAACTAACAACTCATCAAATGATCTCAATTAGTTCTTGAAATCTACGTTTTTGTATAAATTAGGAAATTTCAATTTTTTGAGGTATCCGAAATAGTAGAAATAGGCAAACAAATTGAGATGGAGGGAGTAATTAATATGTCAGTTATCAGATAGTAGAATTTACATGTACCAAACCAAGATAATATGCTTTTGTGTTTAAACTTCTATGATGGAACCAAAACCATATGCTTATTTTGTTTATAAACTTGTATGAAGAAAGGCATCACGGAGATGTCAACAATATGAACACAAACTATTTACTGTTTCCCCATTATTGTAGACATCTAGTACTTAACTTTGGAGGCCAATCCCTAGATCCCATTCCCGACAACCAAATAGCCCCTTTGTGGTTCTTAGTTAAGTTTAATTGTCTATGTTTCCTCATGAAATGTTGATTAGTGGATCTTTGCTAATCTTATGCAGCCAAGGGAAACACAATATGCTGCCCTTGACAATGGTCGCAAGCTGTGCCTAGAGTGTCTTGATTCTGCAATCATGGATACTAATGAGTGTCAACCCCTTTATGTTGACATTCGAGTTTTTTTATGAAGGGTTGAATATGAAAGTGGAGCAGCAGGTTCCGCTACTCTTGGTAGAGCGGCAAGCACTCAATGTAGCGATGGATGGGGAAAGGAGAGTAAGTCCGTACTGTTATAGTTATGCTCTAAAATTTCATAATGGAGACCCAAATTGTTCCAAATTTGGTCCATTTTGAAGCTCAAAATTGAGTTGTGTCTCCAAATATGAGGACTCTACCCAAAACTGGAGACTCGTCTCCATTTTTTATCTAATCCTTTTTGATAAAGCTGATATTATTAAAAAGATGTTGACCATACATTTAAAATAAGACAACATTAAATACATTCCATAAAAGTTGAAAAGCTTATAATTTGCAATTTGGGGTGGATGTTTGTGATATAGTTGAACTTAGAAAGATGGTGGAATTGGAAACACATATTTTGGACTAGAAATGATATTTTGAGTCTCCGTTCTCTAGATTCAGTTGGAGATTCTCTCACTTTAGCAATGTAGATTTTGACAGTATCCTTTTGATGATTTCCCCTAGTAAGGAAGAGAAACTAATACTTCTTTCTCATGGCTAGGGTCATCATCACATGCCCGAGACCAGAGGGCTATGCCTGCCGGAGGAACAAACTGTCAGCACTATAAGTTTTCTTTTTTTGCTTTTGATATCATTTCTGTTTCTTTTTTGATGGTTATTACGTTAGCTATGATTTCATTAGCTCACTGCTTGTGTCTGACTACCTCAAATATGGTCAACTATTAGGGCGTGTTGGTCACAGAAAATGAGTCGCCTATTTTATGGCGCCAAACAGGGGTATAGGCTTTAGAACAGAACCCTATAAACTCATCTGTTGTCGTGAGGTGACTGGGATTCTAATTTTGTATGGCCTTCCTAGGTAATCTCTCTTTCTCTCTCACTCTCTGCTTTTTAAGGTTATGGTAGAGGAAGGGCTTATGCGATTGGCAACTAATTAGTTCTGCATATCACATAATTGTACCTTTATCACGCACGTAATATGGTATACATTCATGTCCTAAAATTGGGCGCTCAGTTGCATTGAGGTTTAAGCCTTTTGTTTACTTCAAATTTTACTGTCAATGTCTCCCATCTTTTCTTAATTCACTCGGTTTATTAGATTGACGCGTTTTGCACAGTTAACAAAAGTGACTCAGCTGACCACTCTTTGATTGGTTTTCCCCACAAAGTCCCAATACAAGTCTCCCATGTTTTCTTAATTTACTCGGTTTTCATGTATGCTACCCATGTGCCTACTTCTAAACATGTCATGCCGTTTTGTGCCTGTGCCTCCCTACCCAATTTACACGTCCATGGTTGGTTTTGTTTGACTGCACATAGCCTTCAAATTTTGCCAAGGGCAGAGTTTCTTCTTTTATTTTCGTTGTTCTTATAGCCAATCACCGTATTCAAAGTGTTTGCTTTGAGACTAAAGTGTTTTGTTCAGCAGTCCACCAGCATACTAAGAGTCAAGTACTCCTTTTCCTTTTCTATTAGCCAATTGGTAACCACAAGAATCCAAATGAAAGGTAAATAGACAGGGGCGGGGCATTTTCGTATGCCCTTTCGTAGTACTTTATGCCCTTTGTCATGCATGTCATGGTCTTCCCTAAAATATTTAAAAATCTGTAGTGTTTTTCATTTTCAGGCACACTAGTCACGCATGTTTCTTTCACACACGATTACCGGTTTAAAGTTGTCTGTTTCGTGTTGGTCCAATCAATGGCTTTGTGGGTTAACTCTTAGCACAGCTCTGGGCATCCTAAGGTGGTTTGATGTGATCCTTATAATCCTCAGATATTGTTGTACATGTATCATTGTTGAAATTTTTTTTGGTACGAAGCTCGTGAGAAGATTTTTTTTTTTTTTTTTGGGTACTGAAGCATGTGAGAAGATGAGGTCTCACATTTTTGGACATTTTGGATCGACGTGCCCAAGAAAAGACTATTCCAAGAAAGTATGTGTGGACATATTTTGGATCAAAAGTCTTCCATGCCCAAGTCATCTGAATGTGAAGGGCTTATCATTGACCAAGACAATTGGAAGAACCATCCAATAACCAAGGCTTAGCATTTAAGTCCTCGGAAATACAAGGGGTACTGACCCCATTTGTACGACAGTGTACAAACGGGGTCCTTTTGAATGAAATAGGGTGATTTTAGATCGAGCTCATAGGACCGTCCGATTACATCGATTTCTGCGTAGGCTCATTCGGAATTTGATTTGAGATGGATCAATGGTTCGGATTAATCGTTTGGGACCCACAACGGGGTCCCCGACGCCGGTCGATACGTGGTCGGTACTTGGAGAACAGTTCTTAAGTCCTTGGATCCCACGACCACAATATGTCTTCAATTCATCAAGTACTAGAGTTTTTTTATTTTTATTTTTTTCTCTTTATTGTTTTTACGTCAAACGCAGTATTTCAGTAATTCAAAGGAATAATATCAGTTATCTATAAGAGCATTCCCACTGGAATAATCAAAACTAGCAAGCTATTAACGAGCTATCACAACTAACAAGCTATTAAAAGCATTTAAAGTATTTTGAAAAAAAGTTAGACCTCTAGTCTCTATTTCATTAGGTGTGTACTGTGTTTCGTTCTCTTTTTGGTGGTTCTAGATTTTTGGTCTGCTTGTTGCATTCCTAGCTATTTGGGTCTTGGGTGGCGTTATTTTGCCGGCGTGCCCTTCTCCTTCTAATATGTGGTTCTCTTCTTCAAAAATTGATAAATGTGCCTTTCTTGTAGTGAGAGGACATGTATTTTTATTTTCTTTCTAAGCAAAAGAAATTTATTAAGCATTTTAGACAAACTCCTTATATAGTCCATATTATGACACAATCCATATTATGATTCGGTAATGGAACGAGTAGTTTTCTCGATTCCCATGCCCAAAATTTTAACACAAATGATAAATGTACAAAAACCAATTACTCCAACAAGTCTCCAACACACTCACTTCACACTCAAGTGTGTGTGGGCTCCACACACCATGTGAGCGTGTTGGAGACTTTTGTTGTACATGTATCATTGTTGAAATTTTTTTTTGTACGAAGCTCGTGAGAAGATGAGGTGTCACATTTTTGGACATTTTGGATCGAAGAACCCAAGAAAAGACTATTCCAAGAAAGTATGTGTGGACATATTTTGGATCAAAAGTGTTCCATGCCCAAGTCATCTGAATGTGAAGGGCTTATCATTGACCAAGACAAATCCATTCCGCCGTCCTGTTATTCTTACCGACCGCCGTGTCGCCACCAGGCTAGGTTAATCTCCATTGAACCAAAATTTTTGCAACAGTAATTCGGTAATCAATAGGAGCATCTCCAATGTCGTTGGGATTACGCTACGGGGATCGAAATAGGAAAATGCAAACATAGATGGTTGAATGAATCGTATTTCCTCAAACTTAAAATGTGAGAAAGATTGGATCTAATTTTTTTTTTCATTTTGTCAAAACACATTTGTATATGCATCAGCGAAGTTTTGAGTCAAGTCTGGCTATCTGTCTATGCCTGCACTTACGCATCCTAATTAGCTAAAATTTTGCTTAGTTATCTTACTGTCTTTTTCCGATTGACGCGTCCAATACTTATCAATAAGAAAAACTTAACAAGAAGCCCAAACTTAAAATGGCGTCTTGTGAAGCAGAGTCAGAGTCAAAATATAAATTTGCAATTGGAAAAGACTGTTCCAATTAAGCTAGGAATACCCAAAAGACTATTCCAAGAAATTATGTGAGTACATATTTTGGATCAAAAGTCTTGCATGCCCAAGTCATCTTAACATGAAGCGCTTATCATCCAAGACAATCGGAAGAGCCATGCAATGACCAAGGCTTAGCGTTTAAGTCCGAGGAACCCATGACCCCAATAGGTCATCAATTCACCAGTACTATTTTTTTTTTGTTTTTTGTTTTTTGTTTTTTGTTTTTTGTTTTTTGTTTTTTGTTTTTTTTATATACATACATCAATATTCAAAATATAACGACACTTTTTTACCGATTGATGTGCTACCTAATCAGGTTTGCTAGAGGCACTAACACTTTGCAATTGTTGGTGCAAAGTGTTAGTGTATCTATCTTTTCTCGATCACTACCTAATTGGCACTAACACTTTTCAATTGTTGGTGCAAAGTGTTACTCTATCTTTTCTCGCTACCCAATTGACCGTAGGTGTAACGAACCGACCCGGCTGACCATGGACCCACTTTCGCCCCAAACACTTTTAATTGGCACTAACCCTTTTCAATTGTTGGTGCAAAGTGTTAGTGTTTTTATCTTTTCTTGCTACCTAATTGATTGTAGGTGTAACGAACCGACCCGGCTGACCATGGACCCCCTTTCGCCCCAAACACTTGGCAGGAAAAGGCATACCTAAGAAGGTACCATGTAGCCCAAGGTAGGTGTTAATATACCCCATGAGGTTTTAGGACTAAAGACCATCTACCCCCAAACCTAGGGTATTACAATTTTCCCCTCCTTAGGGATGCAACATTCTCGTTGCATAGTCCCAACAACCCCCCCTGGTGTCCGTGTTGGCAGAACGCATCCAACCCAACACTTAGACCAGGGTGGGACTTTGATACCATTTGTAATGTACCATGTATTGGCCCAATACCTCGATTTGATCCGATACACCGCATGGCCCAAAATGCTTAAGTCTAAGGTACTAATAGTTTCTTACATAGTTTGTTATATCCTCGAGATCAAGTCCAATGTGAGACTAAACACTCTCTACCTCCAGACATGGTGTATTACAGTAGGACGAACAAGATTGAACAAGACTAAACACTCTCTACCTCCAAACATGGCTTAGATGCAGTAGCTTTTCCGGTTAAGAAAATCAGTCTACGCTTAAAGTAGCTTCTTTTTACATGTAAAATTTGTTACTTTCTCAAGGGAATTTACTTTGTCGTCCATCTTAACAAAAATGTTAATAGTTGCACTTTAGTCGATAGTTCAAGAACTGTAAGAGTTTACAAATGAAGTACAGGGTGTGTCTCTACAAATAGCTGAAATTACAATGGGTGTAAGTGCAAATTCTCCTTTTTTTAATTCGTCCATCAAGTATCGATTGAACTCGTGTAGTCCTTGAATAATCTTATCAATATCGATCAATGTAGTCTAATTACTAACGCCATAAAAAATCCGTTGATAATTGGGGGGAAAAATACAACAAAAATTGAGATTTTGCTTGATAACTTCTAAACCAAATTGCTGATAAAAAAATCTTATATACCAAATGAATTGAGGTTAATTAGCTTAGTTGGGCAAAACTCCTGCATTTCACTAGAAGGTCAGGAGTTTGAAACTCCCAACCTACGTAGGTGCAGGTGATATTCCCCTTGTACTTGTAGGGTTATCCCTATTCATGGGGCTACTAGTTCGATTAGATTTATAATGATTGTGGATTTTGTTTCCAGTTTATTGGGTTCCCCTTAATGGGGTTCTTTTTTTCTTTTCTATTTTTGTCAATCGGTAAACATACTTAATGGGGTTATTAGGGGGTGGACTTATATTAATTGTGGAACTTGTTTCCAATTTTATGTAATTCATACTTGTATCCTCCTGCCGTTTGACAAAAAATAGAACTTCTATACCAGCTTACTATATGGTCTCAATTTGAATCGTGTCTCTTCATCTTGAATCGTTACTGTTAATAATAATAATAAGTCCAATAATTGATATACTTTATTTAGGTATCTATCCATGCTCAATTAATTTTTTATTTTTTTATTTTTTTGAATGAATCATCTGATCAACAAACTCTGTGATATTATCGCGAGCGTAGTATGTTTGTGGTATCATTTCAAGTTGAAATCAGTATTAAAAGTATGTAAAAGTTACCCAAATAAAATCCTTTCTTTTAATGTGTCTTGCGCCTAAATAGTTATCGAATTGTTAATGGCATCATTAATTAGACTGATTTGACATAAATTGAAGAAATGAAATGAGGGACCATATGATGAATGTGGACGAAAAACATTTAGGATTGCAGTAGATAAGGAACGAGGGTTACATGTGTGGTGAATGATTCCGAGAAAAGTATGCAAAGGATCAACCCTTGAAAATGGAAAATCCTAACCATTTACGGCAACCATTGATTTGACAAGAAATAATTTCAAAGGTGAGATTCCTTCTTGTAAGCACCTTAATGTGAGAAATCTAAAACGTGTAAAATTATGACAATTTTTTCTAAGATAAAAGTAATCCAAAAACTTGTGTCAAATTATGTTCTTCTAAACTGAATTTTTTTTCAAACATAATTTGTTTTTTAAATATTTCACTTAGCTAGACAAATCAATAATTCAAAAACAAATTAACGCACAACTAACAAGCTATTAAAAGCATTTAAAGTATTTTGAAAAAAAATTAGACCTCTAATATCTATTTCATTAGGTGTGCTACTCTGTTTCGTTCTCTTTTTGGTGGTTCTAGCTTTTAGATTGACTTGTTGCCTTCCTAGCTATTTGGGTCTTGGGTGGCATTTTTTCGCCGGCTTGCCCTTCTCCTTCTAATCTTTGGTTCCCTTCTTCAAAAATTGATAAATGTGCCTTCTTTGTAGTGAGAGGACATATATTCTTTGTTTTTTTTTTTTTTTCTAAGCAGAAGAAATTTATTAAGCATTTTAGACAAACAACATATATAGTCCATATTATGATTCGGTAATGGAACGAGTAGTTTTCTCGATTCCCAAGCCCAAAATTTTAACACTAATGATAAATGTACAAAAACCAACTCTAACAAGTCTCCAACACACTCACTTCACACTCAAGTGTGTGTGAGCTCCACACACCATATGAGCGTACTGGAGACTTTTATTGTACATGTATCATTGTTGAAATTTTTTTTGGTACGAAGCTCGTGAGAAGATGAGGTGTCACATTTTTGGACATTTTGGATTGAAGTACCCAAGAAAAGACTATTCCAAGAAAGTATGTGTGGACATATTTTGGATCAAAAGTCTTCCATGCCCAAGTCATCTAATGTGAAGGGCTTATCATTGACCAAGACAAATCCATTCCGCCGTCCTGTTATTCTTACCGACCGCCGTGTCGCCACCAGGCTAGGTTAATCTCCATCGAACCAAAATTTTTGCAACAGTAATTCGGTAATCAATAGGAGCATCTCCAATGTCGTTGGGATTACGCTATGGGGATCGAAATAGGAAAATGCAAACATAGATGGTTGAATGAATCGTATTTCCTCAAACTTAAAATGTGAGAAAGATTGGATCTAATTTTTTTTTTCTTTTTGTCAAAACACATTTGTATATGCATCAGCGAAGTTTTGAGTCAAGTCTGGCTATCTGTCCTTGCATGCACTTACGCATCCTAATTAGCTAAAATTTTGTTTAGTTATCTTACTGTCTTTTTCCGATTGACGCGTCCAATACTTATCAATAAGAAAAACTTAACAAGAAGCCCAAACTTAAAATGGCGTCTTGTGAAGCAGAGTCAGAGTCAAAATATAAATTTGCAATTGGAAAAGACTGTTCCAATTAAGCTAGGAATACCCAAAAGACTATTCCAAGAAATTATGTGAGTACATATTTTGGATCAAAAGTCTTGCATGCCCAAGTCATCTTAACATGAAGCGCTTATCATCCAAGACAATTGGAAGAGCCATGCAATGACCAAGGCTTAGCGTTTAAGTCCGAGGAACCCATGACCCCAATAGGTCATCAATTCACCAGTACTATTTTTTTTTTGTTTTTTGTTTTTTGTTTTTTGTTTTTTATTTTTTGTTTTTTGTTTTTTTTATATACATACATCAATATTCAAAATATAACGGACACTTTTTTACCGATTGATGTGCTACGTAATCAGGTTTGCTAGAGGCACTAACACTTTGCAATTGTTGGTGCAAAGTGTTAGTGTATCTATCTTTTCTCGATCACTACCTAATTGGTACTAACACTTTTCAATTGTTGGTGCAAAGTGTTACTCTATCTTTTCTCGCTACCCAATTGACCGTGGGTGTAACGAACCGACCCGGCTGACCATGGACCCACTTTCGCCCCAAACACTTTTAATTGGCACTAACCCTTTTCAATTGTTGGTGCAAAGTGTTAGTGTTTTTATCTTTTCTTGCTACCTAATTGATTGTAGGTGTAACGAACCGACCCGGCTGACCATGGACCCCCTTTCGCCCCAAACACTTGGCAGGAAAAGGCATACCTAAGAAGGTACCATGTAGCCCAAGGTAGGTGTTAATATACCCCATGAGGTTTTAGGACTAAAGACCATCTACCCCCAAACCTAGGGTATTACAATTTTCCCCTCCTTAGGGATGCAACATTCTCGTTGCATAGTCCCAACAACCCCCCCTGGTGTCCGTGTTGGCAGAACGCATCCAACCCAACACTTAGACCAGGGTGGGACTTTGATACCATTTGTAATGTACCATGTATTGGCCCAATACCTCGATTTGATCCGATACACCGCATGGCCCAAAATGCTTAAGTCTAAGGTACTAATAGTTTCTTACATAGTTTGTTATATCCTCGAGATCAAGTCCAATGTGAGACTAAACACTCTCTACCTCCAGACATGGTGTATTACAGTAGGACGAACAAGATTGAACAAGACTAAACACTCTCTACCTCCAAACATGGCTTAGATGCAGTAGCTTTTCCGGTTAAGAAAATCAGTCTATGCTTAAAGTAGCTTCTTTTTACATGTAAAATTTGTTACTTTCTCAAGGGAATTTACTTTGTCGTCCATCTTAACAAAAATGTTAATAGTTGCACTTTAGTCGATAGTACAAGAACTGTAAGAGTTTACAAATGAAGTACAGGGTGTGTCTCTACAAATAGCTGAAATTACAATGGGTGTAAGTGCAAATTCTCCTTTTTTTAATTCGTCCCTCAAGTATCGATTGAACTCGTGTAGTCCTTGAATAATCTTATCAATATCGATCAATGTAGTCTAATTACTAACGCCATAAAAAATCCGTTGATAATTGGGGGGAAAAATACAACAAAAATTGAGATTTTGCTTGAGAACTTCTAAACCAAATTGCTGATAAAAAGATCTTACATACCAAATGAATTGAGGTTAATTAGCTTAGTTGGGCAAAACTCCTGCATTTCACTAGAAGGTCAGGAGTTTGAAACTCCCAACCTACGTAGGTGCAGGTGATATTCCCCTTGTACTTGTAGGGTTATCCCTATTCATGGGGCTACTAGTTCGATTAGATTTATAATGATTGTGGATTTTGTTTCCAGTTTATTGGGTTCCCCTTAATGGGGTTCTTTTTTTCTTTTCTATTTTTGTCAATCGGTAAACATACTTAATGGGGTTATTAGGGGGTGGACTTATATTAATTGTGGAACTTGTTTCCAATTTTATGTAATTCATACTTGTATCCTCCTGCCGTTTGACAAAAAATAGAACTTCTATACCAGCTTACTATATGGTCTCAATTTGAATCGTGTCTCTTCATCTTGAATCGTTACTGTTAATAATAATAATAAGTCCAATAATTGATATACTTTATTTAGGTATCTATCCATGCTCAATTAATTTTTTATTTTTTTATTTTTTTGAATGAATCATCTGATCAACAAACCCTGTGATATTATCGCGAGCGTAGTATGTTTGTGGTATCATTTCAAGTTGAAATCAGTATTAAAAGTATGTAAAAGTTACCCAAATAAAATCCTTTCTTTTAATGTGTCTTGCGCCTAAATAGTTATCGAATTGTTAATGGCATCATTAATTAGACTGATTTGACATAAATTGAAGAAATGAAATGAGGGACCATATGATGAATGTGGACGAAAAACATTTAGGATTGCAGTAGATAAGGAACGAGGGTTACATGTGTGGTGAATGATTCCGAGAAAAGTATGCAAAGGATCAACCCTTGAAAATGGAAAATCCTAACCATTTACGGCAACCATTGATTTGACAAGAAATAATTTCAAAGGTGAGATTCCTTCTTGTAAGCACCTTAATGTGAGAAATCTAAAACGTGTAAAATTATGACAATTTTTTCTAAGATAAAAGTAATCCAAAAACTTGTGTCAAATTATGTTCTTCTAAACTGAATTTTTTTTCAAACATAATTTGTTTTTTAAATATTTCACTTAGCTAGACAAATCAATAATTCAAAAACAAATTAACGCACAACTAACAAGCTATTAAAAGCATTTAAAGTATTTTGAAAAAAAATTAGACCTCTAATATCTATTTCATTAGGTGTGCTACTCTGTTTCGTTCTCTTTTTGGTGGTTCTAGCTTTTAGATTGACTTGTTGCCTTCCTAGCTATTTGGGTCTTGGGTGGCATTTTTTCGCCGGCTTGCCCTTCTCCTTCTAATCTTTGGTTCCCTTCTTCAAAAATTGATAAATGTGCCTTCTTTGTAGTGAGAGGACATATATTCTTTGTTTGTTTTTTTTTTTCTAAGCAGAAGAAATTTATTAAGCATTTTAGACAAACAACATATATAGTCCATATTATGATTCGGTAATGGAACGAGTAGTTTTCTCGATTCCCAAGCCCAAAATTTTAACACTAATGATAAATGTACAAAAACCAACTCTAACAAGTCTCCAACACACTCACTTCACACTCAAGTGTGTGTGAGCTCCACACACCATATGAGCGTACTGGAGACTTTTATTGTACATGTATCATTGTTGAAATTTTTTTTGGTACGAAGCTCGTGAGAAGATGAGGTGTCACATTTTTGGACATTTTGGATTGAAGTACCCAAGAAAAGACTATTCCAAGAAAGTATGTGTGGACATATTTTGGATCAAAAGTCTTCCATGCCCAAGTCATCTAATGTGAAGGGCTTATCATTGACCAAGACAAATCCATTCCGCCGTCCTGTTATTCTTACCGACCGCCGTGTCGCCACCAGGCTAGGTTAATCTCCATCGAACCAAAATTTTTGCAACAGTAATTCGGTAATCAATAGGAGCATCTCCAATGTCGTTGGGATTACGCTATGGGGATCGAAATAGGAAAATGCAAACATAGATGGTTGAATGAATCGTATTTCCTCAAACTTAAAATGTGAGAAAGATTGGATCTAATTTTTTTTTTCTTTTTGTCAAAACACATTTGTATATGCATCAGCGAAGTTTTGAGTCAAGTCTGGCTATCTGTCCTTGCATGCACTTACGCATCCTAATTAGCTAAAATTTTGTTTAGTTATCTTACTGTCTTTTTCCGATTGACGCGTCCAATACTTATCAATAAGAAAAACTTAACAAGAAGCCCAAACTTAAAATGGCGTCTTGTGAAGCAGAGTCAGAGT
Source organism: Vaccinium vitis-idaea (assembly GCA_963854785.1). Lineage (NCBI taxonomy): Eukaryota > Viridiplantae > Streptophyta > Magnoliopsida > Ericales > Ericaceae > Vaccinium > Vaccinium vitis-idaea. The sequence goes on along the minus strand of OY978226.1, from coordinate 5,664,421 downwards.
CAAAATATAAATTTGCAATTGGAAAAGACTGTTCCAATTAAGCTAGGAATACCCAAAAGACTATTCCAAGAAATTATGTGAGTACATATTTTGGATCAAAAGTCTTGCATGCCCAAGTCATCTTAACATGAAGCGCTTATCATCCAAGACAATTGGAAGAGCCATGCAATGACCAAGGCTTAGCGTTTAAGTCCGAGGAACCCATGACCCCAATAGGTCATCAATTCACCAGTACTATTTTTTTTTTGTTTTTTGTTTTTTGTTTTTTGTTTTTTATTTTTTGTTTTTTGTTTTTTTTATATACATACATCAATATTCAAAATATAACGGACACTTTTTTACCGATTGATGTGCTACGTAATCAGGTTTGCTAGAGGCACTAACACTTTGCAATTGTTGGTGCAAAGTGTTAGTGTATCTATCTTTTCTCGATCACTACCTAATTGGTACTAACACTTTTCAATTGTTGGTGCAAAGTGTTACTCTATCTTTTCTCGCTACCCAATTGACCGTGGGTGTAACGAACCGACCCGGCTGACCATGGACCCACTTTCGCCCCAAACACTTTTAATTGGCACTAACCCTTTTCAATTGTTGGTGCAAAGTGTTAGTGTTTTTATCTTTTCTTGCTACCTAATTGATTGTAGGTGTAACGAACCGACCCGGCTGACCATGGACCCCCTTTCGCCCCAAACACTTGGCAGGAAAAGGCATACCTAAGAAGGTACCATGTAGCCCAAGGTAGGTGTTAATATACCCCATGAGGTTTTAGGACTAAAGACCATCTACCCCCAAACCTAGGGTATTACAATTTTCCCCTCCTTAGGGATGCAACATTCTCGTTGCATAGTCCCAACAACCCCCCCTGGTGTCCGTGTTGGCAGAACGCATCCAACCCAACACTTAGACCAGGGTGGGACTTTGATACCATTTGTAATGTACCATGTATTGGCCCAATACCTCGATTTGATCCGATACACCGCATGGCCCAAAATGCTTAAGTCTAAGGTACTAATAGTTTCTTACATAGTTTGTTATATCCTCGAGATCAAGTCCAATGTGAGACTAAACACTCTCTACCTCCAGACATGGTGTATTACAGTAGGACGAACAAGATTGAACAAGACTAAACACTCTCTACCTCCAAACATGGCTTAGATGCAGTAGCTTTTCCGGTTAAGAAAATCAGTCTATGCTTAAAGTAGCTTCTTTTTACATGTAAAATTTGTTACTTTCTCAAGGGAATTTACTTTGTCGTCCATCTTAACAAAAATGTTAATAGTTGCACTTTAGTCGATAGTACAAGAACTGTAAGAGTTTACAAATGAAGTACAGGGTGTGTCTCTACAAATAGCTGAAATTACAATGGGTGTAAGTGCAAATTCTCCTTTTTTTAATTCGTCCCTCAAGTATCGATTGAACTCGTGTAGTCCTTGAATAATCTTATCAATATCGATCAATGTAGTCTAATTACTAACGCCATAAAAAATCCGTTGATAATTGGGGGGAAAAATACAACAAAAATTGAGATTTTGCTTGAGAACTTCTAAACCAAATTGCTGATAAAAAGATCTTACATACCAAATGAATTGAGGTTAATTAGCTTAGTTGGGCAAAACTCCTGCATTTCACTAGAAGGTCAGGAGTTTGAAACTCCCAACCTACGTAGGTGCAGGTGATATTCCCCTTGTACTTGTAGGGTTATCCCTATTCATGGGGCTACTAGTTCGATTAGATTTATAATGATTGTGGATTTTGTTTCCAGTTTATTGGGTTCCCCTTAATGGGGTTCTTTTTTTCTTTTCTATTTTTGTCAATCGGTAAACATACTTAATGGGGTTATTAGGGGGTGGACTTATATTAATTGTGGAACTTGTTTCCAATTTTATGTAATTCATACTTGTATCCTCCTGCCGTTTGACAAAAAATAGAACTTCTATACCAGCTTACTATATGGTCTCAATTTGAATCGTGTCTCTTCATCTTGAATCGTTACTGTTAATAATAATAATAAGTCCAATAACTGATATACTTTATTTAGGTATCTATCCATGCTCAATTAATTTTTTATTTTTTTATTTTTTTGAATGAATCATCTGATCAACAAACCCTGTGATATTATCGCGAGCGTAGTATGTTTGTGGTATCATTTCAAGTTGAAATCAGTATTAAAAGTATGTAAAAGTTACCCAAATAAAATCCTTTCTTTTAATGTGTCTTGCGCCTAAATAGTTATCGAATTGTTAATGGCATCATTAATTAGACTGATTTGACATAAATTGAAGAAATGAAATGAGGGACCATATGATGAATGTGGACGAAAAACATTTAGGATTGCAGTAGATAAGGAACGAGGGTTACATGTGTGGTGAATGATTCCGAGAAAAGTATGCAAAGGATCAACCCTTGAAAATGGAAAATCCTAACCATTTACGGCAACCATTGATTTGACAAGAAATAATTTCAAAGGTGAGATTCCTTCTTGTAAGCACCTTAATGTGAGAAATCTAAAACGTGTAAAATTATGACAATTTTTTCTAAGATAAAAGTAATCCAAAAACTTGTGTCAAATTATGTTCTTCTAAACTGAATTTTTTTTCAAACATAATTTGTTTTTTAAATATTTCACTTAGCTAGACAAATCAATAATTCAAAAACAAATTAACGCACAACTAACAAGCTATTAAAAGCATTTAAAGTATTTTGAAAAAAAATTAGACCTCTAATATCTATTTCATTAGGTGTGCTACTCTGTTTCGTTCTCTTTTTGGTGGTTCTAGCTTTTAGATTGACTTGTTGCCTTCCTAGCTATTTGGGTCTTGGGTGGCATTTTTTCGCCGGCTTGCCCTTCTCCTTCTAATCTTTGGTTCCCTTCTTCAAAAATTGATAAATGTGCCTTCTTTGTAGTGAGAGGACATATATTCTTTGTTTGTTTTTTTTTTTCTAAGCAGAAGAAATTTATTAAGCATTTTAGACAAACAACATATATAGTCCATATTATGATTCGGTAATGGAACGAGTAGTTTTCTCGATTCCCAAGCCCAAAATTTTAACACTAATGATAAATGTACAAAAACCAACTCTAACAAGTCTCCAACACACTCACTTCACACTCAAGTGTGTGTGAGCTCCACACACCATATGAGCGTACTGGAGACTTTTATTGTACATGTATCATTGTTGAAATTTTTTTTGGTACGAAGCTCGTGAGAAGATGAGGTGTCACATTTTTGGACATTTTGGATTGAAGTACCCAAGAAAAGACTATTCCAAGAAAGTATGTGTGGACATATTTTGGATCAAAAGTCTTCCATGCCCAAGTCATCTAATGTGAAGGGCTTATCATTGACCAAGACAAATCCATTCCGCCGTCCTGTTATTCTTACCGACCGCCGTGTCGCCACCAGGCTAGGTTAATCTCCATCGAACCAAAATTTTTGCAACAGTAATTCGGTAATCAATAGGAGCATCTCCAATGTCGTTGGGATTACGCTATGGGGATCGAAATAGGAAAATGCAAACATAGATGGTTGAATGAATCGTATTTCCTCAAACTTAAAATGTGAGAAAGATTGGATCTAATTTTTTTTTTCTTTTTGTCAAAACACATTTGTATATGCATCAGCGAAGTTTTGAGTCAAGTCTGGCTATCTGTCCTTGCATGCACTTACGCATCCTAATTAGCTAAAATTTTGCTTAGTTATCTTACTGTCTTTTTCCGATTGACGCGTCCAATACTTATCAATAAGAAAAACTTAACAAGAAGCCCAAACTTAAAATGGCGTCTTGTGAAGCAGAGTCAGAGTCAAAATATGAATTTGGAATTGGAAAAGACTGTTCCAATTAAGCCAGGAATACCCAAAAGACTATTCCAAGAAATTATGTGAGTACATATTTTGGATCAAAAGTCTTGCATGCCCAAGTCATCTGAACATGAAGCGCTTATCATCCAAGACAATTGGAAGAGCCATGCAATGACCAAGGCTTAGCGTTTAAGTCCGAGGAACCCATGACCCCAATAGGTCGTCAATTCATCAAGTACTATTTGTTTTTTGTTTTTTGTTTTTTGTTTTTTGTTTTTTTTTATATACATCAATATTCAAGGTAGGACGAACAAGATTGAAGGTACCATGTAGCCCAAGGTAGGTGTTAATATACCCCAAGAGGTTTTAGGACTAAAGACCATCTACCCCCAAACCTAGGGTATTACAATTTTCCCCTCCTTAGGGATGCAACATTCTCATTGCGTAGTCCCAACAACCTCCCCTGGTGTCCTTGGTGGCAGAACGCATCCAACACAACACTTAGACCAGGGTGGGACTTTGATACCATTTGTAACGTACCATGTATTGGCCCAGTACCTCGATTTGATCCGACACATCACATGGCCCAAAATGTTTAAGCCTGAGGTACTAATAGTTTCTTACATAGTTTGTTATATCCTCAAGATCAAGTCCAATGTGAGACTAAACACTCTCTACCTCCAAACATGGTGTATTACAGTAGGACGAACAAGATTGAACAAGACTAAACACTCTCTACCTCCAAACATGGCTTAGATGCAGTAGCTTTTCCGGTTAAGAAAATCAGTCTATGCTTAAAGTAGCTTCTTTTTACATGTAAAATTTGTTACTTTCTCAGGGGAATTTACTTTGTCGTCCATCTTAACAAAAATGTTAATAGTTGCACTTTAGTCGATAGTACAAGAACTGTAAGAGTTTACAAATGAAGTACAGGGTGTGTCTCTACAAATAGCTGAAATTACAATGGGTGTAAGTGCAAATTCTCCTTTTTTTAATTCGTTCCTCAAGTATCGATTGAACTCGTGTAGTCCTTGAATAATCTTATCAATATCGATCAATGTAGTCTAATTACTAACGCCATAAAAAATCCGTTGATAATTGGGGGGAAAAATACAACAAAAATTGAGATTTTGCTTGAGAACTTCTAAACCAAATTGCTGATAAAAAGATCTTACATACCAAATGAATTGAGGTTAATTAGCTTAGTTGGGCAAAACTCCTGCATTTCACTAGAAGGTCAGGAGTTTGAAACTCCCAACCTACGTAGGTGCAGGTGATATTCCCCTTGTACTTGTAGGGTTATCCCTATTCATGGGGCTACTAGTTCGATTAGATTTATAATGATTGTGGATTTTGTTTCCAGTTTATTGGGTTCCCCTTAATGGGGTTCTTTTTTTCTTTTCTATTTTTGTCAATCGGTAAACATACTTAATGGGGTTATTAGGGGGTGGACTTATATTAATTGTGGAACTTGTTTCCAATTTTATGTAATTCATACTTGTATCCTCCTGCCGTTTGACAAAAAATAGAACTTCTATACCAGCTTACTATATGGTCTCAATTTGAATCGTGTCTCTTCATCTTGAATCGTTACTGTTAATAATAATAATAAGTCCAATAATTGATATACTTTATTTAGGTATCTATCCATGCTCAATTAATTTTTTATTTTTTTATTTTTTTGAATGAATCATCTGATCAACAAACCCTGTGATATTATCGCGAGCGTAGTATGTTTGTGGTATCATTTCAAGTTGAAATCAGTATTAAAAGTATGTAAAAGTTACCCAAATAAAATCCTTTCTTTTAATGTGTCTTGCGCCTAAATAGTTATCGAATTGTTAATGGCATCATTAATTAGACTGATTTGACATAAATTGAAGAAATGAAATGAGGGACCATATGATGAATGTGGACGAAAAACATTTAGGATTGCAGTAGATAAGGAACGAGGGTTACATGTGTGGTGAATGATTCCGAGAAAAGTATGCAAAGGATCAACCCTTGAAAATGGAAAATCCTAACCATTTACGGCAACCATTGATTTGACAAGAAATAATTTCAAAGGTGAGATTCCTTCTTGTGAGCACCTTAATGTGAGAAATCTAAAACGTGTAAAATTATGACAATTTTTTCTAAGATAAAAGTAATCCAAAAACTTGTGTCAAATTATGTTCTTCTAAACTGAATTTTTTTTCAAACATAATTTGTTTTTTAAATATTTCACTTAGCTAGACAAATCAATAATTCAAAAACAAATTAACGCACAACTAACAAGCTATTAAAAGCATTTAAAGTATTTTGAAAAAAAATTAGACCTCTAATATCTATTTCATTAGGTGTGCTACTCTGTTTCGTTCTCTTTTTGGTGGTTCTAGCTTTTAGATTGACTTGTTGCCTTCCTAGCTATTTGGGTCTTGGGTGGCATTTTTTCGCCGGCTTGCCCTTCTCCTTCTAATCTTTGGTTCCCTTCTTCAAAAATTGATAAATGTGCCTTCTTTGTAGTGAGAGGACATATATTCTTTGTTTGTTTTTTTTTTTCTAAGCAGAAGAAATTTATTAAGCATTTTAGACAAACAACATATATAGTCCATATTATGATTCGGTAATGGAACGAGTAGTTTTCTCGATTCCCAAGCCCAAAATTTTAACACTAATGATAAATGTACAAAAACCAACTCTAACAAGTCTCCAACACACTCACTTCACACTCAAGTGTGTGTGAGCTCCACACACCATATGAGCGTACTGGAGACTTTTATTGTACATGTATCATTGTTGAAATTTTTTTTGGTACGAAGCTCGTGAGAAGATGAGGTGTCACATTTTTGGACATTTTGGATTGAAGTACCCAAGAAAAGACTATTCCAAGAAAGTATGTGTGGACATATTTTGGATCAAAAGTCTTCCATGCCCAAGTCATCTAATGTGAAGGGCTTATCATTGACCAAGACAAATCCATTCCGCCGTCCTGTTATTCTTACCGACCGCCGTGTCGCCACCAGGCTAGGTTAATCTCCATCGAACCAAAATTTTTGCAACAGTAATTCGGTAATCAATAGGAGCATCTCCAATGTCGTTGGGATTACGCTATGGGGATCGAAATAGGAAAATGCAAACATAGATGGTTGAATGAATCGTATTTCCTCAAACTTAAAATGTGAGAAAGATTGGATCTAATTTTTTTTTTCTTTTTGTCAAAACACATTTGTATATGCATCAGCGAAGTTTTGAGTCAAGTCTGGCTATCTGTCTATGCATGCACTTACGCATCCTAATTAGCTAAAATTTTGCTTAGTTATCTTACTGTCTTTTTCCGATTGACGCGTCCAATACTTATCAATAAGAAAAACATAACAAGAAGCCCAAACTTAAAATGGCGTCTTGTGAAGCAGAGTCAGAGTCAAAATATGAATTTGGAATTGGAAAAGACTGTTCCAATTAAGCCAGGAATACCCAAAAGACTATTCCAAGAAATTATGTGAGTACATATTTTGGATCAAAAGCCTTGCATGCCCAAGTCATCTGAACATGAAGCGCTTATCGTCCAAGACAATTGGAAGAGCCATGCAATGACCAAGGCTTAGCGTTTAAGTCCGAGGAACCCATGACCCCAATAGGTCGTCAATTCATCAAGTACTATTTTTTTTTTGTTTTTTGTTTTTTGTTTTTTGTTTTTTTTTATATACATCAATATTCAAGGTAGGACGAACAAGATTGAAGGTACCATGTAGCCCAAGGTAGGTGTTAATATACCCCAAGAGGTTTTAGGACTAAAGACCATCTACCCCCAAACCTAGGGTATTACAATTTTCCTCTCCTTAGGGATGCAACATTCTCATTGCATAGTCCCAACAACCTCCCCTGGTGTCCTTGGTGGCAGAACGCATCCAACACAACACTTAGACCAGGGTGGGACTTTGATACCATTTGTAACGTACCATGTATTGGCCCAGTACCTCGATTTGATCCGACACATCACATGGCCCAAAATGTTTAAGCCTGAGGTACTAATAGTTTCTTACATAGTTTGTTATATCCTCAAGATCAAGTCCAATGTGAGACTAAACACTCTCTACCTCCAAACATGGTGTATTACAGTAGGACGAACAAGATTGAACAAGACTAAACACTCTCTACCTCCAAACATGGTGTATTACAGTAGGACGAACAAGATTGAACAAGACTAAACACTCTGTACCTCCAAACATGGCTTAGATGCAGTAGCTTTTCCAGTTAAGAAAATCAGTCTATGCTTAAAGTAGCTTCTTTTTACATGTAAAATTTGTTACTTTCTCAGGGGAATTTACTTTGTCGTCCATCTTAACAGAAATGTTAATAGTTGCACTTTAGTCGATAGTACAAGAACTGTAAGAGTTTACAAATGAAGTACTATGTCTCTACAAATAGCTGAAATTACAATGGGTGTAAGTGCAAATTCTCCTTTTTTTAATTCGTCCCTCAAATATCGGTTGAACTCGTGTAGTCCTTGAATAATCTTATCAATATCGATCAATGTAGTCTAATTACTAACGCCATAAAAAATCCGTTGATAATTGGGGAAAAATACAACAAAAATTGAGATTTTACTTGATAACTTCTAAACCAAATTGCTGATAAAAAAATCTTATATACCAAATCAATTAAGGTTAATTAGCTTAGTTGGGCAGAACTCCTGCATTTCACTAGAAGGTCAGGAGTTTGAAACTCCCAACCTACGTAGGTGCAGGTGATATTCCCCTTGTACTTGTAGGGTTATCCCTATTCATGGGGCTACTAGTTCGATTAGATTTATAATGATTGTGGATTTTGTTTCCAGTTTATTGGGTTCCCCTTAATGGGGTTCTTTTTTTCTTTTCTATTTTTGTCAATCGGTAAACATACTTAATGGGGTTATTAGGGGTGGACTTATATTAATTGTGGAACTTGTTTCCAATTTTATGTAATTCATACTTGTATCCTCCTGCCGTTTGACAAAAAATAGAACTTCTATACCAGCTTATTATATGGTCTCAATTTGAATCGTGTCTTTTCATCTTGAATCGTTACTGTTAATAATAAGTCCAATTATCCTTGCCGTATTAATTTTTTATTTTTTTATTTTTTGAATGAATCATCTGACAACAAACCCTGTGATATTATTGCGAGGTATGTTTCTGGTATCAGTTCAAGTTGAAATCAGTATTAAAAGTATGTAAAAGTTACCCAAATAAAATCCTTTCTTTTAATGTGTCTTGCGCCTAAATAGTTATCGAATTGTTAATGGCATCATTAGTTAGACTGATTTGACATAAATTGAATAAATGAAATGAGGGACCATATGATGAATGTGGACGAAAAACATTTAGGATTGCAGTAGATAAGGAAAGAGGGTTACATGTGTGGTGAATGATTCTGAGAAAACTATGCAAAGGATCAACCCTTGAAAATGGAAAATTCTAACCATTTACGGCAACCATTGATTTGACAAGAAATAATTTCAAAGGTGAGATTCCTTCTTATAAGCACCTTAATGTGAGAAATCTAAAACGTGTAAAATTATGACAATTTTTTCTAAGATAAAAGTAATCCAAAAACTTGTGTTAAATTATGTTCTTCTAAACTGAATTTTTTTTCAAACATAATTTGTTTTTTAAAAATTTCACTTAGCTAGACAAATCAATAATTCAAAAACAAATTAATGCACAACTAACAAGCTATTAAAAGCATTTAAAGTATTTTGAAAAAAATTAGACCTCTAATATCTATTTCATTAGGTGTGCTACTCTGTTTCGTTCTCTTTTTGGTGGTTCTATCTTTTTGATTGACTTGTAGTGAGAGGACATATATTCTTTGTTTTTTGTTTTTTTCTAAGCAGAAGAAATTTATTAAGCATTTTAGACAAACTCCATATATAGTCCATATTATGATTCGGTAATGGAACGAGTAGTTTCTCGATTCCCAAGCCCAAAATTTTAACACAAATGATAAGTGTACAAAAACCAACTCTAACAAGTCTCCAACACACTGAAGTGTGTGTGGGATTCAAACACTATGTGAGTGTGTTGGAGAGTACTTGTTGGAAATTTTTGTTATAAATGCATCAATGTTGATTTTTTATTTTTTTTTGGTACGAAGCTCGTGAGAATTTTTTATTTTTTTTTTGGTATTGAAGCTCGTGAGAAGATGAGGTGTCACATTTTTTGATATTTTGGATCAATGTACCCAAGAAAAGACTATTCCAAGAAAGTATGTGTGGACATATTTTGGATCAAAAGTCTTCCATGCCCAAGTCATCTGAATGAATGTGAAGGGCTTATCATTGACCAAGACAATTGGAAGAACCATCCAGTAACCAAGGCTTAGCATTTAAGTCCTCGGAATTACAAGGGGTACTGACCCTCTACAACCGTGCACAAACGGGGTCTTTTTGAATGAAATAGGGTGATTTTGCATCAAGCTCATAGGGCCGCCCGATTACATCGATTCCTATGTAGGCCCACTCGGAATTTGATTTTGGGATGGATCAACGGTTCGGATTGATCGTTTGGAGCCCACAACAGGGTCCCCGACGCCGGTCGATATGTCGTTGGTACCCGGAGAACGGTTCTTAAGTCCTTGGATCCCACGATCACAATATGTCTTCAATTCATCAAGTACTAGAGTTATTTTTAATTTTTTTCTTTTTATTGTTTTTACGTCAAACGCAGTATTTTAGTAATTCAAAGGAATATCAACTATCTATAAGAGCATCCCCAGTGGGATAATCAAAACATCTAAATAACAAAAGTTAGCAATGTTTTTTAAAAAATTGACTCACATTGGCATAATCAAAGTTAAGAACCTTTTAGCCAATAACCAAATTTTGGCATTTGGATAATCAAAAGTAATAACATTTTCTCAATAACCAAAACTCAATAACCAAATTTTGGGGACCACACTTTATTTATAAGTCTTTTAAATCTTTACCAATATTTTTAATAACCAAAATCTTTATAAGTCTTTTTTTAATATTTACTTATTTTCTTTTTAATCTTTAACAGACTTTCTCTAAAAAAATTTGAAATTATCAATTTTTAATCTTTATCAAAATATGTTCAAGATTTGTCTCATCTTAAAGGTATTGTGAATATTTTTTAAATGGTATTAATATTATAAAAAGAATATATACAAATTTAAAGTTGTGGTCATTTTATGAATAAAAATAGAGTGAGTAGTACTTTTTTATTTTGGAAAAGCTGATGGGTAAATGTTTGTATACTTATTATTTTGCCATTTTGAAAAGTTAGTGGGTAAAGAGTTAATGAATAAAAGTGGAGGATAATATTGGAAATTGGGGGTAAAAATTGATGTAAAAAGTGCAAAATGAAGATAAAAATGGATGTATAATATATAACGATGATATTTCTTTAGTAAGTTAGATTTACAAAGCAATACACAGGACGAAGTGAGTATAAGACATCTGACAAATAGTAAAGGTAAGTACTGCCAATAAAAAAAAATGCTAAGTACTCATAAAACTTACGTAGAATTTGAAATCAGTGGCTTAGGCCCCGTTCCGCTAAAAAAAAAAAAAAGTTTTGTTTTAACTCAAAAACTATCTCATTCCATTAACAAAAAAATCACTTAGTTTTTTTGCAAAATTAAAAACCAAAAAAGCCAAAAAAAGTAGTTAGTGGAACAAGTTAGTTTTTTTGCAAAACTAAACATACAAAAAACTAGTTTAATGGAACAAGTTAGTTTTTTTGCAAAACTAAAAACCAAAAAACTAGTTAGTGGAACAAGTTATTTTTTTGCAAAACTAAAACATCCAAAACAACCTAAAAACCAAAAAAAAACAAGTTAGTGGAACACCCTCTTAGTTTGATTCAGTCTCAGTCCAAGTCACTGATTTCTAATTTCTGGATAAATTTTCTCTGTAAGGACCGTAAAAAACAATCAAATTGTGACGTGTATATTCCATAATTCTATGTACTCCTTATTAGTATACGCGGCCGTCACTATCAGAATTCACCATGTATTTACTAGGTACTTTCCCAGCATTTACCCCTCACCTAAACCCATTCTCCTATAAAATCAATTCTCTACCCTTTTCTCCTCCTGATTTGACCGGGAGAGAGCCGAGAGAATTCGCGTAACGGTAGAGGGAGAGAAAGGGTGACCATCATCCATTATCATCAACGAACATCATCATTAGCATCAATTTCTCTCCAATTATTTCTCTTCCTGGCTTAGACCGTGAGAGGGAGAGTGTAATTCGGGAGAAAGAGAAGCGAGATTGATCAGAAGAACAAGGAAGTTCACTCAATTAGGAGAGAGGTAATTAAACCTTATCTCCCTTGTACTATAATTTAACGTATTTGTTACACATATCACGTACCGAATATACACGGAAAAAAACCCAAATCCTTTGTGTATAAGGACAATTTTAGC